>CP014586.1:1216666-1825000 GCA_001708105.1 Komagataella pastoris | reverse complement strand
GTATCCCACATGTCCTTGACGATACTACTTGTCCACTCTCCTTGGTCGTGTATCCTCAGAGAACCCTTTGGATCGATCTTGGACATCTCCCTACTTCCCTCTTGGACTTGGACATCTCCTTTTAACTTACTATTGGACCTACCTCTGGACCCACCTCTGGACCTACCTCTTGAGCATGTCCTTTTAACTTACTACTGGACCTACCTCTGGACCCACCTCTTGAACATATCTTTTCAGCCTACTATTGGACCTACCTTTTGAAGATATCCCTCCAACCTAACCTTAGGCCACCTCTTGAACACCTCGACCTCTTCTCCAGCTCCGCTTCGCTCGCTGCACCTGCGCTTCGCTGGGCGGGGCACCACAAACACATTGCCTGCAGTTGGACTTTCCTGGAATAGACTCCCCTTTTGACCCCTCCAGGACACCTCCCTCCAGACTTTCCCGCCTGCGCTTCGCTGGGCGGGGCACCACAAACAGCTTTCCTGCAGTTGGACTTGGCTCTTTTTTCACTTGCCGCAGATTTCCCAGCGGTTTTTACCATAGTCGCTGGTGATGAGAAGGAGTGATATTGTTAGGTTTTTTGATGTTTTCGAGAGGTGATTGTTTTTGTCTATTTTTTGGTTACTTTTCTGCAACCAAGTCCACCTGTCAATTTTGTAAGGTATTCACTAGATTTTTTTCCATTTTCAAATTGTTTTTGAATGATGAAAAAAATGTTGACTAATTGAGACAAATTTCAAAGTTCATTGAGTGTTGTTCTTGAAAACTTGTTCGTGAACATCTTTCCTCACACTGTCAGTAATTTCAATGATAATCTTGACGCCAATTTGACGAATCATTACTAATCAAAATATAAACTATTACAAACCAACGGCATAACTGAATTATTAAAATGATAGCGAAGTAAGATAGATGTATAGGTGAAGGGTATATAGATATCCATGTCAAAATAGCATAATGATTTATGATTAATTAGTGTAATGTTTAGTTAATGTTCAGTATAGTGGAGGATTAAAGTTATTGTTACCATTAGTTAATAGTATCAGTCTATATAGAACAAGAATAAACTATGTTCACTATACTTATTAGAAGCTATTGCTTCTTCTTTTACCGTACTGCCTAGTCTCATATGGACCCCTACTTCGTGTTGTGACTAGTATCAACTGTGAGCAATGACACCGTAAGCGTAACTATTGGTTACGTAATTATTGAAATGCAAGTATCATAACAGTAATATAATATTCTTGTAAGGAACTCCAAAGTTGAAAGTGCTTAAATATGATTATCTTCCTGATTATTCTGAATATAATATCACACTGTCATGAAATTCAGTTCTGCCTTCCATGTTTAGTGATACTTCGGATGAAGATTAAACTTACACTGTGTTTTCAATTACACTAGTGAGCAAATCTTTCGTACACAGTCCTAGTAGCAAAAATTACATGTTCAGGACTATCTTCAAAATAGAATATTCTATGATACAATGTAACTGTGCTACCAATTAATCGGGCCTTATTCTCTCGTATATATGATTAGTGGGATTTCGGTATAACCTTTATAAACTCTTGACATGAAGTCTGAGCTACAATAATAATCACGGTTCAGACCTCACAAGGCTGGCTTTCCTGAACACAGTGAGGAACCTCCATTTGCAATTTTCTCCTTACTCCTTGATACTTATTGGGTCACTTAGGATCGTACTGGTTATAGACTTGTCCCAACCATGGAAATTTGTAGCTAAGTGAATTGCCATTCCAAATCCGCCTTGGAAACTGAGTTTGGCTTGGTGGATAAAATATTGTTCCCTACTCTCAAATTATGGTATTCTTTTCGTTAACAGTGTGCCTATGTTCTTCCGAAGTTTAGAATTGAGCAATATTAGCCAACTTCTCGTCAATCATACAAATCTAGCCGTATTATTCCAGCCCAACACTGCCGTAAATGGCTTTTTTAACTCTTTCTACTATTGATGTCATGTATGAAGTGCCATCCATACAAATACCAAATTTTAATGCCGAAAGTTACCACTGATTGAGTCTCAGTGCCCGATAAAATTTCCATGTCCCATTTAAGAAACACCACCGTACTCATATAGACTTGAACTAAACTGATTCTGATTTAAAACGTATAGTTGGCACCGAGTTTAAATATATCATACAGATTCGTATGTTCCGGTGATAGTTATTCTCGTATGGGAAACAAGTTACGTCTCCTAATTTTTACTTTGAAAGGCGAACATCATTCTCCTAGTACCTTTTGGACTCGGATTTGAAAGTATCTGAATAAAAAACTAAGCAGTGTGTAAAAATGCATGGATGATCACTTATTCTTTGTTCCATATACATCCGCTGACTCCAATTTACCTTCTCAAGTTCTTTCTGCAATCTTGGAGTTGCATCCATATCCACAGACATGATAGGTATTCTGCAAGATACTAAACAATGTTAGAAGTTCCCTTTATCTCCATCTTTGTTCAATAACATCAGTTCAAAGCATAAGTGAAATTGAGAATGCCCTTCGTAACCTCAATGGACGATTCCATATATGATATAGCGCCCGCCTGAAAAGAAATGCAACATGTAGAACACCAAAAATAAAAGGCAACTTGGAACAATAGCTGGTCTTCCAGTTTCAGTGTAACTCTGATTAACAAAGTATCAATGAAAGAAATACGCGATACAATCCCGTTTTCGTACCATTTCTTCGAGACATTGAGAGTTCCCTATATATACTCCATAATAAGATAATAACGTACATTCACGCTGATCAGTTGGAAAAGATTCACATATTCACCCACTGCTAAATTCTAGCCATACTAACGCCCTTGGAATCTCCTCAAAACTCAAGTTGACCATTTAGAAGGTTGACAGAGTAAGTGATCCTTCAGACTCTTAATAACTACGTCTACCTCTTGTTTCCATCTTTAGGAACACAGGGGCACGACTCCGATCAGCAAGCACTACAGTTTCTTTCTATCTTTCACTTTGCCCTCAGTACAAAAGACAGAAGTCATGACCTACTTTCACCAACACTTCCATATCGACAGTGGAGTGTTCAAAAACACCTGAAAGCCTAACGTGTTCTTTTGCCATTATCGATGACTGCTCACTGACCATCAGGTATGGTACATAATGAGCCAATCACTACTACATTAATGAAACAGTGTGGATAAGATGGGCCAATTCAGGGTTACCTTACTAAAAGGATTGATATGATGATCACATACAGTTGAAATTGTCTCAAGGCCCATGTGGCCGTGCCAATGATTTCAATTTTCATTTTGTGATTGGCATAATGATGTTTGCTTGTAACACTAATTTGTGTGTGTCTATCATTTTAGGGAAGACTAAACAAATACAAAAGTTTATTCCAGCTCTTCTTCAGTGACATCATATAACTTGACGCGGCGCTCATGCATGCACAACTTGCGCGCAGTGATTATTACTGCTTTACGCACACCAGCAGATTTATGATTTTTTTGCGCGCGGTAACTCATCCAACAGAAAAATATTCTACCACAATTTAGAACATCCAAACATCCAGAGATTGTTCGCGATGGCAGCAGTTTTTTCATAAAGTGTAACGAGTTTAGTCCAGTATGAATCAGCCATCAAAGAGTTCAAAACATTCTATTCCGAGCTATTGAACGTTTGTTACGGATCGAAAACGAATATGGGGTCTCCAACAACTGTTGCAAGCATACAATAAAAAAGAAAAGCATTTAGAAGTAAATAAGGTTAAATGAAAATGAAAAATAAAAAAAGAGGGGCATCTAAATGAAAAGCACGTTAACGAGTGGAATCACTGCTGCTCCCAGGAACGATGACCATGTCAGGGCGTTTGCTTTTCCAGTTTGCAAAGAAATCGTTGAAGAAGGTTGGGACACTGTGTCAGATGTACTGTAGTCCTCAAACTCAGATATGGCCACACTACTTTCAGCTACCCCACCAGATTGGTATGATGGTGGGGCTGTCTCAACGGTTACAGTAGATCCACTGGCAAAGTCAGAAGACTGGAAAACAGTTTCGAGAGTACTCAGCTCAACTGTCGGTTCAGGAGTATCCAATGGAACATAAACTGGAACAACACTTGTTGAGTGGGTATCGGCAATAGTGGTAGTCTGCAGAATTTCCCCAGTTACAATGGTAGCTTGAGTGCAGGTGTAAGCGTCACACACCTCTCTTGTAATTGTAACCGTCGAAGTTTGTACATCTGGGACAACAGGGCTAGGTTTTGCCGTATAGATTGTTTGCAAAACTTCACTTCCACTAACGCTTGTGGTCTTCACAGTGACAATGTCGGTTGGCAAAGGACAGTAGGTTGTTACAACCGTAGTCGCACCGTCGGTAGTAAGAGTTGTCTGCGTGACCCCGGTTAATTCAGTAGTCTTGGTGCACTTCTTAATGCCACAACTGGTCACCGTCACAACGGTAGTCGAAATACTACCATCGGTCAAAGTGGTTTCACTGGCCCCGGGCTTATCGTGGTGGTCACTAGTGCTTGAAGGACATAGCACGATGGTGCTACCATCAGAATCTGTAGTCCAGGTGGTGTACGATCCAGTCCAAGTGGAGGTCTCATCAGCAGTGACAGTCGAAGTCGGAACAACTACTATCGTGCTTCCATCAGAGTCTGTGGTCCATGTAGTGTAAGTTCCAGTCCAGGTAGAAGTCTTATCAGCAGTTATCGTAGACGATTCAGATTCCTTCAGAGCAAAGTTGTAAACGTACCCTTCGTACTGGGTCAACAAATCACCATCTGGTAGCTTGATCTGGAAATCCAGTAAAGCATGTTGCGATACTGCAGCAAGCACAACTCGTAAGGGATAATAGCTGTCTGCTGAGAGGTACTGCGTGGTACTTATGGTCTGCCCCAAATCCCTAGTGTTGTCGAAAAACAGAGCATAGTTGAGACTTGTTTTAGGTTTCAGGAACTGCACCTCACGCTTTTGCAAAGACTGATCAGTAGCAGTAGCACTTCCCAGAAACAAAATTGAGTTGTAGTCAGTATTACTGAACAAAAATTCGTACTCTCCATCCACTGGAGCTCTGAAAAATCCTTCGTACTCTATGGTTGCGTTGACGTATGATCCGGTATTACCCAAAGCATCTCTGTCAATATAATAAGGCCAACTCGAATCAGTGTCAAAGTCAATGTCACTAACACCAACAGCCGTTGTCACTAGTCCCAGGTTCTCATACCCAGAGCTCATAAAACTGATTTCATTGGCAAGTTCGTAGTTATCTGCAGGATAATGGTAAACTGCAACATTAAATCCGTCAGAACGAGATACTCCGTTATCAACTCCAAAACTAGGGACTGGTGTTTGCATAACGTTTGTAGAAGTACCACTTTCCGAAGGTGCAAGCTCAACGACTGTGCTGCTTCCGTCATCAGCTACTTCAGTAGTCCAGGTAGTATACGTACCTGTCCATGTGGAAGTGGCGTCAGCCGATGGAGTAGGAATTTGTTCAATTACAGATCCGTCCTCATCGGTTGTCCAAGTGGTATAAGTTCCAGTCCAGATCGACGTGGTGTCAGCTGATGGAGTAGGAATCTGTTCAATAACCGATCCATTTTCGTCAGTGGTCCAAGTGGTATGAGTACCAGTCCAGATCGACGTGGTGTCAGCTGATGGAGTAGGAATCTGTTCAATAACCGATCCGTTCTCATCGGTGGTCCAGGTGGTGTAAGTACCAGTCCATACTGAAGTAGCGTCGGCAGATGGAGTCGGAATCTGTTCAATCACTGATCCGTTCTCATCGGTGGTCCAGGTGGTGTAAGTACCAGTCCATACTGAAGTAGCGTCGGCAGATGGAGTCGGAATCTGTTCAATCACTGATCCGTTCTCATCGGTGGTCCAGGTGGTGTAAGTACCAGTCCATACTGAAGTAGCGTCGGCAGATGGAGTCGGAATCTGTTCAATCACTGATCCGTTCTCATCGGTGGTCCAGGTGGTGTAAGTACCAGTCCATACTGAAGTAGCGTCGGCAGATGGAGTCGGAGTAGGAATCTGTTCAATAACCGATCCGTTCTCATCGGTTGTCCAGGTAGTATAAGTTCCAGTCCAGATCGACGTGGCGTCAGCTGATGGAGTAGGAATTTGTTCGATCACAGATCCATCCTCATCGGTTGTCCAAGTGGTATAAGTTCCAGTCCAGATCGACGTGGTGTCAGCTGATGGAGTAGGAATTTGTTCGATCACAGATCCGTTCTCATCGGTGGTCCAGGTGGTGTAAGTACCAGTCCATACTGAAGTAGCATCAGCAGATGGAGTCGGAGTAGGAATCTGTTCAATAACCGATCCGTTCTCATCGGTTGTCCAAGTGGTATAAGTTCCAGTCCAGATCGACGTGGCGTCAGCTGATGGAGTAGGAATCTGTTCAATAACCGATCCGTTCTCATCGGTTGTCCAAGTGGTATAAGTTCCAGTCCAGATCGACGTGGTGTCAGCTGATGGAGTAGGAATTTGTTCGATCACAGATCCGTTCTCATCGGTGGTCCAGGTGGTGTAAGTACCAGTCCATACTGAAGTAGCATCAGCAGATGGAGTCGGAGTAGGAATCTGTTCAATAACCGATCCGTTCTCATCGGTTGTCCAAGTGGTATAAGTTCCAGTCCAGATCGACGTGGCGTCAGCTGATGGAGTAGGAATTTGTTCGATCACAGATCCATTTTCGTCAGTAGTCCAGGTAGTATAAGTTCCAGTCCAGATCGACGTGGCGTCAGCTGATGCAGTAGGAATTTGTTCGATCACAGATCCATTTTCGTCAGTGGTCCAGGTGGTATGAGTACCAGTCCAGATCGACGTGGCGTCAGCTGATGGAGTAGGAATTTGTTCGATCACAGATCCATTTTCGTCAGTGGTCCAGGTGGTATGAGTACCAGTCCAGATCGACGTGGCGTCAGCTGATGGAGTAGGAATCTGTTCAATAACCGATCCGTTCTCATCGGTGGTCCAAGTGGTGTAAGTACCAGTCCATACTGAAGTAGCGTCAGCCGATGGAGTAGGAATCTGTTCAATAACCGATCCGTTCTCATCGGTGGTCCAAGTGGTGTAAGTACCAGTCCACACTGAAGTAGCTTGAGCCGATGGAGTAGGGATCTGTTCGATCACAGCACCATCACTGTCGGTGGTCCATGTAGTATGATCACCCGTCCAGACCAAAGTAGTTTGGGCTGATGGAGTAGGGATCTGTTCGATCACGATGCCATCACTGTCGGTGGTCCATGTAGTATGATCACCCGTCCAGACCAAAGTAGTTTGGGCTGATGGAGTAGGGATCTGTTCGATCACGATGCCATCACTGTCGGTGGTCCATGTAGTTTCCGAACCAGTCCAGAACGAAGTAGCTTGAGCCGATGGAGTAGGGATCTGCTCGATCACACTACCATCACTGTCGGTGGTCCATGTAGTATGATCACCCGTCCAGACCAAAGTAGTTTGGGCTGATGGAGTAGGGATCTGTTCGATCACGATGCCATCACTGTCGGTGGTCCATGTAGTTTCCGAACCAGTCCAGAACGAAGTAGCTTGAGCCGATGGAGTAGGGATCTGCTCGATCACACTACCATCACTGTCGGTGGTCCATGTAGTATGATCACCCGTCCAGACCAAAGTAGTTTGGGCTGATGGAGTAGGGATCTGTTCGATCACGATGCCATCACTGTCGGTGGTCCAGGTAGTTTCCGAACCAGTCCAGAACGAAGTAGCTTGAGCCGATGGAGTAGGGATCTGTTCGATCACAATACCATCACTGTCGGTGGTCCAGGTAGTATGATCACCCGTCCAGACCAAAGTAGTTTGAGCCGATGGAGTAGGAATTAGCGCGATGGTCGATCCTGACTCGTCCGTAGTCCAGGTTGTGTGAGTACCAGACCATATGGATGTGATATCAGGCTGTAATTCGGGAGGGAACTGTACCCAAAGTGTCCCGTTTTGTTTAAGTCCTTGACCTGGAGAAGCGCTGTTACTCACAATTCTGTACTCTCCAAATCCCGCTTCCTCTCCAATATTCGAAATGTACCAAGCTGCCCATATGGTATCAGATTCGTTTATTGGGTAAAGCTGATTATCACTACCTATCCTAAATTGAATTGGGGGTTGGTCACTGGTCCTTGAAAAGAATAAGGGATTGGTAACTCGGTTTGTCCATGTCAGCTTTCCCAGACTTTGACCCGTTTGATAATCATAACCTGTAACGTGTCCACTAGTATCGATACTACAATAGACTTTCCAATCATCAGGTCTGATTACTTGGACACCAGCATTGAACCATACTTTAGGTGTGGAGTAAGCTGGCTGACAAGAAAGCTCCCAATTCTGCTGTGGTAGTTGTTGATTGACACCGCCGCAACAGTCCGGAGGGAACGACCGCAACTCTAGAGTGAAAAAAATACCTTGCCCGAATACATGTACTGATTGAATAATACTGCAAACTATTAGTGCAATGAGGTTCATGTTTACTTTTCCGTCTTGGCCATGGGAGGTAAAATCGGAAGGAGGTCATGACGAATTTATAGTTTTGTATATAACAAAATGCTTTGTTGTCAAAGATGGAACATGACCTACCCATCATGCAGTATTCTGCAGTTGGATATTTCATATGAGTCGTCGGTTTTGTAACTAGGTGGTCGTCAACAATGGATGCTGAATGCTCCAGGTGAAGAAACCCTAATTAAAAGTGGAGACTAATGAAAGGGCAAGGGTGATAGTGAGTGTTACCTTTGGACTGAAACGCTCTATTCCCAACTGACCTGGAAAAGGCTGTCCAGATTAGCAAACAGCTATAGGTAAGTTGTACTTTGCTAAAAGCTTGCTCAATAATCCAACTTAGTCAAAGTGAAAGCAAGTAAAGCAACGCATACTTGGAGAATGCGGTAATATGACCCACTCATTACTCACAATAACGGAAGCTCGATTTGGAATAAAGATGAAATTTCAAATGCAGTTTATATACAAGTATACGCTGCAACCAAACGCCGCATCACAGGCATTATGTATGGCTCGCTTTACCTCGCTTGGCTGATTTTATTGATTCGCCGAATTGATACTCGAAATAAGACATAAATACTGGCAGAATCTGGTAGCTGTGATAAGCACATGGTCAAAAGCGGATACTCTAGATTTTTTTTGAAAGTTCCATAATTGGTTTCATGCAAGTATAAAAGAAAAGCGTATCCTAGTGAATTGCTTGGCGGAGAGTTGAATCGCAAGTATCATACAGACAATAAATGTGAACAGGTTCTTGGCTCTGGCAACGGGAGACTACGAAAGAAGACTGCATATATCACGTGATCTCATACCTGGTGCAAGGCAGAACTTAAATCTCGAGTGGGTATTTGGTTATGGACCCAGTAATTTTTTTCCCCTCTCAGTAAGTACTCGCATGAGAAATAAGTTTTCCTCAGGCATTGCGCCATGTAGATATGTCCGTTGACTATCTTACTAACTAACCAAGATGATACTTTCAGACTTTTAAAAAGTATTTTTCGACTTACTTATTTTGTAAAGACTAAGACTGAGATCGAACTTGATAATGTTACCGTCGAAAAGCCATGATTCTAAAAACTGGAATTTACTAGCTTTCTTTTGATACCTTGCGCTTGCCAGACCAATAGCAAATAAGTAGCTCTTTGTGACGTCATAGTTATCATTTGGTGTCCTTCCTTTTTGAATCATTTCTCTACTGTACCAAAATGAAGACACAACCAAGAAAAGAGATGTTGCAATGCACGTGACAATGCTATTCATCATGTAAGTTGCGGTATCGATTACTGACTATTACTGTGTATACAAAATTCGAACGAGGCTATGCTGAGAAAAAAAGTATCATTCCTTGGCGTCGATTTACCGCCTTTGCTTTGTAGCTATGGCAATTTGCGTTTTCTGGCAAATGAATAGATATCCATCCAAAAGTTGTAGTTTTATCGGGTATGATTAATTAACCCTATGCATCGCCCAATCTGGTTGAAATTGACCCAGACTCAAAATCAAAAAGTAATTGTTGCAGCTACTTGCATCAATCCTGCTAATGATGGAACCAAAATTGCAGTAATAATAGTAGCCCTTTGGCTGAAAGTCCAGGCATACATTTTCTCAAATCTAATATTAAGAACGATCCATGGGTTACTCGTTTCATTGCTAATTGGATGGATAGTCAGTCAATACCTTTTCAGCTTTTACTTGTTCATTCATCACCAATATGACTAAGTATAGATTTGTTGTGAAAAGGTCAAAGCTGAATATTGATCATTTTTTTGTAGGTGTTCTAATAATATGTACCCTTATACTAGGCTACCATGCACGCTATTGTAGCCTGCAAGAACTTCTAGGAGATTTCGGAACTTCAATCTTTTTTCCAGCCCAAATCAAAATAGGTAATAGGTGATTGAAATTGGATAGTTGCATAAACTTAAATTAACGATTTGCTCAACTCTGCATCCCAGACACTACATGATATACTGCTAGCTCTACCGAATAACGTTTGCGAACCCTACTAAGGACTTATAACCAAATAGCTTGCTAACAGCTAAGCGCTAGCGTACTTTCTGTAAACCTCAAAACCGGTTCCACTACCTGATTGTAGCAGATAGAAACTAGTATGAGTATCCGAATGACGGAGAGAGGGGGAGGGTATAGGTTCTTGATTGAATTCCCCACGACTTTGCATGCACCATGCACCATGCATGTAGTAGAACTTGCACTCGAATTAATACCCTCAAACTGAATTAATGCCAAGAAATGGCTGATTACTCTCTTTCCAAACACAGCCTGGTGCTAATGATAATCAACAACTGATTCTGCAGTTTTTATTAGTGTTGATTTCGTCACTCGCATTGATGTGTATTTTCTTTCTGCAGCATTTCCATTTTGGTATTGTGGACCACCGAAAAAGTACAAAATAGAAAGGGAACAATATAGATAGCTTTGACGTCATACAGCGTCCTTGCTATTCGTATGGTATGTGGGACGGATCAAAAGACAGCTAAACTACGGTTTCAAAGCATAGCTTTCTTCTTCACAGTTAGCATTATTTGCCTGTTACTCTTAATGAAATAAGCAGGTCAAAAAATATTCCCTCAAAATATGAATATAGTAGCTTGGATAGTAAACAAACATAGCCATAGAGCGAGATTCTTGGAGAAGTTTTTTTGAAATGCGAGTACTAAGTGGGGGAAGATATGAAGTAATTATCGTGTGCATAGTGCAGAAATAAATCCGCAGTTGAAATCAAAAATCTACCTTGCAGCAGATTATATGCACGTGATACATGCCTACCTCTGTCCAAGTAGAAGTTTCACCCAATATTATTTATTTTGAATCACATCGTCTTGCTATTTTATAATATCGAAATTCCAAAGCCTGAGTTACTCGAATATCATCCAGCTTGTTTTCTTATTTGTTTTCCTCTCTAGTTACATTTATCTGTAACTTACATTAGTTACTTAGGATGCAGCTTCTTTCATCAACCTCAAACAGTCCATTCGTTGATACATGGACTGTGAATACTGGATGCGAGGGTTGGGTTAGCACCAACAGTGGCAGTAGCGATGGTTCCAGTTATGACTGCTATGAAAAAGAAAAGCTCTTCGGTGACTACTTGGGGGCTAACTCTGTCGATAACGCAAGCCTCTACTCCATGTTGTCATCTCCTCCAGTAACTGTTGATGCTGAACAACCTCAAGAGTGCAAACACAAACAGCAACTCAGAACTCAGACTAGCTGCCCCCCGAGACTTGATCTTGAAACAGAGGAACAGCAAGAACCGCATCTGTTGCCTGATACATTTACCCAGAATATTTTCAATTCTCATTCGTCAATGTTTGTAAGCTCGAATATTCCACACATAAGTTCGGTTCAGTCATTCATGAATACGGGCATCTCTTCACATGGCACTGTTGCACACCCGGAGGTAAACTTATCGCTTGTAAATTCAAAGAATGGTATATCTTTTGCCCAGTCAGTACACGATCCATCCCATTACAAAGCTAACCCGAAACTGATACCCTCTTTTTCGGTATGCTCAACAGCAGAGCCAAATTCAATGCCCAGCCTAGTGCCCACAACCTCATTGGAGGCAGTCGTTTACTCCAAAAGAAGGATATATCAACTTAGACAGCAACAGGAAATTGAAACTTTCAGTTCGTTTTATGGAGGCAATGTTTTGGCAACGATGTTCCTAAACCATTCATATTTTCCACTGGTTCGTGGACGTAGTTCCGGAGGATATAACTGTAAACCTCCCAAAGAGCTGTTGATTCCTGGAACAAGGTACGTCACTGCCAATCTAAGATTAGAAAACATTAACTGTGAGGATATGTGTCTACCGGAATGGAATGAGAACGAGCTGAAGGACAGTAGAAGAATCATTCGAATCGAAAGAAGATACCAGTATAATGAAATTGTGGCCTCCTTCTCCATAGTTGGCTCCGCCTTAGAAAACCCGCAAACAAAGCCTGCATGCGGCCCTGACGTTAAAGTTTTGGAGATCTCGTGTCTAAAGTGTCTCACAAACAACAACAGAATTGACGAGAAGCAATATCTCAACGAAAGCGTATTAAATGAACCGCATCATTCCGCTAGCAGAGAATTAGATGGCCTTAAATACAAAATGGCAAGAAGCTCAATCGGATGGAAGTTCTATGTTACCAGTGTTGAAGTCATCAAGATCATAGAATTATTGGTTGGTAGCTCCTCAAGCTCAGATCCTCAACAAAGAAGAAAGGAAAGAGGTCGAGTGAGATCAAACTTGGCTCAATTCTGGTCCAAACATTTAGTTTCTTCGTCCAAGAAAAAGATGAAGGGCCCTGAGATTCTAGCATGCAACGATGCTTATCTTGCGGAGCTAGAACAGCGTATCAACACCTATGAAGTCAGAAAGCCGCGACTGTTTGATAAGAGCGTCAAGATTATGGAATGGCCTAATCTTGGACCAGCTTTGCAACGGGCTATCCAGAGTTACTACATGGTGCGGCTGGAAGAGTTCAGCAACTAGCTTGTGTTTGCAAGTAGCGACCAGATTCAGGTACAAACATGACGTGGAGAAATAAGTCTAGGACATGGTAGAGCAGCAAATGGTCCTTTCGCATTTATCGTTCATTGCTTCTAATTTCCTATCAAATTCCAAAAACTAGTAGTATCCAAAATTGATAAACATCTAATATTCTTGTATCTATCGAACATAGTGTCAAAACGGCGGGGCTATATTCTTATCAGTTCTCTATAAGTTTTAGCCTTATTGTCTTGATAGGTATCTCTTAGGGCAGATTTACAATATTGAGATGGTGATTCTTAGAGATTATACAGGCCCATTTAGATTTTTGGTTTCTATTTTGTAACGATCATGTAATGCAAAAGACGTAAAAATGACATGGGGATATGATTCTCAAAATCCGCATCACTAAGTAATAGGTTATAGGAAGTCCAATGCGGTCCTTTATACCATCCAGATTTGGCCGCTCAACTTTTACTTTAAGAAAACTAAAACATGTTGTTGAATCCCTTTTGAGAGGTCAGCAGGTTCTTGTCTGATATTTGAACTATTTCCTAAATTCATTTCGCTAAGTTTGAGCCTAGCTACTTTGTTAAACTTGCTAAAAAAATGCTTTATAAAACATCGGCCATTCTTACAGTGTAAGTCCAGTGGAGTGCACAAAGTGTCTTGCAAAATGTTGAAACCTTGATTCACTAACTTTTAGCCTTTCTATTAACCGCGGCTAAAAAAGTACATTGAAAGTAGCATCCTCAAAGTCTCGTATATACCAGATTGCTACATCTGGTGGTTCCAGCCTCTAGTGTCCAGCCAAACCCTGGAGAAAAAGAAACGAAGCTTGTTTTCAGAATTGAGTGTTCACTGAACCAAATGATTTGCTTTCAGAGGATCCTTAAGAAGTATTACTTTTCTATAGCAATTGGGGCCAAAACCGTTGCTATTGCCATTGCTGATTTTCCAACATAACTCTTGTTGCCAGTTTTTCAGCAATTTCAAGAATTTCATTTGTTGATATGTCGACATAAACGCTGCATCTCAGGTAACTAATATTGGATACGGAAAAGAGCGACAGAAGAAGCAATAATCAAAAAGAAAATCAAAACGATTTGAATGATATCCAATTAAGCCAGTTTCTACGGTCTTAGTATTCGCAGGACTGGGAAAGGGTTTCGAGGTCTGGCTAAGATAGAAAAGGCGAGAAAACTAACTTCATACTTGCTTCCTGTATACTAGGCAGATTGAGTATTCACTACATTTTCTGAGCTTGCTTCGTTTCTTGTACAAACCGAAATAGCCATATGGTGTCACAATTAAGTGATGTTCTCTTCTTATCTGTAGTTTTTCTATTCTCTTGTTTTCAATCATATGGACACAAAGTAATGATGCGTCGAAGAAGAGATATCGACCAGTTCGCGAGACAAAGCCACTTAATATATAAACTGCGTCACCAAATACCGGATTACTCGGTAAGCGTGCCAAGAGACTGCACTGCAGAAAGAGGGGTAGTCCATAATTTCCGAGAAGGAATACTTTTTTTCCAACGATCTATGCAAATGAAAAATTTTGTCACCTTGTATGCAACATACTATTGCTGCATACTGCATCATGCATGCAGAAGGAATAACATCATATTGTTTACATCTAAATGCACCCTAAGCCCAGCTTTCATAGTAGCAAAAACAACCAGGGCAACTGTCGCCGAGATTGAGCTCAAAATCCGATCGGATTTCAAAAATTTTAATCTAGAATCTCAGCTTTTTCAATTTTTGTTCCTTACTCTTTCTAGCTATTGGAGCTCCGAGATTCTGTCCACCGTCGGAATAGTCTTTAGCACGCGTGGTCTCCCCTGTTCTCAATAGTAGAAAGGTGTCTAGACTTATTCGCTCACAACTTTCAGCATACCAATTCTCGAGACTTGCAGTTAAGATTATATACTTGTTTTAAACTTACATGACTAATTTAGGAAATCTCCAAAATAATCGGCAATAACCAGATTTGTACATGTCCTTATTTATTAAAGTCTGTAGTAATGCATATGGCTCCTTTAAGAATACACCATGCTCTTCTCATGAATAAAGCCGAACGCGTTTGAAACAGCCATTGTGTATAGTTTATGTGATCTAATTTTAGATTGATATAGAAAATTGTCATGCTTTGGACGCACTTAGGGAAGCACTAGTATCGACCTATTGTTCAAAGGTATAGAAATAATTGCTACAGCCTAAAATGTGGACCGTGTATTAAACAAGACGCTGCTCATCAGTTTAGCTGGACTCTTGACAATTGATTAACTGAATGTCTTTTTTTGCCTCGAGGGGGAATTGTCAAGAGTTTCATTTGATAACAGTTGCTGCGTATGTTTGCATGAAGAGACATATAATAAAGCGTATTCATCAATACAGGAGAATTCAAAAATACTCCGGTTCTTTAATAAGTTACACTTTTGCGTAGGCTTAAAGAAGCATACTAATTATCGGCCTCAAGAAACTGAAACTTGCATTTGAAATGGCATGAGAATACGGTATTGGAACCAAAAGCGGCAGATAGTATCCATTCCTTTTCTTCTTGTCTCTGCTTCCAAAACCAAGTACAAGAAATATGAATCTTTGCTGTTATCATGTAAATGTTTATTTTTATTGCCAAGGTTTTTGAGCAAGTCGGAAACGTTGAGCTAATGCTTATGTTACCCTGGAGAATGGCTAAATCCACATTGTTTCTGGTTCTGCTACTGAAAATAGCGGAAAAACGCAAGCCACAAAAATACATGCATGGATTAAGCATCCAAGTTACCTTAATTTTCCCTTTCCTAAAAATCTATACACTTATTTTTACAACAGGTAATGTATTCCATGCCCAAAGATGATCTGTCAGTTAGTGGTATACTGCGAGACTACCTGAAGAAGCAGAAAATAGTGAAGCTACTATTTCATGGTCTCCTAGTGGATCATAATATGGTATAACTGTCTCTTCTTCATACATATGCCAAGAACAAAACTCAAAAAGCCTTGGTGCCACCAACACCAGTATAAGGATTTGTATTTGCGCCACTTGGAGCACAGCGATGGAGGATTAGTTATTTAGGTTCGCAAGTCCGGGAAGTGTGTAACTCACTTTCTTGTAGACTAGTAATTTTAAATATCAAACTATTATTGATTACCAACTAATCAACAATAAAAATGCAAGATCCACCCAACTCTCAGAAAACGGGCAAGTACTAAAACTATGAGCTTCCATCGTTCAACTAAATGTTGCCTTCAAATCCATGATAAAACTTACCGTAGTCCTACAATTCAATGATATCAGTTATGATAAGGAAAATTCATCCTATCCCTCCAATTAATTGTCACAGCTGAAGATAACCCTGCCATCTGCCCAAAAATCATAGTATTATACTGACTCAAATTTATAGATGGTTCAAAAGACATACCTAATACATCTTGAAAAAAAAAACTTACTTTCGTTACGACTAGCATTCAGTACCTGATCACTCCCAAACTTTTGCAATCACAAGTGATGTCTACGTACCTCGTGAGAAATTCTAGTATACTACGCTAATGAACTTTTATCATCATGGCCTCCAGCCCGAACACCAGAGCTATTCAAACAAGCTCTGAATGATCATGACGCACAGAGTGTAGCGTCCAGCACCCAATTCACGATTGCATATGAGTAATTCCCTAATAAACGTTGACCCAACTACTTGGTCTCTGCACAGTAGATGCTGGTGTCACGTGAGAACTTGTTAATCCCCGCAATCATTTGCTTAGGAATGCCAAACTTGCACTTAACCAGAATGCAAAGCACACAGTACCCAATTTTATAACCTCATGGGGTGTCGTCACTGTCAAAATTAGTTTTCATTGGACCACTGATCAAACCACGTTAAGCTGGCAAATAAATCATCATTTGAATTTGGAATGCCATCCTTGTAATACGACTCTCCAGTTTCAGTATTGTCAGCACCCATAATATGCGGACCTTTAAAGAATTCCAATTCTATCTCATCAGTATGCTTTTGGATTCGTTCCTCAACTTTTTCAAACTGTAAAAATCTAGCTTTATTGACATTATTAGGACCATGGTCTATACCAATGCCTGTCAAGCTCTTTAAAGATTTTACGAACCTCAATACACACAAATGGTTTACCATTCTTAATGTCCAGATACATTCCTCTGCCATGCCAGCCTTATCTTTCAACTGGGTCAGAAAATTCATCACCTTCTGGAAATCCGATGTGCACTTTTCATGATAAAGACCAGCGTTTATCAGAATCACGTCGATTATTGCTACATTGAACAGTAAGGATAAATTCAACCACCATGGAATAAACAGTAAATTCTTTCCCTGAATTCGGTCAAAAATTGTTAAAACCTCCGATGAATGCGCCAAAAGTATAGCGGTATGCGCAATCGATCCGTCAAATTCCATCTCAAAGTCCAACAGCCAGCGTAGCATTTTGTTGTATAATGATAGAACGATATCATGATACGTCAAATAAATCTGGTCAACTAATAATGGATCATAGTCACATCGTTGCAGATTTCCGTCACACCAATTTCTCCAGTTTTGCAGTTGATAGTTGATATTACATAAAAATTCTTTGCCCATACCAGCAGTTTTCAAATTATGGTACTGAATTTGTCCTGCAATCTTAGCAAGGTGGATCATTGCCAATGCTGGTTGCTCTAACCAATCGTCAGCGGAAGAAGTCACAAGTGGTGGAAGTTCCAAACTAACCGTCGAATCATGAATCTCAAATTCTTTTCCACTTTGATAAGAGTATAATTTATCCCAAGTATAAACGAGCCAGAAAATTCTTTCTGCCTTGATTACTTCGTAATGCCTTAAAGGTGCTTCAACAACTATATTCAAAATCAAAGACATCCCTTTACACATTCTAATGGCTGTACCCAAAGAAGCGAAAGATGAATTTTGACAATGCGTTGCTCTTAGATAAAAAGTTACTAGTATCCATGATTGTATCAATTCAAACGACTGCCACTCGAAACTTAGTTTTGATATAACTTCATGCGCAGAATCAAACAACCTTTCTTCCAATTTTGGGTAGATCTTGGACTTGATCTCCATAGGAGTCTCTGGATGGGCCTCTGAAAACCTTATTGATATCGCAAATATCAAATAGAGAATCGAAGTGAACAACCTGGTTGACTCTGAGGGCGCTTCTCTGGAGACAATCAACTTGTAGTTATCATATTGGTTTCCAAAAACTTTGGGACGAATGAATGAAAATAGCGGATTGATTTTATCAAAAGAAAAAATCAATTAACCAGCTACACAAACGGAAATCACGCACTAGATCAATAAGCGGATCAAAAGGCGGCAAAGTCCTTTGTTTCAGGTAATGGCCACCTGACATATTCCAGCCGTAATACTGAACTCTTGGAGTCGCAAGATCTTCACTTTCTTGTGCAGTAAGGATCGCATGGACAGATTCTGCAAACTTATTTGCTAAAATACTATGGTATCTTGTCACAACACCATACCTGTTTTGAGAATACTGATAGTGATTTTTTAGAAAAATCTGATCACAGTTTGTTTTTTTTAAATGATTAACACCAGCAGATGTACACGTACTACTTTGGAGCTCCATAATTCTGTTCTCAAGATATTTGATATATTCTTCTCTATTCGGTTTCTCTTGCTCTAAGCTACCCGAACCGGAACGTGGACCTCCAGTATCTGCACTGTCTCTGAGCAACCGCAAATTGTAAACCACGGCTGTGTATGTTTTGAACAATTGCTACAAGGTAATCCTCCATCACATTTTATTTTCCTTCTTTTACAACGGCTACAAGCCCGTTTTGTCCTTGATTTATTCGGAATGCTGCTTGTTTGGCTACTAACTGGCAGGGATGTATCCGTAGAGCAGCCCTTATCAATTTTATGTTTTCTAGTGAAAGAGCCGATGGAGTTGGTGGCGCTTTTATCAGAATCATCTAAGGGTGTTACTAATGACGGTTCGGGCGTCATGGTTTCAGTTACTGTATGAACTGAGCTGGGGTTGGTGCGAAGGGTACTTCCGTCGCGGTCCGCTTACGCGGCTCAAGATCCGAACAACGGCTAGTGTAACCGTCAAACTTCTTATAAGAAAAACGATATAAAAACATGTTTCCCAAGACCACTAATAAATGGTAGAATACAACTTAGCAATCGTTACCAATCGGCTGGGAGTCACCAAAAATAATCATGTCTGATTCAACGGTCAAACAATCTTTTCCAGATGACAATATTTGCAAACTGAACCACCCAAAAAAGGAGGAAAAAACCAAGCAAGTAATAGAATTTGATCAAGAGGAATTCCCGGAGGGTGGATTTGGGTGGCTAGTTGTCATTGCAGGTTGGTGTATGATGGCAACAACTTATGGAATGGTTAACAGTTTTGGAGTCTATCAGACCTACTACCAAACCACACTGTACCCTGATCAAAGTGCTTTCAAGATTAGTGTTATTGGTGCTTTGCAACCGTTTTGCATTTATCTTTTTGCGATTCCAACTGTTACTTTACTGCACCATCTAGACGCTAGGGTCACAATTGCAATAGGGGCGTTTATTCAAATATTTGGTCTGATGATGATGTCTTTAACAAATAATATTTGGCAGTTGTTTTTGACTCAAGGTCTGTTATTTGGAATTGGGAGTGGGATTGTTTACTTGTCTGGGCTGACTGTTGTAATGCAATGGTTCAAAAGGAGAAGAGCCCTGGCCATGGGCATTGTTAGCTCTGGATCAAGTCTGGGTGGTGTTTATTGGCCTATTGCTGTTAAGAAGTTGATTTCAGAAGTTGATATCAACTGGACCAATAGAATATTGGGGTTCATTTATATTCCCTTAGGAGTGATCATGGTGGTGTTTTTGAAACCTAGACTATCTTTAAAGGTGGTGCACCAAAATATTGGAGTTTCAGATGAGAAAATCAAAACACAATGGCTACCTTTCCAGTTCAACGTCTTGAAGAGTTGGAGGTTCTTGCTATTAATTTCTAGCTTTACGGTGACAAATTTTTCTCTTTTTCCAGGTTTGTTTTACATTGATCTCTATGGTCAAAGATTGGCCGAAAAGCTCGGAAAGTCACTGGTAGATCCCGACTACTTGATTTCGATTCTGAATGCCATGAGTCTACTGGGTCGAGTGATTCCTGGTATCTTGGCAGATATGTTTGGCCGTATGAATGTACTGATACCTTTCCTGATTTTGGCAGGAGTGACTCCTTTGGTTCTATGGTTACCATCAAACTCTAATCAACTACTACTTTCCTTCGTAATTATTTGGGGCTTTGCTTCTGGAGTAATGGTGTCACTATTTCCAACATTGGTACCTCAGCTGTTTGGAGTAAAGGACAGTCAATCTCGTTTGGGACTATTTCTTGCAATTGGGGGCATTGGTGCTTTATTCGGACCAATAATCTGTGGTACCTTTATTCCATTGGCTGTTGATGCCCAGGGAATTGATGGGTTTGACAAAGTTGCAATTTTTGTTGGTGTAATGATGCTTGGGGGTACTATTTTGCTTATCCTCCTAAGACTTGTGTACTCAAAGAAGCTTAATACTATCATTTGATCATTAGACTTTAGTGCATTGGCCTAATTTGATTATTTTTGGGTAACATTTGCGATGTCTTTATAATACCCATGCCCAGTTCTTTTCATTGCGGCTACATCTAGCAGAAAGGCCCTTACCAGTTTAGGCTGTTGAAAATTTGATGGATTGAAAGACTATGTTGTAACTGATATCGCAACGTTTCAAGTTTATAACAAGCCTATTAATCATTATCAGCTGCATCCCATTAATGAGAATAAGACTTCCAGCAGTTCATTTTCCTCACCACTTACGCTCAAAACATACTTGCGTGGTTCTGTGATCGTCATCTTTCTGGGTTGGTTGTTTATATACGCAAAGTTTGAATTCTAACTACGCCAATCACTATATGATAAAGATTGGAGGCCTAGTAGCTGATTGGTATCGTATCAAGTTTCTGGCTTGCCCCCGGATTAGGGCAGGTACTGGGGAAAACTGCATATCGAGCTTTTCGAATTTGACCACCGAAATAGTTTATTTTGACCCAAGTTTCAAGGAGTGTCAACAGATTCACGTTTACCGGATAAATTTTGACATTTCGTATTTTATCACCCATTAATGTGCATCTGGCTTGTTGCTCGTTCGACTCAAAAGGCTATTATAGAATCTGGATAATCCTTCTAATAAAGAATACGTTAAGTTTGAAGTCGGTGTAAGAAGTTCGTTGTATGAAAGTATCGGTTCATACAAATAACATTCTCTCATGCAATCTTCATTTTTTTAGTATTAAATGATGCTACCCCGATGTGCATGCAAGTGCTACTAGTTGCAACACTCTGTAACACTGGATGCTGGATGTTGGCGCATGAAAGTTTCAGCTATTTGGGCCATGTTTTGGAAAGTATCTGAACTGAATGCTGTTAGGATAGGGTAAACGGAAGCATTATAATGTGACCTGCTACAGCCTTGGAGACCTGCTATAATCAAGGAGAGAAAACGTTATATTGAAACATAGTGTTGAACCTAAGAATATGAATCAAAAGTGAGGGCATAATTATTGTTTCCCCTTTAAATTTGGTGAGTAGCAGAGTAGACATACGATTTCCTCAAAACTATTCAAGTCTATTGGAAAATCTTGAACGAATCTCAAAAATACATTGGAGAAAAATGCATATATTGGTTTGATTTAAATTGTCTATAGTAAAGTTGAACTGCGAGGAAGGGATGCAAATTTTCTCCGGACAGAGAAGTAGTCAACAAGTGTCAAAAATTGGCCGACAAGAACCATCTTTAAGGTGATTTCACCGACAATGTGCAGATTGATTGCTACTTCACTAACTGTATTGGATCTAGTCGTAGGCTTTTAGCAGGAATAAACTCCCATGGGACCCATAAAAGCCATACTTCGGCCGATAATAAACAAGAAGATTACCAGATTTTTGAACTGGAATTAATGAACCCCAGGCATGAAGTCATGCATATGCATGAGTATGCATAATTTGACCGTTGACAGATGCCGTAGAAAATAGAATTCCATGAAGCCCCTGAAAAAAATTCGGCTATATAGCTAATGAATGCTCACACAATTACGAAGTACACCGATTTTAAACCACATGTTTATCTTTGATTAACATCACTTTACTGTAACCTTCAGGAAATCCCAATCCAAACTATTAAAACTATGTCTCATTCTGCTATTAGCAATGTGCGCCCTGCTTGCTCTGCTGTGTCTAAAAGTGATTGAAAGAAAAGATGCTCAATTTTTTGGCTACAACGCTATTTCACTAACAGCTTTGCCAACATCTGGTAACTTGAGTTGAGTAGTCAGTTTTCTTGGTTTTTCTCTTTAAATGATATAGTTATATGAGGCCCGCTTTATTTCTAGAAGTCCACCTGTATATCTTTAAGTAAATTGAACCCTCATCATACGTAGTTCAAAAATCAAACAGTCCGTCTTTCAGCCTGTAGACAGTGCGAAATACATTACCCAAAAACATACTTGATGCAGACTTCAAAAGCATACTTAATGTTATCTATTACGTGGACATGAAAATGGGATCTTAAACCATTCATCTGGTGAAATGTTGAGCTCTAACTCGTATGAAGAGACAACCACTTCAGTTTCAGCGTCCCGTGCTTCAAACAACAAGTGTGTGTCAGGATTTTGGGGGCTCTTGTCAACACGCAAGTAGGTGGTGCCGGGTTGCAGCTTAAACCATTGGTCAAATTTTGTGCCATCTTCTTGAGTGACATATCCATTGAGTGACATTTTTAGTTCTTTAGCCGAACTGGTTTGAAAATGTACAGTATAATTTGCTAGTTGTACCCCTTACTCAAGTAGTTTATTTGGCACAATGAGCAAGACACTACTCAGTTAGTTCCAAGCACCCCCTTTCTATTTCAACTAGGTACAAACCAAACATCGGAAAACCCTTTCCGTCACAGGATAGGACGTCTATGTAAGAAACGCATATTAATTATGGAGCAGTCATTATGGCCTAAAAGCATAACATAATCTTACTCAATCTCTGAAGCAAAAATATCAACTCACACAAAATATTCGATCAGATTAAGGACACCAGAGTGTTTGGGAAATCAACTTTCAGAGCATCGTCATCTCTGTTTGGCCCAGAAAAGTCAAGGAAACACAGCATTTGTTTGAGGCAATTTGTTGATAGAAACCCCTGCATAGAGAGTAAGGGGATTTAGCTAGCCACCAAAAAATCCGGGCTCATTAGTATTGCCCTTATAAATCCATAAGCTGCACCACTAGTGAGCATTTATGTTTAATTAAGTGGCATTAGTTACAACTGGATTCACAATGGGGTAAAGTAGTTTATCATTTTCGTATTTTTTGCCATGCATTAAAAGTTGATCCTATTTAAACTTCGACAGTCAAGGTCAGTTTGCTGGCCTTATTGTGGTATGCCCAAACGTGCATTTGTATGCACAATGGCTCTTTACACAGAATTATGGTGAAGGATTGAGCCTTATGGCGCCGGACTGCCATACAAAGTGTCAAGTTCAAGAACATGCGAAGGGAGAACACTAGGGAGGATCACATTATATGGTTGGACAGAATATGTTAGGAGGCCTCAAATACGTGAAGAGATCGTGCTGGTCCCTTAACAATCTAATTATCACTTCATTCGTGATCCAACTGGGCAATCAAAGCTAAACACCTTCTTTAAATAAACAAGTCCTTAAAACTACTTAAATAACAACAATCTTAACAAATATCTAGTACTTGAACCTAAAGTCAATTCTCTTGTTACCATCATCATTTGTTGTCTCCGAATACTGCTCCTGTTCCTCCTTGGTAAGTTTGTTCCAGGCACGCTCCTTCTGTTTGTTCCTATAAGGATAATAAACAAACCTGGCGAAAAGACAGAGAGCAGCGGTTCCAAAGGCAATTCCAATCAACTGCTCATTTCCTCTGTGGTACAATGGTGCATCGTCCGCTCTATAAATATTCGATGCTATGATACCACCTGCTTGCGAGAACATGTTGACCAATGCTGCGGAAACAGCACGGTTTCGAACTGAATTGGAATTTACCGAACACCACGCAATTGATATCGGCCATGTTGGAGCAGCCGAAAGAACCACCGTCAATAGCGCATAGGTACCCCAGGCATCAACCTGCGCCCCCGGCCAGTATCTCAACGGGAAAAGACACGACAAGAACCACACGGGTAGGGTAAAGAGGGCTAATGCTCTCTCGTCAAAATGCTCTGCCAAATATGAAAGTCCTATCATTGTGAAAATCGTTATGATATTACGCGGGATGTTCAGAGCGTTAGTTTTTAACGTTGAAAATCCTAGTTTTCTCAATGTCAGTGTCATATAATTAGCAGCTGGTGATACTCCAATATCTCCCAAAATTCTGATGCCGTATATTGGCCACATGTCGTAGTCCAGAAGTGCCTTTTTCAACTCCTTTAGAGAAACAGGTTGTCGGTTGTTCATGTCCCCTTTGGTGGGGTCATCTCTCAAAACTTTGTTCACCAAAATCTTTTCTTCTCTCTCGGTATACCAGCCCTTCTTACGGAACCACGCTTTAGTGTGAACTACAGATGGAGGCATCTTAAAGAATGAATACAACCCAACCAACAAAGTTCCAATTCCTTCGAGTAGAAACATCCATCTCCAGCCCTCAGGTAAGGCGGAAGTTGAAATTTTCAGCAATGGCAACGCGAGAAGACTTGATAGCGCAGATGTCAGCGGATTAGAGATGTAGAAAAAGGACAATCTGGTACCAAACTCTTCCCCATTGTAGAAGTATGACATCCACAAGCAGATGTCACAAATAAAACCACCTTGAGCAGCTCCAAGTAGACCTCTGGTAATATAAAATCCGGCCTTGTTGGTCATTGCAGCTTGTGACACGGCCACCAGACTCCAGATAACCATTTGCGCAGGAATCCAAATATCTGCTCCCAATTTCTTGGACACCAGCTGAGACGGTAGCTCAGCAGACAGGAAACACACCAAATTAATTGTTCTCCCAATGTTGTAATCATTGGTGGTAAGATTCAGATCATCAAGCATATCGTCTGCCAGTGCTTGACTGATGTTGTATCTATCAAAGTTTAACGCAGTAAACATGATGAAACACCAAAATGTGACATTCCAATCATTTTTCCGAAGGATTTTCTTCTCTTCTTGCTTTGTCCAAGTAAGCTCTGGATCGAAGAGGTCTCGACACTCGTATTCACATTCATCGTATACTTTCCTGTAGTAGTCAGCGACAGCAGGATCCACGAAAATGTGGTCGATGCTCTCAGTTGAATCTGTCTCAAAGTCCTCAATGACATTGGTATCCACTAGGATACGGTTCTTCTCGGTAGATTCCGCGGAGTTGACGCTCGCTTTCTCTAGCTTACTGTTGCCTTCACTTTTAGACCCCACAGACCTAGCACTCATTTTGTCTGATCCATGATCTCAGCAGACGTTGAGGTTTTAAAGACGTTTCGGAGATTGAAAACTGTTAGATGTGGACCCTGAGAGCCACAGCACGTCAAGCCTAAGAGAACACCATTCCTTGCGAACAACAAGAATGAATAATGTGATAGCAAGGTGGCATCCAGTGCCCATAGTGTGTGTGTGGCGCACATTATGTCAAAAGGCTAGGCGCTCCTTGCAAAGTCCCCCAATTAGCGAGGGGGACATTTCGCTGACATTTTTGACAGATGTGATTTCACCATCTTGGCTTCAGTTGATATTACGTCAGATCGAGATAAAATGAGAACGCTTTTTATATGGCTTAGAAATGTGGCCCCCACGAGTATAGGAGAAGAAGGTGACGTGATTGAAGCACACGATATAAATTTCAAAGTTACTTATTGTGGGGTTCCACAAGGGATTTGAATTCACCTCAACCAAACACCCTTATTACCCCTTGGTTAATATAAAAATATGGCTGAAACTCAGAAACCACATTATTGATAGATATTGAATCCTGTTTGATAGTTCAACTTAATTTCCAAATGGCAAAAGTAAATTCCGTCTACACCCTCCAACCAAATGAGGCCACATCGGTTGGCCGTAAGAAAAAATTCGTAGAGATTGCCAACAATGAGTACAAGACAGTATCCGACTCTCCTACTCACTTCATTCCTGAGAATGATACCGTAAGGACTGATGGTGTCTTGACTGTGTCCGGGGAAGCAAAGGAAGCTTCGCTATATCCTCAGTGGCTTCCAACTTGGGACCCCGAGCTGAAGTTTGTTGATGAACCTCCATTCAACCACGTAGACCGTGGCTTTTTTGGAGATCCAGAGTTTAAGAGACTCTTTCCACAGGGTGGAAAGCAGGAAATCAAGAAGCTTACCCCAAAGTTTGGCTCTGTTGTCAAAGGCGTCCAATTATCCGAACTGTCGAATGATCAAAAAGATGACTTGGCTTTGTTTGTTGCCCAGAGAGGTGTTGTGGTCTTCAGAGATCAAGATCTGAAGGACAAAAACCTGTCTGCAGTTAAAAAGTTTGGGCAGCACTTTGGACCCTTACACATCCATCAAACATCTGGTGCTCCTGAAGGTCATCCTGAGTTTCATATAACTTACAAGCGAAGTGGCAGAACACGTTCTTTTGAGAAGAGAGTGTCGGCCATAACTTGGCATTCTGATGTTACCTACGAGCTTCAACCTCCGGGTACTACTTTCTTTGGAATTTTGGAAGGCCCTCAGACAGGGGGAGATACCGTGTTTGCCGATACTATCGAGGCATACGAGAGATTGTCTCCGACATTTCAGAACTTTCTATCAGGCCTGAGGTTGATTCACTCTGCCAAGGCACAAGCAGCTGACTCCTTAGCTAGAGGTTCAATTCAAAGAAAAACGTTTGTCTCGGAAAATGTTCATCCATTGATTAGGTACCATCCGGTTCTTGGCAAAAAGTCAATATTTGCCAGGGCTTTCGGGACAAGAATTGTTGGTTTGAAACAGGAGGAAAGTGATTTGATATTGAACTTCATTGAAAACCACGTTGCAACTGCACTTGATCTTCAATTAAGGGCTTCTTATGAACCAGGTACGGTGGTAGCATGGGATAACAGAAGAGTGCTTCACTCAGCTATCTTCGACTTCTTACCGGTAGACTCGGTGAGACATTGTTTCAGAATCACTCCAATTGCTGAACGGCCGGTGGGATCCAGGGAAGAATATGAAAACTGGTCTCCAAGCAACAAGGAAAAGACTGTTGAGGAGTGGGAGGAATTGTACAAGAATGGTGTACCAAAATCCGAGAGCATTGCAAAACCAAATTCAGTCAACTAAGTCAGTTTGAATCGTTGGTGATATATATGTTTTGTGTTATGATGTAAGTTTTTTTAAAAAAAGTAGGGATAATAATATGGTTTTGTTGGTAAGGGAAGTAAGTGATGTTTTCCTAAGAGAAAAGACAATCTTTTACTGCTTTGCACAGTTTGAGGCTGGCTATCCTCCCGGTCAGCGTAGTCAAATTCTCCAATGTGAACCTCGGTGCTACACCAAAATAAAATACTAGCAGTGTCTTCAGCTGTGGCAAGCTTTTCAAGATTCTACAATCATCTTCGGGAGAATCTGCACTGGACATAGTCCGTGTTGAAAAAAAAAAAAAAAAAGATGGTCACGATACGGCGGGGTGGCAAGCACTAGTGAGCTAATATCTTTTAATAACAAGTACGCAGCTCTTTTTCCCCATTGGCACAGTCCCCGTAGAGACATTCACTTGAAACTTTATCGCACAGCACCGGAGTATATGAAACAGATACACCCCTACAAGTAACACGAGTATCCCAGACCCCACCATGTCAAAGTCAACATGTTTCGGCATCTGGAGAGCATCGTCTAATACTAAGGAAATGAAAGTCACCCGAAGAAATAGTAGTAATTAAAAAGAGCTTTCGGCCCCTTTCGTTGTTTTTCAACTCCAATTGATGGTACACAAGTAAACTCTCAACATTTGAATATAAAGCTATCAGATCTCAGAATTGATCCGATAAACGCGAAGAGTGGATGAAATTTAAGTTATCATTTTAATCTTTTCCGGTTAGTCTGGAAAAGGTATCCACTTCTCACCCTGTCAACCAATTAAAGTGGGGGCCTTTCAAATGAGAAATTGACCTGGTGAGTAGGTATGATCAGCCCCTAAGCTTTTATCTGCTAATAAAACACCTCAGAATTGGAAATTGTTTATGTCCCTCCGTAAAACCTGTCCCCATTCGAGATGAAATGCCGGCCTAGATGAAGTAATTGTTCCGATAATGCCCAATTCTCCTTTTGAACTCGGGAAACTGGATCTTTACCCAATAGTCAGCTATGACCGCATTACTTCATGCAGCCGCCATTTTTTGGCTTCTAGGTCATCGGTCATCCATAAGTTTCGCAAAAGAACAGAGGAACTGTATTTCTGATCTCCCCTGGTAATCGATCTGACGTATTACACCTTCAATCCCTCAATGCCGATACCACAGTATGGTTGAGTGCTGAATTCCCTGCTGTCAAGGACATATCAGACTACTTCGGCTACATTGGTCCAATCGAAGCCGGCGAAAGTTCCCAATCCAATGTAAAGTATTAGGACGAACTACGCAAATAATCATATTCCGGCACATCCAGCATTTCTTTTACAGAGAGCCTTGTAACTGGTGGTACAAATCTTAAGCCTAAAACTAAAAAGCATTGATGAACTGGGTATTTTTTTAGAGTTCAATACCTTTAGACTCAATCCCTGAAATGACTTTTCATAGGCAAGCTCAACTAGTAAAAGTCTTACTTTCAATCATTGTTGCTTCCTATAACGAAACTTTAGTCGTGTGTACATCTCTCATCAGATGAGGATATTAGCTCTTACCATCGGCATCCTATAAAAGTGGTGTGTCCAAATCGACAAAAAGCAACCACAAGACGAACGAAAGTAATCCGAAGCAATCATGCAATCCAGAGGAAAGCATTGTCCTGGATAGAGCGCAAATTTATTGCTTCTCACGTTGTAACTCCGTAATGATTCAGTAGGAACAACTGTAAAGTCCCTACTATGTAAGAGATATCTTCAAACATTTTGATCTCGTTGCAGAGCCTGATTCGAAGAAGTTGAAGAAACATTCCATGAATCCTTATCAGTTCTTGAATCTAACCCTTTCCTGGTAAATAAGGAGCATAGATGCAGATTTCCTCGTGGTACAAAATTTGCACATTGTTTCAAATGCAATCTAGCAGCGCCTTGCAGAAGATGCAGAACCCCCTCCAAAACTGACAATTGCCTCAGAAAATGATGACCATTCTTAGTAGCCTGGAACAGTCAATACTTTGAACTGATGCTAAGCTAGGCAGGCTGTGGAAGAATTACTTTACGTCTTGGTACTGTTAATCCTTGTAGTACTCAGCTACCGGAAAAAAGTCTGCTCCTTTCTGAGATGGCAAGATCTGATTATGATTTTTCTAGAATTTTTTATGCTAATTCGGTAAAAGGAGTTTATTCTGGCTACTAAAAAATATACGAGCCTCAGATCAACTTCAGTTTAGCAAACTCCTACCAGTACCGGTAAATCTAAACACTAGTGGGTGTATAAGTTTGGAAAGGACCAATAGTTGGAGTCAATGTTGTAGCGGTCTCGGCACATTGAGTACCAGTTGGAGTAATTGGCAAGCCGCAAGTGTCCAAAGGACCAGCTAGGTAACCATAGTATGATTGGTAGAGACACCATCCACAATCGTTACAAGCTGCAATTTGCTGCGAGAAAGAAGAATCACCGGCACATAAACAAGCGGAGTCGAAAGGACCTGCCTCGGGACCACATTCCCAAGCACCGTAAATGGCCAAACCACAAGCCATGTGGCACATGTAATCAGCTCTCTTTTCAAGAGCAGGGTCCAAAGCATCGGCAAAAGCCTGAGGAATAAGGCCTCTGGCTACATGTTCACGAGCCTGTTCAATAGAGGGCAAAGAAACTGCGTTGACTGCAGCGATGGCAGACAGTACGGTGGCGGCAAGTTTGTTGAAGAGCATTTTGAATGTTAAGTTGAAAAATCAAAGAAGAGATAGTGTTGGAGTTAAACGACATGGATGGCACGTTATATAAACTTCTGTCAAAACGTGGAAAATGGTAAATCATGCTTAACAGTCCCTTTGCATCACCCCTGCATGCCCTAAATGTCAACAATATCCTCTTTTAGCTAAAGGAAGTGCTTGGATAGTTCGGAAAAAAAGAGTCTAGTTCACTAAAAATACGGTATCCCCGTTGATTAGCGATGAATCCGAAATTTCCACCTACCATAAACTATTGAATACTCTCATGGTAGTATCGAGTAACGTAACGTAGCGATATGTGCATGCACGGGTGCAATATCAATCTACCCCTCTGGTAACTCGGGTCATTCGAATAACTTTTATCCGTATCATTTCAGTTTAGTCAACAATTGAAACTTGAAAATAGGAATTATCCAATGCTATCTACGCAGGGCAATAGCACCTTTACGTTCCGAGCCATATAACCTCTCGGGCTGACAGTATCTTAGTTCCGGTCTGATAGCATCACAATTCACGCACCCGGTCAATCACATTCCAGCAAAGATCCTCCATCCGGCTCAATTCATCTTTAACAAATACTCCATACCTTTTCCCTTCCTAGTCAGCAATATCTGATGAAGCCCTCCATCTTGTGCTCCCTGAAACTGAAATTGTGAAACTGGGGAGTGGGGGTCGTGCACACAACCATTCTTAGTTACCATAGAATTACAATTGTTATCAATCCTATTGTAGCGAATTGATCCTCGGCTTAAATCCTTTGGCTAGAGACCCCTGGCCCATATAATGCCTTCTATTGTTATTACCCCCTAACGCTGTATCTGTTTCGGAGGGGAATTTTACACATTGCGGTTTGCAAACTTGCTTTCTATGTCCAGACTTATCTAAGACTTCACAATGTCACAACGGCTAAAAGATCGGTGGCTAGCCAACTAGTTGAAGCATGAACATGGAGCACAGGTGATAAGTTATAAGTGCAAGATGATAATGCGGAACGGCTAAAATTTCTCGGTCTGGACTTCCGGCTTGATTGACATCAACCTGCTATAATCACTTCACCGAATACATCAGTGCTCACAGGTCTTTTCGTTCTCTATGAAATCCAAATTCCCCAGATTAGGCGCTTCTTATAAGAAAATCCCCTAAACCTATATGTCAACATTTGACAGGCTTTTTTGTGGCTTCGATTTGCTTTTTTCACATATACTTAGAAAGGGGACGCCACAATACCTAATCAACGAAGAATGAGCATTCAAACTGCACTTTATCACTCCCTAAGGTTGCGAAACCTCTTAGCAGATTATGTCATTCTCGATGAGCTTCCACAATATATGCAGCGCTGAACTCTATGCATATGGAGTAGTCATCATCAGCTCCTTATCTAATGGTTTCTCTTCTGCCTGGAAGCTATTGGACTGATGAACCACCAGTGGTTATACGCATAATCTTCTTCAGAAGTCAATCGTTTGAGTTGTCCCTTCCATCGTCATCATTAAGCTCCAGGTACAAATTACATGGACATCCTTACAGAACCAGTTTCGTACGTAGTAACGAACAATTTGCCTGAGGTCCAACACAAGGAGCACGCAGGTGTCGTTAACATACATATTCTTAAACATTTGACTGGTGATGTAATCTCTCGACGCACTTCCAGCATATTATCTAGCACGAGGTCACTTTTAGGGAGAATCGAGTTGTTTTGTTCCCCCTGACAAGGTTTATCTTCATGTGGTTCAGATTCGCCTGGTCCAGCAAAGCTAAGATAAGCAGGGATGGAAATGGCATGCTAGTTTACTCATTCTACAGCTGGCGCCTAAACTTTAGCAGAAGGATGGTTCCAGTTCAGCCCTTGTGTGAAGATTCGGTAATCGAGTCTACCAATAATATCTAATGAACCTAATACTAAAAAAGCAGAATCTACAAGTAGTTAGGTCTCGCATTGAATAGTTCTTTGCAAACTCAATTTACTTAGATCAAGGCAAGAAGGGCTGCAGCCCCAACTGCAAGCAAGCCATTAAGTGCTAAAGCGTTAGCACCATCTGTTTGGAGAGAGTCAATTGTTGAAGTTGCGTTTGCGACAGAGCTTGCGGTTTCATCATCCACAATTGTTAGATTGGCACATGCGAAACGGGTAGAATTGGCGTAGTGAAAGACAATTGATCGACCTTCTCCAATATAAAGATCTGAGGTAGAGTTCAAACTGATGTATGGGTCCACTTCATGTTTGGTGAAATGGGTTCCATTGATCTTACCATACTTTCCACTGAGATCTCCTGATTCGCAGGTGCTCCAGTCACTCGCATTGCACAATGATGCATTGGCATGCAATGGGTTAAAATGTCCACCCGTTGCTGTACAGTTCCCATTTTCAGGTACTGGAAACTCGTGGATGTGAAATTGGAATGGTGATCCTAACGTTGGCAAGTTTTCAAAGTCAGCATCTACCTCCAGTCCATCGTCAGTTGGTGTGAATGTGATTGATCCTTCAACGGCATAAGATCCGCCGGCGGGGAACTTAGCAACGGCGATAGTCTCTGCAGCAGTAAGGGCTAAGACGGGGAAAAATGCAACAATTCTTTGAATCATAACCATTGTAGTGAGCAAATTGAAATAACGAGCAAATTGATGAGAACAGTTTGTACTTATAAGTCTTGATGTTCCGGAATGTAATGTAAAACTGCACCTATAAGCTTTTCCAATAAATTCTTGTGGTTGTCATGGACACCAACAATAGCAAAAACTGCAGGACATTGAAAAGTACTAAGAGAACTCCCGTACAAAATGAAAGTAGCCTAGAGTTAAGGAGAACGTGAACTGAAGAAAAATGTAATCTTCTATTTCGATTCCAATTCAAAGGACAGCATTCAAGCATACAGATGTCTTTAAACTGCTATAAAAAAGAATGAAAAAAAAGGAAAATCTAAGCAAGGCTAGGCTGTCCAGATTTGGCACCAGATTAGGTTTCGTTGAAGGAATTTCATGCATGAGTTGTTCTGAACAGCGGCAGGTAAGATGATTAAAAAGATAAATGCCTCAATGCGTGCGTCCACACACTAATATTCACTGATGTTCAATCCCCAAAATTGCCGTAGTGGCACTGAATCTCCACTATCCCTTCAACTAACTACCAAACAAAAAGCAACAAGGAGCTACTCTGCGATGGAGGATTCAGCTTCTAAAGTCCAATGGACTTCGAATTCACTCTTAACGGATTATTTAAAATAAAATCATCCCCGAATTCAGATGCACTTCGTTTTCAGGGATATTGATCGTAGGCGTCATTGAAAAAGTATCTTACGGTTAGGTAGTGCTAACGGTTTCAAAGCGAAACACACCGGGAAATCCTCTTTGCACCTTCGTGCAACGTTTGGGCATTTGAAAGTTTCAGGACACTAATCCAACCGCCAACGCTACAGTCTCTGATGATAAAAACTTTTTTTTACTAACTAGCCTAAAGCCTAGTACGTCGTCAAAGATTCCCTTGAGACAGTTTAGTCCAAATTTCCCGAAAAGACACTACTTAGATTTGGGACCCCGTTCTCATAAAGGCTCTCCCACTCTTCAACAGTGCGCTCTCTGTCATTGGGTGACCAGGTCTCATATTCCTCCTTTGAGCCAACCGGTCTCTCGGCAAGAGGAGTAATTCGGAAACAGTGTCGTGCAGAATCCTTGTCAGTTAAGTCGTTGACAGCTGAATGGAATACTCTTCTGTTGTCCCATGCTACAACTGTACCAGGTTCATATGATGCACGCAGTTGCAAATCTTGAGCAGTAGCAATGAAGTTTTGAATAAAGTTAAGAATCAAGTCACTTTCTTCTTGCTTAAGTCCAATGATTCGTGTTCCAAAAGCTTTACCATAAATTGACTTCTTTCCTAGTACCGGATGATATCTGACTAGTGGATGGACTGTTTCAGAAGTAAACTTCTTTCTTTGAATTGATCCCTTAGCCAGTGAATCTGCTGCTTGAAGACGGGCAGAATGAATCAAACGGAGGCCATCCAAAAATTTTTGGAAACTTGGGGATAATCGTTCATAAGCTTCAATAGCATCAGCGAACAATGTGTCTCCTCCAGCCCCTGGACCCTCAATTAATCCAAAAAAGGTTACCCCAGCTGGCTGCAACTCATATGTGATATCAGAGTGCCATACTATAGATGCAATCTTGTTAACGAATGGCTTGGATGGACCAGCTCTCCTGTAGCAGATATGGAATTCGGGAAATCCTTCTGGAGCACCTGATGTTTGGTGGATGTGAAGAGGGCCAAAGTACTGGCCGAATTCTTTGACCTCTTGTAGGCTTTTGTCTCGTAAGTCCTGATCCCTGAACACGACTACGCCTCTTTGAGCAACAAACAGAGCCAGGTCATCTTTTTGGCTAGGAGTCAATTGAGAAAGTTGTACGCCCTTCACTTCAGACCCTAATTTTGGAGTAATATCGCTAATCTCCTGAGCTCCATCTTCTGGGAACAATCTCTTCAGATGTGGGTCAGCAAAGAACCCACGGTCAACGTGACTGAAAGCTGGCTCATCTTCAAACTTGAAACTCAACTTAGGGTCCCATGTTGGCAACCATTGAGGGTAATTGGAAGCCGCTTGGGCCTCTCTGGAGACTGTCAAGACTCCATCTTCTCTGATTAGATCTGTCGAAGGCGAAAAATGGATTGCATCAGCTCCTCCAGTTGCATTCTTTTTCTCGTAGACGACCGCCTTAGTTTGGTCTTTTAAAACAGGTTTCAAAGTTGCAGACATTGTCGAATTTGTGTTTGATCTACGTTGAACTCTACATGGTCTTATATAAATACTAGACTACCCCTACGTATTCAGAGCCCGAGTCTTCTTACTATCTCTGGCTAATGACGCAACAACCGTTTGAAATTTAGAATTCAATCAGTTGAAGAGAGCCACATTTTTTCTCGAACCTAGCTAGATATAGAAAAAAAAACAGGAGATAAGGGTGCAATGACCCCAGCACTGTTCCGAAAAATCATTGGCCGATTCTGTGGGGTGGACTTAATTGAGAACAACCGGTAGAAGTTCCAACCCAAGCTACGAGACTAAACATCACAGTTTTCAGGAAATGCCAAAATACGATGAAATTAAAACTATTGTAAAAAGCTGAGGCCCTAATATACAGCGAATTAGTACCCTCACAAGGTGTATCTAAATGCATTGCTGGTAACCTTGACATCTTCGTCCTCAAGACCTCCGGCCGCAAATCCTACGTGGATGGTTTTGTCAAGAAAGCTATTGTTTTCATTCCCTCTCTCATCCTCCAGATCAGTTGAGCTCAATTTCCCGTACAATTGATCCGCCTTGCGATTCATGTGATAGTAGAAGCCCATAGCAAAGATGACGGCCGCTATAGAAAATACATCCAGGATAATCAGTGCCAGAAACCCCTTACGATACAGTGGTTTGTCACCATTCCTGAGAATCTGTCCTCCAGTTACACCTCCAATATTGGCAGCCATGATTAAAATTGCGAACGCAATACTTCGTTCTCTTGGGTTACGGAAATTCTGGCTCATCCAAGAACAATTGAGAACGTGGCCACTGATGCCTGCGGTGATTAAAAAGCATAATGCAGTAAATCTTTGGTTGGACGTAGCATCAGCAGGTAATTCCCTTAACATAATCTGCGATACCAGTTGCCAGAGCAGAGCAAATAATATCGATGCACCTTTTGGTTTGAAATGCTTACTGGTGAACGTGAGAATTAACATAAGTATCATCGAGCACCATTTGGGGATGGAAGATCTTGCATTGGCCTCAAAAACAGTGAAGCCAAACGATTCAATAATCAAAGGAATGTAGCTTGATAAGGCAGATCCAGTTTGCAGACTGGACACAGTAATCATTAGATGTAACCAAAGTACAGGGTTTTTGAGTGTGCTTTTTATGTCCGTATAGCTGGTCTTCTCAGTTGATATGATCTTTGAAGGCTCATCCAATATCACTCTTTGGCGCAAGATAGACCTTTCCCGCTCATTGAAATAGAACCATCTATTGTTCCAAAATGCTGCAGGATGCTGTGCTGACTCTGGTAGTAGTAAAAGGAACACTATCGCATATCCAATGCTTGCTACACCTTCAATCACAAATATCCATTGCCATCCTTCAAGACCAGCATAGCCGGGAAGGCGGTCAAGAATCTCAGCAGCAATTAATCCACTTAAAGCGCTAGCTGTGAGGTTGCCAAAATAATAGAATGTATGCCTAAGCCCAAGTTCAGATTTTTTGTACCAAGTACTAAGATAGTATAATCCCCCAGGAATAAATCCAGCTTCCGCGGCACCCAAGACAAACCTCAAAACATAAAACGAACGAAGGTTATCCATCCTATACTGAATAGTTGCAATAATACCCCAAATTAAGATCTGCGAGCTCAGGAACACTGAAGGACTCAACCGCTGTAGAGCGACGTTGAATGGAACTTCAAATATCACGATCCCCGACGAGAACAACGCGCTGGCAATGTTTATTCTTGTATTATCTAACTTCAACATCTTTGTAAGACTCTCATCAGTGTAAGCATTTGAGATGTTTCCTCGGTCCAGTTGTAGCAAGAAGAAGGCAAAGAAAAGGATGGGGATTACGATGGAGTCCAATTTGCGGACAAGTCTTCGTTCTTCTTCATCGGTCCAGTCTTTCGTTACTATTGTCTCCTCTCCAGTCTCATTGTTGATGATGGCAAGCGTCGGATACTGTAACTCTGCGCTGCTTAAAGAGTGTACCCTCGCAACGACTCCGTCACTCTTGTAGACGGGATCTGCGGTCATAGAGCAGTCCGATCTGTGGCTCTTCAATTCGGCCAAGGGACAGTCATTCATATATGACAATGAATTGAACTTAATTCATTTACCCCCTTGAAGTACTTTCTCCACAGAGCAAACTCATGATTTGGATGCCACAGATACTGGCGTCATTGGGAGACTGGTTTCATGGGGTTAGAAGTACCGTGGCTTCACACCTCTTCCCGGGTTTTGGAACAGTTGAGTGCTATTGTGAATCTGTGTATGAGTGCACTGCGTGCTCGTGGCTTCAGATCATGCTAGAGATGACGTATTATCTGACTAAGCGAGCCTCAGTAGATCTTCTCTTCTTACCTACATATGGGTCACTGAAATTTCATATTGGTAGCTCTTACAAAGAGGGCACCCATTTTCAAGCTGAACCGGTAGTTACTTTGAGTAGGGGGAATCGCAGCATCAAGTTTTGCTCCAATGTTAGAGATTGATGTTACTAGGTCAAATAGTAAGCCACAGTCCCCAACGGTGAGGTTCCCATCGCGAAACATTCTACCATCCTTTCAATCTTACAAATCTACCTAAGAAGCATGGAAATGAGAGCCCCAGCAAAATAGCCAAAGCACCTTGCCTCGGTTCCTCTTACGCTCACTGAAATTGAAGTCTACGCGTAAACCGACCAGAATTGCCTTTCCTAATGGGTCGCATCGCATACCTCTGAATATTCAGAACAATCAGTGGATTCAGAGGATGCGAAATTATCATAGCGCACGGCAGAATAATGCACCTCCAACAAAGTATGAGGCTCAAAACGATAGACACTATCTGTCCAATCACGTGCACCTGCTAAAAAGGGCTGCAAAAGAGCCAAATTTCGCGTAACAGCATTCACTGCAATCTGGGGTAGTCAGGGGTTGTCAGCAGCGTAACAACGTTTGAACGAAGTGGAAGCGAAAGTTTTAGGAGATGCCGTAACCATGATAATTGTCAGCTGGGCTAACTGTTCAGAATGACCTGGGTTCTATTTTTAGCATGTACTGACAAATACCGCGAGACAGCGATCAAATGGTACGATGGTACTCACAGTCTAAGGACCCTATTACATCATTCGCGTATACTAGTACGGCATTAAATTAGATGATAAAGCTTGACAAAACAAAATCTTGTCAGGCAAACCTTGACTTTTTATTATTGGAATGTCATTTTTCAAGCGCAAGAAGCATTCTGATAAAGAATCTTCGTCGAGTCCTGGAACTTTGGAAGAGAAGCCCAGCGTTCAGTTGGACCCTCGCATTGCCGATATCCTGGAGGGCCAAATTAAGGCCGACTCCTACGGTGCGTCCCTAGTCGACTTGTATGGGATGCTTCAAGGATGGGAATATTGCCTAGCTATTGCTGCCTATGTTTGTTCCATAGTTGCTGGGGCTGCATTGCCATTGATGACCTTGATATTTGGAGACATGGCCCAACAATTTACCGATTATTCTTCTGGACTTCATTCGAACAATCAGTTTGTGGACAAAGTAGAAGAAAATGCTCTATATTTTGTCTACTTGGGTGTCGGCCTTCTAGTTTTCAACTACTTTGCGACGTTGTTGCATATCGTGGTCAGTGAAATAATAGCCAGCAGAGTTAGAGAGAAGTTCATTTGGTCTATTCTGCATCAAAACATGGCCTACTTAGACTCCGTGGGTTCCGGTGAAATTACGTCTAGTATCACTTCTGACTCCCAACTTATCCAACAAGGTGTGTCAGAGAAGATTGGACTGGCTGCGCAATCTATAGCGACAGTAGTATCTGCCTTAACCGTGGCATTTGTTGTTTACTGGAAGTTGGCACTGGTGCTTATATCTGTCATGGTAGCCCTTATTTTAAGTTCTACTCCAACTATTTTGATGTTAATGCAGGCATACACGGACTCCATAGCAAGTTATGGTAAAGCTTCTTCTGTTGCGGAGGAGGCTTTTTCCGCTATCAAAACTGCTACGGCGTTTGGTGCCCATGAATTTCAGCTGGAGAAGTATAACGAATTCATTTTAGAATCTAAAAGTTACGGAAAAAAGAAAGCTATTTCCCTAGCGCTGATGGTGGGCTCCATCTGGTTCATTGTATTTGCTACTTATGCTCTGGCTTTTTGGCAAGGTTCCAGATTCATGATTTCTGATAATTCTGGTATAGGTAAGATCTTGACTGCGTGTATGGCCATGCTTTTTGGTTCCCTAATAATTGGTAATGCTACAATTAGCATGAAATTTGTTATGGTCGGTCTTAGTGCCGCGTCTAAACTTTTTGCTATCATAAACAGAAAACCATACTTTGACTCAGCATCTGATGCTGGTGAAAAAATAGATGAGTTTGATGGGAGCATCAGCTTCAGGAATGTAACGACAAGATATCCTTCAAGGCCCGACATTACCGTCCTTTCTGACTTCACTTTGGATATCAAACCAGGTCAAACTGTTGCCCTGGTAGGGGAGTCTGGTTCTGGTAAGTCGACTGTTATTTCATTGCTGGAACGGTTCTACGAGTACCTGGATGGTGACATATTCTTGGACGGTGTCGACTTGAAAAGCTTGAACATTAAATGGGTGAGACAACAAATGGCTCTGGTTCAACAGGAGCCTGTTTTGTTTGCAACAACAATCTATGAGAATGTTTGCTATGGACTAGTGGGCAGTAAGTATGAAAACGTCACTGAAGAAGTCAAGAGAGAGTTGGTTGAAAAGGCTTGCAAAGATGCCAATGCGTGGGAATTTATTTCTCAGATGAGCAATGGCCTTGACACCGAAGTGGGTGAACGTGGTCTTTCTCTCAGCGGAGGGCAGAAACAAAGAATTGCAATTGCAAGAGCCGTTATTTCGGAACCCAAGATTTTATTGCTTGACGAGGCTACTAGTGCTTTAGATACCAGATCTGAAGGAATAGTTCAAGAGGCCCTCAATCGCTTGAGCGAGACAAGGACCACTATTGTGATTGCTCATAGGCTAAGTACGATACAAAACGCAGATTTGATAGTTGTTTTGAGTAAGGGAAAAATTGTGGAGACAGGCTCTCACAAAGAATTGTTGAAAAAGAAAGGTAAGTACCATCAATTGGTGCAAATTCAGAATATTCGCACGAAAATCAATAACTCCGGTTCACAGGCCCCATTATCATTGTCGAACTCAAGTGATCTAGACTCTACAAGCCACAAGATAGATCGCGTTGAATCTTTGATCTATGAACGAGAATCTGCACCTACCATAGATGAATCAGCCGTAAAGAAACAATCTATTCCACAGTTATTTCTCATGTTGTTAAAAATCAACAAGGGAGATTACTATTTATTAGTCCCTTCCCTCTTCCTTGCCTTGATTGCGGGTATGGGATTTCCATCATTCGCCATGCTAGCGGGACGAATAATTGAGGCCTTTCAAGTTACTGGGCCTCAAGACTTCCCGCACATGAGATCGCTAATCAACAAGTATACCGGCTTTCTCTTTATGATTGGATGCGTGCTGCTGATAGTTTATCTCTTTTTGACATCTTTTATGACTTTAAGCTGTGAAAGTCTAGTCTATAAGATGAGATACAGGTGTTTCAAGCAGTACCTTAGACAAGATATGAGCTTTTTTGATCGACCCGAAAATAAGGTAGGTACTTTGGTAACTACTTTAGCCAAAGATCCTCAGGATATCGAGGGATTGTCTGGAGGTACTGCAGCCCAACTAGCAGTCTCTGTGGTAATTGTGGTTGCTGGTATCATCCTCGCTGTGGCCGTAAATTGGAGATTGGGTCTTGTCTGTACTGCGACCGTTCCAATTCTACTGGGATGTGGGTTTTTCAGCGTTTACCTACTAATGGTTTTTGAAGAAAGATGTTTGAAAGCTTACCAGGAGTCTGCATCTTATGCCTGTGAACAAGTCTCTGCCTTGAAAACGGTCGTTTCATTAACCCGGGAAGTGGGAATATATGAAAAGTATAGTGGCTCCATTAGAAACCAGGTTAAGAGATCTGCGAGATCAGTTGCCCGGACTTCTTTGCTGTATGCACTTATTCAAGGAATGAACCCTTGGGTGTTTGCATTGGGATTTTGGTATGGTAGCAGGCTCCTGTTAGAGGGTAGGGCCACCAATAGAGAGTTTTTCACCGTTTTAATGGCCATTCTTTTTGGTTGCCAAAGCGCCGGTGAATTTTTCTCCTACGCACCGGGAATGGGGAAGGCAAAGCAAGCTGCGATAAACATTAGACAAGTATTGGACACTCGCCCAAAGTTAATAGACATAGAGTCTGAGGATGGTGTGAAAATTAATCGTTTGGACGTGAAAGGGGGGATTGAACTGAGGGATCTTACATTCCGATATCCTACAAGACCAGAAGTTCCAGTCCTCACCAATTTAAACTTGATAATCAACCCTGGACAATATGTTGGATTAGTGGGCGCTTCTGGATGTGGTAAAAGTACAACTATCGGCCTAATTGAAAGATTTTATGACCCCGAATCTGGTCAGGTGTTGCTAGATGGTATAGACATTCGTGATCTACACTTACGAACTTATCGTGAAGTATTAGCATTGGTTCAGCAAGAACCCGTATTGTTTAGCGGCTCCATTAGGGACAATATCATGGTTGGAAGCGTAAGTGATGGAGCAGATGATGGATCAGAGGAAGATATGATTAGAGCCTGCAAAGATGCAAACATTTACGATTTCATATCCTCTCTTCCAGAAGGATTTGATACGCTATGTGGAAATAAGGGAGCAATGCTGTCTGGTGGTCAGAAACAGAGGGTAGCTATAGCTAGAGCGTTGATCAGAAATCCTCGTGTTCTTTTACTAGACGAAGCTACATCAGCCCTTGATAGTGAAAGTGAGATGATAGTGCAAGATGCTATCGATAAAGCCAGTAAAGGACGTACAACTATCACTATAGCGCATAGACTGAGTACTGTTCAAAATTGTGATGTAATCTACGTGTTTGATGAGGGAAGGATTGTCGAAAGTGGTAAGCACGACGAATTGCTACAGCTTAGAGGCAAGTATTATGATTTGGTGCAACTGCAAGGTTTGAATTCGTGATGGTAGTAAAAGCTTCAGTTGTGGGATTCAAGTGGGATAATTGTCTGGTTACCAACAAACTAGTTTACAGTTCATCAGCAGGTTTGATGTTGATGCTTTTTAATCGTTATTTGAACCATATATGGGAAACTACGGGAATCTAAAGTAATTCAAGTTGGAAAATGGCCAGCTTTTCCAGGCAGACTTTAGTCTTAATTCAAAAACTGTTCACTTCTATTTTGTTGGTATCGTAAGTTTATCTTTGAAGAGTTCTGTTTCTACATGTCCTTGAAAACTCTAGTGAATATTCCTTGAACACTTCTGTCTCGCGCTTTTTCGTTTTACGTATAAATAAGAACCGGGGCTGCATGGTGCATACAAGACAAAATGTAAGTCACGTTGGGGCTTTCTTGTCACTAACTCCATAATGAAAAATCAACAGCATTCCGAACGGTTCTGAAACGCCATCTGCATCCGCAGTTAACACGAATCGCGGATTATCATGGGATCCAACATTTTCCAAGGAGAACTTTGAGTACTAAAAACCTTTTCGTTTTTCAGCCAGGCAGAATTGAACATGGCTTGAAGTCTACTCAGCAAAACAGGTGATACTGATGCGACGCGTCGTTCCATCGCTGTCAAGTTGATATTAATCAAGTCCAAAAGTTGTTGAACTAAATAGGAGGCTTAGCTGGATGATCTCGATAGCCATAGGGCAGTTGAATTTTTCCGGCTGCATATCCCTTTGTACCTCGGTACAAATTCAAGCGACCGTCAGCTACAAGATTACTAATAGCTGTTTGAGATAAAAAATGTAGCCTTTTCAAGTCAAAAAAAACCTTAATTACTAAGCTCTTTGTTCTTGCGCTCTTTTTTGCATATGCATGGAACCGCAAGGATAAATTTCACCCGCGGATTATTAGTGCGTGCAATACCTGTAATTAAGCTTCATTACTATTAAATAGCTTGCTTTATCCCCTTGTTCTCCCTAATATCTGAATACTTCTTACTCTTTTCAAATGACTAATCACGCAATTGTTGTCAAAGCAGCAGGTGATGCTCAAATCACTGAAACTTCAATTCCTAAACTAAGAGATGATTACCTGATTGTGAAGGTTAAGGCTGTTGCCTTAAATCCTACCGATTGGAAGCACATTGATTATCTTGCTGAACCCGGTGCCCGTGTTGGTTGCGACTATGCCGGAATTGTTGAAGAAGTTGGATCTGCTGTGACTAAGCCATTTAAGAAGGGCGACAGGGTTGCAGGAGGCTGCCATGGTGTCAATGCAGTTCACCATGAGGATGGTGCCTTTGGAGAATACATTACCGCTAAGGGTGATCTCCAAATACACATTCCCGATAACTTGAGTTTCGAAGAAGCTGCAACTCTGGGTGTTGGTATTTCAACTGTTGGTCAAGCATTGTACGAGACTTTGAAGATCCCCTTGCCTGACAAACCGTCCAAGGAGAAGTTTCCGATCTTGATTTATGGTGGAAGTACGGCAACAGGGGCTCTAGCCATCCAGTACGCTAAACTTTCAGGATTGGAGGTCATCGTAACGGCCTCTCCCCGTAACTTTGACTACCTGAAGAGCCTTGGTACAGATGCTGCCTTCGATTACCATTCTGAGTCTTGTGCCGAGGATATCAAGAAATACACCAATGGAAAGCTGAAGCATGTTTTCGACTGCATTTCAGAGGGAAATAGTACGGATATTTGTGTCAAGGCAATGAGCAATGACGGTGGAGTGTACACCACATTGTTGTCCATCCCTGACGAGAAAGTAAAATCAATCAATGACAAAGTAAGCAACCATATGACATTGGCCTATTTTGCTTTTGGGGAACCTTTCAAGAAGTTTGGTAAATCTTTTCCAGCAAAACCTGAAGAATTCGAATATCTAAAGAGGTTTTGGAATCTCAGTCACGAGCTACTGGCTAGTGGCAAGATCAAGCCTCATCGATTGACTGTTAACGAAGGTGGTAAAGGCCTCGAGGGAGTTCTAAAGGGATTGCAACTAATGCGAGAGGGAAAAGTTAGTGGTAACAAGCTGGTTTACACCCTCTAGTTGACTCTGGAAAGGCAATGTTTCGCAGTTAAAATCTCTGCTGAATGCACAGTTACGTAGGATTAAGGTACAGTAAATGAATATGGTGTTAAGAGTCTCGTGAAGTCTGTAGGTTGAAAAAATGGCGAGTGAGGTGGATGCTTCAAGTGTCACATGGTAATTAATGTGATTAATCCCAACTTTCACCAAAATGGTCAGGCTATCGTGGGTGACCAATAAATTACCGAAAAGTTAGGAGCCCCAAGACCATCAAAGGTTGAGCGGATCCCTATAGCCTCCCTCGCTCAGCAGCATTATCGCGAAGTAGATCTAGCTTCATCTCCCACGAAGTACGATAATTCCAAAAAGAAAAAAAGGGGAAAAAAACAAATGCTCTTCTCATCCCTACATGCCACGACCGATGGGTTTTGCTAGCCTTTGTAGTGAAGAGTTTAGTCGTTCTGGAGAATCCGCGTAGTGTTATTGTAGATCTTCAACCATCTGGAGGAGGCCTAAAGCAGCACCACCGAAAAGGGCCAAGAGTTGTCGGCCCCAGGCTCACACATTTCTTTTTTGTACGAGAATGATGACCATGGCCAAAAGGATCCAATATGATTTTTGAGTCTTGTGAAAAAACCTGGAGTAAACCTAGACATAAGTAAAACTATTAATATAGGCCTCCATTTTTTTTTGGACACTCACACATCATCTTCTTTTCTAAGACTTGCAACTTTTTTCAAAGATGGATACAGAGAAGAACGGTATATCCACCGAACACACGGGGGTAAATGCATACTCCTATCCTAAGGCTGGAGACGACAAAAGTAACGATGAAGTTTACGAGCTAAAGGAGGATTTCCATCCAGACACCCCTGACTATAAAGTTGAAAATGGTGACATTGAAGAAACAGAACTAAAGAGAAACTTGAAACCAAGGCACGTCACAATGCTTGCACTCGGTGGGACTATTGGTACTGGTCTGTTCATCGGTATTGCTACACCACTACAAGTCGCTGGACCTGTCAACGCCCTAATTGCGTACATCTTCATTGCCACGTTGGCCTTTTCAGTGACTCAATCGTTAGGAGAGATGGCCACCTTTACTCCAATCTCTGGGTCCTTCTGCGTGTTCAATACCAGGTATATTTCCAAAGCTGTTGGTTTTGCTAACAATTATCTGTACTGGTGGAGTTGGTCTATTACCTTTGCTATTGAGCTTTCAATTATTGGACAAACAATTCAGTATTGGACCGACGCTGTTCCAATATGGGGTTGGATTTTACTGTTTTATGTGATACTACTGGGTGCCAATTTCTTTTCTGTTCAATACTATGGAGAAATTGAGTTTTGGATAGCTTCCATCAAGGTCATTGCCATCATGGGATTCATTATTTATGGAATCTGCATGGTTTGCGGAGCAGGCATAACTGGCCCAGTAGGATTCAGGTACTGGAGAAATCCAGGTCCCTGGGGCCCTGGTCTTTATGTATCTAACGTGAACACGGGTCGTTTTTTGGGCTGGTTATCTTCTTTAATCAATGCTGCCTTTACTTACCAAGGCATTGAGTTAACTGGTATAGCTGCAGGAGAAGCTTCCAACCCAAGGAGAACCGTTCCAAAAGCAATTAACAAGGTTATCTTCAGAATTCTCATTTTTTACATAACAAGTTTATTCATCTTGGGATTGTTAGTGCCTTATAATGATCCAGAGTTGAATTCGACTAGCTCCTATATTGCATCCTCTCCATTTTTGATTGCCATCAAGAATTCAGGCACGCCGGTTCTTCCAGACATATTTAATGCGGTCGTCCTTTCAACTGTTATCTCAGCAGGTAACTCGAATGTCTATGTGGGCAGCCGTCTCTTATATGCGATGTCGAATTCTGGATTGGCTCCAAAAATCTTTGCCCGGACTAATACTTATGGGGTACCATACCTATCTGTATTTGTGACTTCACTCTTTGGCTTGCTAGCTTTCCTGAATGTTAACACAGATGGTGTAACTGTGTTCAACTGGTTGGTTAATATTGCAGCGGTAGCAGGCTTAATTGCATGGGTGTGTATCTCGGTTGCTCATATCAGATTTATGAAGGCTTTAGAGTGGAGGAATATGTCTAGAAATGATCTACCGTACAAAGCAAAATGGATGCCATGGTATGCATGGTATTCTGCGATAGCAGTTACTATTATCACATTCGTTCAGGGTTATTCTGTCTTCTTTGACTTCAGCGCTTCTGAGTTCTTCACTGCGTATGTTTCATTGATACTTTTCTGTGTAATGTGGCTAGGAGCACACTTTTACTATAGGGAGGGCCTGTACTTGGCAGTTGAAGATATTGACTTGGATACAGATAGAAAAGAAATTGACATGCTCGTTTGGGAGGAACCAAAGAGAACAACTGTTTGGCACAAGTTTTGGGCAATTGTAGCATAGAAACTGGAGCATTTCAGCGACATGTGGATGAAGAATGCATCGTGCTTACCAGCTACCTGAAGTTGAGCAGAAACTTTTTAGATAAGTTGTTATCGCCTAAGCCTTAGCTCATGATGTTTGGAGTTTGAAAGTGGAGGCTCTACTGATTTTCAGTCCTTTGCCTCTTACGAACTAGTGACGTCATTAAATAGAAGTAAGACTAACTAATTGATCAACTCAGGCCATGCCATACACTCACTATCTAAGACTACTAAAACTGACATCAGGGTTGAACTCGAGTTGGTTGACATTACAAACTCCAAAAACTGCAACCTCCAATAAAGCTTTAACTCTTGTGCAGATAAGTTTCAGTTCAACTAGATGCTGGTGGTAACATACAGACTGATTACAGTTCATTCGTACGAGGTATTCAAGAGAAATAACCTAACTGTTCTCAAAAAAAGATTGCAGCACCTGAGTTTCGCGTATGGTCTCCCACTACACTACTCGGTCAGGCTCTTAGCAGCTTAACTACGGTTGATCGGACGGGAAACGGTGCTTTCTGCTAGATATGGCCGCAACCAAACTCTTCGTTAGTAGAAGCTACATGATCAATTTCATGTTATCTCAACAGACATTGAAAATAGAACGCAGAGCACTCAAAAGCAAGAGGAAAGATGTGTTCACTCTTTAAAATCAGTAACCGGATCAGCTGAAATGCCCTTTGTAACGAAATTGAGTAGAAACTCAGTTCACTTACTGAATTAGGGTAAAGACATCGATTGTATACTGTTTGCTATACATCACATTGAAAGTACGGAAAATACGTGGGGGCTGAAATTGTTTCAAGTAAATTACTTATCTTGAACTACAATTGTGGCCCTGTTGTTTTATAGTAGTGCAGAGGCATTAGCAAGTTTCTGCAATTACCGCCTAATTGCCGCCCGGTTCTGAACGGTATTTGTCAAATATGTCATTTACTATGAACGGTTTTTGCCGAGCCTATGGCGATGCTTCTGCCACATCTTCTCGGTTTTTGCGTGCGTCAGGGACGGGAAATTACACCCCAACTTAGCTTATCCCCGGTGTCTATGAGTTTGATAAAATTAAACTAGACCAGAAAAAAGTTACTCAAACTACAGCTAAATGAACCAAGAACCCTCCGCTACTCAGACACGTTGCAAAGATGGCATTAGACGTCGAATCTCCCCTACACTCAATCTATGCCTGAAATTTTCATCTTACGACTCCGGTACAGACTCGCATGAAGGTGCATCAACTCTGCGATCAAGTCAAAAGCCTCAGTTCCGAATGGTAGACACGTTGAAGAAGGGACATCTTTATGAAATCAAGCGCAAGTATGAACGACTACTAGAGAGTGTTTTAATGCATTTTTTTCAGGTTCTCTATTCAGTGAACTGGTTAGCTCAACCAAAGGGTAATTAGTGAGGTTGGGAATTCCTACGTTAGGCCCAATTGACCTTCTTCTAGTCTGTCTTTCCGTCACGTGCGAATTATCTCATCTGTTCATCTGCTTTGTACTGTGGTGAGCTTGGCGGTGATAGAAGTGCAACGTACAGGATTTCAGCACTGGGCGCCAGGGTTGACATAATGCTTATACCACAGTTTGATTTCTGAGGCCTGCCAACGATTTATTCAGTATAAAAAGGTACAGAATTTATCGATGTGTCAATCAGAAGCAACAGCAGAATGACCAGCTCCAGTATTTTGGGTTCAGATAAGGCAGCAGTTAGCGATACAACTGTGTATGACTATAAGGAACCACCCTCCGATGCTGAGAACAAGTATGCTGTCGTATTCGAAACTGGACTCCCCGAGGAACTTGTCGAGTCAAACGTTCAACGGATCATCGACAATGCACCTGATGGCCACGTCGAAGAGGACGCAGATATCTTGTTGAAAGGTGCCTTTTTAGCTAATGACGAAAGTGTTTTGCTCCCTCACAAGATTGAGAAAGGTCACTACACCCAAGAAGAAGTAAGCTTGTTGGACTACGAATCCCGCCATTCGATTAAGTCACAATCTAAATGGATGTTCCTGTTGGCTATTACTAGCTCCTTTGCCGCTCTGAACTTTGGTATGGACGAATCTGCTGTCGGTGGTGCACAGCTTCAATATATCCAAGAGTTCAATATTACTGATGCCAATGTTCAAGGTACTGTTAATGCTATTCCTTACCTCGCTGCTGCCGTTCTCGGCTCTCCTATTGTTGTTCTTCTGGACAAGCACGTCGGAAGAAAACTGTTCTTACTGATATCTTGTGTCATTGGAGTCGCTGGATCATTATGGCAAGCATTTTCTCCCAATATGGCCTCTCTGCTGGTTGCTAGAGTTTTCCTTGGTGTCGGGATGGGTATTAACAGTTCCGTCGTTCCAATGTTGATTGCCGAGTCAAGTCCGGCAAGAAGTAGGGGTGCATTTCTGATGTTATGGCAAACTTTTGTAGCCACAGGTGTCATGTTAGGTTCCGTCTTTAACAGAGCCTTTGTCGACCTTGATCCAAAAATATCGTGGCGTCTGATGATCGGATCATCCTCTGTTGCTCCCCTGATCTGTTTTGTATTTGCACTGTTTATTACCGAATCGCCAAGATGGCTCATTTCTGTCGGAAGACACCATGAAGCTTTAGACGTTTTGTTCAAACTGCGCACTCATAAACTGGCCGGAGCCAGAGATTTCTATATCATCTATGAATCTCTAAGAAAAGTTGGTGAAATTGAAAAGATCCCAGTGTTGGAGCAAGTAAAGCTAATGATTTTTGACACTAGAGTCAGATTTGGCGCAGTTGTATCTTTGTTCAACATGTTTATGCAACAATATTGTGGTGTCAACGTTCTAGTGGGATACACCCCAACGATTTTAGTCAATGCAGGCATCAGCCCAAAGACAGCTATTGCTGGAAGTATTGGTATTGGAGGCGGATGTGCCTTGGCTACTCTGGTTTCAACTCAATTAATCGACAACCTTGGAAGGAGGAAAATGCTTCTGTTCACTTTCCCTGTTTTGGCAGGCTGCATGTTCTGGCTTGGGGCCAGTCTTTATATTGTTGATAACGCCGCCCGCCTGGGATCTGGTCTCGCTGCTATGTACCTTTTCACTTTAACTTTTGGTTTGGGTATTGGACCTGTTAGTTGGACTATGAACTCTGAAGTCTACCCATTACATGTCCGTTCATTTGGTGTTCCCTTAGGTATGGGATGGAATTGGTTGCTAGACTTCGTATTAACCATGACATGGCCAAAAATGGCCGAGAGCATGACTACCTCGGGAGGACTTTATTTCTACGGTGGATGGAATCTTTTTGCATTTTTCTTTACTTTCTTCTTCGTTCCTGAGACCATGCGTCTTTCATTGGAGCAGTTAGACGAGCTTTTTAGTCAAGGAATCTCAAAGTTTGCTCGTTCCAGACTCGGTCAAGTTAAAAACGTCTGAACAAAAAAACTGCCGTTGATTGATTATGCCTCGTAACCAGTGATTTATTTTGAATAACTAGTATTCTTTGTATCTGAAGAAATTGAAAGATTTATTTTTGTACAGTTCATGGCCAGTTAACAAGAAAGACATTAGCAAACATCTACGTAAGTTTTCCCTCGTCAATAAAGCGGTAATACGACCCAGCCTGAGCTAAATATCATTTGAAGTGGACAGCTGCGTAACCTCAGACTATCAATAGAACTTTTCTTAAAAAATATTTCATACATCATACTTACAGCAAACAACGTAGATCAAACATTGATCGACGTTGGTGGGCCATACAACCTCTCGTGTTCTGCAATGGCAGGAGGTTGAGCATTATCTACTTGGTGCCATCTTTCATGCAGTCTTCCAAACAACTTCACAACAACTGGCTCATCACCTTTCACGTTATTAACAGCATTCTTACCAAACAGTCTACCTTTGTTGTCATTCCACTGGTCAAAAGTAATCTTCTCCCATTCTTTTGGCTTGTGATAACCTAAACGATTGAGCTTGGGAGAATTAATTGTCTCTGGGTCGATGACCAAGGATCTATCGGGGTCCACAAAATAGATAATCTGGAATCTTGTTTCGCCCTTTTGCTCTTCAACTGGAGAATGTACCCTGTGGATAGACGATTTAAAGTAGCCTCCGGACAAAAACTCAAAACCATCTCCCACGTTAACAACGAGGGAGTCGGGTTTATGAGTCACAAATTTCCATTCGCCTGTTTCGTAGTCTCTGATTTGAAGCGATAAAATTGGGTTGGAAGTAAGGACTGTGATAAAGGATCCATCCGAGTGACCCCGTAACCAACTTTGGTTAGTTTTGACTTCATCTTCCGGTGAAGGATTGTAATACCTCATTAATCTTCCAAATCCACCACCACTGTGGAAAGGGTCGTTATCGATCACTCTCATGTAATTATTCCATAGGGTTCCTTCGGGGATTTCAAGGATGATGTCACTCAGATTGCAAATTTTTCTGACAATCTCATAGTGCAAATAGTTGAAGTAATCACTAATATCACGCAGATAACCTCTGACGGCTTTTGGATGCTTCAAGACGCCCTCGTCTGAAAGAAAAATGTCATCGTGTAAGAAATCTCTGAAATTGTAGTGCTCAATGCTGTCTCGTACATTGTTGTTGCTCCAGTATTTCTTTGGTTTGAAACCACTGCCTCGTTCACCACCAAGTGACTTCGAGCGATCTTCTTCGTCAGATGTCAAAGCTCCTGCCAAGTACTGGACCTTTTCTTCGTCCGGAATACTCATCAACAATTGGCCAATTGATCTGACACGGTTGAAAACTTCTGGTGCCAAACCCACGTTGGACAGGTGGAAAAATCCAGATGTACTCAATGCAGTTTCCAATTGCTTGGCCAAAGCTTTTCTCTTTTCCAAACCACTGTTTCCCTCTTCGTATTGGGAAAGATCTATGGATACCAAGTCAATGGTAGGATACTGGGCAGCAATCTCCTCAGGTAGAGGATTGGGCTCCTTGAACTCTTGCAGAGGAGCACGCTCTTTCACTTCTTTTTCAAAAAGATTTCTATTGGTCATTTGCTTTTACTGTTTCTCTCATTCTACTGTAGCATTAGAGGGTATTGGGTAATATATACCACATTCCACATTCCAGACCCATCAAGCTAAAGAAGTGGTTCTCCTTACTAAAAATATGTGGCTTGAGATTCACGTAATAATGATAGCGAATGGTTCACAGGATATGTTGTGATGAATGCATATTTCATTTTCCAGATCGTTTCTGCAGAGTTCAATCGCCAGTGCCGCCGTGGTAACCCCTTGATTCATCGTACGACAGGTATAGCAAACGGATAGTATGACCATAAGATGCCCTATGTGCTTGTTAGCTGAAAAAGAATATGTTGCAACTTCGGATCATGACGAATTCTCTGCCCAATTTCAAAATGAGAGCTGAGGCTTTGTTTTTATGAATTGAAAGAATAATTGTGTACTGGAAGCTGCAGCCTGGAGATATGATGCTTCTACCGGAATAGGATGCCGGTGAGCCGACTTTTATTTGGGTTTCCGACTTTTAATTGGATCTTTTGATAACGTCTGTCATTGAGTTTGTGGGACTATCCATATGAGCCACGCAATTGACACGAAAGTGACGAACCCCTTAAATCGATCTCCACAGGTTAATCAGTGAACCTTACTTTTGTACAAGGTCACTGTCTCTATGCTTTGGAGATAACTGTCTGTATGACTCAGTCCACAAGAGTCAGAGTACTTTCATCAACAATGCAACGGTAATTTTTGGTGATTGAAATGAAAAGAATACTCGCCAAGAGTTTCGAGGCTCAAGTACATAGTATGGACTGAAGGACAAAGATCCGTATACAATTATGGCTTCTATCCAATTGCAACAGAAGTTGCCTTATCCAATTTATGCTACTTTTTGAAAGGTGAGCTCATTTCGCCAAATCGCACTTTTTCAGAATGTGCACGTATATGGTCAACAGGGGAAGCTATATACCGTATAAGGGGACAGTTGTGGGCAATCTCTTGAGGAAGCCCTAACTCTAGATGAAAACAGTAGATATCAGGTTAACGATCTTGTTGAGAAAATCAACTACAGCAAAGCACAGTAAATAGTTTTTGAGGTTCACCTCGGCAGCATTGGTATTTCGGATCCCGAAAATGTAATCTTCAAGTAGGCTAACTGCTAATGCCTATAGCCAACCCGCATTTATTCTCCAATGTAATTCTGTCACCTTGAATCGCGTCACTGTAACGGTAAAGACTCCAAGCCGCACTTTATTTCTTTTGCCGCGGTCACAACTCCGGATCATTTTACATCACCCAACACACCGGGCTGGGGCTGATAGGGTCAGTTATTTCACCACTGCGAAGCCGATGGTGTAGCCAATCAACTTTCAGGAGGTCCAACATTTTCATGATGAAATAATTCTTTTTTCAAAGTTATTCCAAATGGAGAAATTGAGGCAACTGTGGATGAAAGTAATTAAAGAATCAGTGTCTTGGCTGATTGTAACTAAGTGTACTCTAGCCAGCGAGCTGTCGCTCATTCTATGGCCGACGGTATTTGCTCAAGGCTTGGCTGCAGGAAGGGATCAAAAACATGCCTCAATTTTTTTTTCTCAACCAACCATTCACTGCTAAATCAACCTACCATTTCACACATAATTTCGTATCAAACTTCTTAGCCACAGTAGCACGCTATGCCCCGACGGTATTAGGGGTTTTACTTGGATCCCGATGCGGTATTATGCAGGTAACACTCATGATGTGGGAGTTTTGTGTCTTAGTTGCATTTTGGCAGATTGGGCTTCTAATGCCGATATATAAATAATGTCTGGCAACAAAAATGTTGATCTTTTTTCAGTTGATCGTGTGCAATGGGTATCAGCAAGTACTTCAAGATTAACAGGGGCAACACTGGAGAAAGCTCTCCTGAATCGGAACCTAAAGACTCCAAAAGCAAAGGCATTTGGAGATTCATTCCCCATGAGAGAATTATTGATGAAGAGGCCATCCGTGCTAGACTCAACCTGCCCACTGCTGAAGAACTTGTAGCGCAGGAAAGAAGGAACAAAGAGCTTGAGACTCCCCCTCTTCCGATTGTTTACGAAATCAGAGACGAAGCAAATAGAAAATGGTGGAAAATTTTTGACGAGTACGAGTACAGGGTCACTAAGCAAACAGCTAACGAGCACAAATGGTACCATTGGTTTGACAAGAATGATACTCCTGCGGAGAAAAAGCTCATCATAAAGCTCGATCTCATTCTGTGCTTCTTTGCCTTTGTCATGTACTGGGTCAAGTACTTGGACCAAACCAATATTAACAACGCCTATGTGTCTGGAATGAGAGAAGACATCGGAATGAGAGGCAATGACTTGGTGAACACTCAGTCTATATACACCGTCGGTGCTATTGTTTTCCAGCTTCCTTTCATGTACATGATTCACAGATACCCCTCCAACTGGCTCTTGCCTTTGATGGACATTGGTTGGGGTTTGTTCACGCTTGCACTGTACACGGTTCAAAACACTGGCCAACTCCAGGCTTACCGTTTTTTCGTCGGTGTCTTTGAGTCTGCTTTCTATCCCACTATCAACTACCTTCTTGGAAGCTGGTACACTCCTACTGAGTATGCCCGCCGTGGTGGTATGTTTTACTGGGGCCAGATGTTAGGAGTTTTGACGGCAGGTTTGATTCAAGCGGCTGCTTATGACAATCTTCACTTTGTCAATGGTTTGGAAGGCTGGAGATGGATGTTCATCATTGATGCTATCATCACTCTCCCCATCGGTATTATTGGTTTTTGGGCGCTTCCCGGTATCCCTTCCAAATGCCACTCTCTTTTCTTATCAGATGAGGAGATTTTCCTGGCCCGTGAAAGGCTCAGAAGAATCAAGGTCAACGTCGAAGACGACTCTGACTCTTTCTTCACTAAGGCACTTTGGAAAGACTTGCTTTCTCAGTGGAAGATCTACCTTTTTGTCTTCCTGAACGTTCTTGGCTGGAACAACTCTAACGCATCGTCTGGTTCCTACATTCTTTGGCTTAGGTCCCTCGAAAGGTTCTCTGTTGTCAAGGTCAACCAGCTCTCCTCCATTACACCCGCATTGGGTGTTCTCTGGATTTGGCTCACATGCTCTGGGTCAGATTTACTGCGATCTAGATTTGGTGCTATTGTATTCTCGCAAACGTTTAACTTTTTGGGAAATCTCATTCTGGCAATTTGGGAAGTACCGGAACCTGCGAAGTGGTTTGCGTTCATGCTACAGTACTTTGGCTGGGCCATGATCGCTGTCGGCTACGGCTGGATGGGTGATTCAATGCGGTCCACCCCTCAACAAAGGGCCATCACTACCATCTGTATGAATATGTTTGGGCAGAGTTCTACAGCTTTTACTGCCGTCCTCGTTTGGAGGACCGTTGAGGCCCCGCGATTCCTGAAAGGTTACACCTTTTCTGCGTGCTGTGCGTTCTCTATTATTATTGTGAGTGCTGTTATTCTGGCTCTGTACAAGCGCGAGGAGCGTGAAAGAGCAGCAGAAAACGGAATTATTGTCTACGACTCTGCGAAGGGTGAATCGGCGCCTGAGATACTTCCTGACGGCACCGTCATTCTCTCGGACTCTGAAGGCAAGCATGAGTATATTATGGCCAACCAAGAGCACTCAGATATCGAACTTACCAGCAAGACCACTTATGTCATTGCTCAAAGAGAGATTTCTGACAGTGATACAGAGTCCGACAAGGCAGTTAATATTGAACCAAAACGGAAACTCTGGAGGAAGAGAAGAGGAAATTAGAGTTGTTTCCTACTCAAAGTTTAGCCGGAGCTGGCAAGTTTACTCTTTCAAGTGTGTTCGTCAAATGAACAGTTCTTAGCGTGGTCTAAGTCTTCGGGAATTTGGCGGGACGCATAGAGACGACACCGTGCTTTAGCGGTATAGTAGTAAGATTTTATTAAGTGAGGGTAGCTGCGGTTACCCGTGACATTTATGTGTATAATAATAGTTCAGCGAGTTTTATGAATCGAACAATGTAGCGATATCTTATCTGAATCACCTTGTCCTCAGCTGTTTTGAGGTGGTATTATTTGATTTGGCTAAGCAATAACCATGCAGATAGTTGTAACTCTTGAGGTTACTAATAAACAAAATCAAAGTCTCCTTTCAGCAACCACACAAGATTAGTTACAGACAATAGGGTTGATTATTAATGCCGTTGATAAGGGCAAAACAACTTCTTGCTAATGGCAATCAATCCAAGATTACTTCTTAGCTTACTACTCTATGGAGGCAATGTGCTAGCACGGAATCTTACCATCAGATTTGTCTGTGCATGCATAACTACAATCACTTTTGAGTAATGCCATGTATGTAGATGCAAATAAGAGATCTGGTTTCGCGCTAACTACTTAGAGGTTCTCTCCGTTTGATTTAAAATTTCATAAAAACGAAGATTATGTGTCAACGAGATGACTGTTAGCATACCCATCTGTGTTTACATATCAAAGCATAGTTTTTTTTTTTTAACTGAGATTAGATATGTTCAACTTTTACATTATTCACTGTGACCTAGATGCATGATTAAGGCAGTAATTAAATAAGGTACCTTTGTGCCATTCGCGTGATGTTGTGCATAATGTGCAGGAAGCACATGGACTTTGAATTCTTAAAGCTATATGAATTCGGCTAATTCTATGAATTTTTTCCAGGCACTTGATACTCAGTAAATTCTTCCTGAAAAGGTGATTTGCCCTTCTTTTGACACCATTAACTATTTTCCAATTTGACTTCTGAGAATTACCTTAGTATTTTAGCTGCTGAGAGGGTGATCCAATAAGCCATCTACGCTGCGTAATGATGCAGTCGTTACAAGTCTTTCAGAACGCTCCCCACTTTATCCATGGATTCTGAAGCTTTGAATTTACAGAATATGTCACTCAAAACACATTTACTGCATTCGTCCGGGTTAGTCAAACTGACGCTTTGGATCTGATCCAAAATGTGCTACTAGCGATACTAACGAGGAAAAGAGACGTTTTTGGTTCCAAGTGAGTAGTTCGTTCAAGTTTCACTGCTCAATTTTGAACTAAAGTACAGTTTTCAACATAAACGTGGACTGAATTGACCAATCTCGTCTTCGTTTGGGACATCCTTCTAGTCAAGGTTAAGAAGACAATTTGAAGTTTTGGATGATTTTGTATCAGTCACTAAACATTTGTTTATGAGTTGACGACATTTTTACCCAGAGATGGCAGTTCCTTAACAACCACAAATCTCAACGCTGTGAAGAAAGTTAACGTTTCTTTAGGAAATAAGTTTAGAGATCCCTACTGTAGCCGGTCGATGATTGCATTTTTCCTAAACTGTTGGTTGTAAGATTCTATTTCTAGGTAAGTACACATGTTTGTTTCGTCTGAATTTAGTATATGTCTAAGAGTTAGATACATCAGGTGAGCCTCTTCGAAGTCTCGCCAGTTTATGGTAGTGATCGATTTTTGTCATACTACCAAGTACTAGTATCTATATGCTTCATTCTAGGCGTGAGCTATTTCTCTATCATCAATGCTATTCATTTGTATTCCATTTATCCATCACCTGAGCATTAAAATCTGAGTTAAGGCAGGCTGTTTAGGTGTAATATTATGATTGAGGAAGAATAATACTGGGAATGCTTACCCATTTTCATCAACTTATAATTAAAGTAGCATTGCCAAATTTTCTTCAATTGGTGGTTGACATGACATATTTGTTGTTGCCTAAACTTACCAAATCTGTCACTTTCATTCCTATCTTTATAATAAACTGAATGGAACGTAGGATGGTACATGCAGGACACGTTTTGTTGGCATCCTATATCACATTAGTCAATCCGTCCAAATGTGAGTAAAACAAACTTGCAAGGAAACTCTTTGAGCGTACGCAATTGTGTTTCTGGGAAGATTGTCGACTGTGTATTTCTCTAGCCTTCTTGACAAAGACTTCAATGGCTGGTAAAACATCTGCGTATCAGTTTATAGTTCCTTGCACATCATTTGGATGTTCACAAATCTGGCCCCTGAATGATTATGCCAACTATAAAAACCTGTTCACGGAAGAAATAGGCTGGGGTAACTGACGACGTCTTCTTGACCGAACAATAGACGCTTTCTATTGCATCATGCAGCTCGGATAATCACCATACTCTAATTCGCGCACCCATCTCCCATCAACCTTTTCGGCCCGGTCTCAATCATGTTACTCTCACTCTTAACTTTCAGTATTGACAATGCTAGGAATAAAGTATCCGGACCCCTTTTCCAATGATCATGTTGGCTACTGGGGACCTGTGACAGCAACTATCGATTGGTGTGAAGAAAATTACGTCGTGAGCCGATATTTTGCCGAGTTTGTCAACTCCACAACGAACCTGTCATTCTTTATTCTGTCATTACTCCATTTATATTCAGCCATCCAGAACCGCCATGGAACACTCTATATCTTGGTTTCTATCGGTATGGGTACGGTCGGGTTGGGCTCCTGGTTATTTCATATGACTTTGAGGTACGAGTTTCAATTAATGGATGAACTACCGATGATTTACGTCACTGCCATTCCATTTGGATATATCTACAGTTGGCAGAGGTCACCATTTTGGAAAAACTTCGTCCGATATGGCACTGCCATTTTCACTGTCACGCTGACATTGATATACATTTTTGTCTACAAGAACCCGATACTTCATCAAATTTCATATGCCACGTTGAATTTTTTGATCATTTATAAAACGTTGAAAACCATCAATGAACGTGTCACTGACCCCGAGGTGAGATATCTAGAGTATAAACTTCTTGCCTTATCATTTTCATTGTTTGGATTTGGGTTTTTTGTTTGGAACTTAGACAATATCTTTTGTGATACGCTGAGTTATCTGCGAAGGAACTATCTAGGTCTTCCTTTCGGGTTCATCATTGAAGGCCATGGTTGGTGGCATATCTTTACCTCATTGGGAATTTACTATTTCATTCTCTACAACGAAATTATGGGTACTTGGATGAACGAAAAGCCAGAGGACTACAAATTAGTTTGGAGAATGGGCTTTTTGGGAGAAATGGTTTTGACTGACGAAGCCAAAGAGAGATATCAAAAGTTGGATGAAAAGAAAAAACAGTAAACAGAAACTTCCACATAGAATAGAAGTAATTGTATATATTTCATCTCATATCATTTTCTGTGTCATTAGCATGTTGTGTCATTTTGGCCAACAAAAAATTAATGTTATTGACTAGAACCGGGTTCTTTGAGCCATCATCTGTGTTGGAGACGGTCACCAGCTGATCAACAACCTTATTCAATTCAGAATGTGCAAGGACATAGCTGTTCTTGTTGGCAATCAGCATGCTCAATACCTTGACTTTTTCTTGAACGTAATAGAGAGGAAGCTGAGAATCTCCTGGATCTGATTTAAAAAGAAGTTCTGTATAATTGTTGGCGATATTAGTGGCATTTTTCTCAATTAACTTGAAAATTACTAGCTCTAAAGACATACTAATGTCCTTGGTTTGAGGCGAATTTGTTGCAGCGGCCCACTTTATAACTAAGGTAGGCAGTTCAGCCAACTTGGATGCATCAGTTATTAAAGAAAATACTCGTTGCAAAAATTTGACAACCAACAAGAGTCCCGTTTTGTAGTAGTTGGTCACCGGTGGAGGCAACAAGGTGTATCCTTCAATCAATCGCTTGATGCTAGCTTTGGATTGCAAGATTGATTCGGCAAAGACTTCATCATTACAAAGCTTACCTATTAGAAACCATCCCTGCAAGCTAAACAGCCCTGTCTGCGGGTGTTCCTCTTCTAAGATTTTTAAAAGGCGTGAGCTCTCGATACCTTTACTTGATAGTAACTTGATTACATCATTTCTATCTTCAGTTGAGTTGATCGAATTTCCTAATATAACCATCGCCAATATCTCAGCGTAGGGATTGTTCAATTCATAGTCACACACCACTCGAGTGGATACATTGTCGTTCTTGGGATTTCCAGAGAGATTTCCCACAGAATTGAACAACATATTGCAAAGCAAGTATTTTTGTTCTGTCTCCATATTCGTACTACCGTAAACCAGATCTATTATCACAAAAAACTCATGAACCATGACTGGATAAGCTGCAGATGAAAAATCATAGTCATCCAGCACAGAAAGACATTCGAGTATATAAAACAGCTGAGCTTGAGTATCATTATCTATCTCGCCATTTTGCAAAGATACTTTAATCCTATGGACTAACCGAGCAAGGGTTTGTAGTGACAGAATGGACGTGCGAGTGTGGTTTAGTGTCTGTCCAATTTCCTCAAGACAACTAATTGCCAAATCTGTATTTTCGAAGCCACTTCTGAGCAAGATCGAGACCAAAATTTCTACTATATCATTGTATTTCTGTAGCATTGCATTGGCTATGTCACTGTTGTCCAAGACTAAGTTTTGCAGTAGAGTACATCCCAGCGAAGTGATTTTTGGGGAGCTATTCTTCAATGTGGATGATAATGTGCCCACAATACCACTTTCGAACACAAGCAGCCTGTTGGCGTCATTGTCGGCAACATAGTTACATAGACAGCGAAACAGCTGAATAGCATAGGGTGTGGTTTCCTGCTCTGCTTTCAATGTCATAAACTCTGGTATGACGAAATTTTGAATTATGTTCTGTACATCAACATCAAGCCTGTTGTATTCATTTCTTAGGGAATCGCCCACCAATTTAAAGGTCTCAGTCTTTTCTTCCGGAGAAAGCCCTTCTCGCAACCTGGATAGAGTCTGGGAGGCGTCCATGAACGAATGATGAAGATACTTGAGGCGCAGGGGATCTAGTGAATATAATAGTTGCGAGGATCTGTATGTTCGCGAGATCTTATCTGATGCTAATAAAAAGTTTAAAAGTATACACCTAAAATATAGTTTGACATGTTTGGGATGGTCATCGGTCACGCCGTGTTTTCCCTAAAGACTTAATGCATTGCAAGCACTGATGTTGTCAATGATGTTCCGGTGGGAGTACGCCCCGATTTTCTCGTTCATAACGTAATCTTTGATGGCCTTGAGAGTAGGTTTGATTTTCAGCATTCTGCCCAGCTTGCGAAGATAATAATCAAAGGAAACCCAACTTCGGTAAAATCGGAAAGACTCAACAATGCCTGAGGAGTCCAAATCCTGTAAAATGTCAAGATACTCTCGCATCCCAGAGAGATAGAAATCTCCGGTTCTATGGGGAGTATACACATTGGCCAAATAAACTTCGTAGCCGGTGTGAGAGAAAACATTTCGAAATGGAATGCTCGGTATGATGTCTCCATGGTGTACTATTCTAACGTGTCCTTCAGCTGGAAATTGTCCCACCACCAAATGCTTTTCAATTTCATTGACATTGGTCATCAAATCATACAGATACGCTAGCTCGTGAGAGAATACTCGAGAAGCACTAGCAGTAAGGGCGAATGACTTGATTTGAAGCAAACTGAGTTCAAGCTGAAGTATTTGAGCAAATGCTCCTCCTTGAGAATGCCCACCAAGTACTACTTGATACTCTGGAAATTCTTCTATGCTTTGAAATACTAGGGGAAGTATTTCAGGCAAGACAACCTTCATCACCGAGTTGAATCCTGAGTGAATTTCACATTTAAAGCAAAGCTCGCCACTTGTCTTTCTTTCAGAGGCACTGTTGATTTCTGATCTATTGGAAACCTGCAGGAGCGTTGCTATCTCCTGGTAGTACTTGATTGTTGGGGTCCACTCTGTTGTTTCATTGCTCCACTCATTGCAAGTGAAACTATCGACCTCGACAGTCCTAGATATGTACTCCTGGATCAAATTCTTGGACACTCCGTCGTTGTTGTTGATGATTTCACTAACCACTGAACTGTTCCACACATTGGGGCGATAAGGTCTTTCGACATAGTCAAGGTTGGTCAACCAATCGTTGGCAAATCTGGACCCTCTGAAAAACACGTTAATTTTTTTCAGTTTATGGTCCAGCAGGATATAGCCGTTACCTCCACCTTTACTAATCATCTTGTGTGGGGGTATTCGAAATACCTTCAGCAATCTAAACCTGGGTTGTGAGTTTTCCAAGGTTTCGTTGCATTGGAAGGGTAAACGAAGCTTAGAGGGAAGCAGAAACTCTAAATCTTCATGAGTCCTTAAAGCTCCTTGTTCATTGTCACAATAAGCTACTTGCAACAACGGGACGTACTGAGTTGCCAGCTGGTGGTATAGGTCGTCATTAATCTGCTCACTGCTCTCGAGCACATAACTTAGCTTGGCTTTGGGGTCGATTCCACCGAAGCTCAAAAGGTCTCTAGCTAATCTTCCAGCTGTATACAGCGCGTCTAGGTCTGAATGTCTTTCCTGAGCGCTTTCGACGACGTTTTCAACTTCTGTTAAATTATAAGCTGGGAGCCCTACAACATAGTTGCAACCCGCGGTAACGACCACTATGACAAGAATCCTCAACCTTGACTTCATTAACGTTGTTACAATTAAAAAGAGGAATGCACCTTATAAATTTCATTACGTCAACTGTATATTCTGCCTGTTTAGCAAAGATGTTCTGGGCAGTATTTCGAATCTAATCATTTTCTGCCAACAGACAGCAGACGTGGAAATCCCGTTTCAATCCATGCAACACCAGAGGTGTCGCGGATGATGCCAGATCCACCCCACGGAGTAAAAATACACGAAGGATATTAGATGAAGTATACATACATACAATGCAGAAAAAAATAGAACTATTATGAGGCGCTCTAAGCTGTCGGATCAAGGGTCATCCATTATTAACATCTTGCTGCCGCGCAGAATTTGAAGTCTTAATTTGACTCTGAGTCTGGTTTTGGTGATGACTATGGTGGTGATGATGGTGGCTATGGTGGTGACTAGATCGTTTGGCCTTCTTATACCAGCCCGGTATGTCTTCTCCTGTCGTTCCTACTTCTCTGTCGACATAATCGGGAACATTGCAGTCACTCAACCAATAGTGGTTTGAGAGGCCTGCCGCATCCATTCGCTCTTTGGGATCCAGAATTAACATTCCAGACAAAAAGTCTGAGATTTCATGGGAGTCTTCTTCGCTTAATTTGTATTTCTCAAGCAACACTTTCTGAAGTGACCACGATTTTAGGTTCTTTATACGTCTCAGCTTTGTCATATCAGAATGGAAATACCTCAAGGTTTCAGTCCCGTCCTCCATTAGGCGCTGTGGTAGAGGACCTAACAGTTCAATAATCTGTGCAAGATGGTCATCAGTCTTGGAGAAAGATTTACCTTCGGTGGGTTCGAATAAGTACTCGCCTGTGATGAGTTCAAAGATGATACATCCAATGGACCATATGTCTGCTGAACAGCCCCAGTTAGCACCCAATATCACTTCTGGAGCCCTGTATTGCCGTGTTTGTATATCATTAGTGAAATGGTTGTACACCCAACAAGCATTTCCGAGGTCTGCAATCTTTACACGGACTCTGTCATTATCTTGGATCTCTTCATTGTTTGGGGCGTCATTCTCGATGGGTGGCAGAGAGCCCAGTGAGCTAATCATTGACTCCGGATAGTTCATCGTACTGTTGTTTGTGTGTGTGTTTAAATTGGTGTGCATATTGCCTAGGGGAGACGGCGGGCAAAATTTGTTGTTCTCATGAGTGCTGAATGATGGATTGGCAGTTGAATGAGAAGAATCGTTAACGGTGTTACGTGGCTGGATTTCGGGTGGTGGGTGGAGGTCCTGAGTTTGCTGCTTTGGTTGAGCAAACTTTGACGAAAGGCTTTGAGCAGCAACTTGAACAGGTGAGCTCATATTGTGAAGTACTGTCGTGCTATAAGAACGCAAAGGAGACGGTAATGGTTGGGAACCCGTAATCAATGTGTGTCGTCTACTTCGACGACCATCACGCATAGAAGAAGTCTTTCGTAAAGGTGAAAAATTACCACAAGATTGAGAAGTTTTGGGTGTTGGTGGCATGCCGTCGGTAGGCAACTCCGCTATTGTTGAAGGCTGTTTGAGGCTTAATGATTTTTTCCTTATTAACCTCTTTTCTCTCGCACTGATTTCTAGGAACTCCAAGATCTTTTCAACATCAATTATCTCCATAAGCACGTTCTCTGGTTTCAAATCAGTATGAATGATCCCACACTGACGGTGCAAAAAATCAGCTGACAGAAGCAACTGCTTGGCGATCTGCTTGACAAACTTCAAAGGTAAACCATTGTAGTCATATCGCTTGATCAGTCCAAGTAAATTTTCACCCAATACCTCAAAAACCATGATGATATGCGTTCCATTAGGTCCCTTATGGTCGAAAAAATCTAAAAGTTTAATCAGATACTTGTGGCCTGGATGGTCAGGATCACTTTGGTTCACTTTGATAAGAAGTTTTATCTCATCTATGGCTGTGTCACGATAAACTTGAGCACTTCTTAGAATCTTAATGGCAACATGACGATTTTCCTTGAGATCTTTAGCTAACCATACAGTGCTGAAGTGACCCCAGCCAAGCTTCCTCACTAGCTTGTATCTTCTGTTCTTATAGTATTCCCCGATATAAGCAGGGTGATATCCTCCCGAACAGTAATCTTCGGTGTTTTCTTCATTTTTTGGATCAAGGGGAGGTACTTCGTCGGAATCTTCCTCAGAATCGTCACCATAAAGGTCAATTTCTAGGTGACTGGCACCTTCAGTGCACGATTCGTAGTCTTCATCTGAATAATCATCTTGTTTTCGAGGAGTAACATTTCTGCTCAATTTAGGGGAACTGCTACTTTGAGCGGCTTCTTCTGGCCTCTTTTCGTCCTCGTCAAACTTGGTCTGAATCGGTGCAACTTCGGGTTTGGGTCTTCTGATTATCTCTTCAGGTTTTACAAAAAGCTTACGCTCTACCAATTGATGGATATGCTGGTCAATGTCCTGTTGACCTCTAATGATATTGTCTTCTTCGGAACAATGGCATTGTTGCAGTCCGAGGGTTAACTTTGATGCCGGATGTGCCTTCTTTAGATGGTCCAGCTTTTCTTTATTTGACATACTCCTTTAATCCGTGTATGCTTAATCCTGTATGATAGATATGATTGGAAGGATATATGGCACTGGACTTGATTTAAATAGAGTTACTCTGAAGAGGAAGTCAAATTCAACTCAATAGACCCGATGGATGTTCAGATTTATTACTAATTGGTAAGTACACGGCAAACGATTTTTCCACAGTCTCGCTTTACTGAGCTGAGATTCAATCCTGATACAAGTTGAGATATAAAGTTTAAAGGAGTCAGTTAATTAACTACATACAGATATTTCAACCCAAACACTAACAAGTTTAGTCTAGCTCATCTTGGTTCATGGAAACGTCACCGTCGGCGTCTTTGGTGTTTTCTTCATCCTTCTGGGCTTGTTCATTGGTGGAACCAGCAGCTTCACGAGAAGCACGCTCGGCAGCCATCTTTTCAGCGATAGCAGAAGCCTTCTTAGATTCTTCCTTTTCACGGATAGCTTGCTTCTTCTCCTCCTCCTTGGCGAGATAACGACCACGGATAACATTTCCAATGGAGGCAAGCTCTTCGTATTTAGCAATGTACTTAGCTTTAGTAGAATCGTAACCTTCGTCGTAAAGCCATTCCTCAGCTTTCTCTAGCATAGCTGAGAGCTTAGTCTTTTCCTGTTCGCTAGCAAATTCCTTGTACTGGTCTTCCAATTTACCTCTAAGCTCGTAAATGTACTCCTCCAGAGCGTTCTTGCGCTCCTCGGTGTCTGCAACAAGTTTGTCTTGGACCTCTAAGGCAGCCTCCGTCTCAAGATAAGAGTTTAATAGCTCATCTGGTAGGTGGAGTGTCTGTCCATTAATCTCCAAGTCGTTCTTCTTGACGAGCTTCTCAACTGTCTTGTACTGAGGTTCCGCGTCTTCATCAGCTTCTGGATCCTCGATGGGCTCTTGAATAGTCTTCTTCTCGACCGTGTAAGCAGATTCGACGATATGGAAACCAGAAGGATCATTTCTCAGCTTGATCTTAGTCTGGATTGTATCTTCACCTTCATTAACAACAACACCCTTGATGCTCCACCTGCCAATGAACTCCTGAGTGCCAGCTGGAAGTGCATTCTTGTCCGTGTAGCGGGCTTCAATGTTGAAATCTTGTGAACGGTAAAGTGTGATTACCTTGGTTGATGGGAAAGAACCGCCAACTGGGAAGACCTCTAAGTGGTCATCATCCTCCGCGGCAGGGTCTTTGTCCCAATAATATGACACAGAGTAAGGGTTTACGTCCTCAAACTTGAATGGACGAACTCTAAGTGTAGGGGAGTGCATTGCACAGATGAAAGCGGCACCACGAGCAATTGCCTCATCTTGGTTCAATGTAAACGATAAAGGCTTTCCAAAGACTTCAGAGAGAGTAGCTTTCAAGGCTGGAACACGAGTGCAACCTCCAACAACCTCAACAGTGTCCACATCTTCAGCCTTGAGACCTGCCATGGCCAAAGCACGCTCGACAGGGGTATGAGCACGGTCTAATAATGGTTGTACCAGCGTTTCTAACTCCTCTCTAGTCAGTGACGAAGAAACATCAACGTCATTCATGACAGATTCAACATTGAATGGAGCTGTAGTGTTAGCAGACAGAACCTTCTTCAATCTTTCGGCAGCGGTGTAAACACGAGACCAAGCCTTCGCATTCTGAGTGATATCGATCTTGTATTTGCTCTTGAACTCCTCGGCAAAGTGCTTGGTGATAGCATAGTCAAAATCACGACCACCGAAATGCTTGTCAGAAGCAGATCCCAGCACTTTCAACTCGCCCTTCTTGAAAGCAGCAATCAAAACAGAGTAAGTGGAGTGGCCGATATCAACGATAGCAACCTTCTTGGCTTCATCCTCTGGCAGGTCAGTCTTGAAGACACCATATCCAACAGCGGCGGCAGTGATGTCGTTGACAATTCTGACTGGGTTCAGACCAGCAACCTTACAAGCATCGGAAGCAGCACTTCTCTGCTTCTCGGTGAACCAAACAGGAACAGCAAGACAGATATCAGTGAACTTTCCCTTTGTCTCCTTTATGGCAGTGTTCTTAATCTTGTTCAGGTACATGGCAACCAGCTGAATGGGTGTGAAGGTGGTCTTCTTACCTTGGAAGTTGACTTCAGAAAGGATCTCATTGTCCTTCTCAATCAGGGGCGAAGTAAAGTACTTCTTCTCAATTTCATAGTCAGGAGAGTCAGCAGGGAGCCCAAGAATACGGACCAAATGTTCAACAGTATTCTTCAAGTTGGAGTTCTGTTGGGTCTTTCCTGATTCTCCGATGGCTCTAGACTTAGCGCCGAAACCGACAATGCTGGGGGTTTGACGATTAGAGACTTCATTCACAAGGATATCAATACCTCTGTTACGGGCAACACCGATCACAGTGTTGTTGTTACCTAGATCTACTCCAAATGGAACACTCATCTTAAATTGGCTAAAATATTCGTCTTTCCAAAAAAACTTTGCATGGGGCGCGCCACTGAATTTAAACTAAAAAAAAAAATTCTCCATCTCGGATCACGTGTTTAGAATTATCTAGAAGGTTGCGACTTTTTTTAGAAGCTAGAGAAGGTTCTTTCCCGAGCGACATCTGACATCCCGCAACTCAACTCAGCTAGTTTGGATAATAGTTGTCAAAGTCTTGAATCCAGAGCTCTCTAACAGTTTGTAAAATGAGGTTTCTCTCGTCTCCTCCTTACCTCGAACAGTCTGAAACAACAATTGTAGCTCCTCCTTAGAAAGAATGCCCGTAGTTGACAGGTAAAGCAGTAGATGAAAATTGGCCAGGCTCTGCCTCAAATTATGTAAATCGTGAGTGCTAAAGTCCACAGACTTCTTGATAGCCTTCCAATCTTGAGATTCGCCAACATGTTCACGATTCTCAATTGGAAAACTGCTGGTGTCAGAAAATAAGGAGACAGATTGAGACTCCCCAGTAGGAAAACCATGCGTCAGGGATACTAGTAAATACTCGGCAGGGAAGTGTGGTTTGGCATTCACTTTGACTTGAATACCATACTGGTTGATTTTTTGGAAGAAAATATCAGGAACGTATCGCACTTCATTGGTTTTGTTAACGATAGCCATGTCGGGATGCGTTGAAGCGCAAATAAGGTCTGCTTCAACCAAAGCTTCACCGCTTTGACTAACTTGATAACTTGATATATCAATGTCTCCTTTAGTATTACCTGAAACTACGCATGTCACAAATTTGGACGAAAACTTTCCAGAATCTGACCATTTGCAAATGTTGGGGTACTTGAGTTGTAAACGGGCTGCGAACTTGATCTCCAAAGATGAGAGGAAGAACGAGTCTTTATGTCTTTTGCAGATCACTGAACCATCTCCAAGTCCCGCATCTGTTAAGTCGGTGAATATCACCCCAACAGGCTGCAATCCCAAATTCTCAGCTAATTCCTTGAGTGCAGCTTCATTTTCTTCATTCAACTCTGTGTACGTTAGACCATCTTCCAAGTCCAGCTGAGGCATTTCATATATAGCCTCCACCTTCGCTTTCACCCCAAGAGGTACTTTGTCGTAGACTTCGTATGTACCCATCAACAATCCTATCCTTTGACATCCATTTAGTCTCCAACAGTTGATGAAATCATTGATAATACCACTACTGCTAAACTCAACGTGATCTACCAAACGGAATTTTTGTTGTTGAAGAGTAATAGCTGAAGGCTGACATTTAGAACAAATACCTTTGGGCCAAGGAGCATGTCCAGAAGGGCAATGGCTGGTAATTTTGTAGTTTTGCTCCACAAGTGGAGAGATGTAGGACCCAACCGAATTCTTTTTGTTCTTGGATTCATTCATCTCTTTGACATATGCATGAAAGGATATATGTTTGATTCCGTGTTCCTCTTTGTACTTATTGTCCCAAGGTGGCAATGGTGAACAATATTCACACATTCCACGATCTGAATGGTGGCAGAATTGACCTCTCTTTCTTGGGATCGTTCCTTCTTGGCTGTCCAAAAAGTCATCGACTGGAAGCTGACTAACAGCTTTTGGTGCGGATACAAGTTTCTTAATGCCTAGACTGTCAATGCTTATCGGATTAGACGTGGGAACAGAATCCTGCGTAGATGATGATGGTCCTCCAATTGTATCCCATTTGAGATAGAGAAGTTGCCCATTGGCGAAATTGAGCTCTTCTATTGTAGACTCAAGATAAGGAGCTGCCGATTCCGTAACGTCTTGTGGGGTTTTTCCCAGATAAACTCGGTCATATCTGGGGAATTGGGGTATCTTGGAAGAAAGATCGTCAAAAACTTGATGTAGAGTCCAGGAACTTTCTGCTGCAACCCTGAACATACCATCTTTGGTTCTAAATCGAATTATCTTCATGTTAGTCTAGACTGCTCGGTATAGGACGATGAACACAGGAGAAAAAAAGCTTACCATCGCCATCGTTATTGGTAAATTAAGATTCTCTAATTAGTATGCGTTATGCGTGAACTTATTTGCCTTCAGATAAGATTTGTTAGGGTAGTGGAACCCTTCAATAGGCGGAGCAGTTCTCCTCCCGGGAAGCAAACTTGGAAAGGGCCCCTCGGAGATGATGTTTCGCGGGGTCATCCACCTCATATCAGCTGAATCCTTTAGTCCTTCTCTTACGAATCTTTGATAGATCCCTTCATTAATAGACGCATGCTGAGAATAAGCAGGAGGGGTTTCACATCTTTTCAGCCTTGTCGGAATCAATACAAGTTTTATGACTGTAAGTGGACCTCTCAAGCGCCATGGCTTTTTTTTTCTTTCTACTTACTAACCAACAAATCTAGTGGTGGCAGCATCCAAAGCACAGACACCTGATAAAAAGCCAGGATATCTAACCTTCGAAACCGTATCATCTCCTGAAGAGAGAAAATTGAGGTTTGAAGAAGTGTTTGGGGTTAACAAAACCAATGTATCTAGCAGAAGAGATTTAAGCCATAGGGACGAGGTCAAAGTGATTGGAGGAGTAAGAGTTCCCAGAAAGCCCATAGAGCCAGACAATTGCTGTATGAGTGGGTGTATAAACTGCGTCTGGGAATCTTTTAGGGAGGATTTGAAAGAATGGCGGACACAGACAAAGCAAGCGTCTCATAGTCTCATTGCTCAGGGAGATGCTATCAAATACAAGTGGCCAGCAGGGTTTGACCCACCTCCAAGGAACTTGCCCAAGAAGTATATCTCTGAAGAGCTCAAAGCTAGTAATGCGGAAACCACCGAAGACCCCGATGCTGAGGACCTTCCTATAAGTATTCGAGTTTTTGCTGAACTTGAAAAGAAGATGAAAGACAAACATAAGGGACTTACAAACAAACAGAAATTGGAAGGGGAAATTCATTATAGCCGTTTAGAAAAGGAGCAATGGGCCCAGGATCGTGCTGGAATGTGATGACTGGTCATGATATTTGATTATACATGATTCTAGGAAGAATTGGGGACCGTATATTCTCATACACTTTCGAAAGCAGAAGATACTGTCTGAATGGGTCACTTGAAGTACCATTTTAAGCTTTTAGGTTCAGTTTAAGTATAGTATTAATAGAATCTGGTTTTGAAGTAGTGAATTAGGCAGATGCTAGGATAAAACAGTTAAAAAATTTGTTTACAACTCCAGCCTCGAACCTGACATTGCTCAGCATGAATGGACATTAAGCGTTGAATAGTCACAGTTGAAGAGACAAAAATGACCAAGTGATACTTCTCTGTGTAACTGATGGTTATTCAGTACTATGGAGATAAAAAAAACTCGCAAAAAAATAAGTAAATCTCTTTGTAAAGCGTGTCATCCTTATGCAGGGGCCATGCTAATCTTCTCTGTATTGTTTCAAATTGACTAAATGTCCCGAAGGACAGAAGTTTTTCGAGGAAGTTGCATATATGCTGATTCGATATTTTTGTGAGTAGTAGTAAAAATCAATTGATTACCATGTGGAACGGCTACTTTTGTTGCTATCATTGATTAGTCGCTACCGAAATGCCACTCAGAGTAAACTTATCCTTTACATCTCGAGTTTTGGTTATCCTGATATTAGTTCAATACACTCTTACATGCATAGTCTACCATCCATCAACAAGAAACTGATGTGAATAATCTACAGATGTCTTGAGAATAAATCTATCTCTTGCCTAAATAAGTTACAAATGACTCACATGAGCATGTTCACCATCAGGAAGATAGCGGCACTAAGTCCTGCTACAGATGCCTGATACTGATTTGCTCCATCATCAGAGGTAGAAGATGAAGACGAAGATGATGCCGTTGAAGTCCTGGTAGAAGAAGAGGAACCACCTGTTGTTGATGAAGAGAGTCCAGTCTGCGAATTGATAAGGTTAGCATCAGCAAAGGAGACCACTGCATCCTCAATCTCCTCGCCATCAGCGTTCTTTATAGTGTAATTAGAAGCCCTAGCTTCCAAATCATCAATCAATTTACCAACATTGGCGTCTTCAATACCATTTTCAAGCATATCTTCAGCGTCCTCTGGAAGTTCTGGTAGGTCAAAGTCTGGGTCAAACTCGGAGTACAGAGACTTGATACCTTCAGCATCGCAAGTGGTCAACTCTGGCTCCTCGGCGTCATCTTCAGAGATTTCGGGGAGGGGAGCGTTTTGGTATTGCTCTCGTAGGTTACTGAAATCTTCCAGATACTCAATATCTCCGCTGGATGAAATTTCGACCACTCCGTAATTGTTTGCCTCCTCAGAATACTCGTAGACCAACCCTCCAGAGAAAACGTCAGAAAGACCGTCAAATAGTCCATCAGATATCTCGTCGAAAGTACGAGGTCTCTTAGTATTGCAGCCATATTCGGAGAAGAAGATTGGAATGGAGGTATTTTTAAACGTATCTCTGGTTCTGGCATATCCAGACGACTGCCAGTTGGAGATACCAGAACACCATTCATAGGAGTTCAGTCCGAAAAAGTCCGATTTGGAAGGATCATCATCCTCTCCATCTATGTTACATTGAAGGTAGTCCCAAGTTGCCGCTCTTAGCTCGATGTCGTCAGCTGCAGAGTAACCGACGGGAATGGCCCTATCACAGTGAGCTTCAATGTATTTGTGCAAATCCCTTTGAACAGCTCTGATGTACTTAGGGGAGACTTCGGCTGAATGGGCATCGTTGATGACTTCGTTTCCACTGAAGAATCCAGCTACATTGGGGAATTCCTTGAAGGCCTCGACAACACTGAAAATACGGTAGAGATAACCAGCATTATAGGAACTAGATGGATCTTCTCTATTGATAGATTCGTTACCCAAAGGAGAGTTGACGTCTAAGAAGACGTATATTCCGGCATTGTTGAAGATGGTCATGCACTCATCGTGATCTTTGGCTGGATCAACTGTGTACACACGAATGGTGTTGATCCCAAGCTGTTGTAAGACGTAGGCATCACGGTAACAAGCCTCCGGATCACTAAGAACATCAACGTGGTTTTCCACGGTGTACTCAGAAGCTCCACCGGGTTGGTAGTCGATACCCTTGATGAAGAAGACCTCTCCCTCTTCTCTTGCATCTTCAGCGGGTTTGATAAACCTGTGTCCCTTGATCTGAAGTGGAATAAGGGCCTTAGCAACAGCAACGAGTGTCAATAATGGTAGCAGTAGTTTCATGCCTGGAGTGTGTGGGTATTGTTGAGGAGGAAAACAAAAAGCAGAGGATGCGATACTAAACAAACCACGACGATGAATATTCTGTGCGTTGACATAGCAACGACTTTTTCCCTTACATTGTGTGGAACGCGAACGCAGATACGGATGTCAGATGTTATTGTTCTTTTAATCCAGAACGTGGCTCAAATACTTTCCTGTACCACCTAGTGTTCGTTTACTGAGCCCTAACTTCTCCCAGTCATGCACAGAGTTAGTGTTGTAGATAATGGGCTTTTGCAGCATTGTTTCGCTCAACTGCGAAAGAGTCATTTTGCGATATCTTTCTGGGACTTTAAGGCGTTCAGATTGGACAGCTCTATATATAAGATCCGCATCTGACGTCTTGAAAGGACAGATGTAGATGTCCTGTGAATAAGTAGAGTCTTTTCCTCGTGACACTTTGATTTTAAAATTGAGGCTATGTCTCAGGGAGAACAGACCGCCTTCAATAGAGAAGCTGCGAATATGAGAGCTGGGTAATCCTATAGGTACATTATCTTTGATTGTGGTATTCACCCTGGTCATAGAATTAAGAGGAGAATGTGTATTTGGTGACAGCCTTTGGTTAATGATGGGACTTGTCGTTGCAGCGAGTCCTGCACTGTTTATTTGTTTCTCTGATGGAATGTCGTATCGTTCCAAGTTCAGTTGCAACTTGCAGGACACACCAGAACCTTGCAATCTACCAGCCTCGCCATCAAACTCTTTCACTGCTGTGATAACTGTCTTTTGCTTTATAGGGAACCCTGTTTGGTACACCTCAACAGCTTCTTTTAGTTCTAGCTGAATTCTGCGAAGCTTCAATTTGGAACTGCCAGTTCCAATGGCAGCAACTCTTATGTAGACAATGATTTCGTCATCCCAACTGAAGGACTGGTACGGAATCGAGTACTCAACGTTGTACTTCCCATCCCAGGAAGCGAATGATCCCACTATGGGCTTTGCAAAAACTGGCAATGCTGGCAAAGTATCGAACCTTTTTATTGGAACCAAGAAGTCCCAGTAGCTGACTTCACGAGCTTTGTTATAAACGAGTTTGAAACTCAAATAATTATCTGTTCGAAAGCCCCAAGCCTCGTTCTTGACGCTCGTTTGAATAGTTGATGGAAGCGGAATTAGGAAAGGTACATCTAAGCCTAGAATTGGTTTAGCCATACTGGAGTTGTTATAAACAAGCCTAGAAAAGGCTTGGGTCGTCTTTTCGGCTTCTTTGGAAGTGAAAATAGTTTCAGACACACTGACGCTTTGCTTTGTATTAATCTCTGCATGTATGGAAATAATTGTGAAGGGAGATCCGTCTCTGGTTCGAATCTCTAAGACACCCATGATACGCGGAAGGGTATCAGACAGCCCCGGATAACCATATACTAGGTTCTGATTCGATGCTTTTAGGTGAACATGGAATGGTTCTGACTTGGACATCGGTGTCTCTTCTTGGAGGCTCAACTATCTATTTCATGGGGCACAGCAGGAGCCAGGGGGGATGCCAAGCGGGACGCCAAGGGTAATTCGCGAAGGTATTAAGTTTGTTTCACCCGCCTGGAGTGTTGTTGTTTGCGCCATCTCCGGCCGATCGTCAACAACAACAATATTTATTCGCGAAAGTAAACAAACATGTACACCCGAGACATTACATCATGCACCGTCTAAAAGATGGTAAGAATCTAGAATCCGTTAGATGCGAAGTTAGTAAAATTTTCTTGTCAGAAGAGAAGACTTTTCAGCCTATAATGTCTCTCGAGCTCTCTGGATCCTGAAAAAAGCATCGGTGATTATCCGGCTTATCCCTTTTTGGGAAATTAGTTGCATCCCGGAATAACCTCGGAATTTCTCGACATTGTTATCATGGCAATTTGAAATCACCATGGCAACTGATTCATCACCAGCCACTACTAGGAATCTCAGATCTAATTTAAATGTAATAATCTTATTATGCTTGGCGCAGCTGATAATTGCACCGGGATTGAATTCAATCGACATTTTAAAATACAGAAACAAGAAACACAAATTACTATCTAGATTGACGCCGTGGACTGGATTTTGGATTTCCAAAGAGTGAGGGTGGCATCATCTAAGGAGGATCCAAATGTGGTATCATCATCAAGCACAACAATGTCAACTTTGCCGCCGTCGAAAATAACAGCAGCCTTGAGTGAACTGGAAGTGGGTCTTGCAATGTAGTCTTGGGTTCCTCCTCCACCACGGGAAGAGCCGTCGTTACCTTGACCACTGTGTAGATGGGAGATCAGCTTGTCAGAACCCGAGGAAAGAATCTCGAACAAATCTAGCTCACCGCATCCTGTGGACCAACACGAACAGGAGCTGTCTCCATATTGTAGAGTTCTTGGAATTTTAGCATTCAGTAACCAAATGGCAGGCATATCGTCGTTGATAACAGCTCCGGAACCAGTGTCAGAAGGCATGGTGAATTCAAATACGAAAATCTTGGAGGTTCCACCAAATCCGTGGTAGGCTGGGATACCTTCTCTGTAGTAGCCACAATCACCGCTAGCAGAACTCTCACCGCAAGCATCGCCTGAGAAGATCACAAACTCGGTGTTGGACTTGAAAGTCACGTCGTTCAGTGCTTGTGGGGTGTCTGAAGCATCGACACCGTTAGCAGCACAATAAGATAGCGAGTTTCCAAAACAACTGGACCAAACTCCGGAGGAAGTCTTACCTCCCAAGCTGTTCAAGAACGTCAGATTGTCCACTGAACCTGGTTTGTAGTAACCTGATCTCGACCAAGAACCAGTTGAAGGCACTGAGGACGAAGAAGGTCCAGACGACGCGGAGGAAGCAGGAGCAGAAGCAGCAGAAGAAGCAGCAGAGGAGGCAGCAGAATAAGCAACGGAAGAACCAGCAGGTGCCTGGCTTTGAGCGGAAGTTGCGGGCTGCTGAGCGGTGGTTCCCTGACCGGCACCGTCACCAACGGTAACAGTGGCAGTGACTTGAACCGTTTGGACAGCAGCAGCTCTCTTGTGTTTATGATGGTAGTGTTTCTGGGTTGAACACTCTTCTTCAACTTCTCTCTTCTTCTTCTGAGAGGAAGGATAGTAGACACCAAACTGTGAAAGACGGATAGGACCTCTGAAGTGCACGGATAGTTCCTCGTCCAAAGGAGCCAATTCGCCGGATACCGAAGCAGATTGTTGAACACATTTGCAGGATGATTCGTCCATGGAGACAACGTCGCTGTAGGAGCCAGAATATCCGATACCCTGGTACGAGATTCCTGAAACTTCGTTACAGTAGTAGTTTCCGCCTACAAAGTCACAGCCAGCGTAGGCAGACCGGAGAGAAGCGAAAACGGAGAGCAATAAGGTTGCTGATAACTTCATGATCACAATAAACTTGCCCTAAAATAAGGAATGACTAAAGTTGGAAAACTATAAAGGAGTGGAACGGGGCAAAGTTGTAGCTGAAGGAACCAAAAAAGAGGAGGAAGGAGCGAGATGTTTTATATTTTGTTTTGACCTGGGTGATAGGAGGCTGGAGACGTGTTCGCGTTGGGATGCAGTGCTCATGCGGCACCGTTTATATTCCGACGCCATTCCGAGGGCGGTCGTAGGAGGGAAGGAAGTTACTCAAATGAAACAACGTCACGTGATACAACAATTGGCGGAAAACGATTATGCTCAGAATAAGCGAACGAATGAAACCTCAGACGGGAGGAGAGAGAGAGAGAGACACAATAGGAGAGATTACATAATGCGCAAGACCACTTACTGCTTTGTTTTGATGCTCATTATTGTGCAATTTTCTTAATATACATAAATTATAGGATGACCAGATCCTCTTACTAACCTCCGAAACCATACAAAGTACGTCCTTGTCTCTTCAAGGCATAGACGACATCCAATGATGTCACGGTCTTCCTCTTGGCGTGCTCAGTGTATGTAACAGCATCTCTGATCACGTTTTCCAAGAAAGTCTTCAAAACAGCTCGAACCTCCTCATAGATTAGAGCGGAAATACGTTTAACACCACCTCTTCTGGCCAATCTTCTGATAGCTGGCTTTGTGATACCTTGGATGTTGTCTCTAAGAATCTTTCTGTGACGCTTAGCACCGGATTTTCCTAGACCTTTTCCTCCTTTTCCTCTACCAGACATGTTTTATTGATAGTAGTTGAGTAATAAAAAAAAAAGAGGAGGAAAGCAGTTGGGGCGAACTTGTTTATATATACCAGTGGATGGCTCACCTTGTTAGCAGCAACGCCACTCATTTAGTCACAAAAGGTACCGTTCCTTATTTGCGACCATGCTGAGTTGTACACGTAGAATTGAGACCGGGCTGAACGGTTGCGATGATCTTATTGGTCGAGAACGAGTTCAAACCAGCGTTGTCGCTAACGTCACAGTTTGAAAAAAAGCAAAATATCGCACTTGTTTTCTGAGTGCAAAGCGTTTGTAAGGCTAGTAGTTGCTCGGGTCGCGGGGTAGCGCGAAGTATATAAGCAGACTAAAATCCCTGATTTCTTGAAACAGAGATTGTGTTTCCCTTTTTTTATTTATACCCAAGTAAAAAAAAATGGCAAGAACAAAGCAAACAGCAAGAAAGTCTACTGGTGGTAAGGCCCCAAGAAAGCAGTTGGCCTCCAAGGCTGCCAGAAAATCTGCCCCATCCGCTGCTGGTGGTGTCAAGAAGCCTCACAGATATAAGCCAGGTACTGTGGCTCTGAGAGAAATTAGAAGATTCCAAAAGTCCACCGAGTTACTGATCAGAAAGCTTCCTTTCCAAAGATTAGTCAGAGAAATCGCCCAAGATTTCAAGACTGACTTGAGATTCCAGTCCTCTGCTATCGGTGCTCTGCAGGAGTCCGTTGAAGCCTACTTGGTTTCTCTGTTCGAAGACACCAACTTGTGTGCTATTCACGCAAAGAGAGTTACTATCCAGAAGAAAGATATTCTCTTAGCCAGAAGATTAAGAGGTGAGAGATCCTAAGTGTGGTCTTAGACACCCTCTTCTTTTGGTTTTACGGTTCTGGTAGTGAAATGGTTTTTATATCTCTATTGTTTTTATGTACATTAGTAATTAATTAAGGATTCCAGCGGCCCTTAAGCCGGTGGCAGGAAAGACGAGTAGAGACTTGTTTGTATCAGGTTCCATGCGATGTAGTAAGTTATGACCCCTAGCGCAACTTTCCTCTGGGGGGAGTCATCTAGTATCATCTCGGATAGCATCCAGCAATTTATTGGTATAAAGTTGGAGACTCTGTTGATGATTTGAACATGCCAGCACGTCACGTTGAGGACAAGATATACTATGGTGACAAGCTTCAAATCCGTAACGAGTTTTCCCTGGTGCCTGTATCTGTGAAAAACACTTGCAAGCAAAACCAGCACCGTTGGGAGACCTATTAAGAAGTTTGGGACGTTGTTCAAAGTCCAGTACCTCAAAAAGCCGTTATTCCAGTAATTTTTTTGGGCGTACAAGGTTAACGATGGCAACCTGGAGTGACACCAATTGGCGTTACCTAGATCATATAAATTAGCACTAAAATCATCTCCATCGCTGTATACATCAGCCCAATAACCAATTTCATTCAGGCAAAACTGGTAATAAGGAACAAATTGATTGATTGCCACCAATAGCCCCATTAATCCTCCGGCAAAGAGTGCAATTGGCTGTTTTCTCTTAACCAGGTCGATCAGGAAGAGGATTCCGTATAATACAGAATTAGATCTTACTTGAAAGGCAACACCAAACAAGATCCCTGATACGAGATAGAGAAGTTTTCTCTCAATGATTTTTCCATCCTTGCTAGCGGACTTGAGTTTCAGTAGAAGCCCCATGAAGCAAAGGAATGAGTTGAATACTTCGCTGTAGGGCATAATTACAAATGCACCGGCCGGCAAAACCACGTAGATCAAGGCACTCACCAGCTCAAATTTGGAAGAGGCTGATGTTTTCAAGTTTGCCCTAGTTCGAAGCTCCCTTGATATCTCGTAGATTAGGAAAGCGCTTGCCAAATGCAAACAGTTGGTCACTATTCCAGCAACGATAAACTTCAAAATCGAGTCTTGTATGGGCAGCAGTCTCACCAAAAATGTCCATAAGGGGGAAAAGACGAACTCATGTTCGAAATTGGGTTCGTTGTTAAACAGTTTGTAGAAGTAAACGGCGTCCCAATTGATTAGTCGGAGGACAGAATTGTAAATCAAAGACCGTGAGCCTGACTCGGACGCCAGAGTCGGAGTTGAAACGTCAAAATTCTCCGTTACCAGAGATCCCAATAAGAAGCTTAATTGTAGGACTTTGTAGCAACCGAACCATTTGGCAATTAAGGCACGCTGTTTGGAGGACATAACTTGAATGGAGAAGATCTAATAATCTCTTAGCGATGTGTATGGAAAAAAGATTACGTAAACATGAGATGCTAAACAGCTTCAGTGGACAAAGGTATCCAAAGGCAGGAGAAAGGGAGAAAAAACGATACTACAAAGGGCATATGTTATTCTTGTCATTAATTATAACAATCTAAATGATAGTTTCCATCTCTCTAGCATAAAAAAGGACATTCCGTATAAGTAATGCATCATCCCTTGGTTCTTCACTAAAGTCAAGCTGGGAGACATCGTTCAGATGAACGAAGCCGTTTTTGATACTCAAGTTCAGTTCATCTTGGAAAAGTGCAATAAAACTGTCGTAGTCATCGTTTGTTCGCAAGAACAACAGGTTCTTGAAGTTGTCCAAAGGTAACTTCTGGTAGGCCTTGACCAGATTCTTGTAGATCTCAAAACGGACCGCATCCACTAAACTTGATTTGAACAAGTTAAACTCTTGACATGGGTACTTTTCAGGGTCTTGATTCAGTATTTCAAACAATTTGTTGTAATCCCCATCTATCAGCCACTTTTCCACCTTGATAGGGAAGTATAGAAACTTGTCCTTTTCCAATTCGTCAATAGTTAGTCCGTCCGACTGGAAAGTCTCCAGCTCAATGTGGAAAGTGGCAAGATCTCCCTGACTCAACAGAAGCAAGAGATACAGAGCCATCAATTTGTTTTGGTTATCTGAGGGCGATAATTCTCTCAGCTGGTAGAAAGGTCGCAATTGGTCAATGTAATTTTTAAATTCTCCATCCTTGCTCAAGTTTATGACGCTCAATGACCCAATCTCTAGGATTGATCGTGTCACTTCTAAGTCTTTAATGTTGATCTTCTTCTCGTCTATGTTGCCAAGCAGACCCTGCTTCAAAAGTTCCAATTTCACTTTAGGAATGATATCCAGACATTTTTGGTACTGTTTCTGGTTGAAGAACCCAGTCAGCTCTTTGGTTAAAGATTGTAGTGACATGTAGTTGGTCCTGAACTGTTGCCACCTGATATCGCACATCAGCTAGGATAGTTCGAGGGAGAGATGGGTGACAATTAGGGTGGTGCACGAATCCGTATTACGTAATGATGGGTATGATATTATTGATTAGGTATTTCTGACATTTCTATACTTTTGTGGTTGGCAGACAGCCTTCTTAATGTGAGGTGTAGCTATGAGTCGTTTTTCATTGTCGTTTTAGTGTATCATTGGCATCTGCCGCGTGATTAGTGTTTTGAATCGTCCGAAGTGCTTCGTGATTCGACTACGACCACCTCATCGTCGTTCACAGATAAGGCGTTAGCAGGATTATCCTTGAAGTTTAATTTATGAGTTGCAAACTTAGGATTCAATGATCCGTCACTGAGCTTTTGTTTGAATTTTTTCAGAAGTTCCAGAGTCTTGAGCTCCTTAATTGTTTTGGAAGATGATTCTGTGGGTTCCGTAAGGGGCTTGACAGAATGAGGTTTCTGCCTAAGATGAGCTTTTAGTTCTTCAATCTGCTCAAGCGTCTTTTCTACTGAGGCATTTTCGGAAGTTTGGTTGGGCACGGCAGCTGCAGCAGGCTGGTCATGGTTACGAATTACATTTTGTTTCTTTTCCGAATGCTTGTCTTCTATCTTCACTTTCTCCTTGGACAGAGTTTTATCCTGCAGGGTGTCATGAGCACTTTTCAACCGGAACTGGTTAGGATCAACTACAGTGTCGTCTTCCTCAAATAGATCTAAAACTACTTTTCGTTTCTTCTTTTTTTCGGGTTCATTAGTCTTAGTCGGCGTTGGTCTCTTTTGTACGCCACTAGGAAAATCACCAAAACAAGTAACTTCGTCTATCTTGGTGGGATACAACGCTATTCCATTCGTACCTGGTGCCAGCTCACTTTCGTTTATATCGATAACCGTGAAAATAGTATCGTCTCCACACTTTCCTACAACTGTAAACTTGTGATTAAACTCAGGCATCGGCTTGACTGTGAAAAATAGCTCATTTGTAGTATGGTTGAACCCAATGATGCCACGCTGGTTGAATTTCAGCCTTGAATGAGCTTCCAAGCTGAGCTTTTCGTCAATAGGAAGACTCAATTGGATAAGCTCTTTAGGCACGATGGGCTGGAAGACCAATCCTTTGCAGAGAGCTTTCATAACTCGGTCTGTAATTATTGGTACTTCCTTAGTCCACAGACACAGCGTTATTGGGCCTTTAGTGGTAGTCAAGACAACCTTGTCGCTGGTTGGTGGTTCCAAAGACATTGGAGTGAATGTGAAATACACCAAAAGTCGATTACATTTACATACTCGAAAATCGCATAATACTATTCATCCTATTGTGAGTACTGACCTAAATACAAAAGTATCAGAGCAAACTAAAATAAACCGTCAAAACACTTATAGACTGAATCAAATACGATGGATCAAACAAGGAACCCTCCATTTGCTTCCCTACGCAGCTCTTCGTCTTCAACTTCCTCAATGTCAATTCTGCGCTTGACTTTTTCATGCGAATCTGGGGTTATTTTTGGGATAACCAACTCCAACAATCCATTGGAGTAGGTAGCTTTGATATTCTCGTCCTCAACTCGAGGAAGGGTGGGGAGCTTGATTGTTCTTTCAAAGGAACCGAATCGTTGCTCAGAAATCTTCAAGTATGACTCGTCGTCACTCGACTCGTGGTAGTATTTATTCTTCACCTCTCCCTTGATCAGCAATTCATGAGAAGTAGGATGGAAGTCAATGTGGAATGAACTTTTGTCGGCACCTGGAAGAGATACCACAACAACATATTTCTCTTTCAAGTCGTACACATTGATTGGGGGTGAAAAAGGCTTGCTCTTGCGCAATTGAGGCTTGGAAACTTGAAAGGAGTCGAGTGGGGGAGAAGGAGCCGACTTGTGGAGATTGAAAGCAGATGGCTTTCTTGACACAGGTTTTGGGGCTTGGGAAGACTGTGGTTCAGAAGCTGGCTCTTTTCCAGAAGAAGGTTGAGATCCAGGGACACTGGCCTCGCTTTCAGACTTGCCTTCCTCTTTTGCCGCTTTGTTTGACAATTGCTTCTTGGGCTCTTGTGGAATAGATCCTTTTAGGGCGGTACTAACTTTTCCTGGAGCAGTAGTATCGCCTGCTCCCAATGCACTAGCAATAAGGTCACCTAAGGTGATAACAGGTTCAGCTTGGGACTGCGAAGCCAATTCCTTCTCCTGCTGTTGCTCAGGATAGGAGTAATCGTATGGAACTCTTTTAGGCCTGTGACTGCGATGCCTATGTGCATGGTGTTGCCTAGGGTGAGTGACATAGTAAGGAGCATCGCCATACAACGAACGATAGAGGACCCCTCTGGGGTCATCAGATTCAGCATCGGCATCAGCATCAAAATCGCTTCTCTCCTCTGCAGTATTGGAATCCTCATCATTGTAGTAGTAATTTTGTGGTTGACGATACCTGGGGGCATACTGCTGTGGGTCCTCCGGGTAGTAGTAGTTCGGCCTTATAGGGTAGCGTTGCGGGGGTGCACGAGCTTGGGGAGCTGCCCTGGAATCTTCAAAAGCTTGAAGAATATCATATAAAGACAACGGTTGGTTATAATAGCTCATTCTTCTCTGTGGGGTTGAAATATTACGGGACTAGGAGAGACTAAGAGTGGCTCCATATTTAAGTAACTCCGTATTGTGATGGAACATTCGAGAAGGAACTGATTAGATAAGCCTGATAAACGTTTTCGGCAAATAATCTTGAGTTTCCACTTTTGGCAGTAAGGCGATTAAATTGGCGCGCGCTGGGATTGCGAATAGTTCAACAGCTTAACCACTTTCATGGTGAACTATTATCAAAGTCGAAAGTGTATGCAACCACTACGGTCTTCCAAATGCACCCGCCAGACTTTCGTTTGTGTTATTTAGAGTGACAATGCATAATTGAAGACGTACGCAGATTTATCACGATGGAAAGCAAGGCAAGAACAATCGACCGGCTGCACTTCCACAGTGAAGTAGCCACAAAGGAATATCAAGCATCGGCCCAGATGTTCGAATCCAGGTATACTGACGGTTTAACATTTTGCTATGGGATTAAAAGGGAGAAAAAAAGAAACTTGGAGCTCTTGCTAGAGTTCGCAGATAAATTGGAGATCTGTAGGAACTTGGGAAGAGGAAAGTAGAATCGTTTGGGCCAGCTTTCAGGAGACGAGCACTATGGTATCTATGGTTACGAGGCTAGTCTAGGCCAACGGGTGAGTCTACAGCGTGATAATGAAACGTCCTCAAAATATTCGTCACTACCAGTCTATCCTCTGAAGCACATTAGCTGAAGACGCTTGCTCTTTCTATTGAGTACACTTACAAGGAAAGAATCAAGCAAGAACTTTGGTTAACAGTAAATCTGACATTACGAGACACACTACTTTTTGAGAAGCATGCATGGTTTCCCAAGCGACATGCAATATTATGCATGAATATGCAGCATAAAAAGGTAGGTAGGGCTTTTATCATAGGAGATGTCAGCACAGGCAACTCTAGATACAACCTAAAGCGCATGAAATGATCCTCAAAACTGTCTGAGTTTCATTCTGGTAATGTGAATTCTAGTGGGAAGGCTTTGATCCTCCAGTATTCATGGCCTGGAGCACTTAGCATTCGACAGCTGAAAGGATGATTGGCGATTCAGATATTTGAAATTCAGCCTGCCAGGTGCTATCAATGAGTTTTCATCGACAGTGCTTGCCATCTTGCTCAGGCCTTCGAACGCCTCTTTCATGTACAAAGTATTCCAGTGAATACCGTTGAACGCATCATTCAGCCCCCATAAGAACCTAAGGCTGAGACATAATGATTGAAAGGGGATGAGGTGATCTTTCTAAATTTCTATGGACCCATTTTGGCTCAAATCAGTGCCATATGATACTTTAAGACCCGGGCAACTAATCTGTACTCCATTGAATGTGCTTCATTACATGGAGACGTCTGCCGACACTGCGTCTTTGTTGAAAACCAAACAGGCTTAAAGAAACCAGTGATGAGTTCAGGACAGTGATTACTATCCAATAATCATCACTACTACTAAAGCATTGCCCCAACACGCCCAGAGTCTGCTCCCGCATCAATTTCGGTCAGGGAATCAGTTTTGACTCAGCCATACAGTACGAATATCACCTCAACGGACCAACCATCAACTTCCACATAAGCAGAGGCCAACTCTGTATAATTGAGCAATTTGCGGACTCATGACTTTTCTTATTAACACATCCTTCTGGCAAGATGCTGGATCCCCCCACCGTTTTTGTTAGTTATTTGGTGTCTCCACCTGTTCACTTCTCTTGGCGCCCAGTTTCTATCGCGCAAACATACTTTTCAATTAATTAGTCAAATTGCGCATAGTTTTTAACAATACAGGATTAACAAATTGGCATGCAGCTGAAGAAAGTTGGTTTCTCTGGTCGACGAAATTGTAATCGGCCTAGACTGAGCCGAAACTCGAAGGAAAGCACCGCCTTATATCAAGATCTAGAAGCAAAGTGTGAGGTCTATTCAAATAAATCAGCTCTACATTACCCTTCTTTCCCGAAAGATGTAACATATGTTTGCAAGAACACTTCCCGTTAGCTTTTCCTGACTGTGATTGCATTCCATGCTTTTACATTGATATTCATTTTCAAAGCACCAAGACTTGTTCTGGCACTACGGGGTGTGAACGTTAAAGGCAGACGCACGTATGCTTTATGCATGGAAGTGTTACAACGCGCGAATGTTTCCTAGGAGGCAAAAATTACTCTTGTTGCGTTTCGTTGGAAATTGCGGACAAACACGGTAGACACGAAATGCTCCCTATGGCCCGGTTATTCTACCTCCCAACACGGTCACGTGATCAAAATCTCACAGATCTTGAACCTTGGGAAGGACTATAAAACTACCTGTTTCTAGAGAATATTCTCTGGGGATTGGCAACCATCACAGGATAAGCGAGGTTGGAAAGGAAGTAATCCGAGGGATGATGAATTTTTTGGAGCGCTGAAATTCAAGAGCCCCAACACCCAACACCTCTCCTCGTGCACTCACAATTGATGCATTCCTAGTATTGTTGGCCAGAGAGACACTAAGACAACTAGCATCCAAAAAAGGAAGCCAAGAGTCTGATGACATTTTCTCTTGTTGAACTTCAATTGTGAAACTAGTCGTAGCCGTGTCAGTCTCGATGTTTTGACTTAAATTCCCCAGAAAGTCTAAAAATAGCGACCGACTACAGCCATTGTTACATTCCCAAGGACCTCACTGTTAGTGTCAAGAGTTTCAGCATCAAAAATTTTCAAAGACCATATCCAACTTCATTCTTCACCCAAGAGTTACCCAAAGGCACCATTTTTGTAGTATTGTCTAGTTTCCTCGTACAAAAAGGTGACGCTTTACTCTTGCACACGCTTTCGATGATCAATTATGACACGGTATAGAGCCTGGCCCCAGACTTTGAAGGCTAGCCAAGGATATCTATCAAGTCATGCATTTCTAGCCCCAAATACCAACTAAAAACAAAAAGGTTAGAAATCTCGGAATTAGTACTCGCGCATAGTCTCGAATCAGTTTAGACCGAGAAAATTGAAATGGGGTCACCAGATGTACTGCGCCAAGCAAGGACGCTAGAACGCACACGTTGTAAAATTGCATACAGACTGCTGGACGGAACACACAACAGCTACAAAAAAAAAAAAACAAGTGCCTTATACGAGAATGCAATCAATAATGAGGCATTATCAAGGTATTAATCAATCCAATAGTGCCAATTTAACGGGCCAAAGGATCTTCGAGACGTTCAGTCAACCTTTAGCTCTGAAGAATCGAAGAAATTCTTGCTGGCACTGAGACCAGGACATTTGGCCAAAAGGCAGGGAATGGTGCTCTACTTGTCCTGTCCACTAATGTGTACGACAAACCACAAATCCTAGAGCATTATTACCGAGGGGCAATAAAAGATGATCGATTAAGCCTACATGATATCGTAAGGTAGCCCCCAGTGATTATAGGTATGAAAATGTTTCCTACGGACAGATTATTTCCTTTTCAGGTAGTAATTTACTTTTTCCTAACTAAAAAAAGTTATAATCCGTTTAACTCTACATGCAGGAAGCGATCGGGCAGGTTACCCTTAGTAACCAAAGAAAGCCTCACGAAAACAAAAAATAAACCCCAAACTACTTGAAAAGCATCCCCACTCACTATTGCTTGATTAGAGCTTATTTGCCAGGCTAGTCTTTGGTCAGTGACCTTTCCTTTCTTCCTCATTCCAACCACAAGTGACGAAAAGACCTCCTTAGTTATCTACTGTAAATGCGAGATCATGCATAAACGGGCATAGGAATGAAAAAACAAATGTTCGTAATAGGAAATGCACTTTCTCGCTGATGACTAAGAAAAGTTCTTTTTTTTTCCAGAAAACCAAACGAACAACTAATATTAAATCGCTGCAGAAACGACGCATGTACTAGCTTTGACGAATGCATGATTACCGGCATAATCTTGCCGCAAAAAGAAACGAGTGCAAATCGAAGCACTTACATTTCCACTTTCTTCGTTTTATGTATAAATATAATCCGTTCCCCAAGATGCCAACGGTTATTCGCATTAATTGAACCTACTGTGACTGCACAATGTTATCCCTAACAAAAATTTTCATTGGAATAATATTAGCCGCTCTAGTCGCCGCAGAGCAGTCTGATGTCGAACCAGCATGTTATGCTAGACAGTGGGAAAACACATTCCCTCCGTCAAATATCTACGTGACAAGTGCTACTTGGGTTCGTGATAATGTCTACGATGTCACACTTCATTACGAAGCCGATTCTTTGCATTTGAGGAGTTTGGGAGAGCTAAAAGTTATTGGCCTTAACTCTCCTACATCTGGAACTAAAGTGGTGTACTCTCGAAACTCCAAGATTTATGACATTAACGACCCTTCTAGCTGGTCAACTACAATCAGAGTAAATGCCAGAGACTCTGCTGACGGCTGCCATGTTGAGATGTATCCATTCCAAATCCAAGTTGAATGGTGTCAAGCTGGCGCTGACACAGATGAATGCAACGCTTGGCCATATCCTAATGTTTACGATTATGATATTGGATGTGATAACATGCAGGATGGAATTTCTAGAAAGCATCATGCCGTTTACAGATGGCTCAAGCACTCTGTCTCTGGATGCTCTACCCCTTCCACAGTTACCACAACCAGCTCGCAAACCACAACAAGTTCTCAGTCATCATCCAGTTCTGCTATTAGTTCAGGGACTACACAAAGCACACAAACAACTACTAGTGGAGTCCCCATTTGGGGACAATGTGGCGGAAATGGCTACTCTGGTTCAACTAGCTGCGCTGAAGGAATTTGCGTTTACGTGAATGATTGGTTTTACCAATGTCAACCAGGTACTTCTACTACCACAACCTCTCAAATTACTAGTAGCCCAGAAGTCTCAGAGCTAACTACTACCGAGGAGTACACCTCTTCCGAGGAATCCATTGAACTGACCTCTATTGTAGAATCTACTTCCTCCGCCGAGGGTGTCGAGTTGAGCGCTTCTATTGACCGAGAAGTCCCCACTGCCGACTACGATTTCGAGTCGGAAGTTCCTGAGGGGGAAACTGCAGAAACTGAAGACGAAGTGCCTCTTCATGGAAAATGTGGCGGTATTGGTCATACAGGCTCAACTACCTGTGCCAATGGTGTCTGTACATACGTGAATGATTGGTATTACGAATGTCTTCCAAGAGAGGCAGAGACTGATGAAGAAGTTCCTCTTTATGGTCAGTGTGGTGGTATAAATTATTCCGGCCCAACTCAATGTGCAGAAGGCGTTTGTACTTACGTGAACGATTGGTATTATCAATGTCTCATAGGCCCTGGAGCTAGTGCAACACAATCAACTTCCAATAGCTCCAGTCAAGGTGCCTCAGAATCAACTTCTGCTCAAGAGTCCACCTCCACTGAGGAAGCCGAAGAACCTACTGAAGAGTCTACCTCCACCGAGGAAGCTGAAGAATCTACTGAGGAATCTACCTCAACTGAGGAAATCGAGGAGTCTACTTCCACCGAGGAAGCTGAAGAGTCCACTGAGGAATCTACTGAAGAGTCTACCTCCACCGAGGAGATTGAGGAGTCTACTTCCACCGAGGAAGCTGAAGAGTCCATTGAGGAATCTACTGAAGAATCAACCTCCACCGAGGAAGCTGAAGAATCCACTGAGGAATCTACTGAAGAATCAACCTCCACCGAGGAAGCTGAAGAATCTACTGAAGAGTCCACCTCCACCGAGGAGATTGAGGAGTCTACTTCCACCGAGGAAGCTGAAGAATCTACTGAGGAATCAACCTCCACTGAGGAAGCTGAGGAATCTACTGAGGAATCTACTTCAACTGAGGAAATCGAGGAGTCTACTTCCACCGAGGAAGCTGAAGAATCTACTGAAGAGTCTACTTCCACCGAGGAAGCTGAAGAATCTACTGAAGAGTCTACCTCCACCGAGGAGATTGAGGAGTCTACTTCCACCGAGGAAGCTGAAGAGTCCACTGAGGAATCTACTGAAGAGTCTACCTCCACCGAGGAGATTGAGGAGTCTACTTCCACCGAGGAAGCTGAAGAGTCCACTGAGGAATCTACTGAAGAATCAACCTCCACCGAGGAAGCTGAAGAATCCACTGAGGAATCTACTGAAGAATCAACCTCCACCGAGGAAGCTGAAGAATCTACTGAAGAGTCTACCTCCACCGAGGAGATTGAGGAGTCTACTTCCACCGAGGAAGCTGAAGAGTCCACTGAGGAATCTACTGAAGAGTCTACCTCCACCGAGGAGATTGAGGAGTCTACTTCCACCGAGGAAGCTGAAGAGTCCACTGAGGAATCTACTGAAGAATCAACCTCCACCGAGGAAGCTGAAGAATCCACTGAGGAATCTACTGAAGAATCAACCTCCACCGAGGAAGCTGAAGAATCTACTGAAGAGTTCACCTCCACCGAGGAGATTGAGGAGTCTACTTCCACCCAGGAAGCTGAAGAATCTACTGAAGAGTCTACCTCCACCGAGGAGATTGAGGAGTCTACTTCCACCGAGGAAGCTGAAGAGTCCACTGAGGAATCTACTGAAGAATCAACCTCCACCGAGGAAGCTGAAGAATCCACTGAGGAATCTACTGAAGAATCAACCTCCACTGAAGAAGCTGAGGAATCTACTGAGGAATCTACTTCAACTGAGGAAATCGAGGAGTCTACTTCCACCGAGGAAGCTGAAGAATCTACTGAAGAGTCTACTTCCACCGAGGAAGCTGAAGAATCTACTGAAGAGTCTACCTCCACCGAGGAGATTGAGGAGTCTACTTCCACCGAGGAAGCTGAAGAATCTACTGAGGAATCTACTGAAGAATCAACCTCCACTGAGGAAGCTGAAGAATCTACTGAAGGGTCCACCTCCACCGAGGAGATTGAGGAATCCACCTCTACTGATGATGTTGAGCACATTACTCCAGTCGATGAGGTTGAGGAATCCACCGAAGAATTAACATCTACTGAGGAGTCAATCTCCACTGAGGACATCGAGGAGTCTACTTCCACCGAGGAAGTTGAGGAATCCACTGAAGAATCCACCTCTACTGTGGAATCTGAAGAATCTACTTCCTCAGACGTTTCTCAGGAAAGGCCAGGGTTTGAGGAGCTTTCGGAGGTTGTACTCACCTCTACTGAGGACATTGAGGAACCTACTTCCACTGAGGAAGCTGAAGAATCCACTGAGGAATCAACGTCCACTGAGGACATCGAGGAATCTACTTCCACCGAAGAAGTTGAGGAATCCACTGAAGAATCCACGTCCACTGAGGACATCGAGGAATCTACTTCCACCGAAGAAGGTGAGGAATCCACCGAAGAATCCACGTCCACTGAGGACATCGAGGAGCCTACTTCCACCGAAGAAGTTGAGGAATCCACTGAAGAATCCACGTCCACTGAGGACATCGAGGAATCTACTTCCACCGAAGAAGTTGAGGAATCCACTGAAGAATCCACGTCCACTGAGGACATCGAGGAGCCTACTTCCACCGAGGAAGTTGAAGAATCCACTGAGGAATCTACTTCCTCTGACGATGTTGACCTCATTACTCCCATCGAAGGAGTTGTGGAACCCACCGAAGAATCCTCCTCCACTGAGGAAGGTGAAGAAGCTACTGAAGAATCCACCTCTACTGAAGAGGCCGAGGAATCTGCTTCCACTGAGGAAGCTGAAGAATCTACTGAAGAGTCCACCTCCACTGAGGAAGTTGAGGCATCTACTGAAGAATCTTCCTCCACTGAGGACATCCAGGAATCAACTTCCACTGAGGAACCTACAGAGTCTACATCAACTGAGGATGTTGAGAACTTTACTTCAATACTCCTTTCTTCTTCAGGATCTCAATTATCACTTTCTACTTCAAGTTCTCCATCTTCGTCTAATTCCTTCGAGACTGCAATTGTTACTACCGATGTTTCGACAACAGTGCTTACAACCACCGATTGTGGCGAGCAGACCTGTTATAAATCTTTAATCGTAACCGGTGTTACTGAGAAAACCGTCACGACCAGCGGAAGAACCACTGTCATCACCTCATACTGTCCTTTGCCCACTGAGACTTTGCAGCCAACTCCAGTCGTTGTGACATCTACTGTCTATGCAGATGAGACAATTACTGAGACTACATGCTATGTCACCGGTGCTATCGAAAAGACTGTTACTGTCGGAGGAACTCCTATTGTCGTGACTGTCCACACTACTCTACCAATTGAAGCTGTGAAGCCAACTCCAGTCACTGTCACTTCTACTATTTACGCTGATGAGACTATTACAAAGACTACATGTTACGAAACTGGTGCCATAGAGAAGACTTACACGATTGGTGGATCTTCTACCATTGTTACAGTTTACACCCCTCTGCCAACTGAACCAAGCAAGACATCAATTGTAACTTTGACATCCGTCATCTCCAATAGCGGTTCTCACCCACTGACAACTTCTATTGCCACCGGGGCTGTAGTAAAGACTGTCACTGTTGATGGAACAGCCTCCATAGTTACAGTTTACACTCCTATTGCTTCAGTCTACTCAAGCGCACAAGAACACTCAGAGGCTACTAAAGTTATCACGCCATCAGCAACTACTATTATCAGAGACGTTTGCGACTCTCACTCCTGTACTCAAGCCACCATTGAGACTGGTGTAATTTCCAAAACTATCACCATCGGGCAATCTGTTACAACTGTGGTACCATCGTATGTTCCTCTGGAACATGAGCAGCCACAGGAAGTACACACTACTACTGCTATCCCAGTTGATTCGAGTGTCCACTCTCAATCAGGAACCCCAGCTCCACCTGCCATCGCAACACAATCTTACAGCACTAAAGCTTCATCAGTCCCAGTTGCCTCTTATTACGAGGGCTCTGGCAATAATCTGGTGTTTTCATTGGCCAGTGGAGTTGCGGCATTGATTGTTAATGCATTGTTCTTATAATCATTTACGACCACTTCTCATGTATATTTACTCATCTAGACTTTTTTAATCAATTTTATTTATCAATAACAAATAACCCGTAAACTCCAATAATACTATCCTAGGAAACTCTCCTTATCTGGCAGCCCATTCTGGATGGCTCTTTTCTTGATGCATGAATATGCAGAAGTATATTCGTTGAAAATTGCCTACGGAATGGACTACCAGCTGCAATGGTATGGGAGTTTTGCAGCAGGAACGACCCGAATTAAAATTTTTTTTTTCGGATACAAGCGAGATGAGAATAGACAACCATGTGCTTTCACGTTTGAGCATTCCAACCTCCCATACGCATTGGCTACTTGCTTTACATATCCAGGTGCCAAAGTACCCTTACCCAGCTATGTTGTTGCGGACAAATCAGGAAAAGTCTGGAGCAACACTATTTGCGTGCACAGGTAAATCTCAAATGTGACACTTTCTGCAGTTTTTTCTCGTCACGAAAGCACATGCATGCGAGTATGCCAACTTGCATCTCACATGGAACAGTTCATAATAGGGATCTCTGACGGCCAAGTCAGGCATATTTCACTTTGGCGTTCTAGATTTGTCTCCTTGAGGCCATGAAAATTTTAGCACGTGCTTCCATTTTTATTACATTTCCATTTGCATGCCATGATCGACAGAAAGGGAAAAAAGAACGTCTAGGGAGCATCTGTTAGTTGTACGAGGATTTGGTTTTGTCGGTTAATGTTTTTTCCATGTCGCTCCCTACTCCCGGAATGGAATTCCAAAATTGAGTTTCTTTTGGCAGAACGGTGATAACCACTTTTGGTAATTAAATAATACATGCACGACGTGCATACCAATGCAGCTCCATGATTTATGGTCAGACACAAAACTTCGCATGCTTCTGGACAATTTCAGGAGTCAATGTGTCTATCGAAGAGGGCGTACTCTTTTTTTTTTTCTTCACCCCACCTTGGAGTTGCCTTTTGAAGTTTGTTCTCACCAGCCTATGATTCATCTGAATCGGAGCGTTTAGGGTTGACTAGCCTAGAAAAACAGGAAACGAAGACAACAATAAAAGACAAGCTTACTCAACTCTGGGCATTTTTCCTGGTAATTTCCTATTTTATTTCTTTTTTTCTTTTGATTTTGACAACATTGTTTCGCTTTGCCTCATTTCTGGTTAGGTAAGGTTGTTTTACGTGTCATTGTTTACGACGAACCGAAATGTTCGAACTAGTGGCTGCTGGCCAAAAACTATCACTGCCCAATGTCCATACTTCGCTTTGAGGATGTGCCTGATTTGTAAAGATTATATTCAAAGTATTTACTTGGGAGAGTGGTGATAAAGGTGTTCCTTTAAACCTTGAAGAGAGACAATCTTCCAAATGGAAACATTTGCAGCAAAAAAAGGCAAATGGCTTCATGGGCCACTGAAGGCGAAGATTTGCCCATGTAACTCTAGGGTTTCAACCTGGTGAATGTTCGACGTTTCTGGTCAAACTGACTGAAGTTCTCCCAAACTTCATATCAGCGTTGGATGTAAAACACTGGTAAATGAAGGTCGATTCAGGCAAGCCTCCTGAATTAGTAAGGCCACACTTTTCATTGCTGAACCCCTAAGATGAAGCTGTTCTGAGTTTACCCTGGAGATTAGAAAGGAATGCTTTGAACAAAATATGGTTGAGTTTGTACACGGAGCAGTGTCTTGCAAACGATTCTACTAGTGTTAACGGCTCATCATTGCTTACCGCTATTCAGAATGTCAATCCTTGACAAGGAGATGCGTAGTTATCATACGCTTCTTTGCGATCCCATACTACCATGAGAAGTGACCGTCCTTGGTGTTGAAACATGCAAAGGATTGATCTTCACTTTCAAGCAATCTCGCCTTAGAGACTCAAAAGTGAGCATCCAGCATCCGTTCATGCTTTCAACCTACCAGTATGAGACATAGCCGCAGGCTCCATGAAGAATCAACGAGTCCCAGCTTTTGCCAGAATGTCATTTTAAAATTGGAACTGTCTGACTCAGCTGGGAGAAAACACCCTGGCGTAGTGTTAGATCTCGCATTTTCCAAGCATGATCACTGTGACAGACGCATTCTATTCCAGCGCGAAAGCCATCTGGCGTAGAATGCTTCAAGTCTTTCCCACTTGCAACTTTGTTGGGGTGGACTTGAATATTGGTCTATAAACCAAGTTTTGCAACTCCATTACTGGTGGAGCTAGAGCCAGCATTCTAAGAAATAGTATATAGTACTCTAGGACATTTAAGGTTGACTTGAGAGGACGCGAAACATATTGAAGACACGAGCTATAAGCCTCTTTGGATGACAACTCGAAGGTAGCCATAGTCCGCTGCTTTCAGTCACGTCCTATTTGTGCTGTCAACCCTGCGGAGATTCTCCAACCACGAGAAATTCAAGTCAAGCCATTAAAATACAATATAAAAACTAAAAAAAACAAAAATAAATCAAAACAACACAACTTTCTTAATTTATTAGGCCGAGAGTCTCCTCCTTGATTTCTCCGTTTTTGTTAGAATCCTGCTCTTCTTCTTTACCCAAGTTTCCCAAACTGTTCAGCTTTCCCAGGTAAGACCTAGAGAGGACGGCCGATAGACTGCTGTTGTTAGACCCAATAGTGTTGTCTCCGTGCTCAATTAGCTTGCTCTGCAATGTTAAGGTGTAATCCCTGAGAGTCATTATTTCATTTTTGAGATTCTGAATAATGTCTCTGTAATGATCCACTAATTGAGCTTTTTTCTCCAGTTCTTGAAACTGTTCTTCCCTCTTCTTGCGGAATACCTGTTGCGCCTTTCTATTTTGCTCGGCACGTTTGGTGTTGACCACCTTTTTACCGCTGGAGGAAGCTCGCTGAGTGGTAGTCGGTCTCGGGGGTCCAGAAGATGCGGTCGGACCTACCACTGAATTCACCTCCACTCCAGCATTCTTCAACAATGCGATGGCCTCGTGTTGGTCAACTTCTTGCTTTGAAGAGTGAGCAACAGCAGCTGCAGCCAAGTTACCAACGTCAAAATGGCTTTCACCAGACGGCTTCGATCGGGCTGTGGGTTTCTGTACACCGCCTTTAATAGTCATTCTTTGATCGACTTCTTATCTCCTCCACCTTTAATGTTTTCAATTAGGGACTTATGTAAGAGATGACAAAGCAATCTCCAAGTTGATGGTTTTCAAGGGAAAAAAAAACGCGCAAAAAAGGTCACATGACTGGAGTGTAGATATCTTAAGGGGTTCCTAAGCGAGGACAGTACAGTATGAACTTGTCTTTTAGCGATCTACTCTCTCTGATAACGGATAATGGTGCTCAGGAGACATGTAGAGAGCTGAAATCATTTACGGTGCAATGAGGAATAAAGTAGCACCAGAACGCAGAGGCAACGGCGTCCATGCCGCCCAACTCCTGGTCCCCTATTTCCTAGTCTCGTGGATCTTCAATTGTAATAGATTAACCAAGCCTGGTGACGATCCAACGCCTATTTTATTGCGGTGAAACTACGGCAATGTCCAAGAAAAACCGTAACAATCAGCTACAGTTTACTACTAATAATGCAAGTAGTGATGAATCATTGAACTGGGAAAATTCCCACTATAATTGATCATCAGTTGCGTGATCCTAAAAGAACAGCTCCTCAGTTCCCTTCCTCGACATGCCTCCTTTTACGATGGCTGACTACGCCACATTCTAGACCCTGAATCTCGTACCCCAATTGGAGAGGCAGGCTGAGTTATATACAGTGAGCCTTCTACTCAGCACCAAGAGTCTAGTGCGAATCCACTAAGACCTACTTTGAAAGCGAGATCTCTAGGCAATGCTTCATCCCGAAAATACCTTTGCTCTTTCTTACCTAAGGCTTCTCAATTGCTATCCATTGAACTAAGTTTCCTCAATTTGATACCGTAGTTGGTACGAGAGATAGACACTCCGCATTGAGAAGGTGATACCTGCCACTCATCGAACTGCCTATTTGGGAATGTAGATGCGAAAGGATCCCATTAGCAAAAAAAAGAACTACTTCTTGAGGGTCTTCTATCATCGGTTGACTAATTGACTTCTGTACTTAAATAGCACACCCAATTCTCCCTAAAGGGCTCTATAGCCATTTTCAATCCTTTGCACTTTATATGTCCTCGGAAAAGGAGAGTCGCTCTGAGTCAAAGTCCTCTCAAGTTCTGAATATCCCCAAGAATGAGAGGGTCCGTTTGACAGTGAGAAATCTTCAAGTAACACTCAAAGTCCAAAAAAAGAAGCAATCTCTTCTAAAGAGGCTTAGGAAGTCTAAGCAAGACAACACCATCGATGAGGAAGCGCCTCCTCAGAAGAAGATCATTTCCAATGTGAACCTTGACCTCAAGGAAGGTGAACTGATAGCGATCCTAGGCTCATCAGGAAGTGGGAAAACAACTTTGCTAAATACCCTGTCCCAAAAAGTCACAAAGAATAAAAGTTTCCTGTTCAGTGGTATGATCAAATATAATGAGAACACTGACATCGAAAGGGTCAGACATGCCTATATGACCCAAACTGATTTCTTCCTACCAAATTTGACAGTTTACGAGACCTTAGATTACGCTGCCAAGCTGAAATTACCCCGTAACTATACTGATGCGGAAAGAACAGAGCTAGTAGAAAGTATCCTGGTTGAACTAGGGTTGGACAGAATTCGTGAGTCGATCATCTGTAACTCGTTTGGATCAATTTATCTTTCTGGAGGTGAACAGAGGTTAGTAAGTATGGCTCTGCAGCTGTTGAACAAACCTGGATTACTGTTTCTGGATGAGCCTACTACGGGACTGGACGCTACCAGCTCCTTCAGGATTATGACAGCCCTTCATAAGTTGTCGAAGAACTTTGGTATGACCATCGTACTCACCATTCATCAGCCGCGTTATGAGATCCTTAAGCAGGTTGATAGAATTTGCATTCTGACCAGAGGTTGCAGGATCATCTATAATGGCTCCCCATTGAACTCTATTGAGTACTTCAAAAGCATTGGACATGATGTTCCAACAAATGTCAACCTCACCGACTATCTTCTGGACATCTCATGTAAGGACTCATCTTCCCCGGAAAAAGAGACCCAAAGTTTGGCCAGAATTGAATATCTGGCTTCTAAATGGGAGAAACACGAGCCTTCAACTTTGGAAGAAGGTGTAGAAGTTATGGACTCTTTTACACACTCTTCCAACTCTGCAAAAGCACTCACAGATATCGAAAAAAGAATAACTGTTTTCAAACAGATCATCATTTTAACCAAGAGAACGTTCATACTTTCTCTTAGAGATAGGGGCTCCATGCTCACATTTAATTTTTCTATTTTAATAATGGGAGTTGCTTGCGGTTGGTTGTTCTTCAAGCCTCCTGCAGACTTAGGAGGAATTAGATCCATTGTTTCTCAAGTTTATGTTGTGCTAGAACTTATTGGCTTCGTACCAATGATTTTAGAAATAACGAGGCTTTGGGATTTTGATGGTCAAGCTTTTCTTCGGGAAAATAGTGAAGGTTATGTGTCTGTGACTGGATGGATAGTAAGTCGAAGATTGGCAAAGTTCCCCATTGAGGATTTTCCTACTTCCATCTTCTTTGCACTAATAACATACTTCATGTTTGGACTTCGAACAGATAACGGGGCTTCCAACTTCCTGATCTACTTTGTCGTTACCTTATTTGTTAATCTATGCGCTGTGGCGTTGGCTACCTTCTGTTTTGCTGTTGGATCTGACTTTGCTGCCTCAAGTTTGATGTGTAATGTGATCTACCAGCTGCAAAACTCTTCGTGCGGTTACTTCATCAACGCCAAAACTATGCCGGTGTATGTCAGATGGTTGAAGTACTGCGCCCATTTCTGGTACGCATTTGGATGTTTAATGTCGAACCAATTTACTGACTGGATGGGAGACTGTCCAACCGAAGGTGATGCCTGTGTGGAGTACTCAGGAATATACCAATTGGAAATCTTTGGATTTGGAGAAGATTGGATTACCTTACCAATCTGTGTCCTGTTGGCGTTCTTTATAGGAACTTTGGTTCTCTCTGGAATCATTTTAAGATATAAGAACACTGAAGTTTCAATGTCCAAAGAAATCACTTCAAACATGTTCTCCAAAAAGAGCAAAGATGCGAAGAAGGATGAGGAGAAAGATGTTCCGGTTGATGATAAGTTTCATGCCATTACAACCGCAAGACGAGAGATCTCCTTGAATCTTTACGTTAGCAATGTCTCCTTATACGTCTACCCTTCTAGATTGAACCTTGGTGTGTTCACAATTCTTTGGAAGTACATCAACAACCGGTATTTGAAGTTTGGTCTTGAAAGTGTGGAAAACACTCCTAAGAGTGCAAAATCTAAGCGATTGTTAACCGAAGTTAATGCTAAGTTCGTTCCCGGAAGGCTGAATGCTATCATGGGTCCGTCGGGATCTGGAAAATCCACATTGCTTAACTACATTGCAGGACGATTATCTAAGGAGAGCAACTTTTACACTACTGGCGAGGTTATCGTTAATGATATTGCCATGAAGAGCATGGATAAACCTCTAAAGAAATTGTGTTCCTATGTTCTGCAAAATGACTCTGCATTGATTCCTACGTTGACCGTGAGGGAAACTGTTCACTTTCAAGCCCAACTGAGATTACCGAAAGAGAAAAAAATCGATGGAGGCATCGATAGGATCATTGATGACCTGTTGTTAAAATTTGGGTTGCTTGACTGCCAAAATATTCCTATCGGCGACGATTACACCAAAGGCATTAGTGGAGGTGAGAGAAAAAGAGTTTCCATTGTGGTGCAGCTACTGGATGACAGTAAGATTTTACTTTTGGATGAGCCCACATCCGGACTTGATTCTTTTACAAGTTCTTCCATTTTGTCAACTTTAGAAGAGTATGCTATCGAGCAAAACAAGCTCATAATTATGACCATTCATCAACCAAAGAAAGAGATTTTCGAAAAGTTTGGAAATGTCGTCTTATTGGCCAGAGGAGGTTACGTCGTTTACAACGATAGTGCTGCAAAGATCGCTGACTACTTTTCTAACTTGGGCTACGATGTCCCTCCCATGACTAACGTTGCTGACTTTGTGCTTGATTTGGTTTCTAACAATATCGGCGAGAGGCCTGAAGAAAGCGATGCCCGACTGAAACGGTTAGTGGACACTTGGCAAGAGAACCATGAGTCCGATTTCCAAAGGGTTCAAACAAATACCACGATCAAAATCAGCAATGAAGATCAATTCGATACTCAATTTTCCCATCTATACCAAAACCGGGCAGCAGATAACGTTTCGTTGCCTGTACTGATCAAGCGGCTAACATTGACCACTTTCCGAGACCAAGGGGTCGTAGCTGCTCGATTATACCAGGTGATGGCGTTATGTGTCATACATGCTCTATTCTATGCCCCACTGAAAAATGGTGCTGATGGTATTTCCAACCGATTGGGGTTGATTTTTCAGGTATTGAACCTTTACTATGCTGGGTTTATCAATAACATCAGTCTGTTCCCGCAGGTTAAACAGTTGTTGTACAACGAATGGGAGGATCAGATCTACTCTTTGGAATCATTCTTTGCTTCATACTTTTTACTGGAAATTCCTTTTGAAATATTCTGCTCATTTCTCTACGCAGTGTTCCTAGTGATGGTTATTGGGCTCCCAAGAAATGCTGGAATGCTATTTACCACCTTCTATGCCTCGTTTGTTGCTATGAACTGCGGTGAGTCATTTGGTATTCTTTTCAATACACTGTTCAACAAATTGGACGTGGCCATCAACGTGCTTTCCAACTGTTTGATTATTGGAATATTTATGGCAGGAGTGATGTCGATCCATATGCCGGAATTCTTCCAGGCTTGGAACTGGATCAACCCTTTGAAATACATTGTGGGTGTGGTTGCTAAACTTGGGTTTGCAGGTCAAACATTTGAGTGTGAAATTGGTGATGAATGTGCCTTATCTACCGGAGATGATGTACTGAGATACTACCGCTTGGACCATAACTTTCCTGCTTTCATGGGAGCACTAGCTGTTTGCTTCGTGGTGTATCGGTTCGTCAGTTACGTATTCCTTGCCATCCGGCTAAAAATGAGTTAGTGTTGTCATTCATAGACATAAAATAATAATCGTAATTTAATTGATACCAGTCAATCGCCAAAGGGAGGTGCCAGGCAGAGTCTTTTTGCTATCCCTCTAGGAATCTCCCGCCTAATACCCCCTATGGCTAATTACCTAATAACCACCGCGAATTGTGCTATCTAATAAATCTATCGTAGAAGCAGCAACTAAACCCAACAAACCCATCTACCCCTCACAGCTGTTCAACTTTCCTTAACCAAGCAAAACAGATATTCTCCACCATAATATGTTAGCATTAGTACGCATCTCAACCCTGCTTCTGCTTGTCCTGACCGCGTCTGCGTCTCTGATACCTTTCCAGGGTAAATTGAACTTGCCCGGTTCAGACCTAAAACCCGTCCCTGGTGATTCCCCCATCGCCAACTGCGACGTTTCCCAGAAACAGCTTTTGATTCTGAAAGAGGTAGACTTGTCTCCAAATCCTCCACAAAGGGGCGTTAATCTGACCATCACCGCCATCGGAGATTTGGATGCTGCCGTCACTGAGGGTGCCTACGTTGAAGTCGATGTTACCTATGGCTACATTAAATTAATTCATCAGACATTCGACATCTGCAGTGAGATCGAGAATGTCGATTTGGAATGCCCTCTAGACAAAGGTCATTATGAGCTTACCAAAGAAGTGGAGATTCCTCAGCAGGTTCCTCCAGGCAAGTACACAGTCTTTGCTCGCGCCTTCACTGCAGATGACAAGTTCATCACCTGTCTTACTGGATCGGTTGAGTTTGGTCCCGAAAACTTTAGTTTCTTCTGAAACAGTGTTCATCCCGACATCTCCTATCGAAGGAGTAAGCAGGTGAGATGTTCCATTATCGGCTTCCGTATTCCTCCTACTGGAGTTTCTTATTTTCGCAGTTTCCGCAATTGGACCACGTTATGCTGGGCATCGCGAACGTTGGCGTTGGAACTAAGCTAGTTATTCCGGTCACTCTGCGAAACGAGAAAGAGGGGGCTGAGGTGAGGGATTACGTGAGCTTGAAAAGAGCCGCGTAACTATAGTGAAACGATTGTCTAGAGCATGAAAAAGTGAAATGAAATTTATTACCACAAACTTATCTATAAAAAAAAGTAAAAAATCACCCAATTACCAACAAAAGTGGCCATATATACGGTCGTTGAAAATAGTAAGTCAAAAAGTCCCTTCCCCTCTTTCTCGCCCGGAAAATCTCTCTCGGAAAAACATGTTCCATTACGAGAAAAAAGGGAACGAAATAAGAAACTTGCATGCGGCTCTATTGCTCGACTCTTTTAAAAATATTTATATACAACAAAACGTGCACTTCCTCTTTGTAGCCTTAACCTTCTTATCGCATTATAATCACACAGCAAGGCTAAATGACGTTCTTCAGGCGTTCTTTGCAATCGTCCAAAAGCAACTCAACCACCAGCATATCCTCGTTGTACGCCACTCCAAGCAGCGTCGACACTCTGACGCCCGAGTTTGTGCCGGAGGTCATTGATGACGAGTTGAACAGTCTGCATTTCAAATTCACAAACTTTGCACTCGACGATGAGGTCGTCGACATCGCTTCAGAAACTGCCACCGAAGCCTCCGGAGTGGCAACCATGAAAACTTCGCCATCCATGCGCACGGGCTCAGACGTGAAATGGTGTGTGCTACTTGTCGGACTTCCCGCTAGTGGCAAATCCACCGTTGTTCGCCAACTCAAGCAGTACCTAACAACCGGGACCAAGCAGAAAGGCAGAGTTGAGATATACAACGCCGGGAATGTGCGCCGGTCGCAGCACCCGAAAAGAGCAGATAGTGGTTTCTTCGAGTTCGGCTCGGCTTCAACAAACGGGAGATTGCGAGAAACGTTCGCACGGGACACTCTGGCTATGCTGCTAGGAGACTTGCAAAATGACCACGTTGACATAGGCATCCTGGATGCAACTAACTCTACGCGTGAAAGAAGAAAGTCTTTGCTGGAGCAAATCCATGCTGCATCACCATCTACCAACATTCAGACATTGATTCTGGAAGTTCAGTGCACCAATAAGTCTATGCGTCGTTTTAACATCGAGAGGAAAGCCCAGAATGCAGACTATATCCATATACCTCGAGATGTTGCCGTTAAAGATTTTTTCAACCGTGTCCAAGTTTACGAGTCACACTTTGAACCTGTTTCCGCCCAGGAGTTAGCCTCCTTGAAACTACCATATTTATCAATGATCAACGTCGGTGAAGAGATCATTTACAACTTCGAAAACGCAAAGCAAACAGACTTTTCATTAGACGACCCTATATTCCTTCTGATATGTTCATTTGTTACGGAATATCGGACCCAATACGCCCCAACATACCTGATGACGTTAAAATCATTCTATGCAAGTGAGTATGCCCCATTAGTGAGCACTCCCTTAGCTTTTGCTGCAACCTCTGCTGAGACAGCTTCCACACAGTGACTTCATTATAATAGAACGTAAATAGAGAAATTTGATTAGAACTTCGCTATGCTTATTGCCCCCATTGACCTTGACCTAAGCCAGGCAAAGATTCCATCCTGTTTTGTGTTGGTGCATCTTTCCTTTCTTCGGTTGGTTGTCCTTGGCTGTCCAACTCGTAGTACCAAGTTGTTCCTGACTTCTCATTAGTGTAAGTAGTATCTTTGAAAGCGTAAGGATCGTTAGGTCTGTTTCGACACCAGAATCTTACACTACGGTCTGTCCCGGCTGTTGCCAGTAAATGACCTAAGGGATGATATTCAATACAATTAACGGATTTTTCATGCGCATAGGGAATTTTGTGATAAAACTCCATATTTTGTTCTTCTTGTCCACGGAGGGTATCATCAAGAAGATAATAATTCATTGAACCGTCATACCCTCCACTGGTCAAAAGGTTACCATGGATAGGGTGCCACGAAATACATGAAACGTCAGACTCATGGGATTTGTTGACGTAGACATCGTTCATTTTTCGCAGGTCGAATACACGGATTGACCTATCTCTTCCACCGCTGGCCAGTAATCTTTTCGTGGAAGACTCTGTATTTTGAAACCGTGTTGCTGTGATAGTATGCTTGAAACCATGAAGTGTTGCTATGCATTTTCCGGGACTCGTTCTGGGGTCCCATAGTTTGAGTAGATTGTCTTTTGAGCCACTGACAATCAGCCCCAGGTCAGGATGCCAGTCACAGGATTTAACGTCCCAATGGTGACCAGCCAAAACAGATTCTTGAAGCCCATTGTTGAAGTTCCAGATTTTCAGCGTGTTATCATCTGAACAACTGACAAATTTGGAGTCATTTGGACTGAAACAAACATCTCTGATAGCGTCAGAATGGGCACCTTTGATAATGTTGACGTTGTTGAAATTTGGCTGCCAATACTTGATGGTACCATCTTGATCAGCACTAAGCAGCCATTCTTTATTATATGAGTATTTTATTGCTGTGATGGCACTTTCATGTGCTTGCATGATAGTTTCAAAGTTGAAGGTCATACCGTTCCACAATGTGAACTCACCACTATTACTTCCTGACAGGACTCTACGACCCTCTGGGGTCCACGAAATGGCCTGAATAGCATGCTTCGCTTTGTTTGCACTCAAATGCACAAACTTACCCGGTAGATTGACCGCTGGTAAACGAGGATACGCTTTAGGAGGCAAAAGATCTATCAAATAAGAAGACTCTGGTCGAACGATGCCCAAGTGTTGAAACTTTTTGTTCGGCTTTGTTACTCCTAAAGATCGCAGTATGTGCCATCTTCCCATAGGATTGCCATGATCGACCGTTCTTCTATGGGCGACCTTACGCTCCTCTTCTTCTGACATCGAATGGTGAAGGGCAATGGAGTATTAGCTGAAGGGGGTTTCCTGTTCCTAGGGTGAGAGGTTGGCAAGAGTCGGCGGCGGAAAAACAGATAGGTGGAGCGCGAATCGATGGTTTAGAAGGAAGGTCCGCCAGATGCAGCTTGAACACATCTCCTACTACCACGCTCTCTTGTTGTCGTTGATCCCATATTCATGAACAACTATAGAACAATGGATAAGGTTTCTAGAAAAAATGCACGGGGTACATTTCAACGAGATCTAACTTACAGCGAGCCCTCCCTACCCGACGGCGGGCGGATCGTGTATAGTAAGGGCAAGATCGTTTTCGTATTCCTCCTCTTCTTAATCTCCATTGCCGCTTTTGTCAGTCAAACGGAGATCACGTCTTTTGTTTACTCCGAAGGATTCAATGAACCGTTCCTACTTTTATATTTGACGCATGGCTCGTGGTTCGTGCTGTGGCCCTTACAGTTCATTTCAGTTGCCTTCTTCAAGACCACCCGCAAGTACATCCGACATCTACGAGGTTACGAGAGCTTGGTTCCTGGCACCAAGTGGAAAGGATTTAGACGAACATTTGCCAGCTCAGTGAAGGCACAGCATAGAAATATCCACCACACTTCAGAGCTCATAGCTAAAAGCTGTTCCCCGGGGTTCAAGAGTTCCATGCCTCTAGACTATCAACCGCAAAAGCACCCCAAGACCTATAGAGACTTCTTCACTTCCAACTCCATAAAGTATATTTTACTCACCAGTATCCCAATTACACTGATCCTGAATGTGGCCGGATCATCATGGTACTTTGCCCTTACATTGAGCACAAGTAACGACGTTACAGCTATTTACAATTGTTCAGCATTTACCGCGTATGCCTTTGCAATCCCACTTCTAGGTGAAAGGTTCTCCTTCCTGAAACTTTCAAGCGTGATGATTGCAGTTTTTGGAGTTTTTATTGTCACTTACAACCCTGCTGTGCCCTCAGACGACGATCAATCTGGAAATGACAAGTCATATAGGTTCGTGGGGAATGTCATTATATCAGTGGGTGCCGTGCTATATGGTCTTTACGAAGTTCTCTACAAGAAGTACCTATGCTGTCCATCAAGCTTAATTTCGTCTCGAAGACAGGCATCTATGTCAAACTTTGCTATGTCAGTGATTGGAATATTCAATTTTGGTATCTTCTGGGCTCCCTTGGCATTTGCACATTTCACCGGGCTCCATAGGTTCAATCTGGACTACAGTGGGACCATTTGGCTCCTTGTTGGATTGTCAGTATTATCAAACCTCCTGTTCAGTTGTTCATTTTTAGCCCTTACCTCCTTAACGTCTCCCGTTCTCTCTTCGGTTTCGTCCCTAGTGACGATCCTGTTTGTGGGAATCACGGATTGGCTACTTTTCGGTATCGAGCTGAGCTGGGCACAGATCTTCGGTGACATGATCGTCGTACTTGGATTTGGACTATTGATCTACGGGTCCTGGAATGAGATCAGTGAGGACGAAGAAGACGACCTCGTTATAGACAGTGATGCCGAAAGTGTGGTAAGCGCTCAAGTGTCCGAAGGGAGACGATAGAATCAATGAAGAATACGAAATATTCCCCTCTACAATCAGTCATAGTTAAATAAGTTAATCTCTCAATGAGCAAAGTTAAATATGTATATATACACTTCAAAGTTCAAATAATATTATCCTGTTGCAATTACAACTGAGGGCCGGCCTGGATAACCTCAGTAGTGCACTCACTTGCGTACTTCTCAAAGTTCTCCATGAAAAGTTGGGCCAGGTTTCTAACCTCGGTGTTGAAGTTGTCTTTTCCGTCAACCCAGTTGTTAGAAGGATCCAAGATCTCAGTAGGGACACCTGGAACTTCCTTTGGAATCTGTAAACCGAAGGTTGGGTAGTTCTTGTACTCAGCCTTGGCCAATTCACCACTGTGGATGCTGTCCAAAATTCTTCTGGTGTACTTCAGTGGACAACGGCTACCACCCTTAGTAGCAGAAGATCCAGTCCATCCAGTGTTCAACAACCAAGCAGTAGATTCATGCTGAATCATCTTGTCTGACAACTGTTGAGCATACTTCATTGGGTGCAGAACCAAGAATGGTTGACCGAAACAAGCAGAGAAGGTAGCCTCTGGCTCTGTGATACCGTCTTCAGTACCGGCCATCTTAGAGGTGTAACCGGAAATGAAGTGGTACATGACTTGAGCGTTGGTTAGCTTGGAAATTGGAGGCAAAACACCTCTGGCGTCACAAGTTAACAACACAATGTTCTTAGGGTGAGAGTCCACAGTGCATGGAATGAGAGCAGATGGAATGTAGTCGATTGGGTAAGCACATCTGGTGTTCTCAGTAATAGACTTGTCATAGTAATCGACAATCTTGGTAACTGGATCGTATCCGACGTTCTCCAAAACGGAACCGAACTTGATAGCATTGAAGATTTCAGGCTCCTTCTCACCACTCAAGTCCAAACACTTGGCGTAACAACCACCCTCGATGTTGAAAACACCGTTGTCTGACCAACAGTGTTCATCATCACCGATCAGCTTTCTGTTAGGGTCAGCAGACAGAGTGGTCTTACCGGTACCAGAAAGACCGAAGAACAAAGTGACATCCTTGTTCTGGACACCCTGGTTAGCACTGGAGTGCAAAGTCAGGACCTTGTGACGAATTGGCATCAGGTAGAACATAACAGTGAAAATACCCTTCTTCATCTCACCGGCGTACTCAGTTCCCAGAATGACCATCTCCATGGATTTGAAGTTGATCTCGACGGATGTGGAAGAGGTCATACCTTTAGTGTGGACGTTGGCTGGGAACTGGCCTGCATTCCAGATGGTGAAGTCCGGTTCACCAAAGTTTTGTAACTCCTCCTCAGTAGGACGAATCAACATGTTCTTCATGAACAGAGCGTGGTAAGCTCTGGCACAAACGACACGAACCTTGATTCTGTAACGAGGATCCCAACCAGCGAAAGCATCAATCACGTAGATCTTTTCTCTTGTTCTCAGATAGTCGATGGCTCTGGCCTTGGAAATCTTCCAAGTCAACTCGTCAACCTTCTTGTTAACAGGTCCCCACCAGATGTGTTCGGTGGAGGTCTCCTCGTCGACAATTCTCTTGTCCTTTGGAGATCTTCCGGTTTTCTTACCGGAGTAGGCCATCAAAGCACCAGTAGAACTGATGGCAGTTCCCTTCTCCAACAAACCGTCCTCGTAAAGAGTAGGAACGGCAGCGTTGTGACGGATCACGGCCTCAGGGTTCAAACCCAAAGAGGCAATGACAGAGTATGAAGGCGAGGTAGCCTTTTTTATTTTGGTTTGGTAGTCTTCATCAGACACTTGTTGTAAATCTATAGCGGTAGGAGCCATTGTGGATAATAATCTATGAGAAGGTTAATCTAATTCGTAATGGCGGCCACTTGGCCCTATTTATATGCCTATCATGCCTTGCCTTGACCCCGGACTAGTAGAGGTATTTTTCTTTTTTTTTGTATGGGACCGGGGGATGGCGGGTGGAGGACCTTTTGTCCCCACATTTTTGGCACACATCAATAAAACTATCTTTAAGTTTCGGCGAACACCTGACAAAAAAACTGCAAATAAGGTTCCAAGTCATCATTCGACCAATGATAACGAATCGATAGCTAAAATTGTCTTCCCACTTTGTTTCAGGCCGTGTTATTAATTGTTCTTACCTATCTTTCCACTCGCAAGACCTCATCATCGGTATTGTCCCTCCTTCACTCCGGAGTCGTGAATCCACCAAACTTCAACCTACCCCAGACTAGAATACAATATAGTGCACTGAACACAGTCCTTCAGCCGTTAGCCCGGGTTTTTAGTTCCTGATTCAGTCACTTGGGCACGCAAAGTACCCGGGAATTTGTTATCACCCGAAACTCTCCGATCACCCAAACCTTGACTTCCGTGAACCTACGCTCCGTCAATATTAGGTTTTCCGGGCGGTAGTGACAGCCCGGTGGTGTGAAACACCTAGTATTGTTGCCGGAAAGTGGCCCAACCCACAGAAGTTCGTTCAACCTAATGCAAGGCTGGTCAACCGAGAACTATCAAGCTAGAACTCTCTCCTACGTCAGACTCTGTTCCGTCATTGTCCGAATCTTGTGTCTCCAACAGGCGGCTAAGAATAGTAGTTCGTCTTGATGGGCCCTCCGAATCAGCCCGTACCGCACCGTCTTTCTCGCGAGCATTGTAATCTTCATCCGGGGTACTAATGTCAATAATTGATGTCTCTTTGACACTTGCAGTGTTGACCGACCACGGCTCTTCCTGATGATCATCTTGCATGATAATGGAGCTTGATGTCCGATTTCGTATTGGGGAGTTCAGAATTGGTTCCGATGTAGCACTTGAGGGTGGGTGTTTCTGTGGAGAGTGGTGCAACCTTATGGCAAAAGATGTACTATGCTCTTCAGCGTAGTCTACTTGATCTGGAGTCTTTAGTGTGCTTGACTTCTTCTCCAACTGTTTCTTGAAAAACGGAAGATCCAGTAAAGTTTGTCCATTATTGTATTTCTTTTTCTTAGGGGTGGTGGAGGCTGACTGAAATCCATTCTTCTGGTATTCTTGCACCAGCTTTGAACCTTCGTTTCCTTGCAGAATGTATTCATGCACCCATAGAGATCTGTTGGTCGAATCTGTTGCAGCGGCTTCTTGGAAAATTCCGACATCTGCAACTACCGATTCCAAGTACTCACATACTTTTTGTGGATTATATTTTAACATGTACATTGTTAGCTCGTGGTAATCTTCTGATTCATGGGAACTCTTTCGAAGAAATAAAGTCTTTTCTTTGGCTACGCGGAATAAATCCGAATTGAGTTCTAACAAATGTGGGGTATAAGCTTCCATAAAATATTTCAAGTCAGATGTCTTCTGGTAAACATCGTCAATTTTGATTTTTAACATCTGAGAAACTGGCTTCCATTCTATCCTTGCAGCTCTGTCTAGAATGGGCTTCGTATACAGCATGATATAGAAATCTTCCATGAAGCCACTCAGTTCTCCTCCGTATTTTCTTTTGAAAATCTCTTTACTATGACTTCTCACGTATTTCACTAGAAAAGATCGAAACTCTTTGTATTTTTTCAATCTCTGAGTAAAATTTAAAGGGGATTTGTAGATTTCTAAGAACTTTGCACTCAAATCTACAAGAGACTTCTTGTTCCCATTTTCTTTCTCGTCCTCGTCGCTTTCAGTCAAAGCTCTGCCACATTGTGCAAGATAAATAGACCTCTTGATCCCGATATCATTGACACCATGGTTGTAGTCACCCCCGCGTAGACTAGCAACAAACAGTAATCTTCCGGTGTCTAATCCCGTTGCCTTCGTCACTTTACGCATGCATATGGGAGTCACATAAAACTCATCTTCTGGAGTATCTTTGGTATTCGACGCAGGTTTATCCTGGAAGTTCTTCGAGAAATTGCGAAGTACAAGAGTACCTCCAAATATCAGCGTATCAACGTCATTTGTCACAATACAATCCACCAAGCCCTGTGATTGTAAGTATGCACACTGAGCCTCTCCCTCACCAGGAGAAATCAAATACAAAATGTTCCAATTATCCAACAGTTTGCGCAATTGTATAACTTCAGCGGGCAGGTCCCACTTATCTTTATCCAACTCATGTATCTGCTCCATCACGTTGTTATAGTATTGATCGTGATCCACTTTTCCCATTAAATCATCATCCACTTCCAATGATCCATAGTTCCTCTTGAAAATTGGCTTGAACGGCCCGTCAAAGACAATGACGAATTCAATCTTCAGCTGCAGAAGCAGCCGAATACGGGACTTGAACCCCACCAAGCATTTACGCACTTGGTCATCAAGTCTATAGACGTTGGAGCCATTGAAGGAACGGCATTCAAAGATCCACTGGTAGCCATCAATGGCTAAACGGGGTAATCGTCCGTGAGCCTTAGAGAATGATTGGACGTAGACCACAAAGGGCACCCGCTCAGATGCTCCTGGAAGCAGTTCCTGCCACAGGCTATGCACCGCCATCAGATAAAGTGGTGGAGTAGGCCTTGTTCCCTTGTAGTGAAGATCGATATATGATAAGCTTAAGTGAGAATAAACATTGATAATGTTTTATATTTATCAATTAAGAACAATATTAAATCGATAAGATTATATTATAAATTATGCTATATATTTATTCTTGCTTCATTGGAGATAGCAGTATGTTTTCAATTCCTCCTAAATCCCACATTTCGTAAGGTAACTTCAACGGCGATGTTTTGATGTCGTCATAGAGCTCATTCAAGGTTAAACCATCCGAAGTCACTATTCTGGACCTGACCGAGGACGTTGATTTTGGGCTTCGTAATCGGTCAGAGGATCTTTTCGGAGTTTTTGGAGAGTTCAAAGCGCTATCAGGATTCAATGCAAACCGAGGAAGTGAACTATCAGCTTCATGGGGTATCGAGGGACTTTTAGATTGTTCTCTGTGCTTGAATTTTTTGTTACCATTTTGAATCAAATCCTCCAGCATCTTGTGAGCCCTTCGCTGAATGTTCCTGTTCAAGTCATCGTCTTTCGCTGTTTGATCATTTTCAGCTAAGGTGTCCTTTGCCCTTGTGTGTCTCTCTCTTTCTTCTTTGGAACGTAGTTTTACCCTTGAATGAGTTTCACTTTTCAGCCTGGCTAGGAGCTGATCAACCATATCATCACCTTTATTCTGCGTTGTTCGAAGGTTATCTAAATGGTCTTGTTTCTTTGATTTGAAACTCTCCACCATTTTCTTTCTAATCTCTAAAGACTTCTCTTCTTCCTCCTTCCTTACATTCTCCAAGTGGGCCTTCTTGTACTCATCCATAAAACTGGCCAATTTAGCGAAGAAGGTTATTCTAGAATCCATATCGGAGGGATCTTCGCCAAAGTATAACATGACGTTATCCAGTTCAGTTAAAGATCGTCTCAAATGAGACTGAAGAACTGAATTCTTTTTCTCGGCCTTTTCAAGTAAAGGTTTGACAACTTCAATAACTTTGTCAGAAGAGTTAATTTCTCCGACCTTACGCAAGTTACCTTTATCAATTGATAAAATGCTGTTTTCGATTTTTTTGCCAAAATCTTGGCATTCTCTCTCTAAATTTTCAATGTCTAAAGTTGTAACCTTTGTGATAGCTTCTAGTTGATCAATAAATCCACAAAGCTCAGGAAAATGGTTTCGAATCAACTTTTCAATGTGATGTAAAAATGTAGTCCGATTATTGTTTCCTTTCAGAAACTTTAGTCTGTTCAGAGTAGACAACTTGAAACCTTGGGCTCGTTTATTATCATCATTCATGAAGTTTCCCACTACTCGGATCACATCAAAAACTTGTACCAAAAGCTCTCCAGTTTTCAAGCTATCAATAGCAAGGTCTAATTTGTTTAATTTAGAGCTCAAATCCTGATAGTCTTTTTCGAATGTGGACACGAGCAATAATGTACGTGATCGAGATTTCCAGTACGATCTAAGCTTATAGCAAAGTTCAAGAAAAAACCTATCAGGACGTTCCAAATCATTTGGATCATGTTCAACCTCATACTCTTGAAATTTCTTCAATAGTTGGCCTGAAACATCAACTAATTCATCTCCATTAAAGAATTCAAGTAGGCTGGTATTGTTAACAATCTCAGGTTCACAACGCAGAATTTTAGAGACCAGCTCCATTTCTGATAGAGATCCCAGACTGTGTAGATTAATTTCAAAATGCTGAGCCATTTCCTTAGGCAATAACGACACCTTGGCACGATTTGATTCATCTGTGGGGTTGCTCTTTGGTTTTGTTTTAGTTAGCACAAGACTCTTTTTGGCAGCAAAAAGCGATTCTACCTCCCCTAGAAGGCCTTTGTCCAGTATTTCAACTACCATTTGAGAATCAGATAGATTCTCCCAGAATGTCTTGTCCACATTTTCAATCTTGTCCCAGTGGATTTGTTTCAGTTTTAGCTTGGGTTTTGGAATTTTTGTCAAGAAATCCGGCACCCTTGCCTCCTCTTTCATCGTGATGCTTGGTTTATTGAGAAAGTCAGGAAGGGGAGGAGCGCCTGGCAGCGGGGGTGGTGGAGGTATTGAACATGAAGAGATCACTTTCAAGTTTTCTGGAAGCGGAGGTGGAGGCGGTGGACATGCAGTTTTTACTTGAAGCAACTGTGGTAAAGGAGGAGGAGGGGGAGGTGGTGGAGGCGGTGGTGGTGCAGATAGCATATTATTTTTAGATCCTGTTTCTGCATCCATACTCAAACCTGAACCATTGCCTGGCCCATTACCGGGACCTAAACCTGGCCCATTACCAGCACCCAAACCAGGACCTAAACCAGGACCTAAACCTGGCCCATTGCCAGGGCCATTACCAGGGCCAGCACCAGCACCCAAACCTGGACCATTACCGGCACCCAAGCCAGTACCTAAACCTGGACCTAAACCTGGACCTGAACCTGGACCTAAACCTGGACCGAAACCTTGACCTAAACCTGGACCTAAACCAGAGCCATCCCCAGCTCCCAAACCTGGACCATCACCAGCACCCATACCAGCACCTAAACCTGGGCCATTACCAGGTCCCAAACCAGCACCCAAACCAGCACCCAAGCCAGCACCCAATCCTGGACCTAAACCAGGGCCATTACCAGGTCCCAAACCAGCACCCAAACCAGCACCCAAGCCAGCACCTAATCCTGGACCTAATCCTGGACCTAATCCTGGACCTAAAGCTGAAGCTAAATCATCCCTTGAAGTACGGATCGAAGATTGATCATAGAGTTTTAAACCTGCCTCATTAAGGCTGTTACCTTCCATAGAGCGTTCGGCATTACGAACGAAGCTAGTCGTCGCCTGATTCTCCTCCCTTAATCGTTTAAGTTGACTGTTAGTCACTTTGGAAATGAAGCTAATACTGGCACCAGGATCTTTTTGTTTACTATCAGAATGATTCCACCAGTTGGTAGTAGGTGGTGTCCAGGAGTTACCCTTAACACCTTTAACAGCGCTGTTTTCTTTATCATCATAATAAATCTGATCAAAACCCTGCAGACTATCTTCAATTTGATGTGATGTGCTCTCATTTAAACCATTTTTGAGAACATTTAACAGTAAACATTTTAATCTATCATTTTCACTCTGTGTCAGGTCAACCAAGTTTAGAGCTTCTCTAACATCCTGAATGGCTCGTGTAGCCAAGTCATCAGTGTGAACCCTGTCTAAATACCTGCTTAAACCAATATTAAAAACACTTTCAGGGTTCAGTCCTATTTTGTTGGATTCTTTGCAAATGTGCTCTACAAGATAGTTGACCAAGTCCAAAATCTTAAAACTTATGGGTGATTCCAAATTCATTGTCATTTCCAGCAAATGACTCATAATAGATTTAAAATACAGCCGATTGTTTTCATCCAGCCCTTCCCAAACATCATCCATTTGTGGTATTTGCACAGAGTAATTAGCAGAGCTAGTATCTGAATCAACATCTTCAAATTCTAAAGCTTCATAGCGCTCAACCTGCTCTAAAATGGCGTAGGAATCAATACTCTTTAAATTTTCCAGAATTTCAAGCAGCCCACCAGCATTCAGCTGGCTTCTGATATGTTTTCGTTCATGAATATCTGTATTTCCTTCCACTAACGATAAAACAAGAAACACAGTCACAAGAAAGTAGTTGTTCAGCAGATCTATCAATTGGGAAGAGGTGTCAGATCGTTTTAGGTATTGATAGTCTTTCAAAGATTCCAAAACACTGGCCAGCCAGGGTCGGAAAAGAGACATTGAGGTTGTATTTTGGTTCGTTTGAGAAACCATACTTGCCATATTAGCCATGATAACAGCGCGTCCTTTGGGAGGTTTCCAAAGACTTAATAAGGCTAAAATATCAGTACTCACGTTTTTAACACTGATTCTGGTTGATAGAAGACATTGCAGTAAGCATGATATCAATTGGTTGGACTCAACGGCCAAATCAGAGCCTTCTTTGTGATTCGCAATGTTTTTCAAGCAATAAAGCATCAAACTTTCCTGCTGTAGTTCATCATTGGTTTTCAGCGACTTTCTTAAAATAGCCGTGAGCTGAACAGAAATTGCAACATGCCCCTGCAGCATCAAGAAATCCTGGATCCATAGATTTGTTTCATTGCGTAGCTGATTCTCAAGGGTGCCAAATCGCTTAACTGTCATTCTCTGGGCCATTAGTGTTTCGACATACCACTTTGGCGAGTATTTCTGTGAAGGCTTATGGCTGTGTTTATAGGGCGCAAGATCTTGGATAATTGTTTTTTTCTGTAGCTGTCCTAGTGATTCCATCTCCAATAGCTCTATCTTCTTGGAAATTGGAAGGTTATTCAATTCTTCTCTGTTCGAGGTGGAAAACTCGTACCGTATTAGCAATTCATTGAACATGAGTGAAATCTTAGCGTTTTCGTTTTCGTTATTATCCTGAGAATTCACATCTCCCTTCCTACGGCTCTTCTTGGTGATGGCATCTACTGAGTTTGAAATCAATTGAATGGATTTCCGTCTGACAAGGCCAACAGAGCCCAGTAACTGGAAGGAATCACGCCTCGTATTTCTCCTTTCGTTCTCAACAATGCGTGGCACCTCGTTCCCATCTGAATCCAGTCCTATTCGGCAAGTATCATCTTGATCTAAGGAAAGATCACGATTCAGAGAAAGTTCAGAATTTCTCGTGCTTGATTCTTTCAAAAGAGAAGGGGGTCGGATGTTCTCATGAGAATTCTCGGAGAGGTTTATTATCCGGTTGAGATCCACCAATCCGTCTTCCTTGGAGACGTCTATTGGAGTATTCCTCATAGGGAGATCAGAGACAACAGAGAAGATTTCCAGATTAGGCTTTACGATATCTAGCATATTCAGCGTTTCGCGGGTTCAACCATCTGAAACATGTGAGTAAGGCCAGAGCATTCTTGGGGGTGTAGAAGGGTATTGAGATTAAACTGGTACATAAGGCGATAAATAGTAGTTCTTGGTTCAAGTCAAACTCCTCATAAGCTCGTACCATCTGGAAAAATCTCGTCGCTCTAGAAGAAACTTTTCGATGTGAACAATGAAGTAATTCATTTGGCTAGTAATTGTGTGGGGAAGGCTGGTGGGATCAAGTTGTTCAGGTTGAACAGTGCTGTCAGTGTGTTCCAGAAAGTCCACATTTCTCTTCAGGTCCTCAGTTGCCATCGTCGTGAAATTGTTCATAATATTGCTTAGCAACTTACTCAACACTAACATGTATCCTTTATCTGATGATGACGTCAGATTAGTTATTATGGGATCCGTCATGATTACATCCAGTTTAACTGGCTTCTTTGCATTGGATAAATAATCCTTGGGTATAGAAACTCGAATAGGGAACGAGTTTATGCTTTTCTCCATGTCTTCTATGTTAATCACGATGGAGTTGAACTGTAGAGTCATTATATAAACAGTGCTGTAATTGTTCTCTTTGAATTTGCGAATGTTGAATGGTTTCAAACGGGCCTCCAGACGGGCCAACTCATGTTCTCTTAGGTTTTGAATATGCTTAGGTATATTAGATTCTTTCTGCTGCTTTTCTTTTCTCGGTTTGGGCAGGGACTTTTCAGAATTCTGCCCAGAGCTGTCACCTTTGATGCTTGTAGACTTGACTATTTTTATGGTTTCCTTCTTCTTCTGAGATAAAAATTTCTCTAGGTATTTTCTCAGCGTCAGAACCATTCCCAGTAGATCCTTACCCACGAGCTCCAAGTCGTCCTCACTGCCACTAGGAGGAACGTCGCCATTAGACTTGCCCTTTCCTTTGGAGTTTGAACCTCTTGATTTAGAACTGACTGCCTTGGTGGCAACAGCTTTGAAACCGCTTTCAATATTTAGACTGTAGCCTCTTGGAATGTCGTCATTCAGCACAGCGATCTCTGGTCTGGTAGATAATTTCGGGGGAATACCAAGTGAAATACTCAAAAACTCCAACTCAAAAGGAAAATCTGCTTCAGGTCTCAAAAGGAACGACAAGTAGATCCATTCGTCCTTCTCAGATAGTCTTTTAATGTATTCTGGTACTGTCTCTTTCAAACCGGTGACAGCTATCCCGTTGATAGTAAGAGGCGGAAATTGCTTGATAAGACGATTGATCTGTTGAAGCTTGGACGGTCCCTTTCCACTGCTTCGTGGCTTCCTTCTCCTGGGTCCTTTCAAACTTCCTGGAGTGCCGGAAGCCACTGGCCGATTCTGCTGGGGTGTGTTCATAGTGCTTCTCCTGCACTTCTAGGTATGGTTTAGTTGTAAGGAATGAAATATGCACAGAAAATTTCCTTCGCGGCCCTCTAACATTTCTGTCCAAACTAGTTTATGGGCTCTTCACAGATGGTTCTTGTCAAGGTCCCATGTTTTAAGGCTAGGAATTGTCTGGAGCTGATAAGGCGACAAAGCACAGCTCCGCCATTATCTAGTAAAAAGGAGGGACTACCGAAAAAGCTCTCTCAACTAAGAAGTGAGTCCTCGATAAGGAATATGTTGAGAGTGACAAAACCAGATATGGTTTGGAGGTCCAAGATGTTTCCCAAGGACACCCTGAACGCACAGTCATCATTGAACACTATACAAAACGCTCTTGTATCTCACTTTGGGAAAGTCTCAAACAGTTTCAAGGTTTCGGCTTCTTTGCACACCCATATTTCAGTGGGAGATGTGATAGCTTTAACTCCCAATGTGGGTACCAGATTGGCTGTCGTTGTACAGATTCCCAACTCCCCGTCTGACCCACGTTATACTTTGGTTACTGACCAAGGGGAGATTCTGTTTCTTTCCTCGTTATCTTCAAAGTTGCGATTTCCACAAGTTTTTCCATCAAAATGGCTACGTCATCTGGTGATTCCGGAAGAAGTATCTGACTTACCACCAGTTGGAAACCCGAAAGCGGCTTTAGAGGAACAAGTGGATAGTTCTTTACTCACTGCTAGCTCAAGCAAAGTGAACACTTTTGTCTCTGTCAAATCTCCCACAAAGATCATCACCAAGTATCTGGTGAATTTTATGGCTGAAGCGTGGAAAAAGGTACCTGAACTAAATATGAAACTAGAGTTTCTACACAATCTGTTACAATCTTCCGAGGGACCATATCAGATAGATGTTTTTGAGCTTCTTGACGCTTGCAATCGTCTTGATTTGAACAAAGTGGCCACCATGTTAACTTCTGGCGAAAGTCCAGTTAACGTCTACCAAAAAATAGCCATTGAAGTCTTTGGCGAAGACTACACTTTTAGTCATCTTCCTTTTCAGAATTTTCCTTTAGGAAAGAATCTACAGGGATCTTTTGAATCTTCGAAGAGTCTCAGTATTTCTGCATTTCTTTCGTTGGTATTATGCCTCAGAAAGAATTCCAAACTTTACAAGCATTCTATTACCAGCGTTGGACTTCCGTTAGAAGTAACGATCTTCCCCCTTTTGAAAGTGGTGGAACAAGATCGCATTCTTTTAAAAATGAAAGAGGATAAGACTCTTTTGCCAGAACTAGTACGGTATATTGATCGCAAGATAAAAGGTGACTCTGATTTAGTTGAACCGGATATGTATCCTCAAGTCATCAATCTATTGAAGGATTATTCTGGGAACGATTACTCCAACCTTCCCCTTCTTGAATCACTGATCGTCAGAATCCTAAGAAATACTGACAAGTATAAGAATGATTTTATCACCAGAAGCACAGTATATGAGTTATTAACTCTCTTGAAAGAAATCGAGCTAAACACTGATCCAACCGAATGGTCGAATGAATTAGCAAAGCCGTATACCAATGTTTCGGAAACTAGCACTCAAGAGCAAAATTATTACGACAACATGGAGTTTAAGGATACTGCTGATCCGCTTGGCAAGATCAGGAAGACTTTCAATGACACTATATACACTATTGATGGGCCCGATGCCTTGGAAATTGACGATGGAGTATCAATAACTGAGAATGGTGATAACTGGACAATTAGGACTCATATAGCTGATCCGGGTTCAAGACTAGATCTGGATTCCACTATATCCAAAATAGGTTTCAGAAGAGCATACACCCATTATTTCCCAGACACAGATGACAGACACATTCCTATGTTACCCAGATCGTTTGTAAAAGATGTCGAACTAACTAAGAGAGACCAACCCGTGAGAACAATGTGTTTTGAACTATCTTATAACACAAGAATAAACAAAATAGAAACTGACAAAACCAAAATTTATGCTGCATTAGAATCAAACTTTGTGAAACTAACCTACGATGAAGTCAATGAGATTCTGAAGGGGAGCGATTCCTGTTTGGAAGAAGTCTCAAGAAAACATGGCATCAGCAAGGAGAAACTGAGCACAGATATTCACTGGTTGTTCACTGTCAGTACCAACCTGAAAAATCATAGATTCAAAAAAGGAGCTCTAAATTTCTCTCCTATTTCAAAAAGGCTCGTCAAAGTCGAGAAACCTGGGGAAGAGCTCAACCTTATCTTTGATAACCAATCATTTACTAAATCCCAAATTCTGGTTTCCGAGCTGATGATTGCTACAAACGCTAGCATCGGTGAGTTTTGTGCACGAAGAAAGATTCCTAGTATCTATCGAATCATTCAATCTAAGCAACGTGCGCCTGCAGTCATTGAGATGTTCAGGGAGTCGCAGACCTGTGCAAATGTTCCCCTGACACAACGAATTATGATGATGAATTTTATGGGATTATCATCCTTTTCATCTACCCCAAGACCCCACGAGTCACTCGGGATTTCCAGATACTGCACAGTCACTTCACCACTGAGAAGATTCACCGATTTAGCAATACATTGGCAATTGCAGTCTTTCCTACTAAACGAAAAAGAACTACTGTTTACGCCTGCCAACCTGGACTACATCATTTTGCATCTCAAATTCAAGGAGCACCAGATACGATCTACGATGGACAGATCTAAGGCGTTTTTCACTTTCCGTCACCTGAGTCAGTTCAAAGGGAACCAGCAGAAATTCTTCAAATGTGTATGTCTTTCCAATGTCTCCAGCGCAGGCACTGTAGAGGTGTCACTCCTCGACTATGGGGTCCGATGTACACTCAAAAGGTCCGATGAAAAGACCCACCCCGGAGCCCGTATGATTGGCACTTTGAAGATAGGAGATATTATTGAAGACGCATATGTTGAGGACATTGACTTGTTGGAGGGAAACCTACTCTTAAGATCCCCATCCTGTATATAGAAAGCTGGAAAATCTTTTCAGTCAGATTTAGCATCGAATTTCATGTACATGAATAATACCCAAACCGTTTCTGAGCTCGACATCTGGCATCGAGTATTTATCTATGCGTACCGCGTTGATGATTTGGTTAATCGTTAATCAACCCTTTTCTCTCCATCTCCGGCTCCATGGCGTTCACCACAAACATCCGAGAGCATTTGGGGTGGTTGGAGAAGACCAAGGAGAACATTCCACCTGATAATGTTTTGGAAAGGCTGCAGAATGTGGCGAAGGAGAGCGGCCAAGCGATACGATTGGCAGAACCTTTAGCAGCTTCACCTTCTCTCAACAAAAATCCAACACCGTTACAACCACAAACACAGACACAGAGTAATGGAGCCTCTGGCTTAGGAGAAAACTCTCGTTTTGCTTTACACACTGTGAACTCGACTCGTCGGGTGTCTACCTTGAAAAGCTACAAGCCACAGACGGCTCCTATAACCAGAAATTCTGCTCAGCAATTACCACAGGCTATAGATCTTACGGATGATGTATCGGATGAGGAGCAGATAGTGTCTTCCAACGAAAACTTTACACAGAAAGGAACCAAAAGAGCCGAACAGTCGCAATCGGACACCCCAGCCAAGAGGCCGAAAGTTACGAAATCTCCTACCATTGAGCCAACCACAACCAAAGCTAACCCGTCATTGAACAAATTGAAAAAACAGCAATTGGTGGACTTATTACTTAATCAAGAGACGCTTACGGAAATTTTTCAAAGCAAAATACAAGTACTTGAGGAAAGGGATGCGATAACGAATAGCAGAAAACTCTCGGAAGAAGACAAATGCTCTAAAAGAGCTGAGTTGCAACTTGAGATCGATAGATTTAACTTGCAAATAACGAACCTAATGACGACACTCACTCAATTGAAGGGTAAAAAACACAACACGACAGAGAAAACTACAGAACAGAAAGAGGACAATGACAATAATGCACTAGAAATGAATAATCCCGTTGACCCTGGAACCCCATTGCCTCCTACTCAACCACAGCCTCACAATCATTTTAGAGAAACATCTCCAGACTCCCTGTTGGATGAGTTCAGTGATGCAGACATTGACCTCACGTTTGGTGATTCAATTGCAGACGTCACCAATGAGCTTGAACACAACGACTCTTCAAGAATACAGACACAGGAAAACGAAATACTACCAATGGATGAGGAGGAACAAAGACTTCTTCAGAATTTCGTAGTACATGAAGATGGACGATCTAACCAGAGACGTGTATTTGAAGACGAAATGAGTGAAGACGGAGACTATGTGGAATATACAAAATCCGTTGATGGGGATTTTACTGACCATCAAATACCACGCGTTTCCAAAGAAGAATTAGAGAACCTCAAGGACTCGCTAGACGAAGAGGTGGATATAATTGACGATAGTGCTCCTCAGAATGATTCTGATGTCCTTAAAGGGGTAGAGTTTTCTGATGATGAGGAAATCGAAAGCGATAGCAGCATTGAAGTGATAGATGTTGTGCAATATAACGAAGAAAGGGAAATCAACACTCAAAATATCAAAAAGGAACTTCAAACTGAAGAACTTTTTGATTTAAATAGCGATGATGAACATGAGCTGGTAAATCTGTCAGGTGGTAAGACTGACTCCACCGTGGGAATCTCGTCTCATAGTGAAGAATTACCTCAATTTGAAGACAGTCACAGGAGATTTAGTACCGAAACCCACAAGTATCCTTGGACAGATGAAGTGTTCTACATCCTCAGGGAGACCTTCAAGCTAGAATCGTTTAGATCCAACCAGTTGGAAGCTGTCAACGCCACGTTGTCAGGAGAAGATGTGTTTGTTTTGATGCCAACAGGAGGAGGAAAATCTCTATGCTATCAACTGCCGGCTCTAGTCCAGTCAGGAAGCACTCGAGGAACAACTGTTGTTGTTTCCCCATTAATATCTTTGATGCAAGATCAGGTAGAGCATCTGATAGCTAACAAGATTAAGGCAGGAATGATCAATTCCAAAGGTACTGTTCAAGAACGTCGACAGATGTTTGACCTTCTTAACAGCGGAGATCTGGATCTGATCTACTTGTCTCCAGAAATGATCAGTGCCAGCAATCAAGCCAGAAGCTCTTTGAAGCGGCTTCATAGAATTGGCAAGTTAGCAAGGATTGTTGTAGATGAAGCCCACTGTGTTTCGTCTTGGGGGCACGACTTCCGTCCAGACTACAAAACATTGAATTACTTCAAGAAAGAGTATCCAGACATACCTGTTATGGCCCTAACGGCCACTGCTAACGAGCATGTTGTTATGGACATTGTTCACAATTTAGGTCTCAATAAGCCACAATGCTTCAAACAGAGTTTCAATCGAACGAATCTTTTTTACAAAGTTCAAGTAAAAACGAAAACTCATCTAGATGAGATTACAGATATGATCAATGGGCAATATCGTAATCAAACTGGCATCATTTACTGCCATTCTAAGAACTCCTGTGAACAAACTAGTGCTCGTCTTATTCAGAACGGTATCAAGTGTTCCTTCTATCATGCTGGAATGACGACTGAAGATCGTTTTGCAGTACAATCTGCGTGGCAATCCAACAAAATTAGAGTGATTTGTGCTACTATTGCATTTGGAATGGGTATTGACAAGCCGGATGTTCGATTCGTTATTCATTTAACCGTTCCTAGAACGCTTGAGGGGTATTATCAAGAAACTGGTCGTGCTGGAAGGGACGGAAGTCATTCTGACTGCATCATGTTTTACAGTTATAGAGACGTGAGGACCTTACAGACGATGATTCAGAAAGATGCAGACTTGACTAGGGAAAATAAAGAGAATCACTTGAATAAATTGCGTAAGGTGATACAGTATTGTGAGAATGGCACAGATTGCAGAAGACAGCAAGTGTTACAATACTTTAACGAGAATTTTGATAAGAAGGATTGTCAAAAGCAGTGTGACAATTGCGTTAAAGGGAACGATTCGACTACTGAAGAAAGAGATGTGACTAATTTTGCTCGTGACATGGTCAACCTTGTAAAGAGTTTACAAGATGAAAAAATCACACTACTATACTGTCAAGATCTGTTTAGAGGGTCAAAGAGCAACAAGGTGATGTCTTCAGGACATGATAGTAATCCCTATTATGGCAAAGGTAGAAACATAAACAAAGGAGACGTTGAAAGAATTTTTTTCCATCTTATATATGAGCAGATTCTTATGGAGTACTCAGTGATGAATGGTGCAGGATTTGCTTGCAATTACATTAAACTTGGGAAGCATGCCAATTCAGTATTGCGTGGAACTAGAAAGATTGTAGTAGCATTTTCAACAGCCGTTGATCGTACCAAGGCTCCGAACAAACCCACGTCAAAGCCGGCATCCAAGGCTAAGCTGACAAGAGTTCAACCTGCTGTTTCGAACGAACTTGCCAACTTTAGGTACAATGGAAGTGAAAGTTCTTTTCTTTCCGCTTCTTCCATCTTGAAGAATCAGCAGTCCACTTCACCTATTGTTTTGCCAAAAAGAGCATTCTCCATTAAAGAAGAAGAAGCGCACGTTGAATACTGTTACAGAGAGTTGAATGACATTCGCAGTCGTCGTCTACATGAGATTGGATGGAAATCGTCTGCGACGTTAGTCAGTGACGAAAGCCTAAGGGATATGGCATTCAAACTTCCCCAAAGTGAGCAGGAATTTCAGTCATTGGCAGGTATGAACCCTCATCAATTACAATATTTCAAGCTATTCAGAACCAAATTAAAGGCATTAATGAATATAAGGCAAGCCGGATATAAAGACTATCAACTAGAAATCCTCACAGGCAACGCTGAACAAGATCAAAACCAGCATAATTCACCATATTTTGCCCCCCGGGCTCCTACTGAAAGAGATAAGCAGATTCTAACTCAGCTAAGCAGTGTATTCGATGCATCTCAAGCTTCCAACCCTAAACCCATGCCCGCTTCCACATCTCAACAACGCACCAGCGGGAATCATCATAATGGAAGGAAGAAAACTTTCAGGCGTCGCAAGAAGAGCTCTTCCATCAAGGTTATGAAGTGACTTCTATTTCCATGCAAGCATCAGTTCTCCTCGTTAAACAGTATCATCGTGGTAGTAAAATGAGCTGTGCTGAGGATTTTCAGGTGCATGTTTCACATAATTGTCGTCGTCTGGTGGCCTTTGGTCCAAGTTATTGCTTGCAAGCATACTTTGCACGCTCATGGATATGGAAGCTACTGTCTGCGAAGGGGTCCAATCGTTACCCAAGATATTCAGGCAAATATGGCCATTGGAGTATATATGAGGGTGTATGGGGATCTTGTCAATGAATTGAACCTGTGGCGGGGAGAATGGGTATTTGTCAGAGAATATAAACCTCAATCTGTAACTATCATCAATATAAAGTGGGTTGTCCAAAACTGAAACTTGGATGACCAAAGTATCAAAACTATCAGTAGCTTCGCATGTGATTCCTGGTACCTGATTGGATACTAGGTCCTTGTATTCTTTAGCCAGTCTCTTTCCCTTGAAAGACATTAGTTTTCAAATAAGTTGAAACCTGCAAGGGTGTTGAGTTGTGTTGAATAGGTGAGTAATGTGTCCAGACAATAAGATTTCAGTGGCACGCGGCCCTCAGATTTAGCGTTTTTTCTTCACCGCAACGGGAAAATTTCAGTCTTCTGTCCAGAAAATCAGAAAGTTCCTTCTAGCTTCCTACCGGAGCCGTTACCTGCACGCGATCTGTCAACTTCCCTGAACTGATTCTCTTTTGATTGCCCCAAGAACATCATGGACTACAACTTATATGGCTTTTCCAAGCGTCAGTCGATTAGCGAGGGAACCCCATATAGTAAAGAGCATCCCCATGGGACTCTGGGTGACCGGCAAGCTGGATTTCACTCTCAGCCGCAATTTGCTCTTCCCACCTTCAACTCTCTGCCACGAAGGTCTGCCTACTACGAAACCCATTACCCATTATACTATTCCGATTGGACCAATATCCAAGGCAACCCCAACGATTATCTAGCGCTCAGCAGTTACAGTGAAGATTCGACGAATAAAGTTCAAATCGTGAAAGGCATAAGAGAAATCAACGAAAGAGACGAGGAGGACATTCAGTTCTCAAAGACAGGGGAAGTCTCTGTAAATTACCCAGTGACCAAACTACAGTGGGACCCTCAGCTGGCGTCTGGAAGGAGTTATGAACCTAAACTAGCTACGTCTTCAGAATGTCTACGACTATACGAATACCATGAAGAAGGAGAGATATCACAATTGGTAGAGACAGCAATCTTATCCAACCCCAAGAACAAGAGTTATCATCAACTTCCGCCTATGACTTCCATGGACTGGTGCAGTGCAGACCCTTCCTATATAATCACCTGTTCCATAGATACGACGTGCACTTTGTGGGATGTTTCCAAGGGAGCTGGGGTCGCTAAGACCCAGTTGATTGCGCACGATAGTGAAGTTTTTGATGTGCAATTTTTGCACAATAGCCAGAATCTTTTTGCCAGTTGTGGAAACGATGGTTCCGTTAGACTATTTGACCTACGCTGTCTGGACAGATCTACCATTATCTATGAACCGCATGTTGCAGCATCTTCCGGAGATCATGCTTCCAGCTCTGCCTACAATAAACGACACCCGTTGCTAAGAATTAGCGCTTCCAATTACAACCAAAACCATATCACTGCCATCGAAGCAAACAGCAACAGGCTGGTGGTTCTTGACCTGCGGTATGCTGGATCTCCTATTAGAATCCTGGACCATCATGCGGGGAACATAAATAGTGTCAAATGGCACCCATACAAGAACTTTCTGCTTACTGTGGGGGATGATTGTCAAGCATTCATCTATGATTTCAACGCCCTGGAGGGATCTAAACCTCTCACCAGCACCAGCTCATCAAACTCACTGGCAAGTGGGAACTCACTCAAGCGAGTTCACACTAATGGCGAATCCGATATGCCTATAATGGCTTACTCCGATTCCATTGAGCTAAACAACGCCACATGGAGCTCAAAAGGCGACTGGGTTGGTCTGGTAGGAGGTAAGGGTTTCCAAGCTGTCAAAGTCGAAGATTAAGTACAGGTGCGTATGTGTTTTGACTCTTTTATTTGACTTCGCGATGACTTCTTTAGTCTCCGACCCACCGAAATACGGAAACGGAGTCAATCCATAAGAAGTAAGTGATAACGCTCATATATAGGTTCCACATCACCAGCAGCCAGATTTTTTTCCACTTCAACAAAAACGTTAAGCTGGCATGTTAAGAACCCAGTTATCTAAAGCATTGTTGAAATCACACAGTGTGAAGGCGTGGGCCCGTGTGGGTACAGCAACCACGTCAAGATTCGTCTCTGACACGACCTCAGCGACCTTCAGATCCATCTATGAGAAGGGATCAAGCACTCCATCTCCGTACGATGGAACGGACAGCTTCCCAAGACGCCATTTAGGTCCAACTCCTAATAATGTTGACGAAATGTTGCAAGATTTGAAAGAATCTGACTTAGATTCATTCATAGCAAAGGTCGTACCTGACAACGTGCTGATAAGAAGAAGCTTAAAAGTGGAACCCTTGAAAGGTTTCACCGAGTCTGAAATGCTGGCTGAACTGGCCAGAATCGCTGAGAAGAACGACTTGGTTAAACCATTGATCGGTAAAGGATTTTACGGCACCATCATCCCTCCCGTGATTCTTCGTAACTTACTCGAGAATCCAGGATGGTACACATCTTACACTCCATATCAGCCTGAAGTGAGCCAGGGAAGATTGGAAAGTTTATTGAATTTTCAAACTGTCATTAGTGATCTGACAGGCCTCCCAGTCGCCAATGCTTCCCTTTTGGATGAGTCTTCGGCGGCTGCAGAAGCAATGATTCTGAGTTTTACCTCGCTGAAAAGTAAGAAGCCCAAATATTTTGTCGATTCTAACATTCATGAGCAAACTTTAGCAGTTCTGAAGAGTAGAGCTCACACTCTCAGCATTGAGGTTGTCGTGGCAGACCTTACTACGGACGAGGGATTTGCAGCTTTGCAGGAGAACAAGGATCAGTTATGTGGTGCCATGGTCCAGTACCCTGCCACTGATGGTTCAATTGAAACTTTCAAAGCCTATTCAAGGATTGCTGAGCTTGTTCATAGTGTTAAAGGTCTGTACGCTGTCGCTTCTGATTTAATGGCTCTCACGTTGCTACACGCACCTTCTAAGTTTGGTGCCGATATCGTCTTTGGCAGCTCCCAAAGGTTTGGTGTTCCTTTAGGTTATGGAGGTCCCCATGCTGCTTTCTTTTCTGTTGTTGAGAGCTTGCAACGAAAAATCCCTGGAAGAATTGTTGGTGTCTCGAAGGATCGACTAGGAAACAACGCTTTGAGATTAGCTTTACAAACCAGGGAACAGCATATCAAAAGAGAAAGAGCCACTTCTAATATCTGTACAGCACAAGCATTGTTAGCCAATATTGCGGCCAACTATGTCGTTTATCACGGTATCGAAGGTTTGAGAAACATCAGTAAGAGAATTCATGGATTCACAACCCTTCTCGCCAACTCCATCAATGAATCATCAAGCCACAAAGTCCTGAATGAGAAATGGTTTGACACTTTGAGTGTCGACGTGGGAAGTGCAGATGAATTCATTGCTAAGGCCCTTTCTAAGAACTTCAATGTTTTCAGGGTTAATAACTCTACTATCCAATTATCATTAGATGAAACTGTCACAAAGAATGAACTGACGACTTTGATTAGTCTGTTTACCGGCTCGTCAGAAGTTAATCTTCCAGAAACACTACCTTCATTCTATGAGGAATGGACTAGACAGGATGATATTCTCACTAATGAGGTTTTCAGAACACATAGATCTGAGACTTCCATGCTGCGATACCTTACCCACTTGCAAAAGAAAGATATATCACTAGCTGATTCCATGATATCTCTAGGTTCTTGTACTATGAAGTTGAATGCTACGGTAGAAATGATGCCTATATCATGGCCTAAGTTTGCAAACATTCATCCGTTCGCCCCCAAAGATCAAGTCAAGGGATACACTGAGTTGATTGTTGAACTCGAGAAGGATCTGGCTGATATTACCGGCTTCCATTCTACTACGCTTCAACCAAACTCAGGAGCTCAGGGTGAATACACTGGCCTTAGTGTAATTGCTAAGTATTTTGAGAGTAAAGGAGAAGCCCACAGAAATATCGTTTTAATCCCGGTATCTGCTCACGGCACCAATCCCGCATCAGCTGCAATGGCTGGATTGAAGGTGGTCCCCATCAAGTGTTTGAAAGATGGTTCTTTGGACCTGCAGGATCTGGAAAGCAAAGCATCGAAACATGCCAAGAATTTGGCTGCTATGATGGTTACCTACCCTTCGACATATGGGCTTTTTGAACCTGGTATTATCGATGCCATCAAAATCATTCACAACCATGGTGGACAAGTATACTTAGATGGTGCTAACATGAATGCTCAAGTGGGATTAACATCCCCAGGAGACCTGGGAGCTGATGTATGTCATCTAAATTTGCACAAGACTTTTGCCATTCCTCACGGTGGGGGAGGACCAGGTGTTGGTCCAATTTGTGTTAAGGAACACCTTACTCCCTTCCTCCCCAGTCATCCAATAATTGCTACCACTAACCAGACCGAACAGAGTATTAACCCAGTTGTTGCAGCTCCGTTTGGTAGTGCTTCCATTTTGCCTATCAGTTATGCCTATATCAAGATGATGGGTGGAAGCAACTTGCAGTACTCGTCAATAATTGCAATTCTCAATGCCAACTATATGGTAGCCAAGCTAAAGAACCATTTTGAAATTCTATTCACAGGTGGTGATGCAAAGTACTGTGGTCATGAGTTTATTATTGATCTTAGACCATTCAAGAAATTCGGAATTGAGGCCATTGATGTGGCCAAGCGTTTGCAAGACTATGGATTCCATGCTCCTACCATGTCATTCCCTATTCCAGGTACCTTGATGGTAGAACCAACTGAATCCGAATACAAAGAAGAATTGGACAGATTTATTGATTCTATGATCTCTATTAGAGAAGAAATCCGTAAAGTAGAAAACGGAGAAACAGATGGTGCCATCTTGCACAACTCTCCACACAACCTAAAAGATATTATTAGCACAAGTGATGCTGAGTGGTCCCAGAGAGGTTACACTAGAGAGGAGGCTGCCTACCCATTACCTTTCTTGAAGGAGCAAAAGACGTGGCCTACTGTTTCCAGGGTTGATGACACTTACGGAGACATGAACTTGCTGTGCACTTGCCCTTCGGTTGAAGAGGTTGCTGCTAGTCAATAGATTAAGTAATAGCAAGGTAAAGTAATATAGGGAATTCAAGGCTCCTTCGCCAGCCATATACTACGACAATGTAGAAAAGATAAATCGATCAAAGTTACAAACAATAACAGTAAATGAAGAAAACATCAATGTTAACGAACAAAATACAAATATATCATGCTTGTATTATTATTATGTTAATAAAATAAATTAAAGCTTCAAGCAATCTATTTCTTAGCGGCCTTTTGAGCAGCCTTGGTAACCTTACCAGCCTTGTCAGTCTTGACAACGGACTTGATAACACCGACAGCAACAGTTTGTCTCATGTCTCTGACAGCGAATCTTCCTAAAGGTGGGTAGTCAGTGAAGGCCTCAACACACATTGGCTTAGATGGAACCAACTTGACGATAGCGGCGTCACCAGACTTGATGAACTTAGGGTTCTCCTCAGTCTTCTTACCGGTTCTTCTGTCGATCTTCTCAATCAGCTCGTCGAACTTACAAGCAATGTGAGCAGTGTGACAGTCCAAAACTGGAGCGTAACCAGCAGAGATTTGACCTGGGTGGTTCAAGATAATGACCTGGGCGTTGAAAGATTCAGCGGCCTTTGGTGGGTCGTTCTTGGAGTCACCACAGACGTTACCTCTTCTGATTTCCTTAACGGAAACGTTCTTGACGTTGAATCCGACGTTGTCACCTGGGACACCTTGCTCCAATTGCTCGTGGTGCATCTCGACCGACTTAACTTCGGTGGTGACACCAGCTGGGGCGAAAGTGACGACCATACCAGCCTTGATGACACCGGTCTCAACTCTACCGACTGGCACAGTTCCGATACCACCAATCTTGTAGACATCCTGCAAAGGCAATCTCAGAGGCTTGTCAGTTGGTCTGGATGGTGGGTCAATGGAGTCAATAGCCTCCAACAAGGTCTTACCCTTGGTAGCACCACCAGCCTTGGTCTCCTTCTCCCATCCCTTGTACCAGTCACAGTTGGAAGATGGCTCAATCATGTTGTCACCGTTCCATCCGGAAATTGGGACGAATGGGACAGTCTTAGGGTTGTAACCGACCTTCTTGATGAAGTTGGAGGTTTCCTTGACAATCTCCTCGTATCTCTTTTGAGACCATTTGACGGAGTCCATCTTGTTGATGGCAACAATCAATTGCTTGACACCCAGGGTGAAAGCCAAAAGAGCGTGCTCTCTGGTTTGACCATCCTTGGAGATACCAGCCTCGAACTCACCAATACCGGAAGCAATGACCAAAATGGCACAGTCGGCTTGGGAAGTACCGGTAATCATGTTCTTAATGAAATCTCTGTGACCTGGAGCGTCAATGACGGTAACGTGGTACTTTGGAGTCTCGAACTTCCACAAAGCGATGTCGATGGTGATACCTCTCTCTCTCTCAGCCTTCAGCTTGTCCAAAACCCAGGCGTACTTGAAAGAACCCTTTCCGAGCTCTTCAGCCTCCTTTTCAAACTTCTCGATGGTACGCTTGTCAATACCACCACACTTGTAGATCAAGTGACCGGTGGTGGTAGATTTACCAGCATCGACGTGTCCAATAACAACGACGTTAACGTGCAACTTTTCCTTACCCATGTTGGCGAATAACTAAAATGTATGTAGTGAGAATAAAAGAAAAAAAAGAAGAGTCACAGCGGAGGTCCTGCTCTCCATTTTATATCTGCTGAAAATCTTGTGTAAAAAAAAAATTTTCGTGAAAAAGAAATTCTCTAGGGAAATTTCAGCCAATCATGTACGAGTGCGTGTGGGACTGCGAAATTAGTCCTGAGTCTCTTGATGGCAATTATAATAGAGAGAAATCGCAAACTTTGAGAAGCAGAGCATCGCAGAGGATAAGTGGCAGTCTAAGGTACTTATCTCCGACAAGGTTTGTTTCTATGGCCATTTTGAGGCAAGTTGGCGGCATTTTTCCCTTGCTGTCCTCCAGGGTTGGTCCAGTACTCTTTCCCACTAAGGGGACACTTCATGCAGTGCGGCAGATAAAAGAGGCGATACTTATTACCTAATTGGGTTAAAGATTTGAAATTTTTTTTTTTTCAGCTTGATACGCAATCTGACACGAGTTGGAATGGGCCAGAGGGTTGAAAGGTGAAGGAGACCGGGGAAGCCTGGAATTGAGAATCTCTAGTGTCAATGGTAGTGCCGTAAGGTACTTTGATACTGTTTCAAACTTCAAGCATGTTACCGGTTGCCAGAGTTACGTAACCAGATGCTAAGATTAAGTTTGCTTCCTGATCTATAGTCTTTATGACGGGTGAACTTTTCACTGAAGTTGGACTCTTGGTCATATATGTCTTTCCACAATGAGCGTTGCAAACAGCCGGTAGCAGTCTCCTTGAACGAGGCTCTAAGATAGGGAAAAAGGCCCCCCTATAATAAGGTTTCAATGACTAGTTGCAACCCAACTAAGGGGAAATATGATCACCAGTAGCAAAAGCTCTCGTTGCTACGAAGTCTGACCAAATTTGGATTACTACTTGCAATCTAACTATTGACTCTAAGATTTTCAAATGTTCGACTTCTACCAGTCATCTTGACTCTTCATTGGAGATCAGCTTTTTGCAGCTCAACCTGTCAAATCTCCACCAGTATTTGATGACTTCTTGCTCTGTGAGTCCCATGAACCATTCTGGCACTCTCCGGCCTTTCTCCTATCCATCTTTTTCACCATTCTAGATGTCAAACTTTTCTGATCTCTCCTATCAGAATATTCACCTCGCTCGACCATCTACAGACATCTGAAATATGGAACTTACCACAAAAGCAGTACTCTTTCTACTTCTCCCAGTAATGAGTGTCAGTACTCAATTCCATTCCCTAGATGAGCTGGATCCTCCTATCCTTGACCATGGAACTCTCAACTCTGAACATTCGACTATCAACCTGGAACAACTTAAATCTCAACTGTATCTCATCGATCAGCAGATACGAGCACTTCTCAGCCAAAAAGAACATTTGAAAGAGCAATTTATTCTAGGACTTCCGACTGCTCAGATAGATACATCTAACACTTTAAATGACTCTAGTGTTCCAGATTTCAAGTACAAGGAGGCTGGAGTACAGACAGAGCCAAAAATTGAAGTTGAAAAACGAACGGTTTCCTTCGCCGAAGCAGATGAAGTACTACATTTCAGTAAGGATGATACCTGTAATTCTATTAAGCACTCTAAGAAAAATAAATTGGATGCAATAGTGACTCTTTTAAGAAAGTCCACTATTAAGCACGCATTTAGGGAGTTATCTAGCTTTGACGATGTGAAATCCTCAATGTTCCATACAGAACCGTCAAAACCTCAAGAAATCCCAACACAAACAGAAACCGTACAACTTTCTTCCCAATCTGCATCCACATGTTCTAACATCAGCTATAGCGACATATTGGAGTCACTCTCTGCACCTCTTTCTATCAAACAGTCCTTGAATGAATCTCTCAAATCCAGATCGTCATCTACCAGTCTAATACTAAAGTTGACTGGTTCCTCAGAAGGCTCCAGGCCTCAATCAGCCGAAGAGCTCGTATTTGAGCCAGATCATGGCCCGTCTATAAACGATATCCCTCTCATCGAGGACAGGACCTATCAGTACGAGCCATCGCCGCTTGCTACCCCAACGAATGGTATAAAAAGGTCTTACTCAATCAGAAAAATGTTGAAAACAGGTTCAAATCAACCAAGATACGTTGGCAGGATCAAAAGTATCTTTAGACAAGAGTCCCCGATCTTTAGTAGGTCCTCAACTCATACATGCGAAGATTGCGAAGACTGTGACTACGTTCTGGGATCCATAAAATCTGCGTCTCAGAACTCTAGATCATTGAAGTCACCTGTGATGACCTGCCCAACAACATCTTCACTCTCGGAGGCATCACCAATGACTCCATTTCCAGGGGAAAACTTGGATCAGATGGTTAAAAATCAGATTCTTTACGACGATGATAGAATATTTGCCTGGAAGGAAATGAGAACGGGCTCCCAAAGGATCAATGATCAATACGTAAGCGTTTCGCCTATGGTTAAGCGTGGCTGATGGAGGATACAATTCGTGACAGGGGGTTACCAAACAAAGAGCAGTTATCATGTATGGCATCGTCTATACTTTGTTGTATAATTCCGTCCCAGTCTGATAGCCATATGAAAAACGTTTCCGACGTTGAGACTAAAATTAATGCAATTACCATTCCATACCACAATCCCAGCAGTTGCATGCCTAGGTGGAATCCGCAGTACCATGCAATAGGTAATGCCACCACGTAGTAGGAAAAGAGGTTAAGGAACCCTCCAATCTTTTGTCGGCCTTGCCCTCTTAGTACCCCACTAGCAATACATGAGATAAAATCGTTGACCTGATAGACCGAACCAACTACAAGAACTTTACTTGCAAGTTCGATGACTTCAGAATCGGAGGAGAATAGACTCGCAATTGTATGTCTGAAGGTGAAGAGAAAAGCGGCATTGCTTAATCCCACAACGAGGCCGACTAACATGGAAACCTTCACAGCTAGAATCGCAGCGTGTTTGGAGCCGCTACCAATAAACCATGCGACTCTTGTAGACGCAGCAATAGAAACGGCAAACGGAATCTGGTACATCAGGACACAAGTAGTTGAAACTACCGTTTGACTTGCCAAGACTGTAGGACCAAATCGACTAGCAAAGAAAGTAATGATTTCAAAAGCCAACCATTCAGCTTCTACCATTAAAACACCCGGGCCTGCGAGATCCAGCATTCGTTTCCAGTTTTTGAAAGCCTCCTTAGAGAATCCACACCAACACTCGTGGCCTTTGACCCTGGCAATATAAACTATCAACATGGCAGCCATTAGCCAGTTAGTAAAGACAACAGCTACTGGGGCACCTATGTACCCCAATCCAATCTTTTTGTCCCAGACCAACAAATAATTAAGAAGCATGTTCAGGGGTGCACAGAACAATAATACATAGGTTGAGGCATGGAATATACCCTGGGCTTGAAGAAAGTGCTTACAGTTTTCAAACAGAATGAAACCGGGAAGTCCAAAAGCAAGTACCCGGAGATATTGGCTTGCCAACCCTGAGAGCTCTGGATTTGGAACAATTTTTAAAAGAATGGGTTCTGCTCCCCAGAACCAAAGACAGAAGATCGGGATATAGAGCAGTAGGAGGAAAGTCGTACACCTAAGAAAATGTACCCCCACCATACGGTGATCATTTCTTCCAAATGCTTGAGGGCAGAGTGTGTCCAGGCATGTCGCAATTCCCTGGATGATACTGTATGCTGTGACGTTGGCAGTCATTGATGCCAAAGATACTGCTGCCAATGGCAACTCTCCTAGATGACCAACTGAAAACACTGAGGATACGGTCAATGAATACTGAAGCAGAAATGTTACAACCAACGGAATAGAAAACTTGATTAGCATTTTGATTTCTGTGACGTAACTAGTGGATGATTCATGAAACGTCCCATGAGACATCGCATATCGTAAACTCTGACCCCTAATACTGGATAGCGAAGGTCTTCTGCTTGAAAAAGACCTGCCTTCAGTACCTTCTAGAATCGATCCGTAGTTCACCTGAGACATAGCATCTCCATCTGACTCCTCCAAGGACATACGCTTTGGGAACGTGCGATAGGTCAAACTCGGACCATTAGAAAGAATGATAGATCCCCTTCTCGGGGCGCTGCTATTGGGCAAAGCAAGAGCCTGTGAAGTCAATGAGACGAAGGAGTCATCGTCTCCTTCGAAAGTCTCCTCAAAAGAAGACATTCAAAAATATTGTATAGCTGATCAAGTGTGCCTGGAAATCTTGATAAGAATATTAAGGCATCCCAACGTTTTCCGCCAAGGAAAAATCGCGCTGCTTTCAAAAGGGGAAAGTTCAAAACATCAATTATAGATTGGGTCTAAATTATCATACTAAAATTGCTTCACGTTAGAGTTCTATCAAAGGCGCATCAGGCTCTTTGGCTTCAACCGTAGGAACCGGGGGTGGAGTGTTTTGCGGAACTTGGGGCCAGGCAGTAGGCTGTTCTCTATTGGCAGCATTGGCTTGAGGTTGGTTCTGCATCTGATCAGCTCTCGGATATGAATAGCCGCTATTTACGTAGTTAGGTGCTGGATTGTATCGAACGCTGTCATGCCTTTGAACTTCCCTCTGGTCGTATTTGTCGTAACTGTACTGCGGTGAATATGGCTCAGGGTGAGTCTCATGCGGTGGTTGTGGGTACCCGAGTGGAGTTTCCGCAGACTCGGGAATATTTGAGTACTCTGGGCTGAACTCAGCGGGAGTTCTAGTATCTTTTGGGGAGCCTGCATACATTGGTGGATTTTGCTGGTAATTTGGATGTCCTGCTTGTGGGTAAGGATGTTGTTCAGGTGGATAATTAGAGTGAGAAGGCTCCCTTGATAACGCCGAATCAACCCTAGCCAGTTGAGGTGGAGCTGGGTAGATAGAGTTTGCTGCGTGCTGCGGTAAATTCGAATCTACCCTTGCGAGTTGAGGTGGTGCCGGATAGGAGGAGTGGCTCTGATAGCTTTGCCTTCTAGATGGTGGCGAGACTTGATATTGAGCAGGCTCAGAAGGATAAGTTAAGTCATTTGGAGGTTCTGAGCTCAACGCTAATGCAGGAGGATGCTGGCTATCACTGGATGGTTCGTAATATGGTTGCTGAATGTGATGAGTGGGATCCTCTAATGGGTGCTGAGAGGAATGATCGATTGATGAAAATCGTGAACCTGGCTGTCTGAAATGGATGGAACTCCTTCCGGTAGATTGTGGGTGTAGTGGTCTCCCCGTCACATGAGCTAATCTTATTTCTAACAATTCGTCGTAAAGCCTCGTAATTGTATCGATCTTAGAATACATGTCAACAAATTGGTCATACTTCTGAACCGAATCCGCAACGCTCTTATTCAACTTGGGTCGCATAAGTGTGACTTTAGAATGCAAATTTTGAAGTTCTTGATCTTGCAGCACTGATCCAGTCGGTTGCTCTCTCAGTCTTTCTACTAAAGTACTGAACAAATGAATATCTGCCACCTCGCTTCCTGTAACTTCGTTTTGCCTGAATCTCCTCTCTTCTTCTGATATGGGAATCTCATTAGCTGGTCTATAAGTTACAACTTCGGGCTGCTGGTTAGAAACTGGAGTAGTATCTACACTTGCTGTTGGAAGAAGATTTGCATAATAATTTGGCGTCTCATCTTCAGTCTTGGTTTGCGGATTAGGTGGCTGGGATTGCTTTAAATCTTTTAAACTTGCTTCAATCGCCGCCTTCATTTCTTCGTCATCCTCATCGGCCTTACTAGTGGAAGATGCTTTTGGCTCAGCAAAAGGCACAGGGTATTGGGAACCACCGCTATCCTTTAATGAGAGTTCAATAGCCAGTTTCAAATCCGCGTCCATATCAGCATCCGAAGGTGCCGCAGCGGTGGTCACTGAGTTCGAATTCTTGTGCCGATGTTTTCTTGATTTATGCTGGTCGTAGCAGTTATCACAGACTCTGACCGGTAGGGTGATCCCTAGTTTTGGTAACTTGCATCTCTTCGCAGAATGCTGTCCACAAAAGACTCCCCCACATGAACGGCAATGATGTTTCCTGTTTATCATGGTAAACAAATCAGAACATATCATGCAAGCATCTGAGTCCATCCATTCTGGTGCGACCTCAGATTCGATAAAACTTGCTCCAATGGTCTCGGTGTGATATATCGAGGGAAACTCGAATATCTTTTCGTCTTGGAGCTTATTGTATATGGTTGTCACGTACTCCAATTTGGGGTTGGTACTGAATAAAATCGACCAGTTTTGGATGGAGTCTAATATTAAAGCCTTTACCTCAGAGTTCAGGCTCTTATCATGTAGCTTCAATACGATTGGATCCAAAAACTCCTTGGTGCTGATTTCCTGCACAAAATGAATCCCCCCATTTTTGATACAAAAGTCAATAAGCTTGATACTAGATTTTTGTATATTAGGATTGTTGGAGCCCATGAACCGGCGCTTCAGAGCTCTCATTGCATCCCTAGGCGTCACCTGTTTGGATCGTATTATGTCTGTAATCTCCAGCGAAACCTCTAGGTCAATTTCTCCATCGGGGATGAACTCGGAAGTTGCCTCATTGATTTTGTTTTCCAAGGGAACTGAGTTCTTTCCACTAAACCAGGACATTCGTTAGAAGTATGGGGCTGTTATCGGGGGGAAAAAGCCAAATTACAAGGTTCAGTCAAACAGTAGGAGGATGGCGAACGCGCGAACAGCACTTTGTAGGTAAGAACTGTGTGATTATCTAAGATACGTATTACTTAATACAGGAAGTAGATGGTGGATCCAGCACCCATCAGAATTGCCCCAACCCACCACCATAGAGTGTAATTCAATGAAGTTTCCTTGACAGCGTTAGTCCTGTATCTGTTTTCTAGTGATCTTTTTATCTTGGCAGAGGCACCAGTGGCGGTTGCTTGGGCCTCGTCACTTGCTGCAGTTGGGTTTAGTACGATCGTAGGCAACATGTTGGGAGGCCTGTACGCTAAGTAAAGGGGAGGCTGTTTCACACCATCACTAGCATATAGCTGCAGCTGGATACGTCCATGGTACGTATTCAAAGACACTTCGTAGTTACGGAACACCTCTGTTTGGTTGTAACGGGAGTAGGTTGAGATCCCTTTATCATCGCAAGGTTGCGATAAAAGCTGTCTTCCATCAACATCATATGGCTCCAAAACGAGAGTTCCGTTGTCTAACTCTGTGTAGGTACCGTGTTGGAAGATCAAAACAGCTGTGGGACAATGATGGTCTTTCGCATTTCCCGCAACCTGATAAAGGGCCTCTTCAAAGTATCCGTCATCAGTGAAGGAGTAAGAGATCCCAGGCAGATCTGGTTCAATCAACAGCTCATCGACTGGATCGTAAAAGCCAGACCCTGTGAACACTGTGTTGGATTTGGACGACCATGTTCCGACGATAGTGAGTTCGGATTCTGGGACGGTGTCATCAGCAAGGGCGACCTGCTGGCTAGAGAACAAAGCGTACGCAAAGAGCGGCAAATATTTTTGTATCAAAACCATATTGTATTATTTGTGGCTGACGGATCACAGCTCAGTTGTAGGAATGTGGCTGTGGGATGGTAATAAAACAGGCGAAAAACAAAATGAAAAGGGACCTGAAGCTGAATAATGAGTGGTACCAGAGAAGTTGTACACGCCAGTTAAAAGGACAGTAATAAACGAAGGGGCTTGGGTAGCAACACGTTCCAGAACACTTGGCAGATAGTGAAAAGAGGAAAAAGAATGTTATGCACGGCAAGACAGAAATTGAATTTTGCCAGGATGTGTTTCGCGTCTGGCTATTTAAGGTTCACTAGATTATGTAAGAACGGTTTGGCACCTTACGGGGAGGGAAGAAGCGAGTGAACAGTTTATTTGGATATACGGGGTATCTGGGACAACTATGAAACCTTGCGGTAACGAGAAGCTACTTGTGATAAGGTGGGGCTCTTGCGAGGAGATTGTGATATCCAAGGCTTTGTAATCGAAATTGTTGGTGAATGGTGTTCTGTGGGTGATGAGCTCACAGAGCTGAGTGAATGGTTCTTGAATTTCATGGTTGGTGGTTCAAAAATAGAATCGAATGACTCGTCTCCAGATTCCCAATAGGTGTCTTCAGAGAATATGTCCTCTTCTTGGCCTGTAAGAGAGAATGGAGAGTGTGCACCGTATTGTCTGGATTTCAATGACACCAATTGCATCTGGGCCATCTTTTGAAACTCTTTGACTGGAGCGTGTGCACAGTAGGTGGATACTAGAGTCTCAGTAGCATCGACTATGCATTGTAAAACGGTGATAGTAGTGTTCTTATTGGTGGCTGGCTCTTCCAATTTGGGATGTGAAGATGTGTGGGGAGGAGACAGCAATGGTAGGTTTTGGTTTAGAGATGCTATTTGATGTGATGGAGTGGTTGTATATAGAGTTGATTGTTTGCTTTGCTGTGACATTAATCTGCGTCCTTGACTGTGTCCTTGTGATTGTAATTTGTCGTAAATGTCATTAATTGAAGCAGCCACCTGGGCCGGATGATTAGAAATAAGTTCAGGGTTGTACAGGGTGCAGTTGATCATGAACTCTTTGAGGCTGATGGTGGCTTCTTTATCTAAAGGAAGGAAATTGGTCATGTTTTGGCAGCTGTCCACGTCCATGATCCATTCGTCGATGCCAGGCTCGGTGACGCTCCAACTTAAAGTGTCCAGGATGTGTCGTTCCATCTGGATGAACATGCCCTCGTCGTAGTTGCAGGAAGGCCCGCACAATTGGCACAACTCGGTCAGTCTTGGGATACGGGCTCTCTTTGTGGGTCCTTCGAATCTACCTCCAATGGGACAGGAGGAAGATGAAAGACAGTGGTTGCAACCACCGTCCACTTTGGCGACAATCCACAGACAGGTTGAAGCAACTAACTGAGCCTGGTCAACTAGGACAATTCTCTTTGAACAGTATCTATCCAACAAACGTACACTCCTATAGAAAAGATGACTGCAAATTCTAGTTTTGATGAAAACTTTGAACAGAAAGTCCAGTAGAGGCGATCTCAGGTCCAACGTCAGCTGGGGCTGCTGGCTGATCAGGTTAATATCCGGTTTGAACATATCAGCGTCCTCAAAGGAGGACATGGAAAGTTCCTTGATGTATTCCCCTACAACACCTCTATGAGTAGTGACCTCTTTGAATACCAACGAATTGGGATACTGCTTCGGATCGTGCCTGTAACGGAACTTGCCATTAGAAGCCATGGTCTGACGAATCTGGTGGTGACTGACGGAGAAAAAAAGTTGTTTCTTACAGAGGCTCCACGAGAGGAAGTAGGCCCAATATTTATTAGATCTGAGTCGACTGTGAGGAAAGGGTTAAAATCTCAGTTGAGGCACAGGAACCTGCACCGAGGGGGTTCCTTAGAGTGCTGTTTGTTTACAAACACCATAAAAACACGTTTGGTAAGGATAGATGCTGGAATTGCCTAGTTAGGGGTGAGCCGCACAGGTGGCAGGAGTCAAATATCTAGTACCTGTTGCGACGCGCGTCTGTGGTAGGGTGGATTTGGCGAGGATAGAATCCTTACCTTGCATGTGCGGCGCTTGAGACAGGATAGAATTAGACGTGAATCCACGAAAAGGCGATGTTTGGTGTAGCGGGTTGACTTCGTTCTGGGTGAAACTGTGGAGATCACAACGTCTCACAAACTTCTACACAAGCGAGATCGTTGTTCGACCATGGATACACTGCACACGATAGACTCGTACGGGTCGCAGATCGTCCCGCCGAAGACACCAGATCGAAAGGGGTTATTTACTAGGGCGTTTGAGTTTGCCTGGAGGAAGAGTCCAGAAAAAGAATCATCAGCTAGAGACAGGTTTGATGAACACAGCACCAACCGCATACCTAGTTATAATTACACGCCCAATTCTCCTTCGATGTACAATGACAGGCAGAGCTGGTTTGATGACGAGCCAGAGATCAATCAGACTCTTGACTTTATCCGTCAGCAGAAAGAGAACCATTCTAGGTCTTTGATGTCGATGTATCCGGGAAAGTTTCCCCAAGATCAACATGGAAGTAGTGCTCGTAGTGTGTTCGACACAACCAAAATAAACACTGAGTACAATAAATCAATGTTCCCCTCTGAGCAACGATCTACTTCTCAACTGGAAGAGTCGATATTGAATCGTTTAAACCACAATAATCAAGCCCTAAGAGATATATCCGTCCAGCTAGAACAAACATCAGACTATACTCAATTACAACAGAACTATGTTGAAGAACTCGAGAAATGCCAACGGGTTTATGATGCGTACTATGATCTTGCTTCCAAGTATCAAGATCTGAAGAGGACGCAGGTTAGAGAACATCATATTCCAGCTCCTCCAGCTCCACCGCCTGCGTCATCTTTCTCTTCACCTTCTTCTGAGATACTTTCCCTCAAAATTGAGCAACTTCAAAAAGATCTAGATCGTATGACAGAAAAACATGATTCCCTAAGCAGGCTGTACCAAAACAGAACTTCAAGGGCACTAAATACAGACACGCCGGCACGGCCCAGAACAGAGGAAAAATACTCCTCTGTCTACGAATCCAGGTACAAAGACACGCCTTCATCCAGAAGGTCTGTCAGTTCAAGGCTTAATGATCCTACTTGGCGATCTCAAAGGTTATCTACTTCTAGCCTTCCAAGGAGCCGGTATTCTTGGTTGAAAAGGGAGGAGGATGATTCGGCTACAGAGTCTCTAATCAAGAAATATGCTCAAGCGTAATGAGCTACAGTTGTACATAGATAGCATGGTAATCCAGGGAACATGGCTACCGTTTATTTATTGCATGTAACTTCACCCCTCCAACCTCGCACTTTCTCCGCCTAGCATCGCTCCCCATCCTCCTCCTAGCATGAGACTTGTTACGTTGGGACACACACTACCTTATCGTTTTGACAAATTCTTCGATACCAGGTACTCTCCATTTCAGTCCCTTCAATCGATCTCCTTTAGGGAATCAATCCAACTCAGAAAATCGATGGCTTCCGCAGAACTGGTGGCATCAACTCCCATGCCCTCTCGAAATGGTCAGGGATCTCACCAGAAGCTTAATGGTGGCAATGTTAGTTCTGCCACCAACACACCCATTGGCGCCAACACTCCGGTCACTCAACCTCGGAAGTTACCATCAGAGAACTTTTCTGGTCTTGGAGGAGCCATGAGAATTGAAATTGAACCGCTGGTTGTGGATTTTCAGCGAAGATTAGGAAAAAATTGGGGCCGATATCAGATAGCTGTTAGTTTGTTTCTTGTGGGGAAGTTGTCCAGAAGAGAGCTGGTGGATGAATTGGATGATATACTGGATAGAAATACCGTGAAAATGCATAACCAGTTACTTTTGGGCAACTTGGCAAACTCTCTCAAAGAATCTGCCGGTGACAGAGTTGGTTCCGGTGGTTTTGGTGGTTCGATGTTCAATAAGAGAGTGAAAGACTCACGTAAATCCTCACAATACGAACGGCTCAAAAGAGATATACTGGCTCTTCCTGTGCGAGAAAGAAGAAGAATAAAAGCTATCACCAGAGAATCCGGAAAGAAAGGTATGGTCAACTCTGTGATAACTCAAACACGCCAGGCCTTAATTCCCAAGGTTCCTGTAGTGACAAGACCTACCAATGTCCCAGGAAACTCTGTACAGTGGGCTCAGGATGTCATTCATGGATTTCAAGCACTGCTTGCTTCAGAGATATACGAACTTCCTGATATGGATAATCTTCGAACTAGAATGACGGGAATCAGTAGAGAACACGGGCTAATTGGACCAGTAGATGATTCTGTTATTGAAATTATGTTGATAGGATTGGAGCAGCATCTGAAAGGCATCGTTGAAGCCGCCATTGATGTTGTCAAATACAGAAGGACAAAATATACTAATAACACCGTGGTGGACACATTACAAAAGGAACAAACTAATACCTCAGACATATCTTCTTCCAAAGTCTCTAGGAAAAGAGATAGACATACATTGACAATCGAAGACATGTACGATACGCTAGAACAGTATCCATATCTGGTAGAACCAGGTGGAACTCTTCTTCGACTGCAGAGCGTCATGCTTCATGATGAGGACGAGCTTTCAGATGATGAGATTCTGAAACATATTTTGAAGCCTAGAACTTCAGAAACAACTGATAAAAAGCCAAAGCAATTACAGGAGAATGGTACTGCAGATTCTTTGAACAAAGTAACCAAAACCATTACCAACGGAGCGAATACCAGTGGAGACGCTGTACCCAATGGTAAAGCAGAACATATAGAAAGTACTATGGGAACTAAGGAAGAATTAAACTGGTTCATTTATGATATTCTATCTAACAAGGAGTAAAGTGTTGATCACTTACGAATTGAATAATTTAGACATCAATTGAAGCCACTGAGCGAGATCGGGATCATTTTTAAGGCTGAATAATGCGATTGTGTTTCCAGGAAGATTGCCAGATGATGCGTTGTGATAGTCTGCTTGTTTATAGGTAATCAGACTAGTGAATGAGGAACATAATATTTTTATGCAAAAGCCAGTTTGCAGGTTAATATCTTCTTGGACAATTGGAGAAAAAGACACTCCGTCTATGCTGTACTCTAAACTCATTCCAGATGACTTGAACTGCTCGGATTCTAGCTTTGATTGTAGGTGGCCTATATGTTCAGATAGAAACTTGTTAAACATTTCTGTTGTTAATGCATTGTTGCCACTAAATAAAAACTCCATATTGATACTTTTAATAACCATTTTGTTTAGAAAGAAAAAACTCTGGTCAACGAAGTCTTTTAAGCTGGTAAATGTCCTCAAAAGAGGAAATTTGTCGTTTTCGTATTCAATCTCACTGGTGCTCCATTCTCCAACTGCATTTTCATACGAAATATTTTGATCTTCAGGCAACAAAGAGTACACACGACGGAATCTTTTATATTCATGAATCTCGTGCTCAACCCTGTTGTACTTGATCTGTTGTCTGCGTAATTGGACTTTCTGAGATTCAATAATCAATTTTTCTTGAGCTATTTCTTCCTCCTTCGCTTTTTTACTCTCTTTGGACTGTTCTATCTGCTTCTGTAAATTTTCTAGTTCGGCTTCAAGTTGCTGCCTCTGCTCGTTGGCCTTTATTTCTGTTTCTGCATGCTGTTTCATTTCAGTTTCCATTTTCTTGATGGCTTCTTCGTAAGATTCGGTTTCTTTTCGCCGAGCTTCTTTGGTTGCAAACAACTCATCAGCTTCCTCCGTTATCTTCTTCAGTTCATTTTCTAACTGTGGTACTATTGATTTACTCCTCACGGATGCCATTTTCTCGTCGTAAAACGCCTTCTTCTCTTTAAGAATATTCTCGTAGTATTCCTTGCGTTCCTCAATTTCTAAAAGTACCAATAAGTTTTCGTTTTTCAACTTGTTTATCGCATTTATCTTTTCGTTATCTTCGTATTCCTTGGTTTCATCAACTTGAAGAGTCAACTCTTTCTTTAGGTTATCAAACTCCTCAAGTAAGCTCAATTGGTACTCGTTAAACTGAATAGCACACCATTCTTCATATTCTTTTACTTCTTTTTCCATTTCCAGAGTTTTCGTTCTCAAAGTTTCTTCCAAAGTGGGCAGAACTTCATTCCTAAGAGTTTGCACGGATGCAGCGTAGGTTCTGGTTGTCTCGTTAAGCTCTTCAATCTCCTCACGAATAATCTTTATTTTCTCGTTACAGGAATCCAGTTCTTTCAAGGCCTGCTCGTGAGCCTGTGACTTTCTATCTGCCTGTGTTTTTTGAAATTCGTCAAAAGACTCTCTATTGATTTCTAGTGTGCCTGTCGTGTTTGACTTAGGCGAGATATCAATCAACGGCATGCGGCCAGGTATATGGTCTGATTTCACCTTTTTCACTTCAATCGACTTTATCGGGAGGGAAGACCTCTTTCCTGGCCTTTCAATGTCAGAAAGAGGCTTTAACTTTTTCATGTAGCTCACTCCTGGGGATATGATCAATGGATGGTAGATCAACAAACATAGAAGAGTGTCGCGGTGTTTAGGCGGAGACTTATGGGGGAAGCTTCGCACGGAATATCTGCAAAGACTTCCTAGCATGTTGAATGCCCAACACTAAATGGTCAATTACTACTAACTTTCGTATCCGATAACAGTCAGAGTGACAACTCTTCACTTTGGATAGCTCTTTTGACGTATATATTAATTGAAATAGTTAAATTCTTTTGAAGTAATCTTCCCGAATGATTTTCACTCATCGCTCAACCTGATCGTACAATCCTTTCAGCTACCTCCAGCTACCTTGAGCAACAAGTATCTCAGATGCTGTCAAGTAACTTTCCACAATGGACAGACCATTATCAATAATCGTTGCTTCATTTCTATGAGCTTAAATATTATATACATTAAATCTCTCCCTACAACTTTAATTAAAATCCGAAGATTGCAAGTTTCTGGTCATCGCAGGCAAAGCAACCCGAATACCATCGAGATTCTTCTTCATAAACACCTGGCATCCCAAACGAGATGTCTCTGTAAGTCCAAAAGCCAAATCAAGCATATCGTTCTCATCATCATCGGGTTCGGGGATTTCATCATAAAACTCGGGATCTATAATTACATGACAGGTAGAACATGCACATGACCCCCCACAAGCTCCTTCCATATCCAAATGATTTCCCTGGGCAATATCTAAAAGGGAGTCACCCTCTGCAACTTCAAAAGTCTTCTGTGTTCCATCTTTGGTGATAAATGTGATATGCAACTCTTCGCCGGGATTCGGCTTTTTGAGATGACCATGAAAACGAACTGGTATTTTTGGTAGCCGTAACACCGGACTATGATATTTGATTGCACTCCCCAAATAGTTCAAAGCCATGCGCTTGCTAAAGACGGGTTTGAACATTGTTTCTACGCTGTTTGGGAAGATATGTTAGGTTAGTAAGTAACTTTTTTTTTTCTTGGGCCTCTTTAGGAAATACTAGAGAGTCATCCGGCGCACCTCGCAAATTCATGAGAGCTGCGGGGGCTGCCAGAGCCTTGAAGAGAATGGCAATTAGAGGTTTACGGTTTCGAAAAAGAACCCGTGAAGAAGTTCTTTTTGCATCCACCCATTTTCTCTGGGAACTTCTGCGATATGGTCTAGTTCTTCCTCTCTACAGTCCATTTCCCTTCCAATTTATCACACCTCCTAATGACATTTTTCGCTACTTTGTGCCCTTCTAGGAGAGAATTTACCACCTTTTAAGTGCGGAGGAAAATCAACTGATCTTTACCTCATCTCGTCTCATCTCGTCTCATCTCAAACTCATACCAATTCAAATGTTCAGACTAATTAGAGCTAGAACTTTCACTGCCAGTTTCAAGTTCAGATTGCTTGCAGCATCGTCCGTGGCTTCAGTGGGACTTTACACTTTCCTCCAAGCTGTCCCAGAAAGGTCTCTCATTTGGAGTGATGCTTCCCTTTCCAGATTGCCCCTACCAGATGTCGCAGAGTCTATATCTGTGGACAAGTCTGTTCCCGCTTTTCCTAAGAACATTGGTGGCAAAACAGAGTTCACTTTGCTGGGCTACGGTACCCGATCTGTCACTTTTTTGTCCTTCCGAGTATACGCTCTGGGAATTTACATTGCAAAGGAAGATATACCCAAGGTTAAGACTGTTTTAGACAGCAAGTTCATGTCCAACTTCACCAACAAAACGAAGGGAAGCAATCACCACGAACACGTTAGTAATGCTCTCAAAGATGTGACTTTATCATCCATTCTAATTGAAAATCTACTGGACGCCGATGTCAGATTCAAAGTTCGAATTGTTCCAGTGAGAAATACCGATTTCAATCATCTAAAAGATGGTTTAATCAAATCAATCCTGGCTAGCTCCAAGACTAAAGAAATTCAGAGAGAACAAGGCGATCTTGCAGCCCAGTTGGAGCAAGGATTGGACGAGCTTCGAAAACCCTTCACCACAAGAGGCTCTTTCGCCAAGGGAAATGCTCTACTCCTAGAGAGATTGCCCAATTCATCGTTGGAATTGAGCGCTGAAACCTACGATAAACAGGGGGCCCTTCTGAAGAAGACTCATTTAGGTGATATTGAATCTCCTATCATCAGCAAGCTGCTGCTGCTTCAGTACTTGAGTGGAGACAGACCGCTTTCACCCAACACTAAAGAGAAATCGTGCGAACAACTTTCGTTGTTGGTTTAAAACATGTACATATTAGCTGAAGGTAGTCACCCCTATAAGAACCTGCTCCAGTAGCAACTTCCCCACCATCAAACCTTTTTATTGTTCAAGAGTCAACGGCGATCTAATGAATGTAATTCGTAGGGCACCAGCTTGTAGCTCGACTGACACACCCTAGTCCTCTCTACGCCCAAAGCACTCGTCCCAGAAACTGCGCGCAGCGCGACATCTTCAAAACCATAATAGTTCAAACCGTCCCATTCTTTCTCTTCTCCACTAATCGTGTCAAGCTTTCCACCATGAGCACCACAACCGTCACTACAACTACCATTTTACTCCCAGAATATTTGGGGAACATCTATGCAGAGGTGGAAACGTCTTTTGGCCGATTTCTGTCCTTGGTACGTGAGATTCCCGGAGGTGCTATAATCATCAATTACATCCGAGCCTCTTACAAGAATGACCCATATCGTTCGTTGTTTGAGCTGGCATTAGCCCTTTTTGCGATCAGATACTTTCTTGCCTCCAAATTCTCCTACAATGAAAAAGATATGGTCAAGTTGTCAGACAAAGACATAGATGAACTGGTCGAAGAATGGAACCCAGAACCTATAGTTTTGCCGGTTAGTGACAAGGAACAATGGCAAGCTGATTCCAACCCACTGGTGATAGGTCCTGTTGCCTCACGTATTGAGTTGCAGCTTCCAAATGGCGAACATCTAAAAAACATTGTCAACCTTGCTTCTAATGATTTCTTGAACATGAGCCAGCGTGAAGAAACAAAAGATGCTGCAAAGAAACAGATCGCCTTTTCGGGTATTGGAGCTTGTGGTCCCCCAAACTTCTATGGTACACAAGATGCCCACGCTAGATTGGAAGAAGATTTGGCCCAGTTTCTTGGTGCTGAACGTGCCATATTGTATTCCCAGGATTTTTGTACTGTACCATCAGTCATAGCATGTTTCTTGAAAAGAGGTGATATTGTTGTGTATGACTCTGGTATTGCTTTGGCAACGCAAAAGGGAATCGAATTATCCAGATGTACCGCTTACCATTTCAACCATAATGATATGGAAAACCTGGAGAAAGTGTTAACTGATCTAAAGCCCATGTTAGATGAGGGACCTTTAACCAGGAGATTTATTATCACAGAAGGTCTTTTTCAAAACTTTGGAGACTCACCAGACTTGCGTCGTATATGTGAGCTGAAGAAAAAATTCAAATACAGACTGTTCTTAGATGAAACTCTCTCAATTGGTGTCCTCGGTGCTACTGGAAGAGGATTACCAGAATTGTACGGAATCCCTCGCACAGAAGTTGAGGTTACAACTGGAGCTTTATCTTATGCCCTGGGATCTTCTGGAGGATTCTGTGTCGGTGAAAATGCCATGGTACATCATCAGCTAATTTCCTCTAGTGCCTATGTTTTTTCGGCAGCTATTCCACCCTATTTTGCCAGAGTTGCATCCGTATCTCTTCGTTTACTCCAAGAAGATGACTCAGTGCCAAAATTACAATCTAGTATTAATTTGCTCTACTCAAAGTTCAAAGAATGCCAGAGACTCAAAAAGCTGGTAATTATCACTTCATCTGATGTGTCTCCAATTCTACATCTACGATTGCATCGTGACTTGAGAAGCAGGCTTGATCTACCAGTCAGTTATGGTGGACCTGGGTCTTCTATGGAAAAAATAGTCCAGAGGGGAGATGAACACGGTTACTTCGATGACAATTACAACAGGGAGTCTCAAATTTTACAACAAATTGTGGACAGAGTTTTAAACAACCATAATATCCTAATAACCAGATGCAAGAGGATACTTCACCATGAAAAGCTACCATTACTGCCTGAGCTTATGATCCATAGTAATGTTGCATTTTCGGAATCTGAGCTTTCAGAAGCATTTGAAGCCATCTCTGCTGAGATTTACAATGTTTTGCAACAGCTTTGAATTTGTAGTAATTATAGACAATAATAATAACAGAGTGAACTTTTCAATTTCTTTACTACATGGGTCATTGATATGCCTCGTTCGTATGATTTCCCTACCAGCATTTCCGTCTGGCTGGAGGATGATCTCACTCAAACTTCCTATGCGTTCCCTCTAACGGTTCTCAGTTTCCCCGTCTCTCTGCTGTCAGAAAAGTTTATTAAGGGCATCATCTCTACAAGTTTTAACATCCGTAACATGACTTTGGCCGGTGGGATTTTGTAACTTCAGCATTGCCGTGGGTTCAAAGTCTGCTATTGCCGAGTACCAGCATGGTCAAAGCTGGTATGCTTGGCTGTAAAACTGCAACGATCTACTGCATCAAACTCTATTGCTGCTCGCAAGAAGACGTTTTTTCCTAATTCGTCACCAAGCCTTGGAACGACCTGGAGACTCCGAATGATCCAAGGGAGAGGTTTCAACGAAGTATTCTTGGATGACATAATATCGTCTACTATCTCCGTGAATTCGAGCCGACAGACATTGACATCGCCGGTCACCTATTCTTCCGAGATAATTCACCGATGCCCACAACCATTTTAAGGTGTCCATTTTCGTCCTGTAGAAGCCGAATAATCAAAACTGATGACGAGAACACGAATATCAAGACTGTTACAGGAAATGGCGGACCTAGGCTATTACACTTTTCCGATGGAGAGGTCTCCCTGAACAGTTCTACCAAAAATTTGAAGTTCTACCAGGTCAATGACATGTGGACTTTTGATAACATAGGAGTATCCAGACCAACCTCCATGGATGATGAGTTCAGTATAACCATCGACAATGGCTCTGTTCCAGTTCATATAGAACGTTACTTGACATGTGCAGACTGTGATAAAGGGCCACTTGGAATCGCCGGTTCAGTCAACAGAGAAGCCTTGGAGGACCCAAGCGGATCCAAGCTAGTATACTATCTTTACACTGACTCAGTATTCCAGGAGGTTCCTCCAACTTCAATTGACACATGACTTCCTTCTCTTTCAGAGGGATGGAGTTTTCTTACATAATCAACGCGTTATCTGCATTCAATAAGAAAAAAATAGTATACATAGACAATACTTGTTGCCGGCCCATAATGTACAAAAAGCCCTTGAATCAGCCCTTCAAACCGCCGAGGATGCAAGAGGCTGCTAATAAACCAGTTCGACTTGCCCAGCCTGTAAAACTTTTCAAAAGAAAACCGGATTCTTCACCCCTTGACACACCTAAAATAGCACAAACAAGTATTACGAACTCCGTCAATGTTCTGTGGAGAAAGAAAACCCTCAAGAAGAATAAGACTTGGGATGGCGATGGGGTTTTGGTGATTACAGCAGACCAGTTGGTTTTCAAGTGTGATCCGCAGGGAGGTTCCAACTTAAGAGAACAAGGCAGAAGATCCAAACCATTGAAGGGCCTTGATGGTGTTATATCCATAGGCAATTACGAAATAGAACTTGATGGTGAGATTTCTGAGATGAAGCCTGCTCCAAAGAAACATAGGAAAATAGAATATGAAAAAGAACCCACAATTTCAGCAGATAAGAAGCCTTCGTCCCTTCCCTTCAAGAGCCCCATGACAAGTTCACTGACTAGACAACCACAGAAAAAAAGTGCTCCATTATATAAAACAGATTATGAGCATTCCATTATATTATCGCAAGAGTCGGAGACGTCTAAAATGGTAGTAGTGGATCCGTTGCTCAGCCAACATTTGAGACCTCATCAAAGGGATGGTGTGAAGTTTCTCTACGATTGCCTGGATGGTTCGAAAGATTTACCACATAAAGGATGTATATTAGCAGACGAAATGGGACTGGGGAAGACATTGACCACAATAACTCTCATTTGGACATTACTGAAACAAAATCAGGCTGATCATAAACGGCCACCAGTGAAGAAAATATTGATTGTGTGTCCCGTTACTTTGATACACAATTGGAAAAGAGAATTTCGAAAGTGGCTCGGAATGAATAGAGTCAGTATTTTGGAAATGAATAGTACATCAAATGTAGAGGAAGACAAACGGAGTGTGATCAACTTTGGACGCACCAGGGTGTACCAAATATTGATCTTAGGTTATGAGAAACTGCAAAAGTTGACGAATGAAATTTCCCAGATTAGCATTGATTTGATGGTATGTGATGAGGGACACCGGTTGAAAAACTCAAATAATAAAGTGATGAAAAGTTTGACTAGTTTCCAGATTCCCCGTAAAGTGATTCTGACTGGAACTCCAATCCAAAACGATTTAAATGAATTCTATAACATTATCAATTTTGTTCAACCTGGAATTGTTGGAGATTTTGCTACTTTCAACAAGGACTACATGAGGCCGATTCTTCAAGCCAGGGAAATTAATTGTTTGAACCGGAAAATCATCAAAGCAGGGAACGAAAAATCCAACTCTTTAGTTGAATTGACTCAAAAGTTCATCTTGCGAAGGAAAGCTAAAGACATCAATACGAATTTCCTTCCACCAAAAACTGAACTGATACTGATGGTTCCAATGACTGAATTACAACAGGAGCTATACAAGGATATAATTGAAACAAACCAGGCCAAGCTTGGCTTGATTAACGACAGAAACTTTTTCCTTCAAAAAATTTTGGTTCTTCGTAAAATATGCAATTCGCCCTCCCTGTTGAAAGACGAACCTGACTTTGCCAAATATAATCTCGGCAATAGGTTCAATAGTGGTAAGATCAAGCTAACAGTACTGCTTTTACGAAAGCTATACGAAACCACTAATGAGAAGTGTGTGATTGTTTCAAATTTCACCAAAACATTGGACGTACTTCAACTAATCATTGAACACAACAATTGGAAATACCACAGATTAGATGGTTCGAGTAAAGGACGAGACAAAATCGTGAGAGATTTCAACGAGTCCCCACAAAAAGATCGATTCATTATACTGCTGTCTTCCAAGGCAGGGGGTGTGGGGCTTAACTTAATTGGAGCGTCACGCTTAATCCTTTTTGATAACGATTGGAATCCCAGCGTTGACATTCAAGCAATGGCTAGAGTACATCGAGACGGACAGAAAAGGCACACCTTTATCTATCGTTTGTATACGAAGGGAACGATTGATGAAAAGATCCTACAGAGGCAATTGATGAAACAGAATCTGAGCGACAAATTCTTGGATGATAATGATAACAGTAAGGATGATGTGTTTAACGATTACGATCTCAAAGATCTGTTTACTGTAGATCTTGACACGAATTGCAGTACACACGATTTGATGGAATGTTTATGTAAGGGGCAGCTGAGAGACCCAACTCCCGTTTTGGAAGCTGCCGAATGCAAGCCAAAGCCGGCTGAACCGGTCGACGACACTGATGATGGTTGGATGTCGGCTCTGGATTTCAAACAGTTATCACAAAAAGAGGAGACTGGCGCGGTGTCAACAATGCGTCAATGTTTGCTCGGATACCAGCACATTGATCCAGAGATTCTAAGATCAACAGAGCCTGTCGGGGACGATTTAGTATTGGCAAGCGTCCTCTCGGAATCCTCAGACTTGGCTAAAACTGCATTGTCATCTAAAAAGAAATCTAAAAAGCCGGTAGTGAGCTTTATCTTTGTGTCAAGCCAAGAATAAAGCTGGAAGAACGGAACTTTAATTCAAGGAAAAATTAAATGTCAAGTGGGATGATCAGGAGATAATCCATGATTCACGTGATGTTTCTTAATAAACGCCGGAAAAACTTTCTTTTTTCATGACCAAAATTATCCGATCTCAAAAAAATGCGCATGCGTGAAGTAGGGTAAGAGACTTACTGTTGAACTTTACGAGACGAGGGGAAAGGAATATCCTGATCGTAAACAGAAAAGTTTTACAGCCCAATCGGGAACATCTGCGAAGTGTTGGAACTCGACCCCTCTTTCGCCAATGTTTCATTTTACTGAAAAAAAATTGTTATTAAATAATATATGTGTTACCAGCAAAGCCTGCACTGTGTAACTATCAGATTCGGTCTTACAAAAAGTTGACACGTTCTTGCGAAATACGCATGAATCTTTTGGCTGCTTTTTGTGGAAGAGGAATGGTGCCATATATTGCAGACGCCCCCTGAAAGATTAGGTATGCGGCTGAGTCTTTTTTTTTTTTCTCAACCAGCTTTTTCTTTTTATTGGGTACCATCGCGCACGCAGGACCTCATGCTCCATAAGACATCTGAACCACCTGACTTAATATTCCAGGACGGACGCTTTCATCCTTAAATTGTTCATCGATTCCTCAATTTTTCCGTTTGCCCTCCCTGTACTAATAGATTACAAAAGCTACTTTTTTATTAAGTGTTTCTCTTTGAATCACTAATGCATCATAAAGAAAGACTCATAGATCATATTTCGTCGGAGTCTAACTTCTCTCTGTCAACTTCGTCGATGCCGTCATTCAGCCATGAATCAAATCAATCGCCGAACCCAATGCTGATCGAGCAAGCTTGCGACTCCTGTCGTAAGCGCAAGTTGAGGTGTTCTAAAGAATACCCAAAGTGTTCGAAATGTGTTACCCACAAATGGAGCTGCGTTTATTCACCAAGAACAGTGAGATCTCCATTGACGAGGGCGCATCTCACCAAAGTGGAGAATCGTGTACGAATGCTAGAGGACCTACTGGAACGAGTTTTCCCTACTCAGAGTGTCGATCAGTTACTGGAAAAAAGAACCAGTCTATCCGGCAACTCCACGGGGCATTCTCCATCTTATCCAAATAGTACTTCAGTTTCCCCCCAGAATTCCTCCCCCAAAGTTAGCGACTCCTCCTCCTCAACGACTGCTGAACCCGCTCCAGTACTGCCATCCAAATCCAAATCTTCATTCCGTCCAATAGTTCCAGATGACTATTTCCTGAATGATGAGATCAACGGTTTCGATTGGGAGGAAGATGACACCCCAGATCAATTGTTGGTAATGCAGCAGCCGCCAACATCCGTTGATTCAGCGAATGTCTCGCATTCTTACTGGAATCATAGCCGAAGATCACAGAAAAATTCTGTGACTTCGTTGAACTCACTTGCGGAACACGAACAATCCGGCTGCTCTTCGCTGATAACGTCCCCCAGCCTACAGCCTCTATCTCAAACCACAACCAATGATTCCCACGATGGAATGGCAGCTCTATCAGTTAACCTTAAAGGTGGATCCGGATACTTTGGATTTTCTTCAAGTTCCGGGCTTCTAAGGGCGTTGAAGTTGGGTCAATTCGATTCCGCTTCCGTATCTCCTATGAGCTCTGTAAGGAACTCGGTCTCCAAGATTAATACTGAATCTGCTGAGCCTCAATCGATTCGCTCTTTGCTAGGAGATTCCAATGACTTTTTGGAACCTGAAAAGAAGGTCGAATTCCCAGGTTACGATTCTCACTTAAATGACCCCAACAACCAATCCCAGTATCTGCAGGCCTACTTCAAGTATTATCACACATCGTACCCTTTTATTCACAAAGGATCATTCCTTAAACATTATGCTGGAGAGTTGCCAATCAAGAATGAGAATCATTGGCAGATTTTGCTTAATGTTGTGCTTGCTCTAGGATGTTGGTGTTTGAATGGGGAATCCTCCTCGATTGATCTTTGCTATTATAATAGAGCAAAGATGCTTTTGAAGCAGGTGGGTATTTTTGAATGTGGTAACATTATGCTGTTAGAGTCTTTGATCCTTCTATCAAACTACACTCAGAAGAGGAATAAACCTAACACAGGATGGAGTTACTTAGGTATTGCTATTAGAATGGCTATGTCTTTAGGACTTTACAAAGAGTTCAACCTGGACCATACAGAAAAGGACCACTATCTCAATCTAGAAATCAGAAGAAGGTTGTGGTGGGGATTGTACATTTTCGATGCCGGAGCTTCAATAACTTTTGGTCGTCCTATCACTTTACCAAATAGGGATTCGTGTGATATTCAAATGTGTTCCAATATCAATGATGCGGAGTTGGAAGAATTGATCGAACTGAAATCGGGTTCGATCACTACCGAGGACCTCAACAAACCATACCCAACAGCTTACTCCGGTTTGATTCAGCAAACCCAGTTTACTGAACTATCCATGAAAATTTACAACCGTTTGGTTTCCAAACCAGCCCCAACTGTTGAGGAATGTCTAGACATGAACCTAGAGATTGAGAATTTCATAAAGGGTCTTCCCGCCTACTTCCATGAAAGCAACGAAATCGCTATGTCTCAATTCTACAAGGTTACGCCGTCAAAATATTACGATTATGACAGCAACAAACAGGTGGACTATACCCGCTTGCCACAATGGTTTGATCTCGGTAGAAGTAGATTGATTTGGAGATATAAAAACCTGCAGATCACTCTTTTCCGAGCATTCATTTGGCAACGAGTTATTGGAGTAACTAATCCTAAGGTACTTCAACAGTGTAAGACTAGCAGAGGTAAGGAATGTCGAACTATTTGTTTGAGAGTTGCTCATGAAACAATTTTGTCTATTCAACAGTTCGTGAATATTGACGATGACGATGACTTCTCAAGACTATCGGTAATCGGATGTTGGTATGCTACTTACTTCCTATTCCAGGCAGTCTTGATTCCAATTGCTTGTCTCTGCTCTGAACCGGACAGCAAATACGCTCCAATCTGGATCGAAGATATTCAGATTAGTAAGAAGATTTTCCTGAAACTCAACAAGCTCAACTCCTTGGCATCTAAGTTTGTCAACGTCATTGACAGATCAATGGGTCAAGTAATGCCACAGGTGGACACAACAAGCTCCAAGGACTCCCCACTCAACATTAACGATTTGATCGATATGCACGGTCTCATGGGTAGCAGCCCTGCCCCTGGTTCTAACAACACTACCAATACCAGGAACAGTCCTAGCGCTATCAACAATGCCAGGACCCCCAACAGTATCAGCAAAAACAACAGTAACATGAATAATAATAGTATCAAAAACTATTTCAACAACAACAACAGCAAGAACAACAATAACTCCTTCTCCACTTCGAAGGCTGGACCAGTGAAACAGGAATTTGAAGATTACTGTTTGAAGCTGGACCCTGAAGACGAAGACATGTCTGCCTTAGAGTTTACCGCAGTTCGATTCCCCAACTTTTCAGCCACAACAACAGCCCCGCCACCTACTCCAGTCAATTGCAACAGTCCCGAAAACATCAAGACCTCGACAGTAGACGATTTTTTGAAGGCCACTCAAGATCCAAATAACAAAGAGATACTCAACGACATTTACAGTTTGATTTTTGATGACTCCATGGATCCAATGAGCTTTGGAAGTATGGAACCCACAAACGATTTGGAAGTTCCGGACACAATAATGGATTAATTTGCAGCGGGCCTGTTTCTATAGTCTTTGTTAGTGTATAATAGAAATTACTACGCGTATATCCCAATTTGGAAGTAACATGAAAGTTTCTTATTTTCGCGCAGTCTCCCACTCGTATCCTCCCCACCCCTTACCGATGACGCAAAAGGTCACTAGATAAGCGTAGCATAGTTTCATCCCTTGCTCTTTCCTTGTATCAACAGATCATGGCTGGGAACCTTAAGGATATTTTATCCTTGTCAAGGAAGACAGCAAGGAATCTGAAGCAGGCTCTAGATGAGCTTGCGGAGCAGGTAATCAACCACCAACGGAGACGACCAGCTCTGGTCCGAGTTCCTATCAACAACAACCTTAGACGTAAGAGCCAGCAGTCCTTTTTGAATCGGAGGTCATTCCATCTTTGGACCAACAAGTACAACCCATGTTTTTGGAGGGGAGGCAGAAGCAACGTTTTGGACCAGCTTAATCGTGAAGCTTTAAGGTACAGATCGTCCTTTGCCAAACCCGGATTTTATCCTAGTGGGCTGTATCAGTCGACTTTCCCTCAAAGAGGCAGTAGGATGTTTTCCACCAGCGCCTACTCATGTCAACAGGAGGCAGTGAAGAACTTGACATCGGCTGTTCGTGCTTTGTTACAAAGCGGGGCCAATTTCGGTAGTCAAATGAAACACGGTTCACAAAGGAAGAAGCACTGCCCCAAATTCTATAGAAGACTTACTTCGACTGCTGCCGCTAGATGTAACAAGAGTGTTGACAAAGCTCCTTCTGGTTTGGTAGAAGGATCCGCTGTTGTTTTTAGCCTTGAACGTCAAAGCCACAATGCTGAGTTGGAAGGAATCCTAGATCAAGAAACTTCTACCATTTTGGAGGAAGAAATGGTTCAACATGAACGTCACTTGGCTGTTATTAGAGAAGAAATCCAGAGAATTAGTGAGAATTTAGGATCATTACCGTTGATCATGTCCGGTCACAAGATTGAGGTATTTTTCCCCAATTGTGACACTGTTAAATGTGAACAATTGATGAGAGATTTGGCTATTACCAAAGGGGTTGTGAGACGTCATGATTCTACTGCTGGCTATGCAAACTCCAAGTCATATATTCCAGAAGATTACTCTTATTGCTCGAGCTCCAGTTCACAGAATCCTTTATCTTCAACTTCTTCGAAATCATTTGATAGAGTCTCTTTGGACTACATCTCTACTCGGTCTACATCTGATCAAACTACTGGTTCCGAGTACACATCTCTGTCTCAACAATATCATCTGGTAAGCAATTACAACCCTGTACTATCCTCCGCCCCGGGTTCTTCAAGAGTCTTGGAGCTGAACACTCCCGAGTCTACTATGGAGGGCAGTACAAATTTGGAGTATTTAACGAGAGATGATGTTTTACTGTTAAATGTCTGATTTAATATTTACCCTCCATTCTATATAGCTTAGTTGCATTTTACGTAAGCTTAAGGTTTTTTTATGGTTCTTATCGTTGGCTAGTGTACCACTCAACTCACGATGATATATCCCAGGAGCTGTTTGTGCATTGTAACTACCAATCCTGGCCTCAAACCACGAGAGCTCATTTTAGTCACTTCTGTCCATCTCATATCGAGACCAGATTCTACAATGAGTGCTTTTGAAGGCAAAGAATTTGAGGAGGAGGTTTTGCATGACAACTCAGACGCTGGAACATCTGTTGTTTCTGATTCACAGCGTGAGACAGAGGATAAGGAGCTTCAAGAGGCAAACGAATTAGAGATCAACGAGGCTGGAAAGGAGAATGAAGTGCCTGTTTTAGAGGAGAACACAGAGGGCGTGGAGCAGGGTTTAGAACAGGATCAACCTAAAGAGGATATTAAAGAGGGCATTGCACAGGATATTCCTGTGAACGAACTCGAAATTGGAGACGAGGCTGACGAAAATGTGAAAGAAGAGAATGTTCCAACAATCGTTAACGATCAATCTGCTGAGAGCACAGGTGATACTGCTGGACCAATTGAGGCTACTGTATCAAGCACTGCTTCTGAAACAGACCTTCCGGTTGAAAAGGAAGTTCCAGATCAGAATGTCGACAACTCGATAAACAGCTCTCAGGAACCAATAACTGAGTCTACGATTATAGAAAACACCACAATTCAACCTCAAAATATTGATCCGCAGCCTGTTAACTCAGATGTCACGGCTGAAGGCCGGTCACCACCAGATCTACCTCCACGATCACCTAAGATGCCACCTTCTCTTCCACCCCGATCACCTGTAATACCATCTCTTCCACCCCGCAACCTTTCACCAGAAGTGACACCCACAAGTAGTCCAGCATTTTTAACAGAGGAGGTAGCTGCCGAGAGGCTAAGTGGATTGCAGAACCAGAGCAGTTACAATCTATTAATATCCAGAGCACACAAAAACACCTCTTCGGTCAACGAAGGATCAGACGAACACAGACAACAAGTTGTTTCGGGTGCGAACACACTTAGAACTACTTTCAACGAGATCAAGGTTGGTATTGAGTACTCCAACAACAATGAATTGATGGAGAACATTGACTGGGAATTCTGGTCAGATGTCGTTAATGATTACTCATCAGTGGTGGAAAAAGATCCTGAACTGCTCATTTCTCGTGTTTCTATGGGTATGCCTAAAGAGATTCGTGGAATGATATGGCAACTGATAACAAACTCCAAGTCATATGTTCTAGAAGAACTTTATGCCACCCTTAAAAGTGAAGAAAGTTTGTTTGGAAAAGCCATCAAGCGGGACCTGTGTCGCACAAGTTTTGTCACAAACAGTGACATGAGGCATAAATCTAATGAGCTCTATCAGATCATCAAAGCTTATTCCATATTTGATCCTGAACTTGGGTATACGCAAGGGTTAGCCTTCATCGTTGTCCCACTTTTAATGAACATGAATGAAAGCGAAACATTTTGTTTATTAGTCACGTTGATGAAGAATTATGGATTCCGTGATTTATACTTGCCAGAAATGCCAGGTCTCCACTTGAAACTATTCCAGTTTGATAGACTATTAGAGGATTTGACACCAGAAATAGCCAGTCATTTGAGAAAACAAGGAGTTCAGTCATCCATGTATGCCACACAGTGGTTTTTAACTCTATTTGGATACAAATTTCCTCTTGAGATTGTCATTAGAATATATGACGTTGTAATTGCAGAAGGACTAGAAACAATCTTAAGATTTGCTGTCAATTTTATGATACAGAACAGAAGTCATATACTGACTTTGAAGTTTGACGAGCTCTTGACGTTCCTCAAGGATGGCTTGTTTGATGTTTACAATGTGGAAAACAAGTCGTCGGCAGTAACTTCGAATAATTATCGGTTAGACGATTTAGTATCCGATTCCTTAAACCTGAACATAATTCCTTTGAGTCTCAACCAATATGAAAAAGAATTCCATCAAATAAACCAGCTGGATCAAGAACGAGATAAAGAGATCAGCAAACTCCGAGCTATTAATGGAAATTTGAATAGAGACATCAAGAAGATTGAAGGAGAGTATCTTCTTTTGAATAAAGAACACATCGAAATTGCCAACGAAATGGTAGAAGGAAAGGTGAGGATCGCCAATCTTGAAGATGAGAATAAACAGTTGAAACATGATTCCGAAGAATTGGACAAGAGGTTAGCTAGTCTTTCGTCCCAAGATAAAGTTAAAAAAGATTTTGATTTCAACCAGCAAGATCTAGAACTAAATCCCGAACTAGCCACTGAAATCCAAAGAACTATGGAGCGGAATGCCCAAGTAATGGAGGAGAACCGGTTACTAGAGGAGCAATTGGCCTCGTTGGAAGTCGAGTATAACGAAATAAAGCAAGAGTATGAGCAAATGAAATTGCGCAAGGGAAAGTGGGGCTCCTCGTTCAAGAAAGTGTTCGGTTCTAAATAGAGAAGCATATATCTCATTGATACAGTATGTAGTTATTATATGCCCAAGACTTTCTACAATAGCTAACTCCCCTGGAGGGTGTTTTGGGAGGCGCTTCTGCGAGGCGCTTAGGAGAGAAAACACGTCCTTCGCGAGAACAATCTCATTGAAAAGTTTACCATCTCCATCGAACTTGAACTTGACTTGCACAGCCCAACATCCGAACTAAATTTATGATTACCGGATTAAGGTTATTCTCTACCAGCACACTTGCTTCTGCAAGACAATACAAGTATGTGGTGACGAGAAAGGTTGCCCGTAAGCCTGATTTGAAGGTAGGTGATGTCAAACCTAGAAAACTGAGCATCCCTCGTACTGCACCCAAGTTCCCAGAATACAAGTATGGTGATTCTAAGATTTACAAACAGAGCAACAAGGGATTGTATGGAGGTCAATTTCTTCAATTTGGTAACAAGATTTCCGAGTTCAAGAATAAGAGTGGAAGAAAATGGTCACTAAATGTTCACACCAAGTCCTTATGGAGTGAAATATTGAACAAATCGATCAGAGTGAAGTTGACAGCCCGTGTTCTGAGAACAATCAACAAAGAAGGGGGATTGGATCAGTATTTGCTGAAAGACAAGAGTGCACGTATAAAAGAACTGGGACCTACTGGCTGGAAACTAAAGTTTCAACTTCTAACGAAGAGGGAGACTCAAAAGAAAAAGACATACTATCAAGATCTGGAAAAGGTCGCAGTTAATGGTCAAGAAAAGCCTGTTTACTTCCAACAGAGTGGAAAGAAATTTTTGGTTGGAAAGAGAAGACTGCTGAAGGAGTTGTATCCCTTGGTCAAGGCAGACTCTAACCTCACCTGGAAAGAGTACCACGATCAACACAAAAGCCTAGCACAGGAGGAGGTGATAGAAAAGCTGCACAAATACAACTACGACTTTTCCGAAGTGGCCCACGTTGCGTAGATAGATCCCGCAGTCCTGTTCCACCAGATGTCATGTATATAGAGTATCTGAGATTGAAGCTACGCTACCATTGAGGACAACATTGTAGGTGTAATACGGAGAAAACATTGGTCCCAAAAGGGGTAATCACAGTCACGAAGGCCTATCTTTCTTTCGCGCTAATAGTTTTCTTCCGCCCAAAGTCGCTAGACGAAGATAATTCAGGCCCCCTCCCAGAGGGTAGGCGAAACTACATCCTAACACCCTCGCGACGACCTGGGCTTCTCTCACTGAGGTGAAAATTTTGAGAAGTCATTTACATTCTTCATATTCAACTACAGAGATGGCTAAGTCAGGTAAGTGGATTGGACATTTTAAAGTGAAGGAGTGGAAATTGTACATCTTTGGGATGACATATATTACGATCAGATCGAACGGGTTCATCGGGTAGTTGATGAGGCCATCAAGGTCACTCATTTGAAGTATTTGTTCATCAGTTCCAAGTCAAAGTTAACTATTCCATTCCGAATAATTAGAAATATTGTACTAACAGATTCAGGTATTGCAGTAGGTGCTAACAAGGGACACAAGGTCACCCCAAAGGCCGTTGCTCCACAAAAGAGAGTCGCTATCAGCCAAAGAACTGACTTTGTTAGAAAGTTGGTCCGTGAGGTCACTGGTCTGTCTCCATACGAAAGAAGAATCATTGAGTTGATCAGAAACTCCGGTGAGAAGAGAGCCAGAAAGTTCGCCAAGAAGAGATTGGGTACTCACACCAGAGCCAAGGCTAAGTTGGAAGAGATGCAAAACGTTATCCAGGAGGCAAAGCGTCATTAAGCGATATAGCTGTTATAATATACTTACTGTACCAAATGATCCTAATTTCCAAATGTTAAGAGCCGGGTTTTTGTTGCTCCCTAGAACTGTAGTTTGATCCGTTGAATTTTGCAGAGTTGTTGTGCCTTGAGGCGTCGCGCGAGGGAAGGAACCTAGTAGACTTCTGTAAGCACTCTCTCGTGCGCACTTATCACTCTCTCTCGTTCAAAGCACTCAGCTTTACCGGCCATGAATGTCTCTAGGGTTAGGCTCACACACAGGCGACTCTTTTCTACGAATTACTTTTCAGATGGCTCAACTCCGAAGACATTCCAACAATTGCATAGCGATCCTTCACTAAACACTTCCACCAAGTCCAGCTCCTCCTCATCATCCAAGGTAGTACCTCTTCTTCGTTGGACCTGTATGGTGCTTCTGAGTGTCACCTTATTTGAAAACTACAAACGTACTTTGGAGTTGGAACAGAAGCTTGAGACCCAGCAGCAGGGATATAAGCGGAACGTCTCTCAATTACAGGCCAACTTCAAGAACTTCCAGAAGAAACAATCTTCAACTTACTCTTCTTTGAAGAAGACCAACAACGAAAGGGAGGTAAAAATGGCATTACATATTGGAATTCTTCGACAACAGCTCATGAAAAATGGCATAGAACCCAGTGGCATAGACGAGGCCTTGAGAGAATTTGAAAACAGGGTTAGAATAACAGTTGATCCGTCTTTGAACTACATCTGGTTGGAAGATGAGTCAGCACTGAAGCCTTACACTCCAGATATCCATGATTACGATAAAAGAAAAAACTAAAAGGACAGAGCATTTTATTCGCATTTGCATACGTTGTTCTAATCAATTCTTGTGATTCTTAATCCATTTCTGGATAGGAACATCTCCATTGATCAGAGTCAGAGTCTTGTGGATAGTACTGGGATGCTCCAATGATTGAAGAATTACCTCAGCGACGTCTGCTCTGCTGATCCCTACTGTTTCATAGGTTTTGGTTTGAAAAATTTCATTCTCTGGTTGTAAGGAACCTGTTCCTGGGATGTCTTTCAAAGCCCCAGGTTGGAGGATGGTCCAGTCCAGATTCGTTCTCCTCAGTTCACGATCAGCATACTTTTTACAGATATAGTAAGTCCGCAACGATGGGATATTCCAATACCAATAGTCTCTGTCATCAGCGCCAATTGCACTAACCATGATGAATCTCTTGATATTATTCAGTTCCGTAGCCTCCATGGCCTTCACAGCAGAGTCCAGATCAATGGCAACAGTTCTGTCAGCTCCTCCCTTGCCTCCTGCACCGGCTGAGAAAACTACGGCAGAGCATCCTTTGATGGCCTCTGCAATCTTTGCCAAAGTATCATCTTCCAGACTAATCAGTTTGGCATCTACTCCTCCAGCAATGAAATCATCAACCTGCTCCTGCTTGCGCACCAGAGCCAATGGTTCGTATTTTGAACTTCCAAGCTTGGCAATGAGCAATTGGGCAACCTTACCATGTGCTCCAAAGATTGCGACTTTATTTGCCATGATTCGATTATTTGAGTGTGTACCGGGGATTCTATCATTTGTGACCCGGTATTGCTTATCACGAGCCCCACGATTCAGCTTAGGTAATATTGCGCTAGCGTTTTCAACGGCCCAGAATCACCAGAATTACCCTCCCAATGGAAACAGTTAGACTGTTACCCGTCCATAAGTATAAATTCATATTTTCATCTTGAATAGGATTTTCTTACCCATAGGCACCCATTAGAGTCACGGCTCGTATCCTCTTCCATATACGAGTTTTTGCCAACGCTGTTGGACTTCGTGCTCGGGTTTCCTTAGATAAAATCGTTTTTTCCGGCCTTAAATTGTCGTGCTTATGTGTGTAAGCTATGCGGTCCTAAACGAACATGTATTGAGGTTTACCCAGAAGGAATGAACCCCGCCAGTTGACTTGATTGAAGTGGTACGAGCAGACGGTGGTAGTTTGTTTGTCATTTGAGAGCTATTTATTTACCTGTATTTGCTATGTATGATGCATTATGACTCTATGCCCTCAGTTAACCAACCGGGCATCCTTTTTTTCTTGCTGACGCTGTTTTATCTTTAGGGATAGTAGGCTTGGACTTGGACAACAAACGGTTCGACTTTCTTCCCCATTATCCTTGTAGAACTGAGAGCAACATGCGTACAGTTCGTCTATCAACTTAGTACATTTTGATTCGTCATAACCGTTACTTTTCAGGCAATCTGTGGATATTAGAATCGTGTTGAACACTGTATTGTCATTTATAATATTGTGGTTTACTTACCTTGTATGGCACACGCCTGGGCTTTGCAAGGTTCTGGCATAAAAACGTTTCTTTGACGGGTTCGTAGGAAGAATGAAATTTCTGGGGGCGCGCAATCTATATGATTGGGTCAACCATCTTGCTAGAGGCCAAACGGTGTGCAAATCATGGGCGTGTAAACCTGGTGACTTGCTTTAGAATATTAACATAGATATTTGCAGTTCTATCCGAAGAGAGAGACTCACAACCTTACGACGCATTTAAAGTATTCAATCAGGAGGAGTTTAACCAAGTAACAAAATGATTTAGACCACTAGGTACATACATCCCAGCTAATTGGAACATTTCTACCACCCTGTGTTTGTGCCAACTATGAAAGCGAAAAGGCCGTAAAGATGGGTCTAATTGAGAACCTAGCTTGAGACCTGCCATGATTGAACCGAGACTGTAACGTATCACATGAAACATTCCAGTAGTTTTATCCCCGTTCAAAAGACATCTTGTGGTCCTGATATTCATAGTCAAGCTTAGATCGAGATTACTCTTTTTTGGAAGCATTGTCAGCCGTAGCATCCGGGACATCCCCAGCTGTCATGTTTTAAGTTAAAAAGAGAACTAGGGCAGCGCGACATAAATACTTGTGGGGATGGTCCTGTCAAAGTCTGAACAAGTACTCTTCCAAATCCCCCTGCAATTATGCAACAGCTCTCCCAAAACTTGTCCGAGACTACCGAATCCGATTCTGAATTTGTTTACAAACCTCCCATTGAGACCTGGACGGTCAATGGAAAACGAGTGGATGGATTCTTTGTCCCTGGTGGAAATGTGCATATTGGTAGGGAGAATACCTGGGGTCTAATGGTCTATAACATAAACTGTTTGCTTTTGCATGCCATCTTCTGGTTGTATTCCTATTATATAGTTGTACAGGAGCAGGTTGGGTTTCTTCGGGAGGTCTTATACCAGCTGTTTTGGTCAACTGTCCAGGATTTAACAAGTGGATTTCACGATCCCCAAAGCTTTCTCTCCATTCCCTATAAAGTGGCATACAGGGCCCAATCGAAGTTGATGGCGCATAAAATGCCAACTAGCCCCAATGAGATCAGCGTGGCACTGCCTAAAAAGGGAGTTCCTGCTCATATTGGACTAGAGCTGGAGTTCCAGGAATTGGTTATTGGGCTACCGCCTCGCATGCCTCAGCCTTATCTTACAGCTGACAAAATTGAAGTGAAACCTTCCGAAAAAGAGATCCAACGAGTTCAGGAGCTCCGAGCAAAGTATAAGTCGCAAAAAAAGGCCCACTATGTGGAAGAGAAATTACGAATTCTCACGGACTGTGCCAAACTTATTGCCTGGAGTGCTTATACTGAGATTAAAACCCTGAGCTTATATGTGAAAAACGACGAGATATGGGACTTCAATGATCTGACCAACATCGTGAAAGCAGAATTGAACTTCCTGGAACCTTCACCACTACCGTCGATAAAATTGATGAAGTTAAACTCGAATGAATGTTTTATGATCGATGATGTGAATACAATCAAAAGAGTTCAAGATCCGGACCATCCTAGCACTTTTTGTGATCTGACAGTGATTCTACTATCTGAAAAAGACTCTATTGTATCCATTTTGAAAGAGAAATTGGCTCTATCAGAAGGAGAGTTGGACTTGGAGAAGGAATTTGAAAAGTACGGGCTACCAGTCTTAATCCTACATCCAACTCCCAAGAATAAACGCTCAAACTCTTTGAATGGGTTCCCAATTCATGATTTCTCCGGGAAAACTACATTGTATGCTAAAAACGAACCTCTAACATTCAGCTTCTTCACTAGAGCCATCAATGATTTTGTTCAAACCGAAAAGACCCACTTTTTGTTGGAGTCCTATTGAGGCCTTGCTCAAAGTGTGCCACACCTGTTAGCGGGCGATCTGCAAATGCGAAGTTAGGCGCGCCTTTAATGGTACTATTATTGTTTTTCCCCCTTATAAGTAATCTCAAACAAGTAACAAGAGAACAGAATGATAACAGAGCCCCAGATAACAGAACTTTTAGACGTCACAGAGGAGTATCCTATTAGGGTAGTAGATATTAACGATGGCATTCTTTTGTCGAGAGCTTCCGCAAAGCGGCAACGACTTCCCGCAAGAGATAATGCTGTGTTTGAAGATCGAAACCTTAGCAAGCATCACGCCTTCCTTCAATTAGAAGGCGATTACTTGAGAATAGTGGATGGCGGGTCCGTCTACGGTTCTTGTGTTTTTACTAGTACAGGCCATGAGTTTATCAACGATGGAGGGTTCGCAAAAGTTGACATTTCCAAGACTCCACGGATTATCCTGGGGTGTGTGGTCAAGAACATGGATGCTCCGGCTCTGACCAATTGTAAGTTACATTGGTTTATTGTAGTTTCGGAGGGCCAGCTTATAATGATGAAACTAAACTCGTCGAAAATTTACGAAGGGATTGATCCCACTGTTCTACTACTGGGTGAATTGCCCGTCCGATTGGAATACACAGCAACTAAAACCACACTTATCGAGAAGCCCCACTATTCGCAACAAAGTCTCATTCCCACTGTTTTATTAGGGATCTTAACGGGGTCTTTTCTGACCTTTATGTCTCTCTCTATTTACGGGTATTTAGTGAGAACCCAATCTTAGACCTTTGCTCTATCGTTACTAAGGCTTTTCTCTCGCCTCTCTATATTACTCCCTTAAGTACGAAAATAGTTCGATAAGAAAGAGAATTGCGCGAAAAAATTGGGCTCGCCTGTGATAAGCCTGTTACCGAATTTGGAGTATCATAAACACAATAAATTAAACTGTTTAGTAACCTTAACGAAAGAAAAAAAAAGAGGGCAACAGAAAACGACCATCTCACAAAGAAGAAATAGTAATTGTAATGGCGGACGATCTAGAGAACAATGTGACAATTTCCTCTGATTCCGGGTCTGAGGGCGAGGAAGGCCTGGGAGGAGGGCTGCAATATCTCTCGGAAGAGAAGCAATCAAGGGATGTCGTGGGTTCTTCCGGGGAGGCTACCACCAGAAAGCTTGACCAAGATGACGAAGCCTTGGGCGAAGACAAAGACCTTGAAGACCCAGACGTCGAAGGAAATGACGAAATTGTTGAAGAGGAAATAGAAGTATCCACCACGGTCATTGATTGGGAAACAGATGAAGAGAATGATAACACGTACAGTGAGCCTAATGAACAAGATCCAGAGGATGAGTCGAAAGAAGTGGATGACGATACTGGTTTTGACGAAGACACTATGAATGAGGACATTTTCTTTATTGCTCTACAGGAGGAGAAAGTTGTCAATCGGAAACGAGCCAGAGAAGAACAGAACGACGAAGATGAGGGCGACAACACCAGTGAAGTAACAGAAAAGACTAAATCAGACAGAGTGCCCAAGAAAAAGTTGAAACGTTCCAAAGATACCTTCAACTTCACTACTTACCAATTGGCCAAGTTTGCGCTGTTCTGGACAGTCATTGGTTCTGCAAGTACCTTTGCTGCTCTGGCCAAGATAGGCTCCAGCCTTCAATAATAATGATACCTTTTTTAGTTTTAATAGTTTACATTCGTTAGTTAATATTGTTTTGGTTTATCTATGCCTTCCGGGTTATATGCTGTGTAATTTCGTCAAACGTCTCGGTAATTATGTTCTCTGTGAACAGTTGTGTGATGACGTCCAAAATCTTATCGTTTTCTTTCTTGAAATGCTCATCCTCTACCAACATATTGTTGAGCTTACCCCGATTTAACGATGGGGTGAACCTCTTTGGCACTTGCACGGTGATACCCCCTAAGACTACAGTTCTATGGTTGGGCAAATTAGGAGGCCCATGAACAAATTTGCACTTGTTGCCATTTCGGCACTTGCCCGTCGTAGCATAGAATCTGCAAATGCCTGGGTTCTTTTTCTTGTTGGGTGGTGAATTAGCAGAAGAGGTGGAGTGCTGTTTTGAACTCTCCTCCTTTTCCAGCATTCTTTTTCTAGTTGGCCAGTTTTTCTTTCTTTCGTCGATCCATTTTTTTATATCCTCTTCTGTCTCCAGAACAATTGAAGTACCTGGAATTGGAATTGGCTTTCCGGGATCAGCTGAAGGGTCCACGGAGTTATTGTCAACACTATCTTCCACGGGATTTTCATCACCAGGAGTCCCCTTAATAGCACTGCTTTCTTGCTTCACATCTACTTCATCAAAAAGCTCCTGAAATTCCTCATTCGGTAGATGGGTTGGTAGATCTGCCAAAAAATCCATTCCTATGATCGATCCCTGGCTAACTAACCCCAAACCATTTTTTTTTTTTTCCCCGATTTAATTTTTTTCCTCGCGATCGGGGTAATGATCATGGAGAAACTCCAGTCGACAACCTTCTCTTCATACTCTAATTAAACGACCATGTCTGCCTCATCTGGTGCTCAAAAGGCAACTTCCAAGTTCTTTGACAGGCTATTTAGCAAGGAGTCGCTTCGTTATCTTTGCACCACACATTTCTGGGGTCCGGTATCCAATTTCGGTATTCCACTAGCAGCTATTCTGGACCTGCAAAATAAGCCACCAGACATGATCAGTGGCCCAATGACCGGTTCATTAATTGTGTACTCTTTGGTTTTCATGAGGTACTCTCTTGCTATCAAGCCGCAAAACTATTTATTGTTTGGTTGCCATTTTGTGAATGAGATTGCCCAGTTGGGCCAAGGTTATCGTTTCGTGATGTACAAGTACGTCAATGACGACAAGAAGACACAGGTGTCAGCAGACCAGAAGAAGGTTAACAACTAGAGAAGTTTTAATAATTTATTAGTAGAAGAAATGCTATTCAGAGAAAAAAAAGGTGGTAACTGTCGCCTCTATTACTAGTCGAAAAGACCTTGCACTCTATCGATCTGAGTGGGACCTAACTCCATCTCTTCGTCTGATTCATCTGAGTTTCTGTATATTCTGGGGCGTTTACGTCTCGGGTTATCATCACCGCAGTTCATACTTTCTTGAACTTGAATGTCGTCCGAATTGATACTTATTTCCTTCAAACGGTTCCATCTTACTTCGGTGACTTCTCCGTAACTAAAAGTATCATTTTCAGTATATTCTTCATCTTGGGGAACAAACAAAGGAGCCGGTTCATTTCCATTCTCTTGCGTCTGTGGCGGTGGTGCAGTCTCCTTTGAAGATGTGTTGGTTTCCGGTATTGGTGTATTTCTCTCCTGTTCCCTCTCCATGCTCAGTAGTCTTCTTCCTTTGAAATCTGCAACATTCAACTCTCTGGTTTCAATCTCTCTATTCGTCATGTTCACAATCTCATCTGATTCTGTTAACTGGACCAAAACTAACCGGCAAACGTTTTTCCAATCTTTTTCAAATAAAATGGGCCAGCCTTGATCTCTGAACAAAAGATCAACGTCGTTATTTACATTCACTCCCTGTGTGGCACCGTTTTCTGAGCTGGTAGTCTTGAAAAATTTGTTTCTATCGTTGAATTCATTTAACAGGGATACAAATGCTCTGAACTCTTTCAGAGGAAAAATTATTGACAGTTTATTGACCAGTTGTTGATCAATGTTATCCTCATTAAACTCGTTCAAAAAGAAAGCCACACTCAGTGAAATAGGCTGTTTCAATAGGCTATTAACCTTGTTAGTCAATAACTGCTGTTTATCAAACCCTTGAAATGAGCATTTCCTGAGGTCGGGATAAATATCTATCTTGAAATCCACAACATTGTTTGGCAACATATCGAAGAATTCCTTGAGTATGGAAACATCCATGTTTATGTGACAAACACTATCATCTGTCTGAACAACATCTTCAGCTCGTTTTCTGCCCATGCTTTCTTGTCGTTTTAGCTGCTCTTTATAGGCTTGTATTATATTGGTCTCCTGGATTTTTTCATTACTGACATAGTTCAGAGCGTAAAGCTTTTTGGTCTGCGTTTTTTGAACAATTTCAACAAACAGCTTATTATTCACGGTCCTCAATCTCTGCTCCGTATCCTCTACCTCTGCTAGCGAGAACTTTAATTGATCAACATCATCAACTCTGAAACTTTTGAAGAGCAAGCTGAAACTTCGACTATTTAACAGTATTGCAACCTCACTGAACTTCTGTTTAACATTCGCTGATATCGGGAGCTCACCATTGATGCTGAACTTGGAAAAAAAGGCCTTTCCAAACTGACATTTCAATAATGTGGTTCTTGAGAGGTTAAGTGATTCTAATATAATCTCATCCGAGCCGTTCGCATACTTGCGAATCTTCATTTGCACATACTCAGAGATCTGACTCAGACTGAATATGGTTCGAACCCATAATTGCTGGTTCTCCTGTGAAGATATAACTCCCAAGAAGGAGAACATGTACCCACAAAGCTTAAACCTGATAGGAATGATATGTTAGAAGGGCGCGATATGCAAGCTATGTAAATAAATACCTACACCACCCAAGGACAGAGGTGCCCAGGGGAGCCCTAATCTCGATCTATATACTTTTTGGCCTCTCTATTCTTGGATTACGGCCTTCTTCTTCTTCTTTTTCCTTTTAAGTTTCTTTGGCTCGCCTTCAACGTCTTCCAATCCGATCTCAGATTCCTTCTTCTTTTTTCTCCTTACCTTAGAGCTGCTTGTACCTTCCTCAGTCTGCAATCCTTTCATCTCCTCTACTAGTTGGTTAACTTCATATTCTCCGTAAGTTCCCCCTCCATTAACGCCCTTATTATAAGAGTCTGAATCAGCATTAATATCAAACTTGTCCAGATTTGAAGAATCAATCAACAATCCCTTCCGACTCCTTCCGCTATTACGAGATACGCTTTCGGATTCCAAGTCAAGTAAACCGACATTGGGAGTCAGATCGTCATCTAAAATCAGTACCTTTTCTCTGTTGACTCTGACTTTCTTCTTGCTTTTACTAGAACTGGGCTTCTTCTTGGTTACTGGAGTGTCCCTCGAGTCAATGGAGATCAAATCCTGGCTTGGACTTTCAGAGGCAGGAACTGTGTCCAATCCTATGTAGAACGGATCATCCTTAATGCGTTCCAATCTTTCTACATCATCTTCTGGATAGTTCTCCTGTGGCTCACTTTCCTGTGACTCGCTCCAATAGTTGAACAAGCTATCATGGTCTGGCTCTTCCAAAGGTTTGTGTTTAGCGATGAACTCCTCCAAAGCACCGGGGTAAAACGGTTGGTCCAAATCTATGTCCTCTGGTATGGTTATTTTCTGCTGGGTCAAATATGACACTGGTTTTAGCGCTTGTCCGTTAAAAAGGGCTAACAATACGTCCTCCACAAACCCAGAAGGTCCACTATTACTTAAGCTTTCTGGGATAAGCTTCAGGACTTCAATAAATGAGGCACTTCTCTCCTGCACTTCTGTGTTCACGTGTGATTCGAATTGCTCCAGCCAATCGAGTAATATCTGATTCAAGTTAGTTACCATTTCCACAGTAGATTCGTCCCAATCAGATTTCAGTGAATAAACAAATTTGGCAAAAACTTTAACCAAGTTGTGAATTAGTATCGAGAGCGTAGAAGAATCTGATTGAGCAAAAAATTCTTCCTTTGTAAGATCGGTAATAATCTCAAATCCATTGAGTTTATGACCTCCTTCATCTTCTTCTTCGTGTTCAAACTCCGATTCATCTTCAGTGTATTCGTCGTAGTACTCCCCAACTATCCATATGCAATCTTTAAGTCCATCGACAAACGTCGAATAGTTGTTTGAATCTCTCAGAGTTGCCAAACACATGGATACCAACTCTGGTCGAATACTTGGTACACGTAATGATAAGTTGACGAGTTGCTCCGAGATTAACGGCTGAATCTGTTGGATATCTAAGGAAGTGTTCAACTTGATGAAATCGTAAAGCACATTAGCATACCAAGAAAAGTTTGGAATCAATTGATAGTTGTTTTCACAACAAATAGATACGATCTTCCTTATAACAAGAAGCTTAAAAGATTTTGGGATAATTGCCATTTGTTGTTTTTGAAAGGACTCAAACCGTGACATTGTAGATTCTAAATTATCGTCATCAGTTGGTAAAAGCAAAAGCATCATTTTTGAGACAATCTTGGTGATATTCTCTTCGGTGACAAGAGCATCCAATAAAGATAAAGCTTTTTCTCTAATAGCCAAGTCCGTATCATTAATTCCGTCTAGTACCACTTTAGAATGCTGTGAAATAAATGATCTATGAATAGTCATAATTTTGATGAATGCAGATAAGGCGACGTACTTCAAATTGGCATCATCCGCTTCAAAGAAAACCAATAGCCTTTCAACCATTAGTTCCGCAAGTTTGTAATCATCCTCTGCAAGCATTTTACCCGTTAGAATACAATCAATACATTCGTAAACCAGAGATAAAGCTTCCGTTTTCGTCAAAATATTCAAAATTGCTGGAAGCATTTTCTTCTTTAACCTGGGTTCCACCAAAGATAGGGACGAAAACAGTTTTAACAGCCTAATAACCATCCAATTGTTCTTGGACGATGTCAGCAATTCATAAAGCTGTGGGGCCAACTCAACATAGTTCTTGGGGTTTTTGTTAGCCAGTTCACACACTACATTCACAGTAGCACTGACCACAGACGTGTCATCATCACTCAAACGTTCTATCAATCGGGGATAGAAAGACCTCAAAAAGTCTGGGTATTTGAGAAAGATCTTGAACATGGCGAGAACAGCTTTCTTTCTGATGAAAGGAGAAGAGTGGGATAACATTCTGACGATATCCTCACATACATCGTGGGCCAATTCTGTGGTTACTATGGAGGCAATCCCACTTAACGCAAGACCTGCCTCAACTTGGTTGGAGCTGGTCAGATCTTTTTTCAATAAATTGGTCATTAACATCAATGCATCGTCATTATTGTTTCTTATCATGATCTGCATGGCTGCCAGATACCCTATTCTTTTGTGTTGAAAATTACTACTGCTCATCACCTCCAGTATCTGAAATGAACACCAGGACATATCGAACCCGTACATCTCCAAGTAAGCCAATTTTAGAACTGCGGTGGATTTTAGTTGCAAGTCGTTCGCCCTTAGTTCTTCCCTACACTCTTGAATAGACTCCTCCAAAAAAAGGATTAATTTGTCTGGATCGTCATTATTTGATCGAATGCCCTTAATCAAGTCACTCAGTGACTTTTCGAAAGAGATTCCGAAAGGCCTTAGTCGGGACTTGACGTCAGTCATCAGTGTGTTTGGCTAGAGTGAGCAGAAGTAAAATGATGAGTTTATCGAAGAGTGGATGTCGCGGCGATTGGTAACATCCGAAATCGAATAGGTAAGACTGAATCAAAAGAGCTGGGGGAAATTGTTCACATCGTGGGCTTCAAGGCTGAGTTGTTTGTTATTGCTAGGCCTCAACTATCTGCCACACAATTGAGAGTGAAATGATCTTATCACGTCGTTCTTGGTCTCCTTCTGTCCGCTCCACCTAGCCACTTTCTAATAAGTTCCCCTCCTAGGGGGAGCGAATATGTTACTCGAAGGACCAATATCTGGAAACACACTTAGAGGTACACGAGATTCTTCCCGGGCACTATCTCCCCAGCGATGCCCAGGTCACCTTCTGTCGATAGTGCTTCATTCGCATTAGACCCTGTAGAATACAGCTACGATCCGATTGACGATCAAAGCGATTCTGATAGTAGCATCTCTTCCCAAAATGATTTCAGGGCTTTCCGTAACAACCCATCTTCCAGAGAGCAAAGAAGCGACCTGAATAAATACTCCAAAAGAGATGGATCTGACTTTAGTCCCGTTGATTATCTGATTAATAGCATTAACTCGTCTCTCAAAAGTGTCGCGTTGGACAAAGCTATGGTCATTCAATCCCAGCTCTCCGGGGAACTAAACAACCAAAACGATCTGGTCTTGAAGAAGTTGCAGGAATTGGAGATGCGGCTGAAAAGTCACTTGGTCAAATATCAGCAGGCGAAGAAGGTCATAGTGCAGATAAATCAAGATTTAGCGTCGTCGAAGAAGAGAATCAAAAAGATTACCAAGTATGTCAAGTTAGAATACCCCATTGAATACTCCAAGGCTTACAACAAAGTTAATAATAACATCACAAACGATGAAGAAGATCTTTACGGTTAGTTAAGTGCACAGTTTGGTGATCTGTGATGTTCCCGAAGGATTATCAGGAGGAATTTGCAACCAGTTCAATTCGTCGTATTTGGCTGTCCCTTCAATACAATGGAAGGTATAGGCATATCTGGATTTTCCACTTGTGTTTTTCTCTGATTTGTGAACCACCGAATTGTGAATCAATACCAGCGATCCAGCAGGTATTTCGACTTTCACAAACTGAGACTCGTCATTTTTTTGGATATAGCTTTCAGAACTCGTGTCCAGACTCCAATCTTCAAGAGTTTTTGGGTCCACAAATTTCGTTCCTGAGCCCTTCTTCAAGTCTTTCACAAATCTCTTTTCCACAGGAAATGCTTTATGGGACCCAGGAATGAAACTAAGGCAGCCATTATCTACTGTACAATCTTCCAGGGCAAACCAGAACCCTATGCAAGACTGAGGCTCCGTAAATAAAAACTCACCATCTTGATGGGAGGGCACTTTTCCTCCAATTTCAGGTTGTTTAAGAATCAGCATACTCTGCAACACCCTTGGATCGTGGAACTTCAATTGTCTAGCAATTGAACTTATACGTTCACTGACGGTGATTGCAGCATATTTTTCATTCAAAAAATGTAAGCCGTGGCCAATCTTGTTAATTGCCTTCTCCACAGGCTTAGTTAATTTTCCATCTTCATCAAACGCCTCCACTTCAAAAAAGTAGTGAATTTTGTCGCTCGACTCCAAAAAATACTTATCTCCCACATGATTGTCGTCATCCTCAGCAGTGCTAAACTTTGTAAGAGGATGAGTTTCAATATCTATCTGTGCAAGTAGCCGATCGGCCTCTTGGACTAAATCTGAAACTTGCTCTTTAGTCAAGAAATTTTCAATGACAAGACAGCCTTCATCATCAAACTTTTTGAGCTCTTCCGAACTCAGCATATTTGATCACAGAATACTTGAGGAGTATAGTAAGAAAGTCGTAAGTGTTGATTCCAGATCGTGAAGGTGCCAATCAGTGCACCCGTCTGATGCCAGATAAGAGCCTGGTGCCATCGCGAACCCTGCAATCAAACGGACATCCAGAATCGAACGAATCCGGATAAAATTCCGCATATCCCGCAATTCAGCAAAAGCTTGCGCGTTCTCTCCGCCTATATTAAGGCCTCCATCATCTCCCAACATTTCCACTCAATACGTTTCAATTAGAAGAAAAAATGTCGTTAAGAATCGCCGTTGTCGGAACTGGAATCTTTGCCACTGATACCCATTTGCCTGCTTTGCAAAAGTTGGACAACATTTACCAAGTCGTTGGATGTTACAACAGGACCAAGGCCAAGGCTGAAACTTTTGCTAAGAAAGCTGGAATTACTAATGTCTATGATTCATTAGACGAGTTGCTGGCAGATAAGGACTCAATCGATGTCATTGATGCTTTGCTCCCGGTTGAGTATAATCCGTCAATTGTCGAGTCTGCCCTTTCCAACGGTATTCCCATTGCCATTGAAAAGCCCATCGCTGCCAATCTTGAGGACGCTCACAAAGTGGTTGAATTATCCAGAAAATACCCTGATACCCCAGTATTCATCTTAGAGCAGTGGGCCTACTACAAATCAATTGAGTTGATAAAAAAACAGTTACCAAGAATTGGAAAACTGGTTTCGTTTCAGTACTCTAGTACAGGTGCATTCAACTTTAACAACAAATACCTAAGCACTGGCTGGAGACAACATCCTAAACATATTGGGGGTTATTTGTCAGATGGTGGTGTTCACCAGCTGGCGCTTTTAACTGGCGTGTTAGGCCATATCAAGTCTGTTTCTGCGAAAACTACTCAAATCAGAGAGCTTTCTGGAACCGTCGACACTCTTTATTCATTGATGGAGACTGAGAGTGGGCTGATCGGTACTTTTACCTATGGCTCTTGTTTCGGAAACACTGAGAAGAAGGGTATTTTCCAGATTTTAGGAGACAATGGCTCGATTTACCTTGATTTTTCCCCTACCCTTCCAAGCCCGAAAATTACAGTCAACACAGGAGGCTTTTCAGCTGAATCGGAGAGAAAGACTGAAGAAATTCAAGTTGAGAACGAAAATTTTGACCCAGTAAAAGAATTTCAAGTCTTTGGTGAGGGACTGTTGAAGAAGGATTATTCTGGATTTATTACTACACCAGAGGTTGCCTTTCATCATTTGGCTATCGTCGATGCTGCACTGAAGAGCAAAGGTCAATCAATTGACGTCGAAAAGCCTTAGATTATAGAATCTGTGTTAAATTACTCTAAATAACGTAAAACATTATTTCTTGTCCTCTTCATTCACTGCCACTTCATTCACTGCTGCTTCCTTCTGTTCATTATAATCGCCCAGGAAATATTGTAGTAAGACACATGCGAAACTTGAAACAATACTTACACCCACAATCAAAACCAACATCATGTTACTGTACTTGTATAGTCTGGCTCTGTCTTCGGGCCATCCAGAATACAGGGCGTAAGTACAAACCACAGAACCCAAGTTTCCTAAACCTGAAACTAGCGCAGCACTGACGGCACATCCAACGTCTCCGTGTCTTCTCCCAAAGATCTCTGCAGTCCATGCCATGGTAATTGGAACAGTAGGCCCAAGACCAAATCCACAGATTAAGAGACCACCGTACCGACTCCAACTGTCATGTGCATAGGTCATCACCATCAATCCAACAATAATGATTACACATGAGCAAGAGAAGAAAACGGGGCGATACTTCTTGAAACGGTCAGCAATTGGAGTGATGAGTAGAATACCGGCAAGGTCGAATAACCAAATAGGAGCGTATAGCAGAGACACATCAATAGATGACAGTCCTGGGTTATTGGCCCTGATAATAGTGGTTCCAAAAACGGCCAACCCAAAACCAGCACCAACGACTCCAAAATACATCATGACCAAGGGCCAGATTCTGAAATCGCAGAAGATTCTCACAACATCTTTCAAGCCCCAATCGATTTTAGTGTATTTGGCGGAGAGATCTTTTCTATGCATGCTTCTTTCTTGTTCTGTGAGAGGTTTGGGGGATTTAAAGAAACGAGAACGCCAGTTGTCTGGGGATTCTTTGTCGATGTTGGTGGGTCTGTCAGGTAGCCACCAAATCAAAGAAATACCAACAGCCATTGTGATACATCCATAGGTAATGTACATCCATTTCCATCCCTCTCGTCCTCCGTTCATATTGATCTTTTGGAAACCGGCAGCTACCAGACCAGCAGCGGCAGCGGACATCTGGGCAGCAGTAAAGTAGTAACCGATTCTTCTGGCACTTCTATCATTAGGATACCATAGAGTAACGTAGTAGGAGAGACCGGGCCAAGTACCAGCTCCACACGTACCACTGATGAATCTAAGAGCAATGATGCCCCCACTGTTGGTAGCAGCACTATAACAGGTGTAGACCAGACCGACAGTAATGACAATACGGCTCAGCCACATCTGAGGAGAAACTCTGGTCATCGCAAGGTTCATTGGGACATCGAAAATAATGTAACCGACATAATACAATGCTGAGGCTGTAGAAGTGTCATGGGTAGTCAAATTCAGGGTCTGGATAAGGGAATGACCCGTTTCAGCGTTCATTGTCAACGTGTTTCCGTACGCAGAGGATCCAAATGAAGTCAGAAAGTAAAGACACCACAGGGCAGGAATAATTCTATAGTCCAAATGACGATAAACTTTATCCAGCTGCTTGGTTGTTGGGGTATCATCACCAGCCAACACAACTTCGGTATCATACTCAAAGTTCTTTGAGTCCGAGTCCTGTGAACTTGTTTCAAGCCTTGTCTTTGGTTCTTCAGCCATGAAATATTAGGTTTTGTGGTGGAAAGTAAATGTCTCCAGACTTGATGCTTTAAATATTCGCAGAAGTTGTCAATCGAAGATCGGTTTTTTTTTTTCAGTCCTGAGAGGTGCATAATTGAATCATCTAGGTGGCCTAATTAGGAAATTTCTTGTAAGTCATCTGCTAATTTAAAGTGCCTGATGCAAAGTTTGAGGTGACGTACTCAGTATATTATTGGTGGGAGGACAAATTTCTAGGACTGAGAGTCATTTGTTGGGAAATTGGATGAGCGTTTTATGATCTAGGTAGGCAATTTACGATGATTCAAATGACTAACTATTGATATTTTTTTACGAGAAATCAAGTTCATTGGATGGTATTTTTCTTATCAATTACTCAACGATTTGGCAACCGGTTCGGTTGGGAAATGTTGCATTGGCGGTGTTTTACTAATCAACTGTGATTCATCGGAAATGTTTCGGGAGCAATAGAGTATCGTTATACTGTTAGGATGTGTCCACTGTTCGATAAATGTCATACTGAAAAATCAACTATTACGTAAATAGCCAGAATACTTGAGTTCAACTTTGCAATATAGTGCCAAGCCTTATTACTTCAAGCCCAAGTCACTACTCAAACTATCACTTTCGTTGGTTGTAGTATTTGTGTAGCCCTACTAGTATGCCACTAGTAGGCTCTCAAATTCCCTGCCAAATAGTTCCTCGCTAACCCTTCCCCAGATTTTCACATGACATTGGACTACATTCAACATGGAGGCCGAAGTTTAAAAAGAAAACTACTCCTTCTCCAGTAACCACCATATAACCTATAATGACTTGGAAGAATTTTGAGGTCAAGATCGAAGACTTTATTGCCCATGTTGAAATCAACAGACCCCGTGTTTTTAACGCTTTTAATAAATCAACTTGGAGAGAATACAGAGAGGTATTACTCCATCTTGATCAATCAAACGATGTTAAGGTGATAATCGTTTCCGGTAAAGGAGCCAATTTCTCGTCAGGGTTGGACCTAAGAGACGCTTTCAAAGAGTTTGTCGACATTGGTAGTCACAAGAATGGCCAAACCCAAGAAAGGTTACTCCTTGAACATGTGCACGAGTTTCAAAAATGCATCGGCACCCCAGCAGAGATCAACACTCCTATTATTTGTTTGATTCACGGGATTGCCTACGGACTGGCAATTGATATTGTATCTGCTGTGGCTATCCGCTTGGTCACTAAGGATGCAAAACTTGGCATTAAGGAGATCACCGTCGGAATTACTGCCGACATAGGCACTCTGCAAAGATTGCCGCATATTGCCGGAAACTCGTCTCTGGTGAATCAGTTGGCTCTAACTGGTCAAGACTTTGACTACAAAGTTGCTGAAAAGCTAGGTTTAGTCAGTGAAGTTGTCGACTCTAAACAGGACGGGTTGCAAGCATGTTTTAAGATTGCTAGGGAGATTGCTCAGCACCAAACTTGGTGCATCTCAGGCACCAAGCAAATGGTTCAGCAAATGTTAGATGGCAGCGATACCGTAGATGAGGGTTTAAAGAATGTGGCCGTGTACAGTTCCAGGAACTTGAAACCAGAGGCCTTTATCAAATTACTATCGAATATGTTTGGCAAGAACAAATCCAAACTATAATACTATAACACCTTCCTACTTATTAAAAATTCAAAACGACAACAAATCGACCTCGCCATTGTTTGTTTGCTGAGGAGTTGATGGCTTCTTTGGAGCCTCAGAAGCAAATCCTCCAAATGAATCATCGTCATTAGTAGTGGATTTTGTTGCTGTTGGCTGCGGTTTTTGACTGACTTTCTTAGATCTTGCGTTGTTTAATAGAGAACTGAATGCGTCAGCTTTTGGCTTTGAAATTCCATTGCTCACATTTACTTGAGCAGATGGGAAAGAGCCAGGAACTGCAGACTGGGTAGAGTAGGTAGGCGTAGATGTTTGAGTAGTGGTGTAAGTAGAAGTGAAAAGTTGGCCAGACTGACCACCAAGCAGATCAGCCAAATTATTGGATTGAGGGTTGCTGGTGGGGGTAGGTTGAGTTTGAGCAGCAGAGCTTTGAAAATCGTCAAACTCATCATCTTCTCCGTCACTTTTCTTTAAGATATCATCGTCATCTCCTAGTAAATCAGGTTGGGCGTTATAGTTTGTAGATGCAGTAGTGGGTTGTGCATGTGCAGTTCTTGAAGTATGAGATTGTGTGTGACCATGGCTCCCGTCTTCAATGTCATACTCTTCAAAGTCTTCATGATCTCTGGTACCAGAATGCCCCGCATCAACACTACGACGACCAAAGTCACTTTCATCCAGATCATCATCAGCACTGATACTAATTCCATTTGATCTTCCTAAACCACCAGAAGTCGAAAAAGAGGAACCAGAGCGTCTGCCGCTAGACCCACTGGAGTATTTGCTGGAGGCAGGAACGTTTGTAACGGCACCGAACTTCTTTGCGGACTCCCTAGCCTTCTTTCTCTCTGTACGGATGGCACTTTCATCTTTGAGTAATTTGGCAAGATTCTTGGCTCTGTTACGAACGTTAACACCTCTATCAACACCACGAGAATCAATGTACTGGAAGTTTCTAAGCATAGTCACCAAGGAAATATTACCTCTGGCATCGTCTACAAATCGCTCCGATCCATGCTTGATCAGATATTCCATCAGCTGAAGAGCCTTGTATATTTGTCTCCATTCGTTGGCACCCTTCTCAGTAAACCTCCTAAAGATAATGTTTGCGATTTCACTGCGTTCTCTATAATTGTAGGTACCTTGGGCTATTTCATTCATCAAACTGGCACTGGTCCCCCATGGCTCGTTATTAGTGGCCTCACGGACCTTGGCCTCCATTTCACTAAGATTCAAGACAGCATTCTGAGCTTTTCTGACATACGCCTTGACTTCATACAGGGACAAATTGCCCAGCTTCTTGCCTATTCCATCCATGCTCATTTTTAGTGTTGTGCGCTGGTGTTTTGAAGAGCCAAACTTTGATTTTGAGAGTCGTCATTTATCGGACCTCGCGACCATATGAGAAAAGAAATTAGATTATGTAATCGGCAAGGAAGCATGGAGGCAATGGTTGGAGATGAAAGCAGTTAAACTATCAATATTCAGTATACAGTACTTTATACAGATTACTCGGTTAGCTCGCCAGACTCGACAATAGTGACCTCCTTGCTTGGTCTACCACTGTTGGATCCAACAGCTTCAATAGCCTTTACAGCCTCCGAACCTTCAATAACTTCTCCAAAAACGACATGGGCACCATCTAACCATGGGCATGGAACTGTGGTTATGAAAAACTGCGAACCATTAGTGTTTGGTCCAGCATTAGCCATAGACAGCAAGAATGGTTTATCATGCTTCTTGTCGAAGTTCTCGTCAGCAAAACGCTCGCCGTAAATAGACTTTCCACCCATTCCGTTGAAATGAGTGATATCACCACCTTGAAGCATGAAGCTTGGAATCACTCTGTGAAAAATAGAGTTCTTGTACCCAAATCCCTTCTCACCGGTACATAAAGCACGGAAGTTCTCAGCGGTCTTTGGGACAACCTCATCAAACAAGTTGAAGACAATACGTGGCTGCTGGGCTCCTTCAATTGCAGTGTCAAAGTAGACCTTTTTACCTAAGGCACTGGAGAAGGAGGAAAACTGACGAGTGTTAGCACGGATAGATCTGAACATTACGGCAGTGGTGTGAAATATTGATGGGTAACTTTTTATGTTTGCGATGCCAATTAATTGGGTCCAGGATGTCATCCTTACACCATTAGTGATTAGGAAGAGAGAGCTCGGGTGATGGATTCTAGCTTATCGGATAAAATCATCAGCCATTTGACCGCCTCTTCATAGTTGACCTCGTCTATAGCTTCACTGAGGCCAGGAAATAGAGTGGCTTGACCAGTGAGTTTATCTGCGCCTAGGATGGTATGCTTCATCCAAGGCCTACCTGGTAGCCCCTCTTCTATTAACAGATGGTTATCTAAACTAACCAATTTTAAATTTGCCAGTTTTATTTGAATGGCAATTTTGATCTTTTTGTAATATTTGAACCATGGATAGTCTTCAACAATTTCTTCTTGAAGATCTTTCATATACTTGTGGAAGATAACAGATGCAGAATTCCATTTCAGAAAATTTGACCTTACCAAATCCAATAAATGAACAAACTTGATTTCTGAGGCCTGCCTTGAAAGCAATTGTTTCCATACCTTTTTACAAACGGGATCCTCTTGCTCTAAAATGTAGAAATTCTTCCACTTGTTAATCGTTTTGCAATTAATTAAGTTATTGTAAAGGTCTGCAGTGAGGGTGCTATAAGTATTAACATCAAAGTGTGCTACCTCATTTTCACTTAGCATCAACGTTAGCATTCCAATGAACTTAGAAATAGTATCAAGTTTCTTTCCTTCAGGATCACCGTATTTTTGCATCCACAATTTATTGTCAAAGGATGAATGTTTATGAAAAACGGCATCCCCGGGTCCATTGACGAATCCGATCTGGATTGAAGGGACTCCCAAATGATTCTGAAAAACGTTAAAATCACCATCCGATCCCAATGTCTCGACGGTGAGGTTATCCTGCTTTAACCAATAGTCATATAAATAGTCTTCTTCTTTAATCGAATTGGGAGATAAAACAGTTTTCGAAGCGTCAATTATTAAATTCTTTAACATTGGGTGGCTACCCACATGAAAAGTTGATCCACTTATGACGGTATCCAGGTTAAAATAGCATAGCGTGTTTTTCTTGATGTACCTCTGATGATCTTCTGCATACTCAGTAGATCCGATTAGGCCATACTTAGATGCATCCCAGGATATGAACTTTATGTTCCGCAAGGGCTTATATCCAAGATCCAGCAACTTACTGAATCCTTGGATCATCGAAAGCATAGCCTTTGTGCCACTGATAGGATCACCCTCTCCAAAATTAGTCCACGAGTCTCTATGAGATCCAACTATAATCTCCTCTGTTCCAAGAATTCCTGGAATTTTACCAACAACATTCGTGATGGTCTTGAGTTTGTATTCTTGAATGTTTTCTAGCACTACAATGTGCTCAGTGGAGTTCAATGGATATGGAAATTTTGAAATTTTTTTACCATTTAAGGTATCAAGCATCGGCTCTGCAGCTTCAAAACTTATGGGAATGGAAGGAATTGAAGGTACTTGTTGGTCGCCTAGTTTTCTTGAATGTTTCTTACTAGCCCACCCTGGAGTTGCTGGGTCACCTGGTGAATTAGCAATATTATTTACAGTATCTCGTTGTGTAGATTGAGGATTCCTAGCGGGGCCACGGGGAAAAGGTTTTCCGTCAATGTGATCATCAGCCGGATCGTTAAAAAGTAACACCCCAGCAACACCGAACTTTTCAGCAATTTCAACTTGCAACGAGGGAAGGATAAGATTAGAGTACTTGATCAAGGCTATCGATCCTTTTAGGGCTTCCTCTAGCTCCACTTTCAGTACTTCAAAGTCTTCACAAGTTCCATAGTTGGCAAATACCAAGGGACCTCTAGCCGTCCCGTTGGCAGAAAAGGCATGAAAGGCAATTTTGCCTTCATCATCTTCCAGTTCGGGAGTGTATACGACATTTTGATCGAGAAGTAAACTAACTGACACCTTTGTTGGTTCATTCAATGTAACGTAGTATTCACTCAGGGATGTTTTCAGCCCATACTCTTCAAATTTCTCCTTCATTTTGTGCGTTAAATCCTCCTTATATAACCATTCAAGGGAATCTGGACTTGCAAGTTCGTTTAGGTAGATCCTCTTCAAATCTGAGTCGGTTAATCCATCACCATGTAATCGTCTCAGATCCCTACTTAACGAGGTCCGGGGTAAAAAAATCAGGTTGAAAATGATCATTACAAATGCTCCAAAAAGACAATAGTGCCAGAATCGCATCCGCTGTTGCAGCCTCCTTCCCCGTTCTATTTTAGACCAAACACTTTTCGTACTGGCATTACTAAGGCGACGAAGTACGGAACCATATGAACGATTTGGATTCTCCAAGACTAAACAATCTGATTCTGAGTTACTGTCACTTGACATATTATAGTGGAAAATATCAGACGCTTCAGCATAAGAACAATAATGCTTGATGGTTTAGGTAAATAACAAAAGAGAAAGAGCCAGAAGAATAGGGTTTTTATAAGAGATAAACGATAAGATGGCGCGCAACACCGCGCTCCCGCAACCGATACATGATATCATGGTCAAAAACGATGATGAGATGCGATATAAAAATACATGGGATGACTGAACTGTCTATAGATACAATGACGACTGGCAATGCTGAACCAGAGGGAAACTACTCTCGCTTCCTTTTTTTTTGGGCTTCTTCGTTCTCAGGGGTCTCCCCTTGAAGCCGCTTTTTTTCGCTCAGTTTCTTTACCACTTCCTTTCCGGATATTCCGTCAACTGGACGGAAATAAGGTTGGCATCTCCAATACGGCACTTCTTTGTAAGATCCTCCCCAATACTCTTCCGGCCCATTCTTGATCGAGTCTAATTCTTCGATGTTTTCCTGTTTGAAGATTGACTCTACTATCGATTCAATTTTCCCGACTACTTTCTCTTCTATTTCATCTAGTGTAGTCCCCTTATGAATAGCAGCAATTTCTGCCCTAACATCTGTGTGGATGGGAAGAAAGGTTCTTAGCAATCTGAAAAGATGCGATTTAAGGGCCTTCCTTGATGCATAGCCTGGAGTGGTCTTCAGGATCTCAAAATATTCACGGACAATCTTGTCCAGCCTAGGAAATTGTTTCTCTTTATCTTCAGTGATAGTCCAAAACACTCCAGGGTTGAACAGATTGCCTTCCGCTGACATTACCGCATCAGCATTCACTTTTTCCAAACATCTACCCAGGTCATCACTGTATAAGATATTACCATTGGCGAAGAACACCGTATCCTTGGGTAAGTTGTCTCGGATGTACCTTAGGGTTTCCCAGTTTGCCAAACCAGTCTGTTGGCCTTTCATTTCTCTTGTTCTACCATGTATCGTTAAAAACTGAGCTCCTGCATCTAATACCATTTTAGCGTACTCCAGAGATTTCTCCTTATCATCATAAACACGAATCTTGGCAGTAATTGGAATTGACAAATTCTCATGAAGATGTCTTATGAGTTTGTGGACTAAATTCCAGTCGTCCATAAGAAATGACCCATAGTTTCCCTTCTTTGCGATTCCTTGTGGACAGCCCAGATTGAGATCTACAGCATCACATTTATCGACGACATGCCTAGCTGCCTGCAGCAGATACTCGGGATCATTGGCGCAGAACTGGACAATTAGTGGGCGGTCAACCTTTTCGTCTCCGTCCAGCTCTGACATCATGTCTTTTCTGTATTTTTCTTGGGTGGCGAAGAGCTTGGCATGGAACATTGGAGTATAACAGAGATCAGCTCCGTATCTTCTACTTAGAATTCTCCAGGCCAGCTCAGATTGGTCTACCATGGGAGCAACAATAGTCTTGGGCTTCCCGATAGCTTCGTATAGCGCTCTTCCATTCAGCTTAGAGAGGACTGTCATCTTGAACAGACTTTTGACGGTATTCACTTTGGAAAAGGGTTCTACTACTCAAGTGGAGAACAGTAAAGGGAACATCAGAATTTTTTTTTTTTTTTTTTTGAATTTTCCCTCGATCCAAAATGCACCCCCCAAGGAGTTTATTTATAATATCAACATCTCAACTTTGCCATCAAACTGCACTTCATTGGCTAACAGCATAGCAGAGAACCTGTTTAGCATATGACACGAGGCATCAAGAACGGCGACCAAGGTATAATATCAACCATTGTTTCTAGGTTGCTTCCGTTAGTGATTGCTTCATGGGTTATTATATATCTGCTTAGAAGCCAGGATCGAGAGACAAATGCGCAGCATTCCAGGATATATTCGTGGATGAGGTTCTATTGGAACAAGTTAAGAGAGAGAAATACTGAAAATCGTGATGGCTCCATACTTGGGGCTCCCCAGTTTAATCCAGTCGAAAGGTTTGAAATTTATAATGTGGAGTCTCTTTCACTGATAGCTGCTCTGAGCATATTTTTCGTTTATATGCTGAGCTGAGCAGAACGATATAGGCACTTTAGGACAGTTAGAATGTAATATAGGAAAAATAATTATTCCAAGAAGGATTGCTGAAAAAAATATCGACAACGGCAGGACTCGAACCTGCGCGGGCAGAGCCCAAAAGATTTCTAATCTTTCGCCTTAACCACTCGGCCACGTTGCCTTATTGGGATAAATCTTGAGGTCTACGGGTCAGGACATGTTTGACGAGTTTTCTTGCAAAGTGTTATTCGTTAAAAAAGGATTGATACTTGTCACACTAAGTTCGCAGATCGTTACTTGAAGAACCACAATGAACACAGGAAGACATTGAAAAAGAAAAAATAACGACAACGGCAGGACTCGAACCTGCGCGGGCAGAGCCCAAAAGATTTCTAATCTTTCGCCTTAACCACTCGGCCACGTTGCCTAGATTAGAACCAAAAGTTGCGCAGTTCACCTAGTGGAATATAACTGAGCTTAAGTGATTGTAATAGCTACCAGTACCTTTGTGATAACTGTATATCCTTATTGTAATAGCTACCAGTACCTTTGTGATAACTGTATATCCTTTAGCAAATCATGAGTTCCAAGATGAACAGAGCAGATACTAGTTGCAAAGAGATTTCTCAAAATGATTCTAGAACTTTTCCAGTATACACCTAGATTCATCCTGGAAATTTGAGAACTACATGAAAAAATCTGGATAATGTCCGCAGTCCAATCCAACCTCAAACCCACTAGTAACGCCTCTTGCTCCATAATAATGGAAATGGGGTGATAGCTCCGCACTGCCACCCAAGCGACGGGAAAACCGGGGTACAATAGCAAGAAAGAGAGGTGAAGACGTTTCTAATAGGGTTTTCGCTTACTAGAAGGTAGTTTTGTGGTGAACGTGCACCTAGAAGGGAACCACGAGGGGACCACGGGAAGGCCCAACACCTCTCGAAGATCGGCAAGAGTCAGTCCATCAGCTGTTGTGAAATCTAGAACTTGAGGCAGAAGAAAAAGGCCTCTCGACAGACCTGTCAACATGGTGGTTGCCAGTGATGACAAAAGATTGTGAAACTAATCCGAATCAAAACACACACATTACGCTAGATAGACTAATAATAAACACAATCAACGTTACCACGGTGGATAAGCCAGTTCCAGTAACCCACAGTTGGCCTTAATGGCAGTAAATTACCTAATACGATCCACCATAACAGCCAGATGACGTATCATTCGCGTAAGTTTGAAAATTTTGCACACCTCTACTACCACAGAAGGCTCCACCACCAGGAGAGTCATCTCGTCAACCTGATAAGTCACGTGAAATCTGCTATTCTAGACGTGACGAAGACAAAACAATGAAGCAAACCAGTGAGGCGAGGGGAGGCTTATCGGATTGAGGCGCCCGCCGGTTTGTGCAATTGAGCTTTCCCAGAGACGATCTGAGCACACTAAGCAAGGCCTAGTTGATCCCACGTAACAACTACCTGACGAACGGCCTGGACGACACCCCCCGTACTCAATTTTTTTTTTCTCCCAAACCCTGCTGTTTTCGTAACCTGCCTGCTCCACCCGAAAAATGCTCAAGCTGGAGCCATCCACGTGACTAAACAACCACCACAGTTCCGAAAAAATGACTATTGTCTGTGCCATAATCGCGTATTGTAGTATGATTCATAAGTTATGTGGCCTGGTCATATAAATAGACACCAGCCCGTCACTGTGTCAAGCATTAAGAAAAGAAAAAGGTAAAATCTTTTGGAACTCATTGGAAATGTTTACTCTAGATGACTTTTGTGTGATAGACGGCAACCCTTGCCAGCCTGGGTGCATCTACTGCTCCAAGGAGTGCCGAGAGCAGGACACCTCCACCCAGCACACCTGCGATCTATGCGACATGTGGGACCTCCAATCAGGAGGCCATGACAAATTCAGAAAGAGCTCTCTATTCTCTACACCGGAGCTGAGCGACTCTTGCCCCAATTCCCCACTACAATCTTTCGAAGACGAAATCTTCACCCCAGTTGATGACAAGGGGGGCTTCTTATACGAGTTGACGCAGTTCTCCCGGAACACCAAGGAATACACTTTGAAGGAGCCATTGCTACTTGATCTGAACAGCTCTAACAGTCCCAGCGATACCACTAAACAAAGCCAGCAGCAACATACACAACAGCAACCGAATGTGCCACAATCTTTTACCCCAGACCTTTCTACGGCTCACCAGAACTATCTGATATGGCTACAGAGAGCTTCTTAATGGGTTTAGTTTGCATTTAATCTACTTTTTAATTTGGTAGCGGCATTTTCGTTTCAGGGATTTGATAGGATAGGTTTTTACGGTTATGGTTAGGTATAGGAATACAATTTATAGTGATAATAGAGAAAGCATGATAATTAGAAGGTGGAAATATTTCCCCCCCCTAGATGGTGTACTAGCCCCTCCGGCCCAGTATATATGCCGCACCGCGTAGCGTATGGCTATTTCCGCTGACTCTGCCGAATCGAGCGGCTTGCGTGTTTCAAGGTCTCTCCCTCTGAGTCAAAAAAAAAATTCTTGTACGCGCGCGCATCCTCCCCGGTTTTCCTCCTATCCGCCGCACTCAAATATTCACTATCTCCGTCGTGGAAAGAAAAAAAGGAACCACTATCTAATTTCACATTTGACAAACCCATTCTTTCACACTTGAAAAACTGCGAAAATGTCTGCCAACACAGAGCTCAAGAAAAAACCTGTCAACTTCTCAAACATCTTGCTGGGTGCTGGTTTGAACATGTTCGAGTAAGTCACTTCTCCTAGGCAGCCAGCTAATGTGGTCCATACTAACACGATCAGAGTTACCTCTTTAGGTCAGCCTCTTGAAGTTGTCAAAACAACAATCGCTGCCAACCGTCAATTCACCATTCTGCAGGCTTTCAAACATGTCTGGTCTCGTGGTGGTGTCTTCGGTTTCTACCAGGGGTTGATTCCATGGGCTTGGATCGAAGCATCCACCAAGGGTGCTGTACTGCTTTTCGTGTCATCCGAGGTCGAGTATCGAGCAAGAACCTTCGGTGCTGGCAACTTCACCGCCGGTATCACTGGTGGTGTTTTCGGTGGTTTGGCTCAAGCATACCTCACAATGGGTTTCTGTACTTGTATGAAGACCGTTGAGATCACAAGAGCTAAACAGGCAGTTGTTCCTGGTCAAGCTCCACAGTCTGCTTTCCAAGTTTTCCTGGATATTTACCGCAAAGAAGGTATTCGTGGAATCAACAAGGGTGTCAATGCTGTTGCCATTCGTCAATGTACCAACTGGGGTTCTCGTTTCGGTCTGTCTCGTCTTGCTGAGCAGGTCATTAAGAAGATTTCTGGAAAGGGCGAGCACGAAGGTCTTTCCGTAGTGGAAAAGATTGGCTCATCTATGATCGGTGGAGGTCTTTCTGCATGGAACCAACCTATTGAGGTTATTCGTGTCGAAATGCAGTCGAAGACTAATGACCCATCACGTCCAAAGAACTTGACTGTTGGCTCAACTTTCAAATACATTTATGGACAGAATGGTATCAAAGGATTGTACCGTGGTGTCACCCCTAGAATCGCTTTGGGTGTCTGGCAAACTGTCTGTATGGTCGGTCTAGGTGACATTGCTCGTGAATTTGTCGGTAAGTTGACAGGTGATATTCCTCAAGCCAAAGGTCATTAGAATTAAGTACAATAGCGAAATAGGATCAACTTCTTTTTTCACTGTCCATCCTCAACGTCTCTTCGAATAGATTTCCTGATGATTTTGTTGGATGTGCTGCCTTTCCTGGAACCAAAGTGGCTGTCAATGGCGTGCTTACGGAAAGTGCTCCATCATGCACTCCAGAAAACGCAGTTGTAGACGGAATTGATGATAAAAGCGGGGGGTTACTGTTAAACTGCGTAGTGGTAGACAGGGCAGGTAACTCGTTTGCTCGAATCAAATGTCTAAACGAACTTTCTTCTAGTCGGATAGTCACGTCCTTCGTTGCTTTCGTCAAAGTAGCCATTGAAGATCTCACATCATTCAACATTGGAAGGTCCGCCATGGCACTCTTGGTAGAGGCCAGGATATTGATAATAACCTTCAAAAAGTAATTGGTATCATCCCAAAACTTGCGCACTTCCACCAGGGACTCTTCTTGACGAATGGTAGCCAGACGGGAATGTAGTCTTCTGGTGACATCCATGGCTGAAACGCATGTACTTGTAAGATCTTTCACCTTGAGGGCAACTACATTACTCACCGACCGAGACTCCTCGCCTTGGGCAGACGCTATTGCACTCTTCGAGATAGCAGCGTTAAGTTGACTGAAGACGACTTGAGCTGCAGAGGTTGCGTTGCCAATATACTCAAAGAGCAGTTCATCTTGCTCTTTCAGATCCTTGACATCTGTTTGCAGCAAATCTTCACCTGCTGTAACAGTAGTATCAATGCGAAGAGGCTTAGTTCGGGCTGGCTGCTTTGGAGGTATAGCTTTGAAATTTGGATTGAGAATTTGATAACAATTCACCAGTTCAGCACAAGAACCGAAAAGCCTCAAGCAAGACTGGCGTAAGACAAGAATGTTTGCCTTATCTGTAAACGAATCCAACCTTGATCTCAGAAATACAACGATTTGTTTGAACGAACTTAGACAGTGGGAAACGGATGAAATAACATTATCAGTTAGACTCGTTGGAGTTGGAGACGGAACCTGTTGCAGTAGTTCAAGATAGCCTACGAGTCCGCCAAAGTGTTCATCTGAATTATTCAGATACCATTCCATTCTTGAGGATAGTTTGGCATCTTCGCAATAGTCACAAAATTTTTGAACGACATTATGAGCTTCTGTGAGGGAAAATACGATTTTGTTGGATATTTCAAATAACTTGGATTGTGTTAAAGAAGAGCCCTTACCCTCTGGAAGGGTTGAGAGACGCTTAAAATATGCACTTGACTTCTTCTCATGATTAAAAATAGTACCATTTCCTTCAGAAGTCCCAAACGTATGAGATCTGTTCCTTGGAGCAACATTGGACTTTTTACTGCCTGAAAAATCTTTGGGGGACAACCTCGCCGCAATGGTTGGGTTGATAGCTGTGGGAATCGTAGGAGTGGTTATAGACGGAGCATTGCTCACAGTGCTTGTAGTATTAATGGATAAAGGAGGAGGTGGTGGTGGAACGGAAGGCAGAGCAGATATATTTGTCGTAGTAGTGGTGATGGTGGTGGTTGTGGTTGTGTTATTATTCTGTGTATCCTGTTCAACAGGTTTGGAAGTTTGCAAAGGAGCTGGTTCACTATTGACAGGTTTCTTAATGACAAAACCCATTCTCTTTGCAGCCCGCGTTGATATATGATTTTCACTGTTGCTCCTACTGCGCATGATTAGCCCATCGTCGGAATCATTAGAGTCGTCCTTTTCTTCTCCATGACTACTAAGAAACGACCTCAAGTTATCAAGCCAATCTCTACTCGTTTGTTGCTGCCACATTTGAATATTCTCTAAGGTTGGGAACTTCATAGGATTTCCTGACAGCTCAAGCACTTTTAAATTGACCATCTTGGAGACGCTACTAGGTAGAGTCTCCAGGAAATTATCCTGCAATGAGAGTACTTTTAGGGATGTCAAATTACTAACATTCTTGGGGAGTGTTCTGATTTGATTTGAACTGATATCCAGGACTTCCAGTTTCTGCAGCAGACACAACACCAAGGGAAACTCCTGAAAGCTATTTCCATGCAGATCAAGGCAAGTTAGCTGGGACAAACGGTTGAAATACAATGGAAGAAAGCTTAGTACATTATCCTGCAGAGACAACCTAGTAGTTCTATCCTTGATCATCTCAATAGCCTCAGTAGGAAAGGAATGCAAGTTGCAGTTTGCCAGTTTCATTCCATTATCATCGTTGATACTCCGCTTGAACTCTTCAGATATGAGAGTTACGGCTCTAGACCTCGACAGCTCGCCACTTGTTTGAGGATCCGTACTGGCTCTTGGGCCAGCATTCTCGTCATCTGCAACCATGTATAAAGTCTTTCTTTTTGAATGCGACTGACAGTGGATTGGTATCAGGTTGGAGAAAGCGTACGGTGATGGCTGTAGGGTTGTCTGGATCAGGATCAGGATCCTATGTAATCGATTAGGCGATAATTGGGATTCGTGAAATTAGAACTTACACTACAAAAGTGGATCGATGAGGACTGGAAGAAGAGAGAGATCTCTGATGAAATACAGGCGAAGCGGGGCACTAGTAACTGTGGAATATTATCCAAGTGTGATTATTAAATCTATATTTTTTCTGTCTATAAAGGAAACAGTTAATTGTTTGTTTTGGGAAACATGGTTTTACCTAGTGTGGATATTGATATAGCCATAACAGCTTAGCCAACAGAATTACAGCTAACACAGCAAATGCTACACAGAGAACGCTGTCTCTTTTGCTCTTGAACTCCGTCTCAACTATTTTCACTTGCTCCATAACCTGGGTACGAAGAGCCACCTCTTGCACTTTTGTTTTCTGTTCATTCAAGACATTTTTGTATCCTTCTATTACTTCCTGAAGATTGCTCAATTTAGTCGATGAATCTGTATTCTGCTCATCTCTCTGGACAGATTGCGTTAACCTTGGAACGGTGTCTTCTTCAAGGGTTCTCATTTCTGATTTCAAGCTTTCTTTCACTATCAGCATTTCCTTATTCAACCTGTTCAACTGATGTAATTTCTCGTCAATGGCCTGCATCAACATAGCTTTCTCTTCATCTGCTTTAAATATCTGATACTTGAGGCTCTTTATCAGATCAAACTCTAATTTGCGAACCGTCTGTAACATATAATCGTCAACTTCTTCAAATTTTCCATCACCGTCCTCAGAAAGGGAAAGCTGTTCAAAAATGTTCAAATCCGCATTTGATCTACTTGACAAGTCGTCAGGATTTTCCAAAACGCCTCCACCTGGAGATTCTGTACGTGCCTCTTCCGCCTCTTGGTCTCCATCCTTATAGAACGATTCTACCAGACTTTGCGGCGTATCGCTGCCTAGTTTTCCCAGAGATGTGAAGCTGGGAGTCTGTTTGTGTTTACGTGTGAGTGATGCTATTGGATTGGTGAAACTGCTGGATGCGCTATGAGTGTATCTTTCAGGGGTAGATTCTCCTGAGATCTTCGCCTTCGGAGTTCTGGACTCTGGGACGGTATTGATAAGAGGCTCTGAACCATTTCTAGTGTGTCTGAAGGGAGATAACAGATCCTGTTGCGGCGCCGTCAATCCAGAGGACCGTGCGGTCGACGAGACGTTCATCTCTAAAATATATTTGGTCCAAAGGCAAGCAGTTTCTTACCAAGCAGAATGAATTTCTTGGAATTCCATTCCTCCTCTCTTATCGGTGCGAGAGGTTCGGTTCTCTAAGACTCTGGAGCCCAGCGGTTCGTTCCAGCTAAACGCCCTTCCAACATCTAGAACGTGCCCCAACCAATACCAGGGGACGCGACTTGAAATCAGAGTGGTTTGGTCAACATCGAAACAAACATCACACAAACTCGTTGTTTCAGGGTCAACAGTTGTGCTCAATATCTGATCTACCCACCTTTTTGAATACCAATCGTATAACTGGACACGCGTGTTGAAACGGAAAACAGTGATACCCAATTTTTGTTTGTTTTTGTTTTTAATTTGTAATTAGACATCCACTTCTGAACCCTCGTATAGTATCACCATGTCTACAGGGACATTTGAAGTCGGCGCCCGTTGCTGGATACCAGATGAACAATTGGGCTGGTGTGGGGCAGAGGTGTCTGAAATTTTGGAGGATAATGGCAAGTATTTATTGACTTTTACCAAAGAGAACGGAGAATCCCAACAGATCAAAACCTCTACTTTGGAAGAGGACAACGACGTGGAACCAAAGTTGAGAAATCCCCCTATTTTGGAAGCACAGGAAGATCTTACAAGTCTTTCGTATCTGAATGAGCCATCTGTTTTGAATGCCATCAAAGTCAGATACTCTAGACTCAATATTTATACTTATTCCGGTATTGTCCTGATTGCAACCAACCCTTTCCAAAGAGTTGATCAGTTGTATTCTCCTGACATTATCCAGGCGTATGCCGGAAAGCGTAGAGGAGAGCTGGAACCACATTTGTTTGCCATAGCTGAAGATGCCTATCGTTGTATGAAGACTGATCATGAGAACCAATCTATTGTCGTCAGCGGTGAATCGGGAGCAGGTAAAACAGTTTCCGCCAAGTATATTATGCGTTACTTTGCCTCTGTCGATTCAAGCAATCACTCTCACAATATGTCTGACACAGAAAAACAAATTTTGGCTACTAATCCCATTATGGAGGCCTTTGGTAACGCTAAAACCACGAGAAATGACAATTCCTCCCGATTTGGTAAATACTTAGAGATTTTGTTTGACAAAAACACTGTGATCATTGGTGCTAGAATTAGAACTTATTTACTAGAACGTTCCAGATTAGTGTTTCAGCCACTCACTGAAAGAAACTATCACATATTCTATCAAATATTAGCGGGACTATCCAAGGATGATAAGGAAAAGTTGGGATTAACGTCGGCAGAAGACTTTCACTATACAAACCAAGGTGGCGAATCTAAAATCAAGGATGTAGATGACGGTGAAGAGTTTAGTATCACATCAGATGCTTTATCGTTGATCGGAATAAATAAGGACAAGCAGTTTCAGATTTATACTCTTCTTGCTGCTCTCTTGCATATTGGTAACATTGAGCTAAAGAAAACGAGAAATGATGCACACCTTAGTTCCGATGAACCTTCTCTGGTAAAGGCATGTGAACTGCTTGGTTTAGATCCTGTCAACTTTGCAAAATGGATCGTGAAGAAACAAATTATTACCCGTTCCGAAAAAATTGTTTCCAACTTGAACCACCAACAAGCGATTGTCGCCAAAGATTCCATAGCAAAGTATATATATTCTGCACTTTTCGACTGGTTGGTCGAATATGTCAACAGTGATTTGTGTCCCCCTGAGGTCGAGGCAAACATCGAGTCGTTCATTGGTGTTTTGGATATTTATGGATTTGAACATTTTGAGAAGAACTCATTTGAACAGTTTTGTATCAACTATGCTAATGAGAAACTGCAACAAGAATTTAATCAACATGTGTTCAAGCTTGAACAGGAAGAATATGTACGGGAAGAAATAGAGTGGTCTTTTATTGAATTTGCTGACAACCAACCATGCATTGCCCTTATTGAACAAAAGCTGGGTATATTATCTCTGTTGGATGAAGAATCAAGACTGCCATCTGGTGATGACAAATCATGGATTGAGAAGATGTACCAGACATTGGACAAGGAACCAACTAACAAAATTTTCAAGAAGCCCAGATTTGGAAATAATAAATTCATTGTTAAGCACTATGCCCTGGATGTCCCTTATGACTCTGAAGGTTTTATAGAGAAGAACAGAGATACGGTAAGTGATGGACAACTTGAGACCCTAAAAGCTTCTACGAATCAACTTCTTTTGGAAATATTAGCAACGGTAGACAGAAATGCAGAGAAGATTTCATCTAACCAACCATCCAAACCAGGGAAGATGATGAATAAGAAACCAACCCTAGGGTCTATTTTCAAGAATTCGTTGATTGAGCTAATGAAAACTATTGATTCTACGAATGTACATTATATTCGATGTATCAAACCTAATGAAGAGAAGAAAGCTTGGGAGTTTGATCCCGTTATGGTGTTATCCCAATTAAGAGCTTGCGGTGTTTTGGAAACTATTCGAATTTCATGCGCAGGTTTCCCATCTAGGTGGACTTACGCTGAGTTTGCCCAACGTTATCATATTCTTGTCAAACCCGATGCTTGGACCAAGCTATTGACAGGTAATGCTGATGAAAAAGCAATCAATGAGCTTTGTGAATTGATTTTGAAGGAAACCGTGGATGATCCTTCAACTTATCAAATGGGTAATACCAAAGTTTTCTTTAAAGCTGGAATGCTGGCCAAGTTGGAGAATCTCAGAACTGAGAAACTGCATCAGTCTGCCGTTATGATACAGAAGCATATCCGCAAAGTTTATCATCACACCAGATATTTACGGATTAGAAATGAGACAGTTGAGTTGCAAGCAGCTATCAGGGGAACGAGTGTACGAGGTAAAATTAGGCGGGAACTTGAGCAACGAGCTGCCACTTTGATACAAACTATCTCTAGAGGATTTTTAGTACGAAGGGCATACAAGGATCAGGTTCAATCTGCAGTGACAATTCAGTCCAGTATCCGTGGGTTCAAGGCTCGGAAGTCTGTTATGGAAATAAAACACAAGAAGTCTGCAGAAGTACTACAGAGAAATTTCAGAGCATATCTAGCCAGACGGGGATACGCAAAGCATCTGAAAGGCATTGTTCTTGTACAGAGTTACGCTCGTCGCTGGAACGCACGGAAGAAGCTGAAGACTTTGAAAATTGAGGCCAAATCCGTTGATCACCTTAAAAAGCTCCAATACAATCTGGAAAACAAGGTCATTGAGTTAACCCAGTCCCTAACAGATAAGATTGCCGCCAATAAGGATCTTGTGAAGGAGATTGATCGTCTTAAGGAAACAGTGGCAGAATCAAGTCAAGCACACGAGACTCTTAAGCAAAGAGAGATTGAATTTAAAGACATTCTTAGCGAGAAAGAGAACGACCATTTCACCAAAACCGAATCTCTGACACTGGAACTGGCGGAGGCAAAAGCCACCTATGAAGCGTCGTTAAAGAAGACAGAAGAGTTGATGGAGCAACAAGAGGCTTTAAAGAAGGAAGTTGCTGAAAATGTTGCTGCTTTGACTAAAGCAAGAGTTGAGTTGGAATCCAGGAATGATGAAAATATTTCCTTGAATGAAACTGTGACAAAACTGAGAACAGATATTGATAACTTACACAAAGAGCTGGAAAAGGCTAGATCTGGCTCTGTATTCCAACAAGGCGTTCTAAGCAGCAACAAGTCGATCAATGGCAGGATAGCAAGTGTATCCAGCGAAGCAGACTTCGAACTGAATAACAAAAAGAACGGTTCTGCGCGTAGAGTTTCTGGAGTATATGAAGGGATTGAAAATGTATCACCAGACGATTTGGATCGTCTCAACAGTGAGCTTTGGTCACTGCTAAAGGATTCTAAAAGCCTACACAAGGAAATCATTGAGGGTTTGCTGAAAGGACTCAAAATTCCAGGATTTTCTGTTGCTGCGGACTTGAAGAGAAAAGATATTCTTTTCCCTGCCCGTGCTATCATTATTATTATCAGTGATATGTGGAGACTGGGATTAACCTCAGAAAGTGAACAGTTTTTGGGTCAAGTGTTGGCTGCCATCCAAAATATTGTCTCTTCGTTAAAGGAGTCAGATGTTATCGCTCATGGAGCTTTCTGGTTATCCAATACTCACGAACTGTATTCATTTGTGTCATATGCTCAATCTAACATCATCAACAATAAGGAGGCTGCAACCAGTTTAGGTGAGGATGGATATAACGAGTATTTGAAGCTAGTGGCTGTTGTCAAAGAAGATTTTGAGTCACTTTCATTCAACATTTACAATATGTGGATGAAGAAAATGCAGAAGGAGCTTCAAAAGAAGGCCATTTCTGCACTTGTTGTATCTCAATCACTTCCAGGGTTTAGTACCCCAGATCAATCACCCTTTTTGTCCAAAGTTTTCAATTCTGGAGATTCTTACAAGATGGAAGATATACTGACATTTTTTAATTCCTTATATTGGTCTATGAGAACATACTTTATCGAGCAGCCGGTAATCAATGAAGTGTTGGAACAATTACTAAGATACATTGATGCTATTTGCTTTAACGATTTGGTAATGAGAAGAAACTTTTTGTCTTGGAAAAGAGGACTACAGGTGAATTACAATATAACTCGCTTAGAAGAATGGTGTAAGACTCATGGAATAAAGGATAGTCTTACCCATCTGATCCACATGGTACATGCTGCCAAACTTCTACAATTGAGAAAGAATACTGTAGCCGACATTGGTATCATCTTTGAAATCTGTTATGCGCTGAAGCCAGCTCAGATACAAAAGTTGATCTCACAATACTATGTCGCCGATTATGAGACCCCTCTAGCACCTGGGGTTTTATCTGCGGTGGCTGAAAGAGTGAAGGCTGCGGGTAGTAATGGTGAGTTTTTCCAGCCAGTAAACTCCGATGGGAACTTTGAGGATCCTTTCCGATCTGTTGGAGTGCGACCTGTCTACAAAGTTGAGGCTTATATTCCAGCCTGGTTGAACTTACCGACATTGAAGGAGATAGTCAATCTCGTCGCCAAGGTGGCCATGATGAACGAAATCATGGCTCAAAAACAGGACAACGAAGAGAATGAAGTTCAACCGGAGTTCGTAGCCCAATAGAAGAACACATACAAAAGGAAGAGCAAAAGAAGCATACACCATTAGATACTAAGCTACGTACATCAACGCCAACCAATTATATATATCCAAGAAATAATACACATTATCCTTGACTGAGACTGAATCTGACAATTATGTGAAATGAACAACAATAGGAACGATGATAACAATTAGCAAAATCACGATTCCGAGGATGATACACATACGCATCTTCATGTCTTTCCACCACATTTGTTTACGTACTCTGTTAGCACCTCGTCTGAACCCTTGGGCATTAACGGCCAGACTGTCAGCTTTGTCCTGGATCGACTCCAAACGTTCGCCTCGTTGTGCCACTTTGTTGATGTTGTCTTTCATAATGCCGACCGTAGCGTCGATCTGATTCTGAATGTCTTGTGTCTTAGGTGCGGCTGCTTCGGAGCCCTGTGCAGGGATATATGGGTCATATGGGACTGAGGAAGACATCTTTTCTGGGTTGATTGTGTCTGTGTGCTATTGTTAACTTCGGTACGAAACAGCGATTTGATAGTTCCAGGAGTGGCCAAGCTAAATATGAATTTGTCACATTGGGGCGAAGGGTTCCTGCTCGTATTAATCAAGACACGACTATTGCACTAGGATGGTTATATAATCATGAGAAATCATCTTCGTAGCCCGAGTTAGCACCACTGTAAAAGCTGGAGATTGATGATAAGGAGCATGAGTAAGCCGATAGAACAGGCCATCAAGACCAAGATAACTGGTGCCTTCCAGCCGGTACATTTGGCGGTGAAAAATGACTCCTCCAAACACGCTCATCATGCTGGCTTAAGAGGGGCCACCAATGTGACAGAATCACATTTCAGGCTGACAATAGTGTCAGATGCCTTCGCAGGAAAAGCCCTGCCAGCAAGACACAGAATGGTTTACACGCTATTAGACGAAGAAATAAAAGAGAAAGGAGTCCATGCTGTGCAACTGAAAACGAAAACTCCAACGGAATGGGAAAAAGATCCAAAAGATCTGTAATTTAATTTAAGTTAGATAATTATACAGTAAAAAACTTGACGTTCCCCATTAGCTCTCCTCTTGCAAAAACTTGACATAAGCATCGATATCAAACAGTTCAGCGTCCAGCAACTGGTCAGAATCAGTGACTTTCAGTTTGGCTATCCATCCCTCTCCCAATGGATCGCTGTTAATTAATGCAGGGTTGCTGGTCAACTCGTCATTGGCTTCCAAGATCTCTCCATCTACAGGAGTGTAAATTTCACTGGCTGATTTGACCGACTCAACGGATCCAATGGAGTCACCAACTTGGACAGAATCACCCACTTCAGGGACTTCCACAAAAGTAGCGTCTCCAAGCGCATCAGCAGCGTACTTGGTAATTCCCACAAATGCAGTTCCATCGGGATGACTTGCTAACCATTCGTGTTCACGTGTGTAACGAACAGTGACAGAATCAGAAAACTTGAAAGGTGCAGCACTTGGATTCAGGGAGTTAGCTTGAGCAACGGTGGAATTGAATCGCAACATTCGGGAGCCCAGTGCGGCAGCAACAGGGCGCATTGGGAGCACAGCTATTCTTAGTGGGGCTATCATGTTGTATGTTATTTGCACGCTTGTGTGTATGGATGCGATCAAAGGTGATAAGAGGTTCTGTGAGTGGTGTGTGTTGATTATATATAAATGGTGGTAGCTTTCTTTTGACTCTGTGAGACGTGACTCTGTTATGACTTGGCGACAGGGAATCGCGAAGGATTCGGTCTGACGCAGACACTAGAGAAGAGCCGTCTTACCATTCTTTTCAGCTTGAAGACGTTGGCACCTTATTAGCCTCCCAAAATGTAACATTCTGATCTAAAGTTGCTGGTAAAAATGACAATTCTGGTGCCAAGCTACCGATCGTTTGAAAAAAGTCCCTTCCAAACGTATTAATGAAAAAAAGCTGAGAGTTCGCTAACATTGGAAACCATTCCATGGCTGTCTCAGGCGTAATCGATCTCCAACGATCAACCAGTAAAGGATCTCTTGAGCTAAAGTCTTTGAATGCCTTCTTCTGTAAATAAAGCTCCAATTGTGCTAGCTCGCCGAACTCGTCGTTCAGGGAGATACCCCACTTGACTGAGATAGGTAGAGGACGTGCAACGTTGGAAATGTCAGCAGCCTTGATTAATAAACAGACAAGTAGAGAAGACGACATCTTGGTCGGGTCTTTAGTATCCTTTGCCTTCTGTAAATATTCAAAATGACATGACATATCTGTTGCCAGAATTGCTTCTTTCATTACTTTCCTACAGTCAATATTCTCAATCGTTCCTAACAGAGCAGGGAAGTATACTTGCAATATTTGATAAAATTGGGTAACATGAAAATTTTCTAGTACAGATTGATTATCAAAAGCTTGTGCGACTGGAACATCGTACTTATTCATAAATTGATTGGTAACCGCAGGATGACCGATATCATGGCCCAATGAAGCGACCACTAAAAGTAATGCATTTAACGGGGAAAACATATTGAACAAAGATGTCGAAGGTTTCAGCTTGGAAAGAAAAAAGTAAGAAGCCTGCATTACGTCTGTAGCATGCCTGAAATTGTGGAAGGGGTTTCCCAATCGGTAGTTATCTCTAAGGTGGAAAATGAAACTCCACAATCGATGTTTAGGCATCAAGTGTGACAAATGTGGGTATGAAGCAGATAGGATATCAATAGAAGTATCAATCATGATATATGCGCAGTGTAAAAGTTCATCAATAGTCAGGTCCACGGCAGCAAAGCCCCATTTATGGATTAATTCTGAATAATCGAAAGATGATTTTCTCAACTTCAAGTAGTCTGTATAAGGAATTTCCTTCGATAACAGATCGACAAAATGTTGATACTCTTTTAATGGAACAGTTTCTGTGAAAACATTATCTTTGCATCGTTGCATAGTATTCAACTCTAAGGGGAGCTTAGGGAGAGGTTCGTTGGAATGTTCGCCATGCTCATAAATTGGATGCACTTCTGTCCACAACCGCACACGAGTTAATCTTGATCTCAGATAGGGGTCTATACCAGCAGTTCTCGTCTTCGCTTCACTACAAGCAGCCTTCCAAGCAGTGCCATCACCTTCTGGATCAAAATATTGTATAACTACCGGACTAAGATGGTGGAAGTGAGCCCTTACAAGTGCTGCTTGGCGGCTAAGATCTATACAGTCCAACGAATTCTCTTCACTATGTTTTGATTTTATCCCGCTGGCAACGTCAGGGTCAAATGTATTAATTAGAACGGCAAATGAATGAAGGTAATCGTCTTCTGAACTGTTAGATCTGATCTGGCCCGACGCCTCATCGTAGGAGTATGATGCCCTTGTGGTAAGGTAACGAAGTAGGGAACTGAAAGAAGAAAAATCTGCCCTTATGCACAGATTACTGCCCTCTTTCACAACCCTTGGAGAGACACACGGTTTTGCTTTGTCAAGCGTTATCAAGTTGTAAATCATGATATATAAGAAAAGAAATGGGGGAGGGACAATAAAACGGTAGCTGTAGTCTTGTCGCAGCAGGAGGAGAAATCGTCGCGAGGAAGTAAACTGGAAGGATTAAGTAGTAAATTTAGGCGCCTGTACATGAAATGAAATGGCTTGAAGTGATACAATGAGTTGTGGGAAGTGGCTTTGGGAAAGAAGAAGGTTGAGTCTCTCTATATAAAAACAGTCTACTCTATGTGCCGGACATATGTATAGCGTATGGATCTAAGCGATCTCGCCTGATAACTGACATTCCCGAACCAGGGCAAAAGCTTTGAGCAGCTTACGGCGAGCACCAACGGTAGCTATGCCTAACTGGGCAAGGTCTTCGTCATTGAGGGTCACCATCACTTTCCAGGACAGGTGTTTCAAAATCTCTGTATACTTGTGTAGACGGAGTGCTTTCAACCAAGCTGGAATATTATTGAGTAACTGAAGAGTGGTAATATCAGGAGGCATGGGAGATTTTGGAGGAGCTGGAGGAGCTTGAGGGTGATTCACGCTGTTGAGTGACGCTAACTTGAGTAAGGACTCTGTTTTCTTAATGTCTTCGTCTGACGACGCAGTTGATGCCATCGTTGTTGATGATTGGGCCATGGGGGTTCCATTAACATTGACAGCAGAGACTGGTCTTGGTGCAGCAGGGACAGATGCTGACACCCCATGAGATTGTTGCTGACGTTGATGTAGTCTCCCACGAGCGTGTGCATCATCAGAATGCAAGGGAGGAGAAGGCTTCTTGAGATCAGACGTGCTTCTGGAGGTGATGGTATTCAATGCGTTCATCTTGAGTACATTTTGACTGGTCAAATCATCGAAATTCATGGTATGACCTATGGAAGAATGTCCATAATGGCCATGCGTAGAATCGTTTTGCAACTGCAACTGCAAAGCTCTTCTATGGAGATATGATGGGTCAGCCACAGGGGAGAAGAGTTGGTAGGGCTGCTGGAGAGGACCTGCTGAGTGTGGTCTTGAGTCCCAATTGAGCTGCTGTTGTTGCTGTTGCTGTTGCTGTTGATGTGACTGCTGTAAATGTTGCGAGTGTAAGTTCGAACTACCTATATTATTGGAGTTGGTTGAAAATTTCCCCTCCACATAGGCTAGGACATCTGGGTTCAAATCGGACAATAAAAGATCCACAGCGACTATTTGTTCGTTGGAATTCAGAGACTTGATCCACGAATTGAATCCCAATAACTCACCCGAAAAACCTGAATTCGTTGTGGAAGCACCAGCTACATTATTAGTTGGGGTACCCCCAAACCTATCAAATCCAGCCATACCTCCAAACCCATGATCGTGCAGGCGACTGGTGGCAAGTCCCACGGAGGAAATGGGTCTCTGCGGCGGCGTATCCAAGAACACAGATCCTGATGAGGCCAACAGAGGGCTTGGGAGGCCTATGCCATCTCGAGGTTCAACGAAAGGAATGCCTGAACCTAGTGATGCCCCGATGTTCGTATGAGATGGGACATCAGGTGAAAGAAGCAGAGACGACGAGGAAGCTGGTACCGAAGTGGCGGCAGGATGCTGGATCTCTGCCGTAGCGCTGTTATCCGCCCATTCGTCCTCATTAAAGCGAAGCTTCGACTCTTTCTGGCACATTTGGTGGTTTGTACTCCGGGGAGAAAAAAAAGAGAGAGGGACGAAAGAATACATCCCAAGGGGCATGAATTGGATGGCGTCGCGGGTGATGAGTGGTGTTGTAGTGTCGATCCTCGGTGGAAAAAAAATTGCTAGAGACGACCTCTGGGTAGGAAGTGCTCGCTAGGAGGTAATAGGGGCCTGCAACGTGGCAATTTATTACTTTACTGCAAGAAGGGTTGAAGTAGTATAGGAGTGGGAAGAAAACTTTTTTTTTAAAATTTTTTTTTGCCTTGCATGGGCATTAAAAGTCTAGAAGGTGGTGGAAATTGAGGTAAGCGTCCCCGATGCATAAAGGACTGGTAATTATTAGGGCACGCGATTAGGGAAGGCATTTTTGTGAGACGAAGGTTTAAAGGTGAGTGAGCAGATAAATGGCAGAGCATCGCAACAAGCAGATGACATCAGGGCGGAGAGCTGATTAAACGGAATATTAGACTCATATATTGGTGGCAGCAAGCGTCCCACACATGAACGGCAATCCCCACATAAGCTTAGTTCCTGTGACCGGTATAAGACATCGCAACTTGTCCACCTTAAAACTACATAATTAAACAGCAAGAGTTTGTCTTCTTGGCCTGCTTGTAAAACATCCGAGAACTGGAACTTAGAGCTTCGGACTTGTCCACCAGAGAATCCAATTTCTCCCCTCTCTGCAACACACTCTCAATTGTCTTATGTAAGACGATCTTGGTTTCATCCAGCTCCTTCTGCACTTTGGATAAGGAGTCTGCTTGAGATGGGTCTTGGTAGGTGCGCAAGTACTGTTCTAGTTCGGGATATGCCAATGAAGGTGCGGTGACCGTAACGGATTCCCATTGCGATGGTGGATGTACTGCCAGATACTCGTCGGCGACCTTATTCAGCAGCGTATATGCTGGTCTAACTGGATACTCTTTGTCTGTGATCAAAACGCAAGCAATACCTTCAGATCGACTGTAAACATGGCCAACGTAGTTCCCTTCCTCGACACTCTGTCTCTGTCCGGCTGGAGTTCTCTTGGCCACCGTTTCAGCAAAGAAGGTCATAAATTGCGAGACTCCGCTCTTTTCGAAGAAGGAAAACTGAGAGAGATCCTTAGCATGGGTCAACTCTACTGCCTTCTCACTGTTGGTCTTGATCACTCCTAAATAATACAGTTTCATGCTGTGCTACTGTTTTGTTTTTTCTCTGTGTCGTTGCTGTACTGATGGGTGTAAATTATTTTGGAGATAGTACGAAGCGCGATTTCTCCATAGATTAATTTTTTTTTTTCTTTTTTCCCCTTCTTGAGAGTGTAACATCTCTGATCCAACATATACTGCCCGTCGCGAACTTATCTTCACTTTTTAGCCTTTCCTTGGAAGGGGCTCAGGCTTACCCTCACCTTTCGACCAGATCACCTGGACCTCTCTCCTCCTTTCCTCGTCAAAGTCTCGTTCCTCTTCTTCCGCCTTTTCCTTTCATTCTTCAGAGCCACAAGCTTCTATTCTCACCCTATAGAATGTCTTTTGATCCTGTGTATGATAGCATCAAGTCCAACGATCAGCATCGGGACTCGATGAAAATTGATCGTCTGTTGGACGACGAACCAGTTACGGATAGGGGCGGTCTCAATGGGTCTTCGGAACTTACGACTGCTGCTAATGTAGCCACCAAATCGGAAGACAACCATGCTTCAGCTGTAAGCACCCTGTCAACAGCTTTGCCTCTTCGTGATCCAGCTGACCCTCTGGCGCATTCGGAAACCGCAGAGGCACCAGCTTCTAACACACCAGGGAGAGTCAAGGCTGTTCCCCGTCAACAATTGGCTACAGCCAAGGCAAAAAATTTGAAGAAGCCTGACGGGGAGCCACTGTTGCGCAAGGACATCCGTTTTGAGTTTCTGATGCATCTTTTCATTAACAACTACCGAATTTTCACCAATGATGGAAATTTAAAACTCCCCAGTTTTTTCTACAAATACAAGGACCCAGAGTCCGGGGAGATACTAGAACATGACGGTCGCCGATTGAACTTTTTTGAGCTCTACTTGGCCACGTTGTTGAAGTCGGATCGTCTCAGCAAAACACTCAGGCAAAGGATCGATGAGGATATTAATTACGCCCTGTGTGTGGTTTGTATTTGCTTCTTGGTCAACTTTGGCCGTTTCAATACAACAATCAATTTTGATTATGAGATGCGTTCGCAACTACGGACATACCACTCGATCCCCCCATTACAAGTTACCAAGTTAACGCAGTATCTGGGGGAATACTACGTTTTGGACCCCATAGAATCTGAACGAAAATCAAATGAAGCTGAAGTTGATTCGACTCCAAATAGCTTAGATTTTCACGTTGTTTCACCTGAACCGGATTATCAGCATAAGGATACCGAAAACTTTCAGTCCTGTGTTAACCTCCCCGATACACCTCGGTTGAAGTCTATATTAAAGTCAATCAATGACACTGCTTTATTCCAGCCTATGATCCTAGAGGAGCTTTTTACTGAGATAATAAACCGCGCCCAGAAGGGTGAGGGCGGTGATACTCCTTCTGAAAGTACGGTTCATAATGGGTTAAACGTTATAACTTTGATATTTTCCCTATCCAGCATGGAAAATCAAATAGGGAAGTTGTTTTTCAAAGGTGATAATATTGAACCAAGTCTATTTCAGGAGGTGTTTGCGTCGGACGATATTTCTCCAGAGATCAAAGTGAAAAGATTTTTATGGATTCTAATCATTTTCATGGAGTCAGATCTATCATTCAGCTCAATCAGAAAGTTACCATTCACGCAACATGAAAATTTAAAGCTTAAAGATGATGGAAGCGAAGAATATTACGTTCAGCTTTCATCGGGAGCCAAATTTAACGATTTGGCGCAGTTATACTCTTGCACGCTTGAGAACACCGATTATAAGGCCGAAGTTTATGCTCTCATTTCATCGTTGATGCCTCCAGTCGAAGCACCAACAAAGGGGGAAAGAAATGAAATAGACGTTGATACTCCGTTGGAAGTTTCTTTTGGAGAGTACATGCGAAATAAGAGAAGGGCCTTTTTACAAAATCCAACTGACAAGACCCAAGAGCGCAAGAAACGCAAGCTGGAACTAAAAGAGAAACGGAAAGAACCAGAGAGAAAGACCCAAAAACGAAAGAAAACAGAAAAATCGTTTGAAGAGGGCACCGAATCAGGTGAAGAGTTACCATCAGAGTCTCCTCCATCATCCCCTATCAAGACGGAACCCAAGGCTAGAACGGATATTTCTGATATATTGAATTCTGACACTGATGATCTGAAGACAAACTCACCAAAACCAGTTGCAAAGAGAGTGAACGGAAAACAGAAATCATCAACCAGACAAAAGGGTTCTAGCGAAGCCTCCCCGAAGATTACTCTGTTACTGGACTCCAAGCCTGTCCCAAAATCAGGGAGGACTCAAGCTAAATCGAGACAATCGAGAAACAGAGTTGTTTCTGCCGATGTAGAGGAGGGAAAGTTATTGAGCAACTTCATAAAGGAGCTGATTCTATACAAAAGCAACGCAATTCGTCAATTGAGACTCAGTGACCCCGATGTTGCTAAAAAATATTTATTCAATGATGAAGAGTCGCTAAAGGTGCTGGATCACCTATTATTAATCACTGGTAATGGTGACAAGGAAGCTTCCAAGACTTCCCAGGAAACCCACAGCCTACTAACAGAAGACAGTCTACAAGAAGTATTGCCAAATGACTTTTCGGAATATCAAGATTATGGAGAGTTTAATCGGTCGTACAATGGGATCTTGAACTTTGTAAACGAGAGGTTATCCAAGATCTACGATTGAGAATTTTTGCGGTTGAAAAAGCTGGTAAGACCCATGCGAGCCAGAAATCTGGGCATCTCTCATTTGTATATACAGTACATATCAAATCAAATTCTACAAAGCCTCCAGGGCTTCTATGCTAATGACGCTGTTCCCTCTAAGAACGCAGGATCCAACAGGGGTATCTTCTGCCCTGTTACTGAGATTAACCTGGACACAATCATCCAAAGTCAGGTTCAAAAAAACGTCGTACCCGGTTAAAAGTCCCTCTATCTGGCGGCTGGCATTTATCTTGACGGAGATCCTGTGATGGAGGTATTTCTTCAGCTCTGGTGTGGAAATGACCATTTGTAGGAAGACACGATGAGAAGTCTAGGGCAGAAAGTTTGAAAGTTCCGATGTTATGCGCGAAACATTACCAGAGACGATGTCGGATGCTAAAGGTAAGGGTCGTGTTCACAAACCGATTTCTCCGGCTTTTCTTTTTCTAACACCTGTGAGGTTTGAAATTGGCACCCTGCTGATATCACGCAGCCGTGGATCCTAGTGTTTACAAGGGGTGCCAATGGCTACGGGAAGGAGGTTGCAAGAGATGCATAATAAAACCTGTCTCTAACGCCACAAAGGAGGGAATCAATAAATAGGAGGATTTTTCGGTTGTGCACGTCTCTAGGCTCGGTCGTTTCAGTGTGACAACTCTAACTGAAACGTGACAGTGACAGGGAGCACTTCACTTGCAGTGTTGGTCGAATCAGGAAATCTTTGCATCTGGCACTAAACCAGATTACAGATTACCTGCCTATTCGGAAGTCCTTGTTTCGTTTTTTTTTATGATAGTTGCATAATTTGTACATGATACCCGCATATTAGTAGCAACAACGTGCATTCAAGGTGTCTTGTTTCATTACGTCCATTCCACGTAAAGCCCCCCCCAATTCTACTATTCGGTCGCCTTCTGTTTTTCTCTTTCATCAGTGGTTGACTACTCCCGGTACCATGGAGATTGAAAAGGTAAACAGCCTGAAATCTTGGTTCACTAAAGAGCAACGGCAACGGGTCACTTTCCCGTTGTTTAGATCGAAGCGTAGGGTATCAGCTACTCCGGCTGCAGCAAGAACAAGTATTTCCCTCCCTTCATTACGAACGGACGCAAATGATAGTATCCCAAAACTGAAACCACTTGCTTTGTCTGCGGAAAGTCCCATTACTCTCCATTCCCCTATAGATGAGGACTACGCCTTACAGAGTCAGCTGGAGAATCAGCAGTTTGCAGATGTTGTGCTTAAGTTGTCTGGGGATGAAACAATAAACTTGAAGATCCCTGAAATTCTCCACAACGCCTGCGAGTTCATCAAAAACAACGACCCTGTAGAAGGGATCTTCAGGGTCAGTGGGAGCCTAAAAAAAGTCAAAGAGATCGAAGATACTCTCAGCAGTGCACACACAATGTCCTTTGAGGGACTAAATCTTGACAGTTTTGATGCTGCAACAATATTGAAAAGATTCATTACCAGACTGTCTTTGCCTCTTATATCCGCTAATTTACAGCAGAAGCTACAGCTAATAGATCTCGGAGACTGGGAGGGTTATGCTGAGACTCTGGAATCGTTGAACGAATTCCAGCTACATTTGTTGCTATATCTTTTGGAATTTTTCAACAATCTCTTGCAGCCAGAGGTAGCAGCAGTAACAAAAATGGACGGCAAAAACATTGCCAGAATATTTCAGGTTGTGTTCTTCAAGCCTGACCATTACTCCAGCAGTGAGGATCTAATGATCAACTTTGAGAACAACGAATTAATTCTTGTATCTCTTATTGAGAATAGTGAGCAACTCAAGGCATACTTTAGTAAGAAGGATGCAGCCCAGAAAGAGGAAAACATGCTAACCTTGCCAGGTACAGTGCTACCATCTAGGTTATCTCTTCCTGAGAAATCCCAGCCAACTATCGCAAAACAACCCAAAAGACTATCCAATCTACTTTCCTCTTCAGCAACCGACAGCGGGTACTGTATCGATTCTGAGCCTTCCTTATCGTCTTCGATGGGAACAACATCTTCCAACATGATTTCGGATAGTCCTAGTTCGGTTTCAACCTCAATATTTTCTACAACAACAGCAACAACGTACGATTCGGAATCAATTCCAGGGATGGCTCCATCGTCTATATTTTCCCCTTCTGACAGAAGCCCTGTCCCATTGAATACACCTCCTAGGAGAAAACTAAGTTTTGCACAATTTCGATTGCCAAGTAAATAGATACCCAGGTCAAATTCTAAGTTTTTTGCTTCAATTTTTGTCCTATCAAAAGGAAACCGCTGGTTCGAACACTGGGCTTTATAGGAAGCTTGCTTCTCTCATTTTTTACTAAACCCGAATCTCTTGTCCTATCATCTGTAATCTGACTTGAACTTGCCTCTAACATCTTATCCTGACTAAATCGCGACATCAAAATAAATATACCCATCTTCGATCTACAAACTTCTGTGCCCACGCCTTATTGACTACCAGATCCATAGCAACTATGGCCGAGACCGAGTTCAACTCCGTCCTGTTAGACGGAGGTGCTAATTTGTACTGGTCATTATTGCTCACATGGATCTTGACCGTTTGTGTCACCATATTTGCCCTATTCTACATGCACCGAATTATTGCCTATATCATATCAAAGGTGTTATATTTTACCCTGTGGAAACGCCACAAGGTTCACGTAAACGTTCATTCTTTGAAGATAAGTGTCCTGGGAGGAAGAATATTTTTCAAGAATCTTACAATCATCAACAAGGATTTCACAATATCAATTCTCCATGGTACGCTGACTTGGAGGTATTGGCTACTTAATACACGGGAGCCTGCCATCGTGAACGATACGCCGGAAAACGCAAAGCTGCCCTGCCGATTTTTATTCCAGCTTTACGGTTTTGAGATATTCATGTATAATAGAACCGCGGCGTACGATGAGATACTAAGGCAATTGAATTTGGATCGAAATCAAGCACCAGCCCAAGCACAAAACAAAGAGCAAGAGTCAGAACACAGCTCTGAAAAACTATCAGATTCCGTGCCTTCACTTTCATCCCAATCCTATAACAAAGTCGATGAATGTCATCCACCGAGATGGTTGAACGTGCTTCCAATAGCAATACTCTTCCATAAATGCTGCGTTGTAGTTGGTAACGATACTGTTGAATCAGTTTTAACCATAACATCGGATAACTCAGAAGGAACTCTGGATTTAATGAGACCCTCCTGCAGGCTGGACCTGGCTCGATTCAATATCGATCTCAAAAATTCTAATGTCAAAGTCCTTTTTACTCCTAACCTGGCTTATCAAAAGAATGACTCTTCCTCAACGAATCCTGACAACTTGCTTACCAAAAGAAGAAAATTAATACAAGCGTTAATTGGACTGGCATACAAACTAGTCCCAAGGGCAAAATCTCATAAGTTAGAGAGAGCCATGACTTTAGATTATTTTGTTCGCCAATGGAATGGCTTGTCGAGGTATGCAGCTTTCGACGATGAACTTGGCGATACAATGTTTTCTTCTTTGAACGAAGAATACGCCAGATACTCCAATATTGTATCTGCTGACTCGATGAATGTGGTTTATTATTTTGATATCCCTGGCAAAGTCCCTGCAGAGCCTTATATGTCGAAGGGAGAAATTATATCGCCCGATATTGGGAATAACGGGCCGCCTCCTCTTTCTGGGCTTAATATCTCATCTTCGAATGCGCTGATTCATTATGGACCATGGGCTGATAGACAGCGATACTCCTTGCAGCAGATGGTGTTCCCATATCTTTGTAGGGATCATACTCCAATTGAAAAACTGAAGCTTGGCGATGTACGCAAATATACTGATTTCAAGATAACCTTTGAAGTTGAAGATACTCTGACAGTGAGGGTTCCTTTTAAGGAATCCAGCAAGAATGCTTCTTTTTTACAATCTTTGAAAGATAGGTTTGGTGAAGATGTAAATCTCGAAACTATAAACACCAAAAGACCATTTGCATGGTTGGAATTGAAGACGAATAAGAATTCGAATGTTTCAATTAGTTCAGGCTCTGTTCCTCTGAAAGATGGCTGGAAGAACCTGGTCAATATTCATTTGAAGGATATAGAGTTGAGAACCAGTATCAATCATAACGTTCTTATCAAGGCTACGGAACATGTTGTTTTTATTGATATGTCAGCACCTTTGGCTTGGAATGGGTATACAAACTGGACTGCCGACTTAAAATCTACAGATGCCGACTTTTTCCTTTTGAGAGAGCATGTTACTTTGATGTTGGATTTGTTTGACGATTTTGGTTCAGGTAACCCAACCCCATATGAAATGTTCAAACCATTTCATTATAGCATAAACTGGACCATAGACAATTACAAACTGTACTTGAACATCAATGACTCAAATATCATCAATAACTCAGTTGATCTGAATGATAACACATTTGTCTGCATAAGCGGTGCTTCGACTACCTGCAACATAGACATACCTTTGGAAACTATTGTGAGAAAACACAATACTGTTTCATACAAAATTCGAACAGATATGTTTCATATGTCGTTGTCTCTACCTCCATGGCACACTCTCTCCTCATTCTGCGACAATAAAGAGGTTGGCAGGGCGGTAAATTTTGAACTAGTCGGCGAGTACACTTATTATTCTGTATTGGATATCAATGCCGTTGACACTGTCATTATCAAATGCACTTCAGAAGATACCACCCTACAGACATACGGATGGATAATTCGTTACATCATGATCATTAAGGAGAACTACTTCGGAGAAAACATTCACTTCAAAACACTGGATGAGTTTCATCAGGCCAAGGCAAATGAAAACGTGGACATGAACAATGAAACCAATATTTACTCACCTACGAGTGATGAGCTCTCTACTATAAACAGATCCAAAAGTTTGTCACTTTACAGCAAGTTATTTGTAAGCTCGTCAAATGTTCCCAAGCCTGAATATGACGACTCTATCGATAGACAAACAGATGAATCATCCATAGATACAGAAATCAGTTCTGATTCTACTCCTGATACAGATTCGAAGGAAAATAAGCATTCAACGATTTTACCTAGGACCACCAACGAAACGGATATATTATTTTCATTCTGTGTCAAGAATGGAACCATAGTTCTCCCAGAGAATATTTATAAATGCAATGAATCTCATGTTGCTTTAAACTTTGACTCTCTTGACATTGACATTCGATTCACAAATTACTACATGGATTTGCAAGCAAATTTGTCTCCTGCTAAAGGGTTTGAAGTGGAGAATACTAGCTCTAATGAGGTGTTGTTCCAACGCACAATTGACAGAGTTTATGATGATTGGACTCCAGATATACAAATCGATGGACTAGCTGTCCATGGGCACAGATTTTTTGGATTACCTCCTCTAGAGCCAACATATTTTTGCAAATGGGACTTTGTAATTGGCAGTGTGTTGATTGAAAGTGAACCCAGATTTTTGGACAGATTAGTTAATGCATTGCATTCTTTGGCATTTGGCTATAAAGATGTGGAAAACATGCTAATAATAGATATACCTGTGGTTCATGACGTCCTTTGCCTTTCTCTGGATTTAAAATCCGTTGATATCAATATCAGAAACTCCCAGGTTCTTCTCGAACTATGTTTGAAAGAACTAAGTTTGACATTGAATGACTTAGCAAATTCAAGGTACACATCTCGTGTGGATTTAGATATTCCAAAAATAACAGCTCGCTTGTTTGATGTGGTAGATGATCGGACGTTGATAGCAGGGTTCGAAACATTTTTGGTACTTACAAACTTTTCAAGTAAGCAAAACAGCGATGAATTTCGAAAACTGCAAGCACAGCACGTTACCTTACACGATGGACCTACTCATAGAATGCCGTTTATAATCCCCAAAGATCTGAGACATGGTATTTATAAACACGAAGAAGGCTCTATCAAGCCATCATTTTCTTTACCAGAACTTCCAGTACCATTAAACTATTCTTCTATAGATATAGCTCTTAGTGGACTTCCGGAAAGGGTTCAAACTTCGATTCAACAAGACGTTGACAATGTTTCTTTTGCCAATTCCCCGGAAAATAGTGATGATACACTTAGACTCACAACTGATTACGATGAGAATGATATTAACTTGGTAAAAAGGTCCAACAACGAGCTAACTGAATCTAACGTCGTGGTGAAGTTTTCTAAGGTTTATGGCTTCAGCTCTATGGGCGCATTCTCATTGCTTGTTTCATTATTTGAAGACGTCAACTCCTTTACTCTTGAGAATACCATGGACAAGCTTACTTTTGATATTGTCACTAATTTATCGGATTTTGCGCAGCCGGTTGCTGAGAAGCTCTGCTTTAAGTTTGTGGTTCCAGAAATTCATCTCAAAATTGGAGAGTTTAGTATACCACCTGATACACCTATCCAGGATTTATTGGACGAAACACAGTCACTGGAAAATGTTAAGTTTCTAGATGTCAGGATCGTGAATTCCTCTTTTACGTTTTCAACCGAAGAGAGAAGGCCCATAGTAAAAGATATTACAGACATGCTCTTGGCGGAAAAGGAACTCCTTGCAGCCGTTCAAGTGAAAAGTATACACGCTAAACTGGTGAATAATATTGACAACCAAATTTCATATGATATCTTTTCCATTTTACTTTCCGAAGTCAATTTTTGGGCAAACTCTTCCGAAACACGTTTCGGAGACATTGGATCTGTCGACATCAAAGATATAGCACTTGGTCTAAAGCAAGAAAACTTAACAGATATACTTTCTTGGGCACAAGAAGCGGACAGGCATATTCATGAACTTAGTACGAAACTCGAAATGCTTTCCAGCATAAGAGATGAAGCTCTAGCGTATTTGGTTTATGCAACTTGCCAAGAAGAGGCTATTAGCAAAGTGCCTCACGACCCTTCCGTTATTACTAAACCAACCCACATCCTCCGTACATCAACAAGTCATATCCGAGGTAACATCAGTTGGAAGATTGTTGCTAGAACCCGTCATGTTCTACACCACCTCCCAGAAGACTGGAGAATACAAATGAATAGAGAGTTTGTAAATAAGAGCTGGAAAAGAGTTGACAAAAATGAGGCTCACAACTTGGTTGTCAATGCATTCAATAATTGGAGAAGTTGGGAGTTTGAGAATATGGATGATTGCTATTTTTTCAAATATGTTTTGCCTGATTCTAAGTTGAGCACAAACACCAACAGCAATGACAAAAGGCTAAACAAAATCTTTACAGTTTCTCTTGGCAGATTTTTATTTCAACTAGGAGATGACATTGACGATTCGACGACAGCTTTCTTGAAAGTCACCCAAGTTGGCTTTGAGCTCGTGTGTAAAAAGGAGCCGCTGAGAGATGATTCTTTACTTCCAGTTCAAGTAGAATCAGAATTCTTTCTTGATACTCAATGCTCGCTCAAAGTGGCACATTTTAGTTCCAAGATGACAAAGGATTTGATAGCATTAAAAGATGCATTTGACAATGTTTCTTTTACAAAATGCGAAAAAACTCCACAAAAGTCCGTTGCTCAGGCTTTACCAACAGTTCTCAATTTTGATTTTCAAATCACTGAGGTTTTTAGTACTTTCACTCTACTGAAGTCTTCCCTAGTTCTATCAGTTTCACACGCTGTTGGCTCTTGTTATCTGGTGCATCAAGACGCATCCCCCATCATTCCAATTACATTTAATTCCTCTATCAAGAAAGCAAGCTCGGCAATTGTCTTTGACACTGATGCACACATTCTATCTGGTTCTCTCAAAGATACCACTTTCAATCTATCCAGTATAGGAACACTAGCTGAAGGTTTGAAAAAAGCTGACATTTATACTGATCTGATATCACTTAAATCTCTGCAGAACCAGCAAACATGGATACTGGTTTTAACTTCACTTAGTGAAGAAATACCTATAATTTCAAGTTGGATCGCTAAGGCTTCAGAAAGTTCTGAGAACGATGTAATTGTTACCGATGCAAACCCATTACCATTTTTACCCTTCCCTTTAATGGTAGTTTTCAACTCCCATCTAATAAACATAGACTTGGAAATTCTTTCTGCATTCAAAGTTGTTACTGATTTTGAGAAGCTTGAACTGGGTGCGGAATGTAATAAGGATTTATCTTTTATCAATTTGGAAGTTTCTCGCTCTGGATTAAAAGTTCTGCAACGTGAATTTCAAGAAAGAGGATACGTGGAGCTTCTCCGAGGTTCAACTGATCTCTTCTCACTTGATTCCAAGGCTTCGATAAATAATGAAAACCAACCATCACTCGAAGTTAGTACTACTGTTGGTTCGTCTTACATGATTATTCCAACTTTAATTAAAGGACTCAAGAACTTTGCCAAGACCTATGATCTAGTTATAGGGAACATAAATGCAGTCTCAACTCTAATCAAGTCACTAATTGACAGTGATACTGATAGAGAGACGTCATACTCGAATGAAAATGTCTTGCCAAAGAGTACCTCCATATGGTTGCTTGATTTTGCTGCTTTACTCTCTAATATAAGCCTCATCATCAAAGAGCCTGACTCCAATATCAAATTGATTTTGGATGAAATAAACTTTCATTGTGCCAACTATGACGATGCGCTACCAGTGATGAAGATAATTCCATTCTTCGGAATCGCTGACCTGTCATCAATCATTCTTCGAATGGATTTTAAGAACCCTATAAATAAGAACTTCAACATCGTTAGTCTGGGCTTGCAGTTGAAGTTACTTCATTTCGAAGAGGAAGACAATTTACAAAATGTTCAGGTCATAAGCACGTATACACGAGTTTTTCTGAATTCATTTTTACTATTAAAACTGGTGCATTTCTATGACAAGTTATCTAATGCAATCTGTGAGCTCCCACACAAGAAGTCTATTGAAACCACCAAAACTGTTCAACCTACATTAGATGAGACAATAACGAACACTTTGGAGTCTTACTCAATCAATATTCTGTTACACAACTTTTGCATAGGATGGATATATGGAACAGAGAGATTCCAGTACCCAGGAATCATACTCGGATACGAGAAAGCCTTTGTGATATTTCATAAGGCCATGGGAAAAATTAGCTTCTTGGGGTTCTATTTATCTCTTGCTCATGGTGCTACCCCTTCTGACTTTTATGGTTCTGGAAATGAATTTGAGTCGATGAACTGTGCCTCTTTACCTACGTTCAAGTTTGTGTATAGCATAGCCAAGGAAGGATCAGTTCGCAATTTGCATGCTCAATTATCTGGTGAAATGCTGAAAATCAAGTTTGAAGCGGGAACTTTCTATACGATGGACCATTTGATTGACTCGATTAACTCTACAAAAGAGCTTTTAGATCAGCGAGACAGATTTACCAACATCAAAGTCAACCCCGAACCAGGGTCCGGAAACAATAATTCTGTGAAAGGTATATCGTTTTTTTCTTCTATCAGCTGCCTTTCGAAATTTGATGGTGCTCAGATCATAATCTCTTCAAAGAGCTATTCACACCACAATAATTTACCCCTGCAAATGGACTTCCCGGCTGTGAAGATTCTCACAGATTATGCTAAGCGCCTGACTACTACTGAACGACCTCACCTGGTGAATGTTCATGTGGCAATCTCAGGATCAGACAATTTGTTCGACGCTACGGCCACATATGTCATATTGGAAGTTTTCAACGAAGTTAAAAGAATCATTAACAAACCCCAATCACCCAAGACTCCGAAAATTTCGACAGAAGTTCCCATAGAACCCGAGTCACATCTGTTTACTACCTTTGAGCCTTTATTTGCAGATATTGAGTTTAACTTTTGTCTTAGTTTGAAACCTCAGAAACTTTCTCTCTCATGTGAACCTAAGGCTAAAGTCAAGATGGTCATTGCTTTAGACGAAGTGACTTTGTACTTGAATTCTAATGAGAATTTAGATCACTGTGTGAGTAGTTTGCTACAGGTCACTAACATCAATGCCTATTTACAGCATATTTATTCAAGAGAAACCAGTGGTTCTCTGCGAATTTCAGAGCTTCTATTGGACGGTATATATGAAGCGCCCAAAAGTGGTAGGAAGATGGCGGCAATTGGAGACATTTCAGCAATTGACTTTTATATCAATATGAAACAGTTGCAAGATATTGACTTGTTCAAAGATATCTGGTTCCCTCGAGAAGCTTTCTCTAGCTCAAGTCCGTCAAAGGAGAAGAAAAACGCTTTTGCCAGCCCGAATATAAGCATGTTGAATGCCTATAGGCGAGTATCACAGACAGTAGCGGTACAATGGATTTTTGCACTCATTCTCCGTAAAGTGACATCCAAGGTTGATCTGGGCAGGTCGTTAGGGCTGGTTACTTTAACATTGGAAGACTTGGACATATTGTCTCAAAGGAAAATAAACTGGGATCAAATGTTAAAGATATGTTTTAAGAGTATCAATTGTAGCACTGAAGGAAGATTAGGGGGTGTTCTATTTGTTGATAATGTCAAATTCAACTCTAGTTTATTCTGGGAGGTCACCGAAATGAAAGAAAGGCTCACTGAGACCCCGTTTGTTTCCCTTTCATTAGACATGGAGGCCTTTCAGATCAAAACATCACTGGATTATCATAACTTTTTCATTGCTCAGTTGGCCTTGCTTCGTTTAGAAGTATTTAATGAGAAGGGAGATGAATCATCACAGAGTTCAGTTGTTGGAAGAACTAGTCTTGGATCGGTGGATCTATATCTGACTGTTTTGGCTGCCTCTAATTTCATGGATATTTACAGTAATATTCAAAGAATGAAACACGATATCCGGTTTGCTTACACTGAAGTTCTTAACGATGCAAAGCTACAAGCCGGTAATGCTTCTCGTATGTCATCAATTGAAGTGTTGAACGATAGAAGAAAGAAGAATATGCAGGAAAAGTTGATTGATGCTATGGACTTGTTACTGACTAAGCTGGAAGTGTCCTTGAATAGTATTGTGGTTCATATCTTTCCAGTCAGTTTACTCGAACCTGAGGTCCTCATGGTTAAGTTTGACCAAATCAAGGCAACTTTCGACCAATCTTGTGGTGATGCGTTGGTCAATAGCTTGGATCTTCAGTTAAATGGTGTGAGAATTTCGTTGTCTACTGTGCCTGGAGGAAAGGAAGAGGAAAATGTTCTAGAGACCATCTCTATTAGTGAATATATTAGGAGAACCAAAGGAGCGTACGGCGGTACCATTTTCGTTTTCCCAAGCGTTACTGTGATGATGAAGTCCTGGCAAGACCCAGACACTAAAGTGGTTGAATACATTTACGAGTGCTACTTTTCTGGAAACGTTGACATCAAGTGGAACCTTGGAACAATCAATTTTATCAAGGAAATGTGGACCACCCACGCTCGTGCATTGTCCTCCAGGCTGAATAACATCGGCAAACTCTCTGAAATTGAAGAGAGTGCCGATAGACAGAATCTCTCCGTTCCTCATACAAGACAGCCATCAATTCTGGAGACCGTGGACATCGAAGAGAAAATTAACATGGTTGCTACTGAGACTACTTTTGAATACATTGCCAGAAAGGAACCCATTATCGATACTCCCCAATTGAAGGATTTAGGAATAGCCACTCCTCCTTTGGAATGGTTGGGAGTTCACAGAAACCAGTTTCCCATTCTGACGCATCGATTTGTCATTACTGGGTTACAGAAGATGGTTCATCAAGTGGAGATTCAGTATGTTAGACTGTTGAAGTAGTTAATATTATTATTACATAATCATCCATTTTTTTCTCACCTCCCAGAAATTTTCAATTCTTCTGGGCTTACCTCATCCTCTCTTACCAAGCTTACAACACTCTTGCTCCATCTTTCACCTCAGAATCTAATGTCGTTACTGGAGACTTTGCATAGAAAATTGGAAAAGCATGGCATAATAGCTCAATGCATCAAATATCTTCCAGTGATATCGTTTCTGTTTGCTTTCATTGGAGCTGGTTGGATTTTCTATTTGCCTGTCCAAGGTCAATACAGGGACACGTATATTTCGGAGAATGCACTGATGCCCTCACAAGCCTACAATTTCTACAGGGAAAGTGAATGGAACTTCGTGCGAGGATATAGATCAGAAGTAGAAAAGCTTGCCAATGCCTCACATGAAGAGAGAACTGATAAGTTGGCAGAGTGGTTGTCCCAAACAGGATTCAAGACCACAATCCAAGAAGGTTCAGAAGAACACTTATCTAATCTTTATGGTATCTTGCATGCTCCCAGAGGAGACGATACAGAGGCTATGCTGTTAGTGGCACCATGGTTCACGTCTACTGGAGAGTTCAATGTGGGCGGTGTGAGCTTGGGAATTGCTCTGGCAAGATTCTTGCAACGAGTATCGGTGTGGGCAAAGAATATAATTGTGGTGTTCCCCGAAAATCAATCTTCGCTTAGACATTGGGTGAAGGGATATCATGAGTCCTTTGATCATACTGGTGGCAGCATCGAGGGTGCCATAGTAATCGAATACCCTTCCTCTTTGGATTACTTGAAGTATGTTGAAGTGGACTACGTCGGTGTGAATGGTCAGTTACCCAACTTGGATCTAATTAATTCTGCGGTCATGATATCCAAACATGAGGGATTTGATACAACATTGCATGGCATGCCAATTGACGTGCCTAGGAACTATATTTACAGATTAAAAACCTTGTGGAGAAGTATTTTCTACTTGGCTACCGCTGGTCTAAGAAGGGCAACACAAAATCCTGCGGAGGCATTTAGTGGCTGGAACATACAGGCCATTACAATCCGAGGAATGGAATTCTGTAATGAAGGTTCAGACATCACCTCATTTGGCCGTATTGTGGAAGCTACGTTCAGATCCATCAACAATTTACTTGAAAAGTGGCACCAGTCCTTTTTTTTCTATTTAATGTTATCACCAGTTCATTTTGTGTCTATTGCGACATATTTACCAGCAGCTGTACTTTTGGCAGTGTCATTTTTCCTGGCTTCATTGTCGATCATTTTCAACAATGACGACATATCTTTCAAGAACATAGATATAGCACTGCCGAAGGTTTCATTCTTGTTTGCCGCGGTATTGGTTTCTGAAAGTGTTATTGGATTGTCACTAACCTATGCAAGTGATGACGAACTGATCTTATTGTTGACCTTTATTACATCCGTTGGTCTTACAATAATTTTGCCCATGGCAAAGCTTCCGCAAATAAAGCTTACAGCTAATGAGCAGAGTATACTGCAGGCATTATCTTTATTTGTTGTAGCTGTGTCGTTACTGATGGTGACTGTCGTTCATTTTTCGTTGGCTTTGCTCAGTGGAATAGCAATGATACCACTCACATTTGTTCGTCTGCATAAGGGACATGTCAAGGAACACCAAGTTAGAAATACTGTTGGCTTAATCGCGTCGTCACCTTTTACTGCCATTGTTATTTTAGGACTATTAAGCGATGGTTGGACCTCAAAGGGATTAATTTGGTCACCGCTAGGAGTGTTTCAAGGATTGGCTTCTAGTTTTGATGCATTGAACTGTTGGACTTGGGCGTTTGTAGTCACTTGTTGGCTTACTACTTGGAGTTGTACTCTTCTAGCAGCAAATGCTAAAGTTTTGCCCACAGAACGAGAGAAAGCGGAGTGAAAAGTTGTTCCAATGATGATTTACCGAATGCAACTTGATCACTGAATGAACTAGTGACTTCCAGGATTCAAAGAAGAAAAAGTCCTTATTTCGTGCTCTGAAAGTATCCAGGTATTGCATTGTACTAGTCAACTAAGGAAGCCGTAATCAGATCACTTAATTGTTTCAAGGCTCAGACTGCGGTCCGATACTTTTTGAGCTCCAATTTAGATTTCATGCACCGGATAGTAGATTTTTGAATATACAGCTAGAGTATGCGATTAAGTTTGTATCCTCGATAATCACATTGACTTGGTAGAAGAGAATCAGTCGGAACGTGATTGAGATGAGACTTTTTACTTTCGCTATTACGTGAAATATCTATGGACAGAAGCTAGATTGGTCTCAACAGGGCATTAGCACTCGTTCACTGAAACATCAACCTCATCATCAACCATTGGGAGCACCAACCTCCTCTATTCCCGATCTGTCGAACTCACGCACGCGATTATTTCCCTTTCAGTCAATGCGTCTACGAATTTGGAAGGTTCATGAAAAGGGGGTGCGCGCTCCGTCAGAATTTAGTGTCAAATTGTATTACGATCTAAACGATATCACTCCAACGTTATCTTTCTTATCACACACTTATCACCATAGGGTATTTCGTAACCAATTAGCGTCAAAATGCCCGAGCTATCCACCCATACCCAAAAGACCAGACCCCTATCGAATTTCAGCGCTCTAGCTTCACAGAAAAACCCATCAGAAACAAAGGGCAAGGTGGTTTTTCAAGATTCTGTTGCTGTGAGCGTGATTCAATCTGTCCTGATCGGATATACCACATTCTAATCCTGACACGAATAAGATACTAGCAGGCAAGAAAGCTAGAAACGGAAGGGGGAAAAGGGAAACATTGTAGAGGGGCACAACACAACTACGCACTGGACAGGTTGAAAAGTATGTTCCAGGCTACTATTTTTGAAGCAGTTTCGAACTGACTTGATTTAACTGGCATTATGCGGTAATCTGTGTATAAATAAATATGGAAAAAAGTAATAATATAAAAAAAAGCATTCTCGTAAAAACATAAGACATGTATGCGTGTGTTAGTGTGTTTTGGGTAGTTAAACGTTGATGAAGCGATCGAATTGGAGGTTTTCATCATTGTTTATCAGGTCGTAGTTATCATAATTGACATTGAAATCCAGGAAATCATCAATCAACGCGGGCTCTGCGCTCGAAGAGGAGGATGCGACTTGGAGAGTGCTACTTGGTTTCATTCCCTGGAGAAACTCAACCGGCTCGTCCGCTTTGGTTAACGAAATCAAATCTGGATACTTTGAATCGGCGTCGTAAGACATGGTTGAAGGTAAGCTATTCGAAACAACCATGTTGAGATCCAGCTCATCATCGATGGTAGAGTTGGAATGTGTAAGAGATATTAACGAGTTTGGCGTCAGAGACTCGTCAGATGACTTTTGTGAACGTACGTGTTCATCTTCAGGAATGATCAACTCATCTTCGTTGCCCAGGGAGTCCTGATACTCTTCAAGCTTCGAAGTGGTTAGCTGGTTGAATGAGGTTCCGGATTCGGATTCGGAAATGAAAAATGACGACAGCAGCTCGTCGATCTTGCAACTATCCTGCTCTTCTTTTTTAACCGATAATTGAATTGGTTTTTTGTTGGTGATAGAGCAATCTGAGGCACACGGTCTTTTCCTGCCGTTAGAAGTACCTTTGTTTAGTATGTCGGATGGGTTTAAAGCCGGTTGCTCCATTGGCACTTGGGTCGAGACTTCAGACTGCATCAGCTTCAGCTCTGCCACAAGCTTGATGACTTTCAGCTTTAGATAGTAGTTCTCCTCGTTGATTGTGATAATGGCCTGTTTTAACGGGTTATTCTTGATGGCATTGGCAAGAGTGTCATGGTTAGGTTGTGGCGGACGACGAGAGCATTCCTGCTGAGGAGTATTCACGCGAGGAGCAGTCGAAGGGACCGCAGCGGAGAGACTGTCCGACGCTGTCGTTGCGACTTTCTTCTTGCTGGCTCTAGGTCTTGGAGGCAACACCCATTTCTTGCTGGTTGTTATTTTGATCCTATGGTTCTCGTTAGAGAAGTTCAACGAGGAAGTCATGCTAGGATTGATTGTATAAATGTGTGCATGCGTGGTGCTAGGGGTACAGGTTGGTCAATTAAAGAGGGAGATGAATCGCAAAGAGCAGTTGTGGGGAATTATATGTGAGAGAGTGTGTGAAAAGATGATGTGAATGATGGTGGCCTTGGTTTTTTTTTTCAGAGAGAATAAGTCGTATCGGACAATTTCGGAAACGGAGGGACGCGCGGTTATAATAAGATCGCACCGAAATGGGCTGCCTAGCGCACTACTTTTCTGGGGAAGGTTCAAAGGGACGGGGTGAAGATGTGGAATGAAAGTACGCAGTTTTTGGATGACAGAGTGAACTTCTGCAACCAGTTTGGCGCTCTACGAAGGTGTGGTGACGATACAGTTTAGTTTTTGGATGAAATTTCAGTATGTAGCACACTCGCACACGGGAGGTGATGAGCACCTACCCCCGTTGGGTTGACTTTTTCGAATCTTGGCTACGATGAAAAAGGAAATGAGTGACACTGCTATGGGCTAAGAAAAAGAAATAAATCTTTTTCCCGCACCCTCTGTTGTTCATTTATTGTTCACTCGTATGCCTTCAATTGGACTTACGTCATGCTACCCGGGCGCATTCCTGTTGGCTGAAAAAAAAAAAATCAAAAAAAAACCACGCAACCACCTTCCCAGCCTTTTCCCGATCCCGATTCGGCTAGACGATGCTGGATGGCAGAATATGAAGAAACTGACGGATGGCTGGAAGGATGTAGTGGAGTGGACAGTATTGGTTGGTACAGGTAGCGAGTCTTTTACTGGAACGGAAGGTAATTGGAAATAAGGTTTACGTTTGACAGTAATGAGTTATGCGACGGAACTTTGAGAGCCCTGACTTACTCATTTTCTTTCCAACCGTTTTTTTTTTTTTTTTTTTTTTTTCTTTGTCTACGCCAAACGCTTCCAGTTCCGCAAAGGCTGATTCCGCCCAAGACCTGATCTCTCCAGGGTTCCGGCCCCCCTACTCACTTACTTTTTCTAACTCCTTCTACGTCCTCGCTGTAACCTCCCTCTAATTATCATCCGCGGGCGCGCACTCCCCACGTGTGGTATCTGTCTCACACAACGTTCCCCTATTCTCTCTTTATGTACTAATCTTTTCAGTCTTTTCAGACCCAGTGATCTAACTCCTCCGTCTGATAACCATCTATGAAGTTCGGTAAATACTTGGCAACGAGATCCTTGGAGTTGCCGGAGTACTCAGGGCATTTTATCAACTACAAAGCCCTGAAGAAGCTCATCAACCAACTTGCGATACAGGATGATTCTCTGTCCCTGCAGGACAAAAAGGGTTCATTTTTTTTCAAAGTCGAAAGGGAGTTGGAGAAAGTCAATGAGTTTTACCTGGAAAAGCAGAGTGAATTGCGCATAAAGCTGGATATTTTGATGACGAAAAAGAATAAGCTGTTCAGCCAGTCCTCTGTTGAGAAGAGCTCCATAGACTTTATCAGCCTCTACGAGTCGTTGAAGAAATTTTCCTCTGATTTGGACCGGTTGCAACAATTTGTCGAATTGAACGAAGCAGGGTTCACTAAGGTTCTGAAAAAATGGGACAAGAGATCGAAATCTACCACGAAGGAACTGTACCTCTCTATCGCTGTCAATGTCCAGCCTGTCTTTCACAGAAATGAGATCATCGAGTTAAGCGATTTGGTGGCAACAAATCTATTAGAATTAGAGGCACAAGCTGATGGAGATGTTATTATACGTTACGAGAAACAGGCCACCAAGGCAATCCCTTCTTCCAAATCGGACCGCTTGTTTGACCAACTCATTTTCATGATAAAGACAGTCGACCCTAGTGTCATACTAGACAAACTTACCAACCTTTTTCAATCTTTTCTTGACGAAAACAATTCTGACAACATTTCATTCAAATTATCAAACCTTCTCTATTTATTAACTTTAAACGAGAACGTCTCAAATGAGATTATCCTTCATTTCATTAACTTCTTCTCTAATCTCAACTTTGCCATGGTTGACGATTTGACAGGAAGGAATTTCTTGCATCAACTGGTGATTTCCAAGGTTGATAGATATCCAGTATTAGATCAAATTGTCAGAGACTCAGAATTTGATTCATCTACTCTGCCTGTGATCAAAGACTTCAACGGACGAACACCTTTACATTATATTGCTGAAGCTGGAAATTTGAGTATGCTTCAGCTTCTTCTCCAACATACTAATATAAAAGTTGTCATCGATGCTTTGGATGGCAACTCCATGTGTGCTTTGCTATTGGCCGTTATAAACAGGCACATCGATATCTTGGAGGTACTGCTTGCCAACGGAAGCAACCCTTTTCCGACTCAGAGCGAAGTGCAGCCGGTTTACTTGCCCTTGAATATTGCATGCCAATTAGGCGACGAGGAGATAGTAAAGATCCTTTTAAGCTCTACAAAGCACTCGGAGAATCAACTAAATAATTTTTTCCAATGCAACGCAGAAGGCCTCTTACCTTTGCATATTGTGGCAAGTTTGGGAAACCACAATTTAATCACTCTCTTATTAGACCACGGGGCAGACGTCAACCAACTCGATAAACTTAACAAATGGACCCCAATGTTTTATGCAGTAATCCAGGGAAATCCCCAAACAGTTGAACTGTTGATTGCAAACGGTGCTGATTTCAAGCTCCAAGATGAGGACAACTTAGATCCCCTTTACTATGCGGTTTTAGAGGGAAATGTTTACGTGATGAATGTTTTATTGAAATACTTGAAAGAAGAATCAGATAAGAAACTGAAATTGACACCTTCGAAATCTCAAGGTTCTGAGAAGCCACTCCTAACTCCCAGTGTTCTTTCCATTTCTTCAATACCCAACTCAGTCACAGATCTGATTCCTGATTTGTCTTTACCACCGCCTATTATACCTCTCCGAAAATATGGTCACAACTTCCTGGAAAAGAAGATATTTTTGAAGTTCAACTTTTTCACAGCAAGAGACTCACTCAAAATTAATCCTGATACCTTTTTAACATCCGTTCCAGGAAGGTTAACAGTAAGTTTCAACAAGGATGACCTTATTCCAAGGAATATGATCTTGCCCATTTCTAATAAAGAGAACACAATTGCCTTACAAGTGGATTCCCTTGACGATATAATGATTGACTTTGAACTTTATCCTACATTCGGAACCAGACTAATAGCTAAATCGACCTTATCTGCTTCGTTGTTGTTGTCTCGTTATAACAAAGAAACAGATGTTTATATTTCCTTGCCGTTGTTCGACGTACGATTAAGAAATATTGGCCAATTACAGTTTAGTTACCAAGTTATTTTCCCTTACAGTGGTAAACCGTTGGAAATTTCAATTTACGAAACGTATTGGAAATCTACTAATAATCAGAGTTCTCAACAACTGGTCAAATCAACATACTTTTCTTTCGTCACAGCTTCATCATTATCTGGTCAGTACTATAGGGTCAAAGTGTTCCTGTCGCATGACGGAATTCCTTTGGTTGCCCCTGAGTGGTATTTGGAACTGGCCCCAGATCTCCGTGTGCCAATTAGCAACTTTTCTTATGGTCAACTTAAGGTTATGCTGTTACATGATCATGATATACCAGAACGGACTGCAAATGTCAAGGATTTCAAGCAGTTAGAGCTTTTATTGCACCAGCTTAAATGTATTCCTTTGCAAGTCTTGCTGGAAAATCTTCCTATCAATTTATCCATCGATCTCGAGATATTCTATCCTACACTGTATGAATTGACATTTGCCGATCTTCCACTTGCCCGATTGAACGTCAAAGGGAACGAACTGATTTTGAAAACCAATGAAATCAACTATTACACTGACACAATATTGACTACCGTTTTTGATCACGTCCGAAGCTCCCGTCAAACTATCCAACATGATCAGAAAACTAGATCGATGATATTTTCTTCAAGTAACCCCAGCATTTGCACTATTTTGAATTGGAAGCAACCCAATTACCCGGTCCTTTTCAACATGAGTGGTGTGGTGTTTGACGATGAAGAAAAGACATTCAAGTACGTTAGTGCTAACGGGTTCCCAATCTTGGAGGACTTTGAACGCTCTCTGACTAAAGATAGATCTAATATCAAGTTGGACAATATTGATAGTATCAACAAGAAAGAATCCAACTCTTATACCGATGAGCTTGTCAATCAGCATTGCATATCAAAGTCCATTAAACAGGCCGTCTTTTTTGCAACTTCTAACAATTTACTGGGTATAATAGTGTCAAATCAATTATTGAAGGTGTGTCCTCGTCTTATTGAGGATATCCGATCTCGTGGGCTGATCTTAGTGGCATCTGAGAACAATAAGACGCCCTACGATATAATTGATGATGTCAATGGGTTAAGGTTGAACGATATTCTAACCTTCCAAGATGACATAGATATGTGATGGAGGTTAATAATTGCTAGTATATAACTGTTTATAGAGTCTCATAGAACAAATTATTGGAGGCTTAGATAGAACTGTCCATAGTTCATATCCCTTAGCATTCAGATTGAGTCACTGTTGGAGGTAAAAGAGAAGCTTCTATGTCTTGCGAAAAGTTATGCGATATATTTTCAAGCATACACTTACACTGGTTGACCTTGACGACTTATTATATAACATTTTATGACTCTATTTACAAGTACTGTCCAGTTTACTTCTTATCTTCGGGAGATTCTGGGGTGTAATCGTAGTACCATGGTACGTTAGGTGGGTAGTTTGTAGGAACTCGCAGTTCCAAACTGAATCTCTTGGATATTTCTCTCTTATTGGCAGCTTCAAACAGCTCGGGACTAACTTTGGCAAGGTCTTCACATGCAAGTTTCATAGACTCATACTGTTGCTTCAGTTTCTCGTTTTCGGCCTTCTTTCTTTTACGGGTAATTAATTTGTAGGCTTCTTGCACCGTGTTGTGCTTGACGATGTCTTCAGGACAGAGCTTCAACATTTTAGGTTGTTTTCTAGAGGCGGAAAGAACAGACAGTTGGGTAATGAGCTTCTGAGCCGCTGGAGATAGATCATATTTTTTCGTTCTCTTGCCTCTGACAAACTGGATGAATGGGGTGGGAGTTTGCTTTGTCGCACCAACAAGTCCCCTTGAGAGACTCTGAGGCAGAGCAGAACCGTAACTTTTGAACATGAGAGCAGGATAAATTGTCAAAGGTGAAAAGCTGAATACATTTTATGGTTGATTTCGCGGGTGGAAAACTACTGAAAGGCAGAGGGTGAAGAGTACATCAAGAAAGGGGAAGAAAAGATCATCTGTAAAGTAGAATCTGAGGTATAGAGCCAACATAGGCCTTTTTTGATTAGAGGAATCTGTGTTGAATCTATTCAATAGATATGTCGTCCCAGATCAGACTCACTACCTCTTGCGCACCCTTCTCGCCACGGGTAAAACAAGAACTCGAACTCGCAGTTCTCAAATGTTGAACTTCAAAGTAACTACTAAGAAGTCACTACGCGACCACTTACGTTCTCTCAGCTAACAACAACTCTAGAAGCTAACTGACCCTAGGCGACGTTGCTTCACTCTGGCATCGCTTCTTGGCTGTTCGCGACCTCGTGTCTTCTAGGGAGCCGTGGAAATGCTTGCGAACCCCATATCGTTTGATCAGCATGGACTCTAACAACCCTTTTGCTCAAGATGTTGAAGAGGAGCTGTCGGGAAATGCACCTCAACAGAACTTGACCCAAGGGCCAACTGACATCATAACAATTTTGGAGAACTCCACAATCAATTCCAACTCTAGCCTCAACTCCAACTCCAATTCCCATTCCAGTTTACCACCTACGCAACAGCCTACAACAGCTCAAACTGGAACTTCAGTACCTCAGATTGCAATCTCACCAGTCTCTGGGAACAACACAGCCAATATTGCAGATATTCAACAGGAAGTAACTCCTCCATTGCCACCAAGAACGCCTCCATTGCCGGCTGCCAGACCAGCTGTACCACTTCCAAGTCCCAGGCCTACAGAAGCCCCGCAATCGACTCATTTAGATTTACCAGAGGCTAATGACCTGAGGCCTCCTTCTCCGGCTTACACTCCCGTAGCATCTCCCCAGGAAATGGCAGCAAATGAACTTGTCCCTGACCTTAGTTTGGAACATCCAGACGAACCACCGCCTCCATACACTGAAGCTGATCCGGGAATACGTCATGAAATTTTCACTGTCCCATTTTCAGCTACTGGTGGAGATCAAGATACCCCTCCATTGCCCCAGAGAAGATACAATCGGCCGTCCAGTGGGCCCCCACCAGACAATGTCCCCCCTGTTCCAAACAGGCCTAATTATCAAAGACCAGCTGCTCCTCCTCCCAACGTACGACCGCAAGCTCCACCGCCCACAAACTGGCAAAGGCCTCAAAGTGTTCCACAAGGGTACCCCCCTCCAGGTTTTCAGCCACAAGCGCCTGTCTCACCACATGAATTCCCTCCTCCACCAGTAAGACAACCCGGGGCAAGAGTGACTTCCAGTGCCTACCCTGGCGCTGCTAACGTTACCTACTCCGGACATTCAAGACGATAGAAAGAAAAATTATGCTACGAATCTATATGTTGATAATTGCTAAGGGAAATTGAAGGTGACATGGATCTAATAGCAGATAAATCAGGCGATAGAAAGTCCGATTTACCTCCTTGCGACGTATCTACATCCACATCATCGTCATTATTCTCTCTTGATGAATTGTTGGGTTTCCGAAATAAATTAGTGAAGGTATCGAAAACTCCCCATTTTCTTTCAGTATGCACCGTGTTGTCAGGCGTGTTAGACCTAGAGATTGTAGAGACCGGCTCTGTTTTTGATAACTCGTGTCTAGCAGCCAAATAACGTTTCCTCTCTAGCTGTAGTCTCTGATTTTTGAGTTGTTTGCCCTTATTACTATATATTTGTTTTAGCTTCTGCTGCACTGATAATTCAACTACTTTGGGGGACTCTTTTATCATTGGCTCCGAGACCTTATTTGACCAATTGAAGGGATTGGTAGGACGTTTTAGCTCATCATTAGTCTCGCTGGGTTTGTGTGTGACCCCTCTGTCAGAGCTGTCCCATTGAGAGCTTATGTCAATTAGTCTGCACTGAATTTGTGATTTGGAAAGATAATCTCTCGAGTGAAAATTGGCCTCTGGTACGGCTTTATCCTTGAACAACCTTCTGGGTGAAATGATCTTTGAATAAGCCGGCTCAATTAATAGTTCCGCCCTCTCAACACTTTGCTGGGGAGGGTCAGTGGAATATGGGAGAATTTTGAGGACTATAGCATCAGCATCTTGGTTCATCGTACGCACAATCTACGACTACTGGTTATAGAACATGGATATGCGATGGATAAGAGAGAACGGAGGACGAAGAGAATCGAGGGTGCGGGAGAAAAATCGAAAAACCCTCCAGAAAACAGTTTCTAGAGGGGAGACCCAATGCCACCCGCCAACATCAAGATTCGCGTTCGTTAAGGCTCTTCTAGCTGTAGCCATAAATAGATGATATTTGGCACATCTCTCTTTCTATACATCAGATATGACGCAGCTGCCAGATCACATCATTGAACTAATCAAGGATTGCAAGGCTAAAAGCCAAAAGGACCAAAAGCTGATCAACTGGGCTAATGAGACGCTTCGAGGGGTGCCAAAAGGAAACGAAGAGTGGGAGAGATGTATCAGTGGGATGTTGTATGATTCTACCGAGCCAGATCTACTCTTCAAGAGGTTTTTGGCCAACGACAAAACTGTAGAGTACGGTGAAATCAAGGCCATAAATCACAAGGATGCCGAATCATACAGCGATGCTCGTTGGAAATTTATGAAAGATGTTGTTGGTCACCTTGGGTCTAACTCTTGCTTTGAGTACCCATTTTTCTTTGATTATGGATTCAACACCTATATTGGGGATAATTTCTTTGCCAACTTCAATTTGACCATCTTGGATTGCAGTATTGTCAAGATTGGAAACGGAGTCATGTGTGGTCCCAACGTTTCCATCATTACAGCAACGCATCCATTGGACCCAACCCTGAGAAAGTCGCTCGTCGAATACGCACTTCCTATTACAATTGAGGACAATGTGTGGCTTAGTAGCAACTGCGTGGTACTGCCTGGTGTTACCGTTGGAAAAGGGAGCATTGTTGCTGCTGGGGCTGTAGTGTCCAAAGATGTCCCTCCTTACACTGTTGTTGCTGGAGTTCCTGCCAAGGTTGTCAAAAATCTTGAGAAGGAGAGTGATACAGCTGACCTAAAGGATATACTTGCTTTTACTAGATAGAGGATATAGACATTAATTTGAAGTCAGCATTAAGGTACTGGGTTGGCGAGCGATGAGGCGATGAGATCAACGTTTTTTTTCTTAGCTTCATGTACCTCACTTCGTTAATCTCTCCCATTTAATGACAACGCTGGTTCTACCACAGTTTCCAGAGACGGAAATACTGGTAGCCCAATACGATAATGTCAAGAACGCTGGTAAAATAAGAGAGGAACTCGTAAAGGGAAATTTACAGTTCAATTACGCCTTCATAAATGCTGAAACTGTCACCTCAGAGACCCATCTAAACAGTGCCATCTATAGGACACTTATCAACCACAAAAACAAGACTATGAAGGCCAAAACCATGCATTCTGAGTTGATATTCAATCTTTCTCCCTTTAAGAACATAATGGATGCACTCAAGAAGTTTGGTATTGCTGATGAGTGCAGTAGCATCATCGTTGTTCGTATTCCTGGCGAAGGGGAAGCAGAACCAGCGATCGACGATCTTGATTCGGTAGTTGAAGGAGATAGAACCGAGGAGCCGATCGGACTCCACTGTAATACAGCGCTGGTCAAGAAAATCTTCAAGCTGAATGGATTAAATGACGATCTGGACCTATCTACGTTGATCAGTGGGTCAATCCAGTTAAGGTAGATTGACGGGCTGAAGGGATTTTGGTTACCCTCCAGATAAGTTATACCACTTCATACAAGATCACACTAATATAACAGTCTTACATAGTGCTCAAGGGCAATTTTGGTGTCCTATTCTTGCACCGAATAATTCGATATCTTCTTATCCCTTTCGAGGCCTGTTAGTTGCCCTTCTGATATTCCCATCCGACTATCCCGGACAATACATGAGACCGAATTTGTCATGGATTATCCCAATATTGGTTTTACTAGGGCTTGGGTACCTTGAGTACATCTATGCGTATCGTTTCTGTTACATTGGACTCATTAGAAGCCGCTCGCAAACTGCTGTTGCTATCGTCTTTATTGCCCTATTCAACATCCTTTATTGCCTGATACTGTTCACATGGTTCCTATTAGTATGCTTGGGGCCTGGCAGGTTGAAAGGGATCCCTCTTTACAATTTAGGGGGAAAATTTAAAGAAGGCTTCTTGCCGCCTCCAGATTTTTTCGTCTGTAATGGCGATGGGCTCCCCGAGTATTGCACAACTTGTCACACCGTCAAATACGATAGAAGCCACCATAGCAGTAAGATGGAACGCTGTGTACCAGTATTTGACCATTATTGCTTATGGGTGGGTGTAGTCATTGGAAAAAACAATTACAAAAACTTCATGCTTTTCATGACTTACCTCTTCATTCTGTTCATTTACGTTCTTATAACATTTACCATTTATGCTCCATCTCTGCGAACCTATAGAACAGCCACAGGACAAACTGTTCTCAATCCAAATTTCATTGTTATGTACATTTGTACAGCATTTTGGATTGTCATGTTATTAGGTCTACTTATATCCCACCTAAACTTGATTGCTTCCAACAGAGCCACCATAGATGACCTGAAAAATAGACGACCACAAAGAGAGCGTGTTGCTAACAATAACTCATGGTCAACACTCTGCAATAAACCACCCACTCAAACAATCATTGGCGGTCATGTTGCAGGTTACGTTAGTGTTAAACATCCCATGCTGCGGGACACTAGAGTAGTCTTCCCCTACTATCACAGTGACAAAATTTACGATCATGGATGGAAGGAAAATATGAAAGCCATTTTCGGGGACAGATACTACCAATGGGTGCTACCCCAAATTCACTCATACAGGCCACAAGATCAAGACAATCGCCGAATACTTGAGTCAGAGGACAAATTGATCTGTTGTCGATTCAAGGAGGAGCTCATCAAGCGTATCCATAACGAAGAGGGTGATTTATTTATAACTAAATAGCAACGACTAATGAATAATAATGATTTTTCTAAAATTTCTATTTCCTCGGAATAGGTAATCCTTCTTCAAGATTTCGAATAGGTATCTACTAACGCCCTTTCGACGTTCAATGTGTCCTCCCTGTAAGCAATTCTAATGTCAGGAACATTGGTCTTCTCAATATCGTTACCTCCGACACCGCTCTCGGTGAAGTTTTTTCCTAGCCAATGTCTCTTAAGCTGGTACTCAAATCCAGACATCAGGACAGAATTTCTGGCTAACTCACACATATCCACATTAGATAATTTGTAAATCTGAGCAGCCACAGAATACTCCTCAATCAATGGTTCCCTGGTATAAGAGAACTGCAAGGGATCATCTGTAGATAGAGTCACATTTAAACCTCGCTTGAAGTATGTATAGAAGGGGTTCTTATCATAGTTTAAAAATAGAGCGTTATTGGATAGTGGAGACATGGCCAAAGGAATTTGAGTTAAGTAAAACAAGTATTGGACAAATGGTACCTTTCTCAACATGATCCCATGAGAAATACCTTCTGAAGTTAGGAATGTACTGATGAGATGCTCCGGGTCCCCAGCTTCACCACAGTGTGGTCGCAACACAAACGTACTAAATCCCCTCTTGTTTCTCCAATGGTTTAGACACGCAGTATTGGCATAAAGATAGTACAGATAGTATGAGTATGGGGGGTTATTTGGAGTATTCCAGTATCTTGGGGTGGGGTATTTTTTATGAAATCTTCTATCCGCCTTGGATTCATCATCGACAGAATCAAAACCAATTACTCGTTCCAAAAACACATGCAACTTAGGATGGGTTTGAGGGTTCTTCGTGACCTCAAATAATGGATAGAACAAATTGTGCGTTATATCTTGAAAAGTTGTGATAGCATTGCTTTTCTTGTAGATATCATACAATCTTGGAACTTGAATTAACCATCTAACATTATGACTGATTAGCTTATTATCAATTACCCATGCAGCTAATTTGTCCCATTCGTCAATAGATCTACCATAAATACTGATTCGATACTCCATCATTTGATACTTAGAATCTTCAACGTCATCAAAGACTTCCCTCGTTATGTCCGCCAAATATTTTCCTTTAATATAATTATCAGTCTTTAAAAATATCTCACGTAGACGAGATTCTCCAATTGGGTTGTACTTTAAATTGAACTTGTCAAATCTGTGGAATGTATCTTTATGAGCATGCATATCTAGGGTATCAATTGATAGGTCATAGGCAGTCAAATTCAAAGACTGAAATACTTCCTCTAAAGTAAGAACTCTTCCATCCCTGTAGATGACCTTCTCCTTTGGGTGGTGCCTGATCTTGTGTTTGATAAATCGAAGCAAATGTTTTTGGTTCATACATGCAGAATGGTGAACGTGAGTGTCAACCTTTCTAACGTTATAAAAGTCTCTATGTGGATTCTTTTTGGATTCTGCAGTTTCTTGGTATTCGTTCAAAAGGGAATACAAATTCCATTTGGCTTCCAAATATTGCAAACGCTTAAATGCAAATGACTTCGCTGGGCCGTCCGAGGCCATGGCAGTTATAGCATCCAAATCCATATAGTATTCTTTTATAGTTGGAATATTGGCCAGTTTTTCCCCACTGATGGAATCGACTATCTGGAAAACATCCTCACTGTCCAAGACAAAGTCAATATAAGTATCCTCGCCTGGAATCGTACATTCCTCAAACTTGAATTTTAGGGCATCGTTCAGATCATCTTCAGACGCACACTTCTTGAACGACTTGGGATCAGATTGTTGCGACGTCCATTTAGGTCCTGGAGGTGGCGGGTATATTTTCCAAGAAGGTTGATTCTTGGGGTTATCAGAGAAGTTCTGGAAAGACGCATCCTGGTACTTTTTTCTCAGTTCCACACATGTCTTGATATTGCGATAAATTTGAATGAGCTCCTCCGAAGGTGCCTCATCTGTAGCATTGTGATCATCTTCTAGAATGCGACCTAATTTAAAGTGAGGCTTGTTCAAGGCAATTTTCTTCATTCCATCAGTAAGTGCCGATGGTGAAAGGGAGTTAGTGGTTGGGTCATAGCTATATTTGGATTCTGTTGGACTTTGTCCCCCCTCCTGAAGTGGTGCAAAAGGTGGAGGAGGGATTACAAACTCTGCGACACTGCTTCTTCTATGTCTTTCATTGATACCCGCAGCATCCTTTTCAACTTTGGCGGAATTGCCTAATGATTGCAAAGCTCTCAGTTTGTGGTCGTGTTCTTGCATCATCTTTTCCTCCAGATATGAAAAATGGGCTGTGGAGGAAGCCATGCTTTCGTTATCGTTATCGGCTGGTGGCGATGACTCTTTTTCACCCAAATCTTGATCAATCTCGTCATCGCTTATATAGAGGGGCTTGTTGCTTCCCACGTAAGACAACCCACCCGAATTGGGCGAAAAGCTATCGTGGTTGCTAGTTGTTCTTTTGGGCGACGAGTGCATCTTGTCTTATGGGGCACAAAACAGACTGTTTAGGTTCAAGAGATTAAGAGATGAGATCGGGATTACGATCGAGGTTGCCTTGCAAGGAACGACAGATTCCGATGAGCTTAGCTTAGCTCCCGTTCGCGACTTGCACCGGTCTCCCATATTGGTAAATTGGTAAATAAACAACGTCTCGTTTCAATTGTTTTCTTTCCACCGTTTGCAAGTCGCTGAGCTGAATTAGAAATCTTGCAAGATCATGGAGGACAAGAAGTATCTAACTCCTGGTAAGTTGAAGTTGTGACAGATCTATTCTGTTTCTGCCGTTTTTTTTTTGTTTGCATTGCTGTAGTGGGCATCGAGGCAAATAGTTTGTGCATACTAACAATCAGATTTCGATCCATCGTCACTCAAAGTAGCACAGTTGCGGAGGATCTTTGTGGAACACGACATCAAGTTTCCAGCATCAGCAAAGAAGCAGACTCTAATAAACCTGTTTGATGAGAAAATTAAACCCAAGGCTCCAACGTTGTTGGCAAAATATAACGAAGCAAATGTACCTAATGGAAATGACATCCTTGATGCATCGAGTAAGAAATCCATTATAGGCAATTCCTCGGAAGACGAACCAGAACCTGCCCCCAAGAACCCGAAAAAGACGAAAAAGGTTACAAAACCAAAGAAAAAGACCAAATCTAAGAAGCAACCCAGTGCTGTGTCACAGAAAGAAGAGCACTTAGGTTCCCCACATCAATCCAAGACCCTTGATGTTACTGATGAGTCTATTAAGCTTTCCCCCCCTGAGGATAAAGTTGATCGAAAAATTCCCCGAAAACATCGAGAAAAGGCGGCAGACGAACTCAAGTCCCCCAAATTGGATTTGAAACTCAAACCAGAATTAGATCACGATTTAGAAGAAGAATTGTTGGACGAAAAGTGCAATCAAATTATCCCTTCTAAGGATGAGGACGAAAAGATAAAGTTGGAAAGAGTGAAGGAGAACATTGAAACGACCTTTTCTAGTAGAAACGTATTTCAAAAAGAACATTCTTCAATACCGCACAAGAGAAGTAGAGATCTTGAGGAATATTCATCGCCCAACAGAAAACAAATAAAACAAGATAGATCATCCAAGGATATTTTCAAAGGTGAAGATTCTTTCAACTCCACTGAAGACATTGACTTCGATAAACTCTTAAGCTCCCCTACTAAAGGTAAAGTCACCAAAATTAAGGATACCCCTAAACTGACTGCCGTTACTCCTCAAGTTTCGGGGAGACACGGGAGAACACCAAGATCCACTAAACACTTGTCAAACACTCCGACGACACATTCAGATCCCTCTTTCTCATCCAGCACTCCTATTGAAGAGCACGTACCTAGTGGTCCAACAGAAATAATTGATTTGAAGAAGGACAAAGAAGACTCCACCAAAAATTCCCGTAAAACGCCGATAGTGACTAAGAAAATTAGGCAAGAAAGCGTCCAACCTGACAAAACCAACGACAGCACACTCTTGGAAAGTTTGAAAAACGAAGTGGAAGAAGAGGAGAACCAAATTAAGAAAGATGCCGACGAAATATTGGTCAATATCGAAAATGCATCTTCCAATGTTTCTTTCAAAACTCTTTTCAAATACTTCATGACTTGGCTTCTTGCATCTTTAGTATTTGTTGTCTTTCTTTTATGGAGAGAACAAAGAATATACTCTGGATACTGTGGCTCATCCATCTACAAAAAAGTTTTTGACATTGACTACGATATAATTCCTGAGCAATTGCTACCTCTAATGGAGTATGTAGAGGAGACATCATCACAGTTAGTTCCTGAATGCGTCCCATGTCCTGAACATGCTGAATGCTTTCCTTTATTTAAGGCTAGATGTGATGTAGATTTTGTTTCAACACATCCTTGGTACTCCCTTTTTGGGTTTGTTCCTACTCCAGTCACTTGCGTTCCAGATCAAAGAAAAACTGAGAATATTCACAGGGTTACTAACTACTTACTATTCCTGCTTAGAAACAGAAATGCCGAAATTGACTGTGGTAGAGGATTAGATGAAGATGCCGGCTTGTCTCTTGAAGAACTGCACGATCTTGTACTGGAGATCAAACCCGATTATGTCAGCCCTGAAGAATTTGAATATTACTGGAGTAAAGCTTTGGTGGACTTGGAATCTGAACCTGAAATAATTGTAAGGCAAGTTTATTTATTGAAAGATAAACAGGCTTCACAGCCTTTTTATCTCTAATTTTTTTTTTTTTTCATACTATAGAGTCAGAAGTACTAACATTTTTTAGCTATCAACATCAAACGATATCAATGGAGAACAAGATATTGAAGACACATACCAGGAAGTCGATAAAAGCTCAAACCAAACGATTATTCGCTCCACGTCCCTCACAAACCTTAGTTTCCGGTGCCAAATAGACCGTTACATTACCAGTATTTTAATAAAGTATCGGCCATTTGCTCTCGCTTTTCTGGGTCTTTTGATATTTATTAGAACTTCAATTTTCATCTATCGGAGAAATGCTAGCTACAAGGAACGGATCACTGGACTAGTTTCAGAAGTATTTCAAAGGCTTCAAAGAAGGGCAGGAAGTGCCAAGAAAGATTCTTCAGGTTTGACAAGACCTTATATTGGTTCTCATCAGCTTCGGGACTTACTTCTTGACTCTGAGATGCGCTTTTCTGAGAAAAACAAGATATGGAAAGATGTTTCGAAGAAAGTAGAAAGAAACAGCAATATACGCAGCAGAGTCATCGAGGTATTTGGTGAAGTAATGAAAGTTTGGGAATGGATATCTGATGTAGACAATTAAATAATATAATGCTAACTTATATACAATATTTGGGGTTCAGCTTCAAAACTGTTCACGAGACCTTTCAGTATCCAATTTTCTTCTGGAGAAGTTAAAAGTAGAACGACATAACGGACATGTCGAGGTTCCTGAGCTCTTGAACCACTTGTAGAGACATCCACTGTGAAATTTGTTGTTGCAGGTATGGCAGCTTTGAGATGGCAAAGATGAATCCAGATGAAGAATGGAGTAGCAGACAGCACACTCTTCAAATCCAGAAAAATGATAGTTGACATTTTTGTTGAAAAGCTCAAGAGCCTCTATTATTGTGCCGTTGGAGGATGAGATGACTCTCTGACATGAGTTCAACCAAGCACGCCACTGTTGTTCCTTGACTCCAATACGATGAAGACCCTCGACCACAACATTCGTTAAGGGATAGGTGTCGGGAAGTCGAATAGTCATTTCCATAGTTTGTTCATCAATGGTGTATTGAGATTTAACATCGTGTTGTTGTCTATTGGTCTTGACTTTGAGATTTTCGTCCTTAGTGAGAACTTCTGAACTTTTAAGTCTTTTGTCAACTGCATCGAGCTCGCTGTTAATCAATATAGGTGAGATTAAAGTTTTGGTCACTTCTTCAATCGTTGATTTAAGCTGACGATTCTTTATATCCATGAACCAATGCTTACAAGAAGAACCTAGTAATTCCAGGGCAGTATAGTAAAGGTGAACGGTGAATGTTTTGAACTGAGCATCCATTGGTAAATCGGAAGAGAACTTGTCAAAAATCATTGGTCTATCCACCTGAGTGTTAGACTTGAGGAGTTGGTAAAAGCTTTTATCATGCTCAAAATCAATTTGCAAAAACACAAACGAAAGGAATTTAGAAAGATAGTCTTCAACTTGACGAATGTAACTCCTCCTAATATCATAGGTAACGTTTCTGAAGTGTAATAAAACCAAATACCACCCAAATAAATATCTGGCTACAACTTCCTGAGATTCAAACTCAATATACTCTTCGAAGGGGGTAGTTATCAACTGGATAAGGAATGGAGGAAGTTCTGGTTTTAGCTCTGGGGTATCCTCATCAGCTTTGATGGACATTTTCTGAAGTTCCATTTCAATTACAAAATTTTGATGATTGTTGAAGAGAACTTTATAAAGTACTTGTGTAGCCACTTTCAGCATTAGAATTGAGAACGAAGTTGTTAACTGTTCATAAAAAAAGTCAATTTCCTCGTTCAATGAAGAGTCTGGAACTATATCAAGTAGCACTTGCTGAACAAGATTTAGTACTAATTCAGTGCATAAGTTTTCAACTTTAAAATTAAACACTTTAACAACAGCTAAGAACTCAGTAATAATGGTTTCTTTCTCTGACATCCAAGAGTCATTGTTAACTTCTGAGAACTTCTGTAGTAAAATCAAGGACCTGAGAGTGTAGTAAGCCAGTGCTGTGCTCATGCCTTTCGTCACTTCTGTAGCCGTAGCAGATTCCAATTCCATTGAAACGACGCCCAGTGAGTCTCTCACCAGGTTTGACAAAATTTCGTAGGCAAGCGCTAAACCATCCGAATTTATTAACTTTTTGGATAGACAGTTGTGCAAGAAAATCAACATCTGAATTCGCATGGGAATAAATTCCTGATCATACGCTATATCAGACTCCAATAGCTTTGAAAAAGACTGAAGAACCATCATTGATCGGCTAGCCTCGATAATACCACTACTTGAAAACGTCTCTCGTTCAAGAAGAGTGAAATTGTTTAAAAGAGTCAAATGTGGTAAGCCACTGCTTAAAATTTCTTTCGAATTTCGAATCCCTACCAAATAGGATGCAATTTGATTTCTGAATCTATCCAACTCTGTTGCAAATAAAACTTCTTGTGGGAGAGATATTAAAACAACCGATAAAACCGGCAGTCCCCGTTTGTAGAGATCGTTAAAAAAACTGGGAGAAAACATGGGAGGCTTGGAGTATTGCAGTTTGTTGCTCAGAATTCTAGCAGTAATTCTCGCAACGAATATATTTTTCTCCGCTTCTTTGAGCAAACTACTCAGAACAGATTCCGAATTAGCATCTGATATAACGTTTAATACATCCTCTGTAGTCAAATCTTTAGTTGAGCCAAGTAGATAGTTAACGCTGTTGCTGTGTAAGTCAACTAAATCAATTTCAGGGTCAGGAGACAAAAATGTGTGATCAACGACAGCCTCGGCTAGTACAGCTAGAACCTTAATATGCATTTCATCTGCTATGAAGTTATTCTTTAAAAGGAAAAGAACGTAAGAAATAACTGCACTAATGGAATAAATGCTCGTCGAACTATCACCACTGTCGAAATCATCTATCTTGAACAATGCCACGTTATGCTGTAGAGGATTTGATAAAATTGTTTGGTAAGAACTAAATTTGACACCATTAGTCAGGTAAGCTAACAACTTCGCATCTGGGAGTGCAAGCATTTCAGGACCATTCTCCGCTTGTAGAATGTGAGCTAATATTTCAGGGACATTCTTGAAATCTTCAAAAGAGGCTTGCAAAAGAAAAGAAAGCAAAGATTGCTTGAATTCAACAATAAATTCGGGATTAGTGCTGTTATTGGTCTCAATTAGGTTCAGTAATTCGTTTGAAGATGGGAATCGTTTCCACAAATTGACCAAAAACTGAGGTTCCTCCAGCACAAATTTCAGAAATAAATCATTTTGGTACTGGGAACAGCAATTGGCTATGAAGCCTTCCCAGTCTTTGCTAGAATTTAATGCTTGACCATACAAATTTTTTAAAACATCCTTGGTCAGAAGTTTGAAAATAACTGCAGAATCATTTTCCGTAAACGATTGTCCAGATTTCTTCAAAGTGAACGAAACCAAATTAGGGCACTTTGCAATATCGAAGTGTTTAATTTGTGGTATTCTTTTCAGAAAGTAAGCAATAAGCAAGCTATCATTTATATCCTCCAGCTTCACAAAGAAGTCATTGATAACCTCGTGAAGTACTTTGTCATCAAATAGCTCGCTCTCGCTGTACAGTGCCAACGTTCTCAAGGGCTGCTTAACAAAGTTAACGTCTAAAAACGATAGTAAACCAAAAAGAAAACTTTTTACTTCATTGGAATATTCAGTAAAATCATGGGAAATGATGCCTTCGACTAGAACCAATGAGTTTGTAGGTTTCTCGTCCAGATCAAGCTCTTCGTCCTCAAGAGAGTTCAAAGCATTAGAGCAGAGCATGCTTAAACATTCAGACAGAGAATTAGGCTCTGATGCAAGGACGTTGAAGTAGTTGTTCAAAAAAAACTCGGCATTGAGTGGCTCTTCACCAAATATTATCTTCTTTCCCACAAACGAATCTAACACCAAATCATTGATGGTCAATAGGAGCTCATCTGAGGGCAGTGCAACAAAGAAGTTTGATGCCTTTTTAACGATTGCAGAATCAAGTTTTGATTTGTTTAGCAGGCTGACAATAAACGGGGTGACCGTTTTGATGATAAGGTCCTCGGCGACTTTGAACTTGAGAATGAGGTCTAAGAAGGTGACCCATCCTGCAATGACGGAGCTATTCTGCCTTTCCTTGGAAATGCTTCGATAAATAATATCAGTAATAGTTGTGAAAAACACATCGTTCTCTATGCTGATAAAAGAATCGTCAGATAATGTGATAATTTCAGACAACAGACGGTAATAAACCGGATCACAGTTGCATGAGCCAAGTGATATAAATTCAATAAAATGATCTTGGGAATTTTTACTAAACGTCCAAACGTTGTTGCATTGAGCAGCCAAACGATAAAGAGCATTCAGAGTTGGTAAGATAATCGTGGAGTTGAGCAAAACTTGCTTCTTATTTATCTTTCTACAAGACTTGAAAACTGCTTTGGTCAATGGTTTGAGTAGTTTTTCAGAATATGACAACAATACTGGGACGGTCTGCAGTGTATGTCTTCTAATATTCAAATCCTTGCTAGAAAAGTTGTCCCACAGTAGTGAATGCGAACCTGTGATCGTTTCAATCAACTCGACGGATTCTTTAGAGTGATTGGGAAGCTGCAGAACACGTTGAAACATTTGTGTAGATGAAGTGATTGCTCTGTTAAACTTTAACTGTGCCTCGTCCTTGGATACTTGTTGCTCATTAGAAAGAGAATCCTGAGTCTCCGAGTTCACTAGCTGATTGACAAAATTTAGAAGTGGAACTTGAAATATCGTGAACAGGGATTCGAATTTCTCTTCGTTAAAGCATGACAAAAACTCTGTTTTAACTTGAGACGAGACAACTCTTTCTGTATCATATGTGCCTATAATCCAAGCACCGATCGTATCTGCGAGGAATCTGGAATATTTTTTCCCTAAGGTATGCACAATCTTTGTTTGCAGTTGATGAGCCAACAACCTGACATTTCTGGACAGATCAATAGATAGCTTCGGATAAATTTGGACCCAGGCAACTGCAGCAGTATAGTCCTCAAAAATTCTAACATCTGAGGAGTTAATAATCTCTTTTAAAGCCTTTTCCTTGGTGGTTTCGTCTTTCTTTAATAATGACCGGAAATTCTTTTTCAAATTCGGATCCGACAATGTATTAACATCTGGAATACCAGTAAAGTAGTTTAGGGAGACTTCAAACCCATTAGTGCCCAATGTGGCAGCTGAGTTAAAAGGATTCATCTGCTTCTAGTCGTATGTATGGAGAAAGATAATCAGAAGGCTCGCGCAATGGCAAAGAAGCGATGGTGTTTAGGTGGAATGGAAGTGAAATATTTACGGGTGGTAAGCATCATCAGGTATTCCTATCAAAGATGTGCGGTCAATAGTCGTCTGGCATGCCTGTGAATCAATCTATGGGCATCTATCTACAACGGTTGAAACTTGAGTTTTACTTATTTATTCTTGTTCCATTATCCTCTCTTTTTTTGAACTTTCATGTAGTACTGACACTAACAACCATCCGACGACCAAACAGAGTGTCAAAAGGCACCAACTAGTATACATAAATTATTGCTCCGTACTCTTTCAAAATTCATCATCGTATTCGTCATCTTGCTCACGATTTTCCCCATCGTTTTCTATAAAGTTGTCACCGTTGACGTCGGCATTCTCTTCAGCGACGGCTTCACAAGCATCAATCCAGTCGCTGTATATGTCAATGGGTTGCGAAAGTGAGTTTATCGGAGCTTGGAAAGATAAATTGCATTTCTTACATTCCAAAAGGCCTATGCTGTTCTTCTTATCCAAAGTGCATACCACAGAGTTGTCGTGGTTACAAAACAAACAGGTAAACTGAGTTTCCAGCTTTTGCTTGATTTTTGGCGCTGGTTTTCTGGCTGATGACTTTCTCTTTCCCATTTTGAAGAGATGTTCACGGTGTTGAGTTGGTGAATACGCTAGACGAAAGCTGTGTTTTCCATATCAGATCAGATACTGATCGCGACGGCTTACCAATCGTTCAACTGCTTCAGATGAAAACTAAAATGCTTAGAGGATAGATTGTAGACTAAGTCTTGAGGACCTCTATTAATTGAACGGATATCATAGTCCCAATGTCCTAATCTCACTTCACTTGTGATCTCTTACCGTCTGGTGTTTCATGATCTCAACCATCCGTCTGGTTATCAGCTTCTCTATCATGGATCATGGATCCAACATCGATGTTTAGCGAAAATGAAAAAAAAAAAAAAAAATATGGTAAGAAAAAAAATTCAGAACTACTGAAGACCAGAAATACTGCCTTATTCACTTCTATCAACATGCCTCCCAGAAAGAGAATAACCAGAAGCTCCGCTAAGAGTACCAGCTCCCCAGTCGACACACCATCTAAGGCTTCTCCTGCAAAAAAGGGATCTAAAAAGTCTGCTGGTGTTAAGAAGAATGGAGTTTCAACTGAAAAGACTTCCGTTGAACAAGATTCGCCTAAAGACGTTTCTCCTGATACTGTGAAAGATTCAGCCGAAGGACAAAATGAGTTCATCAAACCAGCTGTTATTTCAAAGGCTGTCAACGAGTTGCTCGCATTTTTGAAAAAACAAGACGAAGAGAAATCCACCAAGAAATCCAGTCTGTTTGACGAAGATGCTGTTCCATTTACCTTGAAGTTCACTTCCGTCAAATATTTCACCAATAAGGTAAACTTGAAGCCAAAGCTGATAAGTTTGCCCCATCCCCTGCATCGTGCTGAAGAAGAGTTTAAATTCTGTGTTTTCGTCAATGATAAACTTATTGGAGAGGAAGAACTCTCCCAAATTGAGAATGACGAGTACCTGACCAAATATGTTGGAAGAATTGTACGTGGAGAAGAGCTGAAGGGAGAATTCCGTCCTTATGACGCCAGAGAACAATTGAGAGAAAGTTATGACTGTTTCGTTTCCGACGATGCTCTGGTCACTACGTTACCAAAACTGTTGGGGAAAACTTTCTATGATTCCTCAGTTACCCACCTCCCTGTTCCGATTAAACTGAGAGTTTTCAAGGGAAAAGATTTCTCTCTTGAAGTGCTGAAAGAGTCTCTCGAGAAAGTTAGAACTTCCACCTATTACAGAGTCCCCTTAGGGACCGAATTGGAAATTAGAATCGGTGACAGTAAAATGGACGCCTCTGACTTGGTGGACAATATCACCACTGTTGTAAACAAAGTGTTGAACCAAGAGCATACGATCATTGACGTTGACCTGAAATCATATGACAAATCTTCCATTGTTCTGCCCATCTATACCAGTGATAATTTTTACACCGAAGACGATGTCGCAGAAGTGGAACTACCACCTATTAGACCTGCTGATGTCATTTCAAAGGAAGACCCATTGGCTGCATTTAAGGATGCCCTGGTTGAAATTGCTGTTGACGAAGACGAGGCAAAGAAGCTCATCTCAGAAGTATTACTTGACTCTGAGAAACCCAAAAAGAGAACTCATAGACATAATCACACCGACGCTCAGGAACCAGTCTCCGAGGGTCTTTCAAACAAGAAAAGAAAGGAGGAATAATTGTATACTATTGATAGATATCATTTGGAATAAAAAATAAAAAGTCCTACGGCACGTAATTAGTTTAGGTAATCCATGTGCCTTGCGCGGTAAGTGATCCGATAAGCAAGTTTATCTTATTCCTGTATGCAAGAGGTTCCGACTAACACCATAATCCTGACGGGATTTGAGCCAGGTAAGTTGCAAGATGACGAGTTGATAGTGTCACATTTGAAGAACCTTGTGAAGAAGGTAACTCCACCTTTTGAGACAATCAAGATCATAAAATTACCAAAATTTCAAAGGGTCTTCTTAATATTTGAAGAAATCACTTCCTCCATCGCAGCATACGACTATTTAACCACTGAGTTGAGCTCCTTGACAGTGGGATACAGTATTAGAAGCAACTTCATATCAACTCAGGAGTTCTTGCAACTTCCTGACCAAGGAACCCGTTTTGTCATATCTCCACCTTCTTCGCCTCCTCCAGAGTGGGATCACTACGATAAAGTAGAAGGTGGCCCAGATATGAGGGAGATTCACTCGCCAGACGAATTGAGAGGCCTTCTGTTTAGAAAGTTAGGTGATAGAATTACACACTACGATGGAGAAGAGTTCGAAACAAATTATAGCGTTACCAAAAGGAAGAAGTTTGAGGCATCTCAAGAATGGCTTATTGAACAGATGAATCAGGAAATTACGGAACAACACAAAAGTCTCCCATTTATTATTGTCGATAAAGCTGAAGATAATACTGGCATAGAGGAAGAATGCTCACTTGCTGGAGTTAAAACAAGACTCCCCGGTACCTAAATTCTATAATGTATATATACGATATCTTTCAATCAGCGTCAATAGTTTGCTCATCTGCAATCTTACTCAAGATGTCATCATAAGCCTTGCTAATTGTTTCAATCTCCAGATCTTCCTCAGAAGCTGCCCCCGCTGCTTCTCCTGGGCTCATCTTTCCTATGACTTTGTTCAACTCCAAGTTCTTCTTTGACTCCTCAGAATAATTATCTTCGGACTCTGAGGGCGAGTGCTGATCTCCATGTAGCTTTGTCTTGATTGTTTCCACCAGAGATTTATCACCGCCTTTACAAGGTGACTTCCCGAAAATGGATTCCACCGGAATTCCCTTCTCTTTGAAAGTGTTCAAAACTTCGGATAACTTCTGGGCATCTCCTGTAAGAAGCAATTTACGGATGCTGTCACCATCGATATCTTTCAACTTTTCCAACACTTTTGGAGTCTTTAAATGACACTGTACTAGAGCTCTGTTCTTAGCTACACTGCTCTCTTCTTGTAGCTGTTGCTTCATCTTTGAGGAGAAGTCGTTATCTGGAGTAGAATTATCCTTAATCAAAGTAGCACCACCATTATCTTCAAATGGCACCAATGGCTCATCTGCTTCCGTATTTTCTGTCAGTTTGGAGACAAATAAATTACTCACATCTGATACGCTGTACTTGGCTTTGCTGGAAAGAAGTTTTATTCCCTTATCAAGGGAAGAATCGAGAATACAAAGCCTGATTAAAGTTTCTTTACCCTCCAGATTGAGTCTATTATTCACTTGTAGTTTGAATAATGCTTGCATAGTCTCATGGAGTATATTTTTGGCTTCCTTGGCTTCGTCAAACAAAGCTTTCAACTCCTCAGCAGAAGCACTAGAACCATCTTTAGAGATATACTTGGACATTTTCTCAGTCCAAGTTTCCCTATTATCATCTTCGGTAATACCAGTTTTATCGGTGGTGTAGAGTATCTTTTCCATGTTTCTCATCGTGTAAAGACCTATTTGCTCCTTATACTTTGGAGACATGCCTTCAAAAGAGCAGTTTAAGGTAAACAAACTTTCAGAATTCTTAACGGCATTGGTCAAAGCAATCGTTGCAGCCTCGTCCAAAGTATTGCCAACTAACGAAAAAGAACACAACTTCCGACAGAGTCTGACTGCCTCAGAGAAAGTGATGATGGCAGCTGTGGACAGGTCATTGTTATCTAAACAAAGACGACTCAGTTCTGGAAAGAGAGGCAAATAACTTGCAATGAAGGTTGTCATCTTGGGAAACATTTTCTTATTGTTAGATAAATCCAAAAATTTGAGAGTTGGCAATTTCGAAAGTGAAATAATCAGTTCCTTTACCTCTTGATTGTCTTGAAGATTACAGCAATTAAGAGACAACAATCTCAATTGGGATTGGTGTTCACTCTTCTTGGATGCATCGGTAAATACCTTGATCGAGGTCGATAAATCATTGTAACCCAGATCCAGACCCATAAGTTCAGGGTAGTCGACCATCATCTGAGCAAGAACCTCACATTGTTGAGTTGAGAGCTCATTATATGCCAAACCGATTTTCCAGGTTTTGTGCGATAATGCCATTGAAATTAAATTTTCAAAAACGACAAAATCATTGATCTTACAACCTGTAAGTACTAGCTCCCGCATACCTCCACGGAAAATTAATGATGCTATGAAAAGAGGCCAGTCCATGTCAGACCTGTTTTGAGTATTAGATTCCATAACCTTTTGGGTCGTAGGAGAAACTTCGGGTTTCTTAAGGGCTGAACTAGTCGAAGTGCGCCTCTTCTGAGAACCCACTTGTAACATCGGACATTGTGTGATATCAAGTCTCTCTACCCTGGAATTCATGGTTAAGAACCAGCAAAGAAGTTTCCAACCTTCATTATCGATGCACATATTTCGAAGGGAGAGTTTTCGTAAATGCTTTTTGTTCACTAAGGAGGCCAAAATCGTTCTAAACATCTCCAAAGTTAGAGAAGCACCGTCTAATGAAACGGAAACTACAGGAGCGATCCGAATGAAATCAGAAAAAGAAAGGACTTCAATTAGAGAAGGCTTTGGATTTCTCAGCTGAAGAATAGGTAATGGATCAGTACTTCCTTTTGGAATCTGTTTCAAAGTGCTGGGAATTGGCAAAATTTCTCTAAGATGGCAACATCTTGTATACAGTTCATCTAGTTTCAGCGTAACCAATGGTTTATCCATCTCAATAACATGTGGTCTTCTTCTAACCATCGGCTTGTCAATAGTGACCTTAGAACCATCAACTTCTACATCCTTATGTGCACCTTTGTTCTCTGTTTCTGGATCATGCTTTGATTTTGCGGACCCGCCAACTACAATCCCTCCACCATGTTTTAATAGATCTTCAGGATTGATCTTATTAATTATTATCTCACCGGTCTTGCTTACTACAACATTTCCCTTTCTCGGGTTCCTAGACGGAATTTGTTGAGGGGGGTCATTGACGAACATGGTGGCTGCAAATGCAACTTTCTTGAGAGGGGCAATCTCATTAAGGACTGGAATGCCCGGTTTCTTAACTATCCTGGGCGGTGGCTTTGTATAAACTAATTGAGGATAATCAAAATGAGATGGGGACTGCGGTGAGGACTCTCGTCTATCGTTTGTCTTGGTTCTTCTTAACAAAGATCCCAAGACGCCAGAGCCTTGAGAAGAAGGAGATGGAACTTTTGAAATCGGTGAACCATGATCCTGATCATCAGGCTTATCTTTAAATTTGGGATTAACAGAGAAAGCCGATGGGAGCTTTGGCCTATCGGGATGCGGCGGTATAGGGTGTCCAGCGAAATCTAACTTCACTTTCTTGGCCTCTTGAATGGATGATGATGCGCTATTAGCAAGTGAAGCTCGTGCAGAAGCTTCTTCTTCACGCTGAGCCTCAAAGAATTTCAGGTATTCCCTTAGTTTTGGGTCAATATTCTTGTTGGAAACTTTGATTGAAAGATTCTCAAGATATAAACTATAATCATCAGTGTCTGAATCAGGAGCCGAGGAGTCGCTGAAAGCATCAGTTTCTGCATCATCTCTATCCTTTTCTTCCTTGAAAGTGGTCAAGGACTTGTCTATTTTGACCTTAACGTTGCGAGGTTTTGGCACTGTGGAACTATCGTGTGATGATTTAGATGCTGAGGGAGATTGTGACTTCGGAGGAATTTTTCTATGAATTTCTTCTAGTTTTTTTGCACTAGGAGAAGCTTCCTTTGATTTTCTCCGAAATAACTTTTTGAAAATGCCACCAGGCGGAGAAGATCCGCCTTCGTTGAAAGTACTGCGATTTTGGTTTGTCGATGTCCTGGTCAAATCTGCATTTGATATACTAGATCTTCTTCTTGACGCCGTCATGGTACCATCAACGGTTCTTGATCGCGTCAATCTGTTGGTGGGAATCTCATCGTCCGTGTCGTAACCTTTCTTGAACTGGCTGCTCTTGGGAAGTGAGGTCAGGGGAGCTTCGCTGATTTTGCTTGTATTTGGCGAACTCACCGTGTCTGGTGAAGTTTCGACAGTGGCGTCTGATTTGGAGTTGGGTGATTTGGCTATTGTGGGAGATTTTAGTGGAGTTGCGGATGGTAAAGAGACATTGGGATTCACATTCGAACCACGTAGAAACCAGTCAATCTCACCGTTTTGAACAGCTTTCACAAAATATGCAGCATCCTCCTCCAACTTTTCTCTAAGAGAGCTGAACACTCCCTCTTTTTTGGCCTCATTTGGGTCCTTGTGTTCATGGTGATTCTCCGTCATGTGTAAGTGAAGCTGTGTCTGATGAGGGCACGGGGGTGATTAGCAAATTGGATTAAAATGTCTATGATTGTCTGGAAGAGAAGCGCAATACAAAGACTGCAGTGTGGAACCAAAGAAGAGACTCTTTCTGGACTATTTGGTGGCAAAGAGAATTATAAAATGACAACAAAAGAAATGTTGGATGTTGAAGATCTAGCCGAATTCTGTATGGGCTCTAGTGTCCTGTTATTGCCGCGAAAACGATGGGATGTTCTGCAGTATAAGGACATTTTAGGGTGTGGGGGCAGTATGCTGCTTTGGGCATACGTCAAAATTTCACAGAGGGAAGTGAGTGTCTTACCCATAATTACGGGGAAACTGTTGCCAGACCAACAACCCTGTACGTCTATTGTCGGAGCGATGAAAGAACTAGGGAATGGGTTGGTCTAGCATTGGCCGGTGAATACAGTTTATAATGCGTATATATGTTTATTTTTCCATCAGTTGCTTGACTTTTTTGTTTAGCCGTAACTCCAGGCGATTCTTCAAAAAGTCGGAGGACATTATGGAATTATTAGGTTTACTACCGTCTAGTTTTAACTCCGAGTACCTTTCTATGACCTTCTTCGATAAGCGGGAGAACGCCTCTGCGTTGTCGACAGTGTTGGAAAGAGTGATAGCATCAGTGACAAGTTGGTTTATGTCGACAACAACAGGTTTGAAATGGTAATGATCGTCTTTATTCTCGTTGTTGTTTCTCTGTTTGATGGGGTAATGTAGTAACATGTAAAGCACTTGGTCGTATTCTGACGCCAATGTCTGCGGCTTGAGCTTGGTGATTAAAAGAACAACAATGTAGGGGATTAGGAACGCAAACTCAATGTGATTGCTGTCTTTGGTCTTGTGAAGATAACTAAACGCAAATATCTTATCCCACGTCAAAACTGTGGCAGAAAGTCCCAACTCCCGGATTAGTAACAGCCTGTAGTATCTGATCAGCCATATAGAAGAGTCAATCTTCAAAGTCTTCGTTAGATATTGATGGTGGTATCGGTCACAGTTATGAAATAGAATGTCAAACTTAATGGACTCCTGGATGAAATTGTCTTCTTGAAAAAATGCTGGTGCCAGTTTATACATCATGTTATTAAATATCGTAAAGGAGTCAACATGCGTAAATGTGGGATTGTACAATTGGGCCACCGGGTGCTTCTTATAGAATTGCTCTGGTTTCCCTTTTGGTAGCTGTTCTTTGATCAAACTTATCATGATCAATCCAAAGATCTCATGCATGCCTTGACGATATCCAGAACTTGTATCATTCACATCGTCGTTGAGCTTCCACCATATGAATAAGGATGTTATGATGTTTCTTGAATTCTCCTTATCCTTGATGAATAAATTGGGATAACTTGGGAAAAGACGTTTACAATCTGTCACCAGAATCTGAAGTTTGGCCAGATCATCTGTGCCAGAAAGCGGATCAACTACAATGTCCTGGTCTTGGTAGAAATCATCATTTTGCTGCAGTAAACTCCACGGTACTGGGTATTTCTCATTATACTTCCGATAAGTGTCTCTAGTTTGGGCCAAAACTGAATAATCAACTTTCATGGATGAAGGCAGATGAGGTTTGGACTTAAAGTATTCTGTGATCAGAGTAAGCTTCCATACTAAACTCCTTGTGAAATAGGCCAAGCCAGGATTGTACTCATTCGATACTACTGCCGAACACAGGTCTCTAGTTGTTGAATATGCGGCGAGTGTTTTCCTGAATTGTTAGGTCGGTAAATCAATGCTAAAATGAAAGAGGCACTTACTCTGCCTTCTCAACAAAGTCCATCAGAGGGGAAGGGAAAAGTGGCACAAAAGGTGATTATAAAGGAAACGGGAAGGAGAAGACCAGTCCTATCTAGAAAAACCAAATTTTAAACTTTTTGGATCTGCACAGATACTGGAAAACCCGCGCACCCCAGCGCATAGCTGACAGCGTATTCTCTTCCCAGTAAACGCAGATCCCCAGAAGACAATATGAACATTGCGTTCGTACATCCAGATTTGGGCATAGGTAAGCCTTTTCATGAACAGTCTAACAACGGCAATATGCGTACTAACATTTACTCAAGGTGGTGCTGAACGTCTCGTTGTGGATGCTGCCTGTTCTTTGCAAAAAAATGAGAACCAAGTAATCATATACACATCGCATTGTGATAAGACTCACTGTTTTGAGGAAGTCAAGAACGACGAAATCAAGTCAATGGTTTTTGGAGACTTTTTGCCCACCCAAATTGCTGGCAGATTCAGCATATTGTGTGCTATCATAAGGCAAGCCTGGTTGATTTTTCGTCTGGCATTGTCTGGAAAAATCAAAGAGCATGACGTGTTCATTGTTGACCAGTTATCTTTTTGTCTCCCCATATTGCATTATCTAAAGCGAAGTGATGCTAGAATCCTATTCTACTGTCATTTTCCAGATCTGAAGCTTGCTTCTCGAGACACCACTATACGAAGTTTATATCGGAAACCATTTGATTTACTGGAACAATATACAACAATCTGCGCCGACAGAGTGGTGGTAAACAGCAATTTCACCAAAGGCATTTTTAAAGAAACGTTTCCCATTATTTCCAAATACTATGAGCCCACTGTGCTGTATCCATGTGTCGACACGGAAGCTTCTTCAATTACCGACACAACAAATGAGGAAATGAAAGAGTTTTTTCATAATAATGAGCGATTCTTCCTATCTGTCAACCGATTTGAAAGAGCCAAGAATATTTCACTCGCAATAAGGGTATTTGCAAAGCTAAAGAAGGAGAATCTTCAATTCTTCAAGGAAAATCGCCTTAAGCTTATAGTTGCAGGTGGGTATGATTCCAGGGTAAGGGAAAATGTGGAGCATCTAATTGAGTTGGAAGATTTGGCTAGATCTCTGGGTTTGAAGGTTATATCAATACGAGGTCGTCTTTTTTCGTATCCAGCAAGTGACGTTATATTCCTGCCCTCTGTAAGTTCTGATATAAAGGATTATCTAATTTCCAAAGCTGAAGCCCTACTCTACACCCCAGGGTTTGAACATTTTGGAATTGTGCCTTTGGAAGCAATGAAATTTGGAACTCCAGTTATTGCGGTCAATCACGGTGGACCCACGGAGACTGTGGTGGATGACGCTCAACCCGAGCCAACTGGCTACTTGAGATCTAATGAAGTTGACCCATGGTATCAGGTTTGCTCTCAAGTAGTCAGATTATCTTACGAAGAAAGGCAGAAACTCTCCGCCAATTCTAAGAAGCGCGTTGAAACATACTTTTCAAGAGAGGCAATGGGAAAAGCATTTCTAAACAACATCGATCAGATGCTAACTGAGGCCACAAGTGATAGGTTCAGTTATGAAAAGTATATAGACATCTTGCTCGTGTTGGGACTTGTGCTTCTCAATGTCATACCGATTGTAGTTGCAGGGTACACATACAAGTTAATGAGAGGTGATAATTAAAGTTACTTATGGCTTCTACGTATATTGAGTAGGCAAAAATATAATACAATTAGTTCTCCCTGTAATTTGGTTGATATTGATTAAATTGGCCTTGAAATTGATTTCCCAGGATTGAATTTGGCACCTGCTCACTTACTGAGTTTGGTACCTGAGAGGCTTGATTTGGCCCTTGATTAGCCAAATTTGACGGCACTGCAAGAGGTGAGCCCATTGAAGTTACAGGGCTGGTTGGGGAATTTTGCATCTGTCTTTGGGCAGCCTGAAGCGCTTGTGCCCTTGACTGAGCCTTTAGTTGTGCCTGTTGAAACTGGGACTGTGCTTGTGATTGCACATGTGATGGCTGTTGTTGTTGCTGTTGCATTTGATTCTGAATGGCTTGATTTTTTATCTGCTGTTGTAGCTGAACAAGTTGCATTCTTTGAAATTGGGCTCTTTTCTCGGGTGTGAGGTTTGCAAACTGTTGTTGTTGTTGAGGAGTCATACGCATGTGGAGATTACGCAGATGCTGTTGCTGCTGTAGTCGAAATTGTTCTTTCTGCTTCTGTTGTAACTGTAATTGCTGCTGGAGTTGCAATTGTTGCGGCGTCATCTGAGAATACTGTTGAGGCATTTGATTCGAAGAACGATTGTCGGGTATTGGTGATTGGTGTGTAATTGGTGGTGATTGCTGCTGTTGAGCTTGTTGCTGTTGCTGTTGTTGTAAGAGTAGCATTTGCTGTTGCTGAGCTTGCTGCTGTTGCTGTTGTAACATATGAGTTTGTTGCTGCTGCTGCTGCTGCTGCTGCTGCTGATGTAGTTGCTGTTGTTGCTGTTGTTGCTGCTGTTGTTGTTGTTGTTGTTGTTGTTGCTGCTGCTGCTGCTGTATCTGAGTCTGTTGGCGCTGTTGTTGCAATCGTTGTTGTTGTTGTACAAGTCTTTGAACAGTTTGGGATGTCTGCTGTCCAGCAGATTGGGATATCTGTTGCTGAGCTTGAGATGGAGACTGCTGTGATTTTTGTGCCTGCTGCTGTTGTTGAACTTGTGGCCGTGAAGGTTGTGGATTCTTCTGAGTCTTATTTTGTTGCTGATTTGGCATTCTAGGAGAAGCACGAACGGAAAAATAATAATCACCTGCCCTATCAACATCAATCACAGCAGTCCTACTATAAAGGTTTCCAAAAGGATTAGTTGGTACCCTAGGCAGAATTGCACCTGCAAACATCTCTCGCATTCTCAAAAAGGATGATCGAGACCTTGCGGGCAATATCACCTTTCTTTCCAATGGTAGAGGATAAGATTTGGCAACACCATCCAAAACTTGATGAGCTTCGTCATCTTCATCAATAGGTATTTGAGAACCGTGAATCAAATCATCTCTAGCTGCGTGGGCAGCGGCGGCATTAGCTGCGAATTTAGCTTGATTCTTTCTTTGGTAGGCTACTAGTAACTGATCATAAGGAGCAGATCTCCCAGGAACAGCCCTTTTTGCACCCATAGAGTGGGTTTTACAAGTCAAAGATCTAGCACAAAAGCCACCGTTTGGTAAGGGAACCCCACATTGTCTTTCAACATCGACGGGGCCCTTGGGCTTGGCCGTTGACTTGATTCTTTCCTTCTTCGGTTTCTTTTCCTTCGGAAGCTTGACTTTCTTGTTCTTCTTTGAAATAGTGGAGTTGATGGCATTGGAGGAATTAGTTGAATTATTATTAGTGACTGGAGTAGATTCTTTCGACTCTTCCAGTACCTGATTTTTTCTCTTTCGAACCATGTTCATTGGCTTATCGTCCTCGTCTAGTTTCTCTACTTTCACGACTTGGTTACAAATTTTGATGTGTTTCGATAAACAGCTCTGAAGAATGGGTCTGTCACAATGGTTGCAGATACGGTATCTTAATGGGTTGGATAATGAGTCTTTGTAGCTAGGAGATGGTAAATCTGGGAGGGATGACGAGTTTTCTTGATGAATCGGTTGTAAGGTGTCTAGATATTGGCCTAACTCTTTCCAAACAACTGGTCTTTCTGGGTTTTGCATGCTTTATCTTTCAGGATAATATGTTTGGAAGGCCCAATATCGACTTGATACTTGGGATAGTTAGACGATAACAATGTGTTAAGAATTGAGTTCCACACTTTAAAGGTGTGTGGGGCGAGTTTTCGACGGAAGGAACTCTAGGAGGAAGGAGGAGCGAATCTAGAAGGGAGACCGTAGTCAACTTTTGATGTAGTACGGTACGCGTAAATAACTTCAACTTTTGGCAGAATCTGTCACTAATATGATATTTTTGGTTACAATGTCAAGAATTCAGTACTGTCACCAGCATTCTTGTAGTAGATACAATTTCAAAACCCAAGTTTGTACCAATCGATCAGTTACACCCCAACACCAATATTGAGCTCACTTTTTTAATGATTCTCGATGTGGTAAACAATCACCTAGAACATCTATCAAACACACCAACCACATGGTGGAACGCAGAACTAGATCCGAGTCGGGAACTCCCAGGCCCGCAGATATCCCAGATGAGATTGCCGAAATTGATCAAACTATCCAGGAAGACAATATAAAAGTGGAGGACCCAAAGGATGAGGAATACCAAGAAAATGATGATGACGATGAAGACGACGAAGACCCCGCGGTAAACGGGGATGCAGACGATCCTGATGAACAAGACGATGAAACTATTCGCAAAAATAATAGACGAAGAACCAGAAAGAATTCAGCTGTGAAGGAAGAGGAGGAGGAGGAGGAAGATGATGACGATGATGACGACGAAGACACCGATCAGAGTGAAGGGTCTCCCTCCAAGTCGAGCGGCAAACATGGAAAGGGTGTTACTCTTGTCATCAATCCTTTGAGAAGACGTGGAAGACCTGCCAAAAACAAGAAAAGAGTTAGTGAATTGGAAGAAGAAGAAATAGCCAATGAAGTCAAGCGGAAAAGAGGGAGAGGTAGGATAGATTCAACCGATGACGACGGCTTGCACTTGGAAGTCAAAGATGATGAAATAGTGGTTCCAGTCAATGAGGATGGAGAAACAAAAGTTGACGCTGAGGGTCATCTAAAGGGAGGCCGTGAATACCGTGTAAGAACGTTTACGTGTGCTGGAAGGGGTAATAGGCTTTACATGTTATCAACGGAGCCTGCTCGTTTGATGGGATTTAGAGATTCTTACCTACTTTTCCATAAACACAGGAAACTATACAAAGTCATCATCAACGATAAGGAAAAACATGATCTGATCAACAGGGAAATTTTACCTCATTCTTATAAAGGAAGAAACATTGGATTAGTTACAGCAAGAAGCATATTCAGAGAATTTGGTGCTCGGATAATCAAAGGCGGCAAATGGATTACTGATGACTACGATAAAGAAGCATCTTTAGCCGAGGGCCACGTAGAAGGCGAGCTGGCACTTCTTCCCAGTGACGAATTCAATAGAGGCGGCACACCAGGATTTGCTACCAATAAAATGATCACCCCTCACACACAACTCACGCAAACATGGATTTATGAGAGCGCTTTAAGGAGTAGACAAGCTGACTCTCAGCTATATGAAGCTCGGTCATCATTGTCCACTCCTAGAGGATTTAAGGAACCATATACTGGCGTCACCTTCATACCTCAACACTTGCAACCTTCCAAGGCTGAGTTTTATAAATATGATGATACCGTCACTGATAAGTTGATCATAACTACCGTCATGACAGGAAGTACGGCGTCAGCCACTGGACTGAAGGATGTTCCAGAAGAGATTTACAAAGACGTTGTAACACCTGAAGTTCTTCAAGCTATTCAAGAACAAAAGGTGCTAGAAGAGAGGTTGTAACGGATGACAGCAGGAGCCTCTTCCCCTTTAAGTAATGCAAATAGGAATGTACTAGTGAAATATCGCGCCTTACCCTCTCAGTCAGAGGACTTTCCAGAGGCAAAAAAGTGCTAAATCGGTTTCTTCCCTCCAGTACCGTCCTTGAGTTATTCGACTTGCAACATGTCGAAGTTGGTGAGCGGATTCGGTTCTGTTGCGTTCCGTAGGATTGTGACTAGAAGTGTCGTCCATCGGGCCACCATAAACAGTTATAGGCCAATAATAAGAGTTCCGTTGAGCCCATTGCGAAGACAGTTCAATCACCAATCGGGGATCTGGAACAAGCACCAGGGGAACCCAGATTCAGAGATTCCGGACGAATCGAAGGCCAAAGAACTTCTATTTCAGCTGAAGGCTATTTGGAAGGATGAGAATCTCTCTGTCTCGGACAAACAGGGTCTTTTGAAAGTACTGTTTGAAAAATACGAGGTAAACTCCATAAACGACCCAATAATTACCAAGCTGACGAATGAAATGCTTCAAGATAAAGACGTTGCTAATGCAAGTGAACGTTTTGAAAATATCCAGAAGCTCCACAATAGTTTGCTACAATTCCACCAGGCGAATATCAGCAAACAATCTGAGAAATCCGATGAATCAAAAAACAAGAAAGAAGAAGACGATGAGTTTTTCACCTCTTTGTTCACTAAGGGTAGTGAAAAACAAGGCAAAAAAGGCCAGAAAGTTTTTGTTGCCACAATCCGTCCAGATATGATTTTATTGTATTTGGTTTCGTTTGGTCTTTTGTTTTACGTCCTTAGTTCCGAATCACACGAGAGAGAAATTACTTATCAGGAATTTCGTTCCAACTTACTGGACAAGAATTTTGTGGAAAAGTTGATTGTGGTCAATAAGAAGTATTGTTACGTGATTCTAAACCAGAATGGAAGACAGCAGCCTTTCCACAATAACAACGTTGAATACTTTTTCAGCATCGGTTCCCTGGAAAATTTTGAACACAAGCTAGATGAAGCACAAGATGCAAATAACGTCAGCGCCGAATTCCGAGTCCCAGTAGTCTACGTCCAACAAGGTAGCATCTGGAGAGGTGTTTTCACATTTCTACCAACCATCTTGATGTTGGGTGGTCTTTACTGGATTACAAAGAAGACTGCTGCTTCTGGTGGTCTTGGAGGAGGAATTTTTGGAGCAGGTAAATCCAAGGCTAAGAAGTTCAATATCGATAAGGATGTCAAAATCAAGTTCGACGACGTTGCTGGATGTGACGAAGCCAAAGAGGAAATAATGGAGTTTGTCAAGTTTTTGAAGAACCCTGCCAAATACGAAAGGCTAGGAGCTAAAATTCCAAGAGGTGCTATTCTTTCTGGTCCTCCAGGTACTGGTAAGACTCTTTTGGCAAAGGCCACAGCTGGTGAAGCTGGTGTTCCATTTTACTCAGTTTCTGGTTCAGAATTTGTGGAAATGTTTGTGGGTGTTGGAGCTTCAAGAGTTCGTGATCTTTTTAAAACAGCACGAGAAGATGCTCCTAGTATTATCTTTGTTGATGAAATCGATGCCATTGGAAAATCTCGTTCGAAAAATTCATTCTCTGGATCCAATGACGAAAGAGAAAACACACTAAATCAACTTTTGGTTGAAATGGACGGCTTTTCCAACACTGATCACGTTGTAGTTCTTGCTGGTACCAATAGAAGTGACGTCTTGGACGCTGCCTTGCTGAGACCTGGAAGATTTGATAGGAAAATTCATTTGGATAATCCAGAGTTGGAAGGGCGTAAAGACATCTTTGGCGTTCATTTGAAGAAACTTACCCTTTCACCGAACGAGGATATGGATGATTTGAAAGGGAGATTAGCTACTCTGACCCCAGGTTTCAGTGGTGCTGACATTGCAAACTGCTGTAACGAAGCTGCTCTTATTGCTGCCAGAAACAATGCAACTCATGTTGAGTTGAAACATTTTGAAATGGCCATTGAGAGAGTCATTGCTGGGTTGGAGAAGAAATCCAAGGTCCTTTCACCTCCAGAGAAACGGAATGTTGCCTACCATGAAGCAGGTCATGCTATCTGCGGTTGGTACCTGGAACACGCAGATCCTTTGCTGAAAGTCTCTATTATTCCTAGAGGTTCTGCTGCATTGGGTTACGCTCAGTATCTACCGGCTGACATTTATTTATACAGCTATGATAAACTGATGGATCGGATGGTTATGGCTCTAGCCGGTAGAGTTAGTGAGGAATTGCACTTCAGTTCTGTTACCAGTGGTGGGTCAGACGATTTCGAAAAAGTTACGGGGATTGCTCAAAAAATGGTTCTCGAGTGCGGTATGAGCCCTAAAATTGGCTTGGTTAATTTTAATCAAGATAGAGGCAACGACATGACCAAACCTTTCAGTGACAAAACAGCCAAGCTGATCGATCAGGAAATCCATCGAATTGTTTCGGAGTGCTATGAACGTTGTAGAAAATTACTGCAGGAGAAAGCCGAACAAGTGGAGCTGGTTGCTCAAGAATTGCTCAGTAAGGAAGTTATAACTAGAGAAGATATGATCAGATTGTTGGGACCTAGACCATTCCCCAACAAGAATGATGCATTCGACAAGTATTTGGCAGAGAAGCAAGTACGAGACGACAGTAAAAAAGGCAAGGAAAGCGACAATGAGATCAAGGATGGTGAAAAATAGAATAGAAATCAGTTACACATGTAAATAGATACTCTAAGAACAAGAGATTTATTCTTTCTCAAAAATATTAGTCTAATTAAAGTCTCCGGAAAGGGATAATGCGAATTCTATCCCGGGTTTGGTTATATCTTGAGTTCTGGTGCTTATGGGGATATTATAGTTGAATTCAGCATTGGCCACGGATCCTAGAGAGTATGTTAATCCCCAACCGACAGCCTGGGCAGAATTTTTGATAAAGTCAGTGTTTTTAAGTGTTGGAATATCATTGATAACATCACCAGCGTTGATGAATAAACGAAGCCTTAATGGTGAAGCTTTGACAAAGGGTATCTTAGAGTAAGCAGTAGCTCCTAATTGGAAGTAGTTTGTACCACCAACGAAATCATTACCATCCTTGAGACCAGTTGAGTTGAATTTGAAGCCTCTCAAGGAATTAAAGCCTCCCAAAAAGAACTTGTCTTGGAAATGTGGCTTCTTGGAGGTATCGTTGAGAATAATTGAACCAAGCCCACCTGCAACTTCAAAAGTCAGCCAGTTGTTGAAAAATGAGTATAAAGATTGGAACTTCAGATCAGATTTGGAGAATTGCTCCTTTTCTTGATCAATTATCAGCTCGTTATTGAAGGTCAGTGACAATCCCTTGGCAGGGAACTTGTATAAGGATTCTGGAGTGAAAGATCTTGTGTCGTAGTTAACATTCAATAGTAGCGAGTTCTTGTTTGAAAAAGAAGCATCGCTTTTGATCGTATCACTTGTACCATCTCCCAAATTATAAACATTTCGGTACACACCAGAGAAACCCAATTCGGAAGATAGAGATCTACAAAACCGTTTGTGAAGCCCCAGATAGACGCTGGAATTGGTCTGCTCATGGTTAGAAGCCCAAGCGACCGTGGACTTTGACAACAAGGAGTTAAATACTAACCTATAGGAAGGATCTCTCAAAGGAGCTTGGAAGTTGAAGTTGAGATTCTTCAACGGAGATTCCCTTCTTAGATCAACTAATCCATTAAATGACAGAGATTCACTATTTCCAAACGCATTTAGGTTGGAATAAACACCATCCAATGCAATTCCGTTTTCAAATAGAACTGGAGTGACGCTGAAATTCTTTAGTAAGGTTGGCTTTAGAGTCAGGATGGCCTTCACTGGCACTGGCTTCAACTTTGACTGCTTAATGTTTCTTTTGAAGGCTGTATCTTGGCCTTCAATGACAAGAGAATTTTCATCTGCAGCAGCACTTGCTTCGACCACCTGCAAATGTGAGGTATTGAATACTTCGGTATCGTTTAACCTTTGAATCACTTCATTGCTTGATTGTACAAAGTTTGACACGGTCAAGTCAGAATTGGACAGCAATGGGTTCAGCAAGTTCTTGAAAAACAGAGCATTAAAACCCTCACCACCGACAATGTCTACCTGTTGAAGATGTAACGGGGTCGAGTAATTCTTCTGTAGAATCTCTTGCTGGCTCATTCTGGTCTATGGGGGGGATGGTTGGTTCGTCGGTTGTGTTTGGGGGAAGTTCTCGAAGACCAATCAGTGAGGTCACATGTTGCTATGATAGATTAGACTTGGATAACTTCAAAGGCAGGCTACAGAAGTTTAATAGGGTTCATTGGGGGTTATCTACCAGACTGTCGAAAGAAGAACATCTTCGAAGTTAAATAGAAATCCTCTGATTGGGTTTATTGAAGCACCTGTCTACTCAGCTTCAATTGTTCTCAAGCTAGGCCGGGCGAGCATTGCAGCTGGCGAGGGTCCTCCTACCGTCATCTGCTAGCGCTCACTTATCTATTATCCCTTCATGTTAGATGATATCGTTCTGCCAAACTCATCGGTTCAAGCGCAATTGGAAGTGTTCTGGGACATTGTTTCCAATGAGTGTCAAGATGGTAGGAAATACCTAATTTGGTTAGACTCGGGATCCTCAGAATTCTTTGACTTTCATTCCAATGATGAAGAACAAAGACTGGATATTGTCATCTACAAAGAACCGATGATGCAACTGTTTCCGACTCTTTTAGCAATCCAAAATCAACTAATTGGAGACAAGTGGGACTGGAAAACGGTTAGTAACACAGATATTCAGCAAACAGACAAGCTTCACAAGATATTCCTGGCAATTGTTCCCATCCTTTTCATCAATAATGAAAGTCATACTCTGATACTCATTTTAGAGTCAATGGTGGACCTACTGGGTATACCGAATAAAAAGGTTCTCAGGCTTTTACAATGCCTTCTTACTTGCTCTAGAAACAACATAAATAAGTCTTCAAGTTACTGGACTTTTCTTAGAAAGTTGTACTCCACAAACTCATTCCAACAGAGTATCTTCATCGACATACTGATCGCTTCAGCAACTATTCATAGAAAGAGTTACTACTGCTGGAACTTTGCAAGCTTTTTTGCGACTATCGAGTTCGCCAGAGGAGCTGATTTGACACCCATATACTCTCAAGTAAAACAGTTCTGTACGAGAAATCTAGATTACGGAGCTTGGAAAGTACTTTGTGAACTAATAATCATTATGGTGTCCGCCAACATGAACCAATACTGGCTGAAAGAATTCGAAAGATGGAATGATAATAATAATAATAACAAATTACGTACCCCCAACAATTCAGAACAATTACATCAAAAGACTATGAATTGGGCAAAACAAGAACTTTTCATACTCTCCGATTACATCAAAAGTTCCCAAACCGAATCGCTGATACCTCTTAAAATAATCAATTGGGTTCATGCTGAATTAGAACTTTCATAGTTGAAAATTCAGCAGGCAAACGAGTAAAACTGAGGATCCATCAAACTACGGCTTGATCTTTTCATGAGCAGGGATTTCAAACTCAGGGGTAAAATTTTGGCCAGGTACAATAGGAGCGATGGTTAAAATGTCCTCCAACAGGGCCTGTGGGTCATTTCTATGTCTGTTTAGAACGTGATCTTTATAAATAACGAACTCTAGCTTGTCACTACCAGGCGCAGTTGACTCTTTGACTGTCAACGGTCTGAACAATTTGGGATGAAAATCAACATTCTCTTGCTCCCTGATTTTTGCCCTCTCTCGTTGAGCGTCTTCAATTTTGAACTTTTCCTCGGTAGCTGCAGTATGGTTTCTTACTAGTAAAGCATCTGTAACTTTCTTCCACAACTTTCTGGATTCAAACTCCCCTTGTTCTTCCAAAGGCCTAACCAAGGGAGGCAAAGGATTAGCATCTTTTGTACAGTCAAAAAATACTGACTTTTTGTTGGTGACGACGTCTTTCAACTCCATCACTTCGGTCCATTTGCCAGAAAGTTCGTATAATGACTCTCCATTCTTCTTAATGTCTCCCAATATATGATTATAGCCTCCATAGATGAAACCTTTAGTTTTGAACTCAATGTCTGCCTCCATCTTTGTAGCCGGGCATTTAATAATCATATGGTCACCTAACTCAAACTTCATCTTTCCGAACAGTATACCTCTTCCATACATGTTAGGTTGAGTTAATGTGTAGATCTCTGGTTCTCCGTTCTTATCCAAAATGTCTAAAAATGTCAGTTTTGTAACACCCTCCATTAAGGCAGCGGTGGAGTTTCCCAAGAAACGAGATTTGGGAGCAACAATCCCATCTACTCTAATTCCGTGTTCCGGGATTATATAAAAGTAGGATGATTTAGGGGGATGATGTGATGTCTGCTCTGAAACGTAAAATGCCTTGGAACCATCCTCTAACTCCCAATAACATGTGAAATATTCTCCAAGGATCGGATTCAACGGTTTCTTAACAGCCTTAGGACAGATATGCCAGCAACTCATGTACCACTTAACTACCAAAAGAAACCGCTTGACATCATCATCTCTGGAGTTATGGGCCTCCAATAAGAAATTAGGCTGTTGCAATTGGTTGGTAATTCTCTCCAACATTGACTTTCTTTCCAAAATAAACGTAGGCAGAGTGATTCTACTTAAATCGCATCCCGGCCGCAACTGGGAGATGATTCCCATCAAAATATTCTGTCCCTCTCCATCTACTTCATCAACATCCTCAGGATTGGTCGACGCCAAAGTAGGGTCGGATGATGACACATTTGGAAGTCCTAACTTTAATTTACTGAAGGCCATTTGGTCTCACCTTTGAACAGGACCCTAGATGTATTGCTTCGTTCCTACTCGGCCACCTCGGTAGTGAGATTTATAGTATCGCGATGTAAGGGTAAACGAGTGGGTGGTGAACGACCAACTAATAATCATTATTTATCTATCATACATATTAGTTGTGTAGTTACAGATTGATAGGGTGGTGACCCCTATATTACGTATTACTATCTAACTTTTTGGTCTCTTCTTCCCCGCTGGGTCCGATTTGACCCTCTTGGAATGGGTGGAGTCTCCTTTTGTTTTCACAGGTCTCTCTTCGTCTGGATCGTACACATCAGACGGAAGGTTGTACAACTTAACATGTTTGATGGAGAGTGAGTATATGTCCTTATTGAAGTTGGGCCATGACTGACATAGAGTGTAAAATTCAGTGCATGGTTGTTGGATATCAAGTTTCTTGTCCCTTTGGTTCTTTAAGTTGATTTGTAAGCCAATGTAGAATCGGGTCAAACGAACTTCAACTTTACCCTCAGATGAAGGGTCTGATTGTGCTTCCGCACTGTAAGGTGTCAGCGTTTTCAGGTACTCTTCCCCGCCGAGCGTTCCCGTATGTTCTAAGACGCTGTCTAATTGAGCAATGGAATCTACTAGATAAGCCTGGTCAAACGTTTTCACGAATGGATGAGCTAAGTTAATGTTCTCATTGTTCTCCAATTTCTGAACAAGCAATCTCAGTTTGGATTCCACCATTCCGCTAAACTTCTTCTGCTCTTCAGAGCTTCCTTTCGTGGCTGCAATTACAGTGAGATAAAACTTATAGCGGCGGAAAAAATCGTGTTTAGTAAACAGATCACCCCATTTCTTGGCTCCATTAAAGATCTCGGTGACAATTCCACTGCCCCTCTGGAATTCTTGCAAGATCACCTTTTTTGTAGATTCAGTGATGTTGTGAGTGGCACACATTGAAGGATAGGCGGGAGTAATAACCGGCATCTTGTGGTATTTATCGTGAGGGTAAAGTCTAGGATTCCATACTCTAACTTGCAAAGGACCATCTTCGATAGGCTTCAAAAGAACAGGTTGGGGCCAATTCCACTGTCCCAGAATGACAAAAAATTTGGAAATAATCACTGCAGAAACAGCATTGGGGTACAACTGGCATATTCTTGCAACGAGCATCGCCCATGCGACACCACCTGGAAAGCCAAACACGTTTCCGTAGACGGCACGCCTTTGGGCCCAAATCTTAATAGCTCTTAAAGCATGTTTGAATACTGTTGGCTGTGGTACCAGTAACAAGATCTCATCAGTAACTCTTGTACCGTTTAATGCTCTTAAATCCTTTTCGTCTATGTTTTTCAGCAAATTTTTGTCATCTAATGTCAGATTTAAAGGGACTCTGGGTATGTCCAATCTCGCACAGATCAGATCAATTGATATTCCATCAAACTCCATTTTAATAATTGGAACAAACGCATCTGGAACACTTTGTATTTCCTCTAATTCGGGTCTTTGTCTCAATATCTTTTCGAATACGGTGAAAAAGTCCTCTCTATTGATATGTTTCGGAAAGACCACCAACGTATCAATATCCGAGCCTGGCCCATAGACACCCAAACGATAAGAGCCAAAAGTGAAAATTTTACCCCCTGCATCCTTCGCCATTCCTTCGTCCATGTTTTTGCTCTTGCTAACACTGTAGACGAACTCCTGGGTCAGCTGTTGGAGGGTTTTCAGGACTTTTGCACGCTTTAGTGTCGCCGCTTCACTTTCAAAGGAGCCCTGTCTTCTGAGTTCGTCTACCAGTAGATCATTGAGACGAGTTTCCTCAGAGGAGGGTCCAGCAGTGCTAATTGCTGGAGTGACACCGTACGTTTTATTCATTATGGTTTGTGTCTAAAGGTTGGTTTGTTGGTGTGTGTACAAGGAGAGGAAGTTTCGAGGGAGAAGTGGATAGGCGATGCTGGCTGGGGGAGGAAAAAAAAAAAAGGGAAGGGCACGAGGCGAGAACTGAGCCAAATCCGCGTGGCTTCACTCATCACTGTTTCTACGACAGATCCGTTCAAGATCCAGCCAGATCTGTGTCTCTCTACAAACAAATGTCATAGGGAAAATATCATTGACTTTCGTCATTTTGTCATTAATAAGGGGGACTAGACACATAGCTTACCTCATTCAACATCTCATCCCTCCGGTATATATAGTTGTCCGGACCCTCTATGAACATATTGTAATCTGAGTATTGATAGAATTGGTAAAGAATGAAAATTGTGTTGAGTACCGGTATCAGGAAAAATATCGGGTGAATATAATTGTTGGGGTCATATATCATCGACACATCATCTCTGTTTGTGACATAGATGATGGATTGAAGGAAGAAGCCCAGAATACCGGTGGTTAGCTGGACAACCTGTGCATGAAAAATAGACTTGTTTGTTGAATAATAAACCAGATCCTGGTTTACCTGGAAAGTGTCAATCAATTGGGCAATCACTATGAGTGCAAACGCTATTTCAACCAATGGTTGTTGGAATTCGTCATCATTAGAAACCGGGTCTGTAAACGATTTTACTATTGGAGCTGCTACAGCTTCTCTGGAAACAACCGGGGAGAGACTCAACAGAGTTGATAGTATCGGGTTATTTCTGAGGGATAAACTATTCAACATCGAGCTGCCTCTTCGCATTATTGAAACACCGTTCAGAGGAGTAATTATATGGCTTGCCACATTATTTTGACCTTGAGCGTTAGAATTGGATCTCGTTGTTGTTCCATGCTCAATGATGGACGACTGTGGGGTAAGAGTCGTTTCTTCAAACTGACCGACTCCAAAGTCAGCAAATGTTCCATACCCAGCACGACGCAAGATCTCCTCATCGTCACCACCGTCGGAAGCCAAGGAGCTGATTGTTTTTATGCGACCATGCTGAAAATGCTGGTATACAGCCATTATTGTTCTTATAAGCGCCACTGTGTACAGCACGGTCACCATGCAAAAGACAAACTGAAAATAGCCCACTTGCACGCTGATGTAAACAGCATTTGCCATCAAAGTCAGCAATAGTGACAAAACCGTGTGGTCTTGGTTATGGTTAATCGCTGCATACACTCCCTGCACCACTATCAGGACGCATATCGTGTATTCGATCCCTTTGAGCAGGATGTAGTTGTCTTCTTCCAAGTTCAACCAAAACATAACGGATCAACTCATCGTCCGAATAGGATAAAAGCAGTTTTATGTATGAGGAATCTTCGTTCAAAATGGGTGGGAGTTATTGCCTAGAGATAAGGAATGGGTAAGGAAAGGCTCGCCGAAATTCGAGGTATGCACTGATAGGGGTCGTTTAGTTATTCTGGACCCAAGCACTAGACTGATTTCGCTCAATAGAGGCTGTGGTTTGGGAGTTTTACTCCTAGACAATCGTGGACGGTCATCTAAGATCGTCTGCGATCGTGGATGATCAGAGTGAGTTGAGAGGCGGCGTATTCATGGTACCGTATACGTTGAAACACGTTACTCACGATTATGGTTAGGACTTTTCGTGATGTCGCTCGTTCACCATGCATATTCATGCTTCGCTTCCGTTCGGTTTATTTATGTCGAAGATCCTTTCACCCACTGTTAAACTCGAGCCGATATTATCCAGTCTTCAGTAACCCGAACTCCTGCTAGGGATCATTGGTTGAAAGGCCAGTGCTTATACACCCTTTTCCCATCGCCTAGATCAGGAATGAGACTAACACTGGTACTAAATACTTACAAACAGTAGGAAGAGATTTGCGTCCGCTGCGGCAAAGAGTTTTTCGCCGGCAGTTGCTGAAACGAGAGATCTCTCGCGTGCTGTGTTCTGTTGACCAGCACCTATAAGTGGATGAGTCGTCCTCAAATCCGTCTTTCCCCTGACATCTAGTTGAGCTGGTTGACAGCTCTCTACCGTAGAAGGAGCAATTCTCCAAACCGATGTTACCGGTAAAATGAAAAATATTCGAGTCTAGATCTGCACTCAGTTACTTCCTGGTTTCATTGCTGATGACCTCAATATATGAGGACCTCTCTAGTTCTGGTGGCTTCTACAGTCGCTAATCACCTGCGAGCAGCGTTGGTTAAGTTCATTCGGTAGCAAGATCTGTGGCCTCCGAAATTTTCAGCCCAAACCACCAAAAGAAGTACAAAATATATTGGACCATGAATTTTTCCAACACGCCCTGCTACAAAACGCCATCCTCAGTTCAATGTCCGTTCTTTCCTCTTCCTGCCTCACTCATCTCCTCAATGGTGTCAAGCTGACCCCAATCAACTTACCAGGGTCTGTCTGTCTGCAACATGGAGATAACCGCGTTTTTCAGAAATGGTCGTGGCTTAGACAAGTTCAACAACGATATCGCCTTCTGAGACGCTGTCTGTCTACAACAACTATCTGACTACAACATCAACCATGGATGAACACCTAATTTCTACCATCAACAAGTTGCAAGATGCCTTGGCTCCTCTGGGCGGAGGATCCCAAGCCCCTGTTGACTTGCCTCAAATCACCGTGGTTGGAAGTCAATCTAGTGGTAAATCGTCCGTATTGGAGAACATCGTGGGAAGAGATTTCCTTCCAAGAGGTACAGGAATCGTCACGAGAAGACCATTGGTTCTTCAATTGATCAACAAGAGACCTTTGAAGACTGCAAACACCTCTTTGATTGACATTAAGACCGTCGGCCAAGATGGCCTCAAAACAGAAAACAACACTGAGGAATATGGTGAGTTTTTGCATCTCCCAGATAAGAAGTTCTACAACTTCGAAGATATTCGCCAAGAAATTGTCAAAGAGACTGACAAGATGACCGGAAAGAATGCCGGTATTTCTGCCATCCCCATCAACTTGAGAATTTACTCCCCACACGTGTTAACTTTGACGCTTGTGGATTTACCAGGTTTGACTAAAGTCCCCGTCGGTGACCAGCCGAAAGACATCGAGAAGCAAATAAGGGAAATGATTATGAAATTCATCAGTAAACCGAATGCTATCATTTTGTCCGTCAATGCCGCCAACCAGGATTTGGCCAATAGTGACGGTTTGAAGCTGGCTAGAGAGGTTGATCCCGAAGGTACGAGAACGATCGGTGTCTTAACAAAGGTCGACTTGATGGATAAAGGCACTGATGTGATTGACATCTTAGCTGGTAGAGTTATTCCTTTGAGATATGGTTATGTTCCTGTGATTAATAGAGGTCAGAGAGACATCGAACAAAATAAGACCATCAAGGATGCACTGCAAAACGAGAAACAGTTTTTTGAAAATCACGCAAGTTACGCTAGTAAGTCACACTATTGTGGTACCCCATTTTTGGCCAAGAAGTTGAACTCAATTCTTTTGCATCATATCAAGACCACCCTTCCAGAGATTAAGAATAGAATTGAAACTGCTCTCAGCAAGTACTCCAACGAATTGGCAACTTTAGGAACAGAAGTTATGGATTCACCAAGTTCCATAATTTTGAACACAATCACTGACTTCTGTAACGATTATAACAGTATTTTGAACGGCCAATCAAAGGATATATCTTCCAATGAACTAAGTGGTGGTGCAAGAATATCATTCGTCTTCCATGAAATTTTCAAGAATGGTATATATGCTTTGGACCCATTCGATCAAATAAAGGATACTGACATTCGTACTATTATGTACAACTCTTCGGGATCAGCACCATCTCTGTTTGTTGGCACTCAAGCGTTTGAATTATTAGTGAAACAGCAAATTAGCAGGTTCCATGAACCTTCTCACAAGTGTATCAATCTTATTTATGATGAATTGGTTCGAATAATTAACCAAATTCTAAATCAGAATCAGTATGCTAGGTATCCCTTACTGAAAGAACAAATTAATCAAACTTTCGTTCAGTTCTTAAGGGAAGCTTTGATCCCAACTGACAAGTTTTGTAAAGACATTGTCACTGCTGAGCAAACTTATATCAACACTGCTCATCCAGACTTATTGAAGGGTTCTCAAGCTTTGTCTATTGTACAAGAGAAATTAAACCCAAGCCGTCCTAATTTGGATCCAAAGACTGGAAAGCCTATAAAGCAGCAGCAGCAAACTCCTAGCCCAGAGGATGACGAGCGTGGGTCCTCCTTTTTTTCTGGATTTTTCTCATCCAAGAATAAGAAGAAGTTGGCAGCTATGGAGGCCCCACCTTCTGTTTTGAAAGCCTCTGGAACCATGTCTGATAAAGAAACACAAGAAACAGAGGTAATCAAGTTACTGATTCAATCTTACTTTAACATTGTGAAGAAGTCTATTGCTGACATTATTCCAAAGTCCGTGATGCTCAAGCTGATTGAATTCTCCAAATCTGAAATTCAAAAGGTTCTATTGGAGAAGTTGTACAACAACAACGACTTGGATTCCATTGTCAAAGAGAACGACGTCACTGTAGCTAGAAGAAAGGAATGCATCAAGATGGTAGAAGCATTACAACATGCTAATGAGATCGTTAATAATGTTTGATATATATATATATGTGATCAATGTTTTTCTGTGTTCTATAAAGGAGGGCCCACGTTGGCCACCACTTCTTCAATTATAACGTTTGCATCTGACATACGGCTGCAAACCTCCTTCACCAACTCGTAGTCACTCCCCCATTGCAATGAAGGCTCTAGATTAACCTTATTCAGTATCTTGATCTTGAAAGGGAGCAGCCACAGGGCAGATAGTTTGACAATGATGGGAATTACATAATCGTAGCCTCTTAACAGACTTTGACACTTGCAAAACAGTTCAAAATCGTCTATCACGTATGTGGGGAGACCTCCTACCACCATTCTGTGTGTTCTAGTGTAGACAATAATATCTAGCATGTAACGTCGTATATCGGTAACAATTTGTACAGTTTTCAGTTGATTTCTGAGGGAGTTCAACTCCTTATCATCGACCAGAAGATCTGGTGCCTCCCGTGGTATGGGCTTGAGACTTGAATGGAAGTACCTGTACCATATGATATCTTTCAGTCTTTCATGTAGTTCCAGTTCTGTCCCACGGATGTTCAGAGATATGGGAAGTATTAATATTTTGGAGTTGATCATATTCTGATAGAGACAATTTTGAAGCTTGGAACTTCCTTTCACCAACTGAGGAAGAATAATGACGTCCGTCTCTGTCGCTGGAGAGAATTCTGTCGAAATGTCTCCCCATTGTGTAGCATCAGTGATTTCGCAGACGGAGACCTTCAAGTTGAATCTCTTTAAAATTTTCTGTAGCTCTGATATGGTGTCACTTATGTTGTCACATGATACCAAAAAATGCTTCCTCCCTATTAGTGCTGTTCCAACAGCGGAGGAAAGATCCATTCCCTTGATCTTTAGAAGTGTAAGAGGCCAGCCAAGCCAAGGCTCTTTAATTACCAGACTTAGGCCTACAGGCATTTTTTTCGCGGTCTATGTCTGCCCTCATTTTTTTTTTTTTTTTTTAAAGAATTCTGAATAGTCTGAACAGAGAACTCGTACTGAATTACAATGGTAAAGCTGGTCCACAACGTTCAGAAGAAACAGCATAGAGAGAGAGCTCAGCCTTCAGAAAGAAGGAAGCTTGGTCTTTTGGAGAAGAAGAAAGATTATAAACTACGAGCCAAAGATCGTCATGCTAAGGAAGCTTATTTGAAACTCTTGAGAGAGAAAGCAAAAAACAGAAACCCAGATGAATACTATCATGCTATGGTTAACAGGACAACAAATGAGGATGGAATTATGCTCGAGAAAGAAGAAGAGCCAGCTTTAACGGAAGAGGAGATTTATCTTGTAAAGACACAGAATGCTACTTACGTTAGTGCTATGAGAAACAGAGATCTAGGTAAGATTAGAAGGATGAAACAAGCCCTGTCGTATGGAAGTGAGGGTAAACACACCGTATTCGTGGATAATGAAACAGAATTGGAAACGTTTGACCCTGTAAAGTTTTTCAAAACGGATGCTAGGTTAATAAACCAGCGAGAAAACCGTCTGAAAGTTGATCAGCTGTTAGATGGTGATCTCAAGAACTATGATCAAGTGTTTGATAAGACGAAGGTTGACTCAGATGCTGAGAAATTGAAGCAATTGAAACTTCTGAAAAGTCACATGGATAGGGCAAAGAAATTACAGGAATTACACAATGAGATTGTTATTAGTAAAGAGTTGACAAAAGAGGGGGAAAAGGAAAAATTAATTGGTTCCGATGGAAAACCATACTACAAATGGAAAACGCAGAGAAAGAGGTAAATATGCCAAGTACTTAATCTAATAGGTGACAGACCATTCTTTTACTGTAGCATCAGATCCCACAGAGACAATCTTGTCTTGGCTTCTCCAAGCCACTCCATTAACTCCCTCCTTATGAGAATTCAAAGCCTTGATATTTCGTGAAGGCTTCTCAACAGAGTAAATGATTATGTTGGTATCCAAGGAGCCTGATACGACATGGTCATTGTCCTCGTTCCAAGAAATAGAATTGACTTTGGCAGTGTGGAAACTCCATCTCGAAGTCTTGACACTCCCACTATCAATATCAAAAAGTGTAATCCTTCCTCCATTATCGCCAACTGCAACGTACTTCTCGTTCGGAGAAATTGAAACTACAGAAGATGGAGATCTTAACGCTGGCAGTTTGTCATTGATCAACTTCAAAGAAGTATCATACACCAATACTTTCTCTGAAGTACCTATAATAATGTACTTCTCAGATACACCCAAACTAGTTGCTTCGATAGACAACTCATTGATCTGTTTCAGGCTGGGATCGTAAGCAGTAACTCTATCTTGATCCAATACAGCAATTATGCTGTTATTACCAGCAATGTCCTTTGGCTGACTTGAGAGTTTCACTGATATACTGGAGTCTAACTTTCTCAGTGTATCATCCCAGGCTGTTGAGACCGGGGCGGGTTTACTCAAGATTCCCACAACCAGATTACTGTGACCTTCAATAATTTTCCCGTCTCGTAGTACTCTACCATCATAAGCTCCTGTTGTAATCTGATTATTGTCTACGTTCAAAGCTGTAATGCTCTTTTGCTGTCCTTGAATTACTTGAACATAATCATTCTGATTCTCTTCAAAGTAGTAAAGTTCACCTGACAAAGTCAGAGCAAGAATGTAATCAGTGGTGGTTATAACACCAAGGATATGGTTTTCTACTTTCTTTGGAAGTGACCACGTTTTTAGGAGAGATCCTTCAGAATCCCACAGTTTCACCTTGCTATCTGCGGAACTCGTTACAAATTTATCACCCTTCCAAGAAATTGAAAATATTCCACCATCGTGAGCATTTTCAATTACTTTGATCAAATCTCCAGTTTTACCTTCGTAAAGAACGATTTTCTTATCTGCTCCAACACTGACAATAGTGTTACCATCATCACTGTAGCGAACATCCCGGACAAAGTTGGAGTGGTTGTTTCTAACAGATTTAACAAATTTGAAAGGAGGCCCTTGATAGAAAACAAGTCCACCATCATCACTTACCGTCACTGCTTTATATGGTCTAACAGGTCTAATACTGACAGCATTGATGGGTGCAGAATGTCCACTAATTTCTCCGACAGTGTTTCCGGTATCCATGGTCAGACAGTGACCGTATCTTTCTTTACCATCACCAACAACAATGATACGTTGACTGTCAGCATCCCAGGCAATATCATTGATTCTTCCATTGAGAATTTGAAATTCACTCTTTATCACCATTTCTTCTCCGATAGGATCCCAAACTTTAACATTACCTGCCTCATCCGCCGAAGCAACGTAAAATCCTGAAGGAGAAAATTTTGCAACAGTGGTATTATAGTTGTGTCGGATGAACTGCTTAGCATCTGCTGGATCGCTAACAGATCTAACATAGACCGACTTCCCCGAAGCGTATGCTATCTTATCAGATTTGGCGTCATACGAGAGGTGAACCGCCACAGCTCTTGTTGTGGACGGGGATGGAGCTAGAAGCGAGTCTAAACGAATATGTTAGTAATTGCACCGGGTGCTAAAAAGCCTAGAGATAAATTGGAGCCTACCTTGCTGAATTGACATTATGTTTGTTTGGGTGAAAGGTTACACTTCCTGGATCTTGCAAGGCGCAGATAAATAGAGGAGACCCGCGACTGCAGGAGAACAGAAGGCCTGCGACAAGATGACCATTGTAAGGTTCCTGGGATGATCAGACTCGACAGTTTGGAAATCAAGATACAATTGCTAGAGAATCGATTCATGGATTTATGGGCTTGGTGGCCAAGTAACATTAGACCCGTTTTTTGTACATCTTTGACACTACGCCTATTGAGTTGTACTTTTCACCTCCGTACACCACGATGAACATCTGAAATTTTTTTTCTTTTAGAAATTTTCCCTACCCTCTGTAACCACTAAGAAATGGCTTCCACAAGGCAAAGAATAACCAATGTCAGAAATCCGACATTGGTAGCTCCCCCAACGCCTGAGCAAAGGTACTGGAGAGGATTTGGGCACACGCAACTTGTTAAAGAACACAGCTCAGTGACTAATATCTGCTTTAACCCAATAAGCCCTCATGATTTTGCTGTAACAAGTTCCACACGAGTCCAACTGTTCAGCTCCAAAACAAGGCAAGTCGTGAAGACGTTCTCTAGATTCAAAGACACAGTTTACAGTGGAGAATTCAGACATGATGGTAAACTTTTGGTGGCTGGTGATGCTTCTGGATTGGTTCAAATATTTCACGCAGATAATCCAAGATCACTACTGGTAAGTTTCAAACCTAGTAGTTACCCAACACATGTCACAAAGTTTCATCCAAACAACAACAGTAATTTATTGACAGCATCAGACGACAGAATAGTGAGGCTTTATGACATCACCAATACAGACAAGGCATTGGTGCAGTTTTCAGGACACGACGATTACGTTCGTAGTGCCAGTTTTATTCCAGGAACGAATCTCATCACCACTGGTAGTTACGATGGAATAGTTAGAATATGGGATCCAAGAGAAGATGGACACAAGCCTATTACATCACTAGATCAAAATTTTGCTGTGGAGGACCTTATGTCTCTCAGTTCCACCAATCTGATCTCTTGTGGGGGTCCAAGTGTGAAAGTCTGGGACCTAAGCAGCAACAAGCTTATCCAGGAAATGAACAACTTTACAAAGACGGTGACCTGTTTGTATAATGCAGCCGAAAGAGGTATATTGGCTGGATCTATCGATGGTCATGTCAAGGTATTCGACACAAATAACCAAGGAAACTACGAAGTCAAATATGGCTGGAAATTTGGTAGTGGTGTTCTTAGTTGTGGGGTTTCTCCTAATAATAAGCATTTTGTTGCAGGGTTGAACTCTGGACTGCTGGCCATCAGAACAAGAAAAACAGAGTCAAAGCCCAAAGCTGTCAAAGTACCAAAGAGCGGTAACTTTGCGCAGGTAGTAAGGGGAAATTATCATGGAGAGTCAGAGAATCGTATTATTAATGACAAGCCAATGAAGCAATCCAAAAGATTGAAGAAGTTTGAAAGAGATCTAATTGCTTTCAAATGGTCGGATGCTTTGGATAGCTGTCTAAGTGAGGAGCAAGGAAAAGAAATGACGGTCTCATGCTTAGAGGAGTTGAGAAAGAAGGGTAAAGTCAGAGTGGCCTTGAACAATAGATCAGAAGCTACCTTAGAACCCTTATTGTCTTGGTGTTGTAAATACGTGGATGATGTCAAGTTAGTCACCTTAATTGCCGACTACCTTGCAATTGTCTTGGAAATGTACCCCCTAGTGTTTTATGGAAGCCCTATTCTTGAGGAGACCCTGAGAACTGTTCAAAGAAAGGTTTCTCAAGAAATAGAAAAAGCCAAGGCAGCACAGGTAATTGAGGGAATGCTAAGTTTGCTATCTGTTAAATAATATAAATGAAAAACTGACCATATTCTAAGAATCATACGTAAATTCAGAAACCAATTCATCGATCAACGACTTGGCATAAGCTGGTCCATATCCATGACATCTCTCATTTCCTTTGAGAGACTCAACAATGCTTTGAATGTCCAGCTCTTGACCATTTTCTTCTATACTCGACCTCTTTTGATCTAAATAGTCCCAAACGGCACTAATGGTTAGCAGCTCTTGATTACAGTCGGTGTACGTTTTAGAGACATTAACATTGTCCCCACTCATATTATGTTTTGTGTTGTCTTTTAGCAAAGTGTGTATAAACTCATTTTTCGTACTCGGAAAGTCATAATTCAAATCTTTGGCTTCCTGGGGATTCAGGCTCTGTTTTAGTTGATCAAGCTGCAATTTTAGGGAGTAGTTTTCTTTCTTTGACTGGTTTAGCAGCTCTGTAAGTTCTTGAATTTTTGCCTCTTTACGTTGACGGAAAGCTCTTTGGGCCGCTCTATTTTGTTCCTTTTTCTTGTTCACTATGTGGTCTTTAGAAGAATCACTACTATTATTGTCTGGGATGGGTGTTATATTTTGCTGGATGATGTCACCTGCTGGCATGAAAGTTGGGGCTTCGCCTATAAACGACATATCCTCAAGAGGCGAAACGATGTTCGCATTAAACAGATTGACTGGAGGTTCGGTCTCGGGTTTCAGTTTCCACTCCATCCTCAATAAACTGCAGCTTCTATTAGGACTGGTTCTGGTTCGTTAAGGAGGTTGAGTAGGCTACTTAAACTCCGAACTGCGCAAAAAAAAACGAAATACCACGCGAAAAAGTGATTACCTAATACCTACTCATGTGTACAGGGATCCAGAGAAATAATTCTTCTCCACCGTATAGTTATCATTATTGGGAATGCTCCGTAACCTTAGACCTTTCACTGTCTTTGCTTCAAGAAGATCGTTGCTTAAAATAAAGCAAGTAAGCGGGACTCAAAATGTGTTGCGGCTCCCGGTCAGAAACTCCTCTAGCATCAGCAGTGCGGATGAGGACCCTAACTTACCATGGTATTTGAGGACGGCGAAAAAAGTAGCTACCTCCATTGAAATGCCCAAACTACCTGAAAGCTCTCCTCAGAAACTTCATGATCTTGTCAGGTACTTTATCAAGGATCTAGGAATTGAAGACATCAAGGTATTTGATTTAAGTAAGAACGAAGAAGAGGAGATTGACGGGTCGAGGTTCCTAGGGAAGTACATGGTGATTGGAACCGGAAAGTCTAATAAACATCTCGCCAAAGCTGGTTCAGAAATGATGAATTTTCTGAAACACGAGTACGGAACTCCCAGCAGCAACATTGAAGGGTTGGTTAAGGATACCCTTTTGATAAGACAACAGAAAAGATTGAAGAGAAAAGGTGGAAAACTATCCAGTCCTCAAAGTAATGACTTTGGAGTTACCGCAAATTCATGGATCATGATTGATACTAATATTGATGATATTTACGTCCATTTTTTGACTGAAAAGAGGAGAAAGGAGCTGAACTTGGAGTATCTTTGGTGTAGTGCTGAAGACAGACCATTATACCACCAGGAAGTTGCTACAACTCCATCAGATGACATTTTCAGTGGAATTAGAAATTACCATACATTTTCAAGAGCTTCCACTACCTCTGGTGTGCCAAGGCCCCAGCATTTGCCAAAGTTCACAAGAGCTTATTCTACGAAACCGAATATCAATGAACTCGTTCATTTATCGGAATCAGGAAGTTACCAAGAAATATCCAAGTTTACTAACCCTAATGATCCTGAGGTGACCCAACTAATTTTACTCTCACATATAAATTTTTTTCAAAACTTGCCTTTGAACAAGGCCATCGCACACGCTGACGAGTTATACAAAAGTTTTGAGGCAGCTTTCCCAGCATTTGATGCCTCCTCTGATCACTGGAAAATTCGTTATCTATTTTTGGACATGATGCATAAAGTTGATAAATCCAGGTGGCCATTCTCCATCATTGAGAACAATTTTTACGGAAAAGCCTCCCATGGGCACAGACTAACTGAAGAGGACTTGAAGTACTACATCAAGTCTGTAATTGAATCCCCTGAACTTTCTAACAGATACTTGGATCCTAATTCCAATTACGACCAAGATTCCACGCCTTTTAAAGATGAAGGGTCTGAAACTTTTGTTAATATTTCTAATAACAAATTAGGGAAGATCGCCAAGTTTATTCGATTATGCTATCCTGATCTCCCCGAGGGAAATGTGTTTGACCATTTTGAATCATGGGAGTCTACGGTACTCCCATTGCTATTAACTGTGGTCAGTCAAACCACCCATGAAAACTTCATCACTCCATTGAAGCTGTCAGAATTATCGTCACCAATTGCTAACCACAAACCTGTTCCATACAATAAAACACATCTCGATGCTCTACTTGAAGTTATTCGAGTTTCTCAACCCAACTTTCTGTTGAACGATGAAACCAGAATGAATTTCATTTTTATTCTGACCATTTTGGCAAACGGTCATGAGTGGGAGAAAGTGTATAAACTGTGGGATGCTGCTCTAGAGAACTCTGATCCTACAGATTCTAAATCAACGTTTAAACCGGACACCAGACCCTGGGCCTATTTGATCGACCTGGTAGCCAAAATAGGTGACCCTGCTAATGCGAGAGTGTTCCTTCAGAAAAGGTGGCCTCAAATGATTCACAATGGTATTGATGCCACTGATCCAAGAATAGGTAGTGCTACTGCTGTGCTCTTGGAAGTAGCAGACCCCGAAAATGTATTGTTTAAAAACGTTAAATAGCCTGTATATAATGGAATCACTCATCGTTATTCAGATGAGCATTTAGATAATCTACAAACAAAGGAACAATTCGATCTTCTTCGATAGTTCTCATTCTGTTGAGGGCGATGTAACTTCGTCGAATCCTTTGCAACTGTGCAACACTCACAGTTGTAGGAGGCAAAGATATTAAAAGTTCCTTCTCTCTATCTATGAGAACTTCACCACCAACACTTTGCAATTGCTGAAACTGAAGGATCTTGGAAATAACATCAGAAGTATGCTTATCCAGCTGTTGTAAAAAGTTGCCTGTGGTAGCTTGTTTCAAGACGGTTGCACTATTAGGTCTTGGTGCCTTTTTCAGGATAATTGACTCCCAGATCGATTCAAACGGTAAAGGTTCGTCATAGGGAACGGGAACCAATGGAGAGTCCCATCTGTTGAGGTGGTTTGGCTCTTCATATCTCATAATCAAGGCATCTATAAGATCCTTGTCCCATTTAGTGTCCTTTGTTAGATCTCTCTCTTCGTTCCATTTGTAGCATGATTCTGTGGGTGCAATTATATGCAATAGACAATAGGGTGTTCCCATGGCTTTGCTCTCACAATGCAGCTGGTAACGAAATCCTTTGATATATGCTAGGGAATCCAAAATCACAATGGTTTTTCTTCCCAGATCTCTTTTGACAGCCGATATTTGAGTTCCCCTGACGCTCTTCTCGCTGACTGACTCCCGATACCTTTCCTTTACTATACCAAGCGATTCATCAGAATGCAAAATGACTGTGACCCCGTAACCCGGATCGTTTGGTTGGAGGGCTGCTATCCTTTCTTCCAGTTTCTCTTTCAGATCTTGGGCACGAGTAGACTTGCCGCTGCTGGGATGCCCAGTCACTACTACTAAAGGCATTTATCAGTAGAATTGAAATTTTGGGGTACCTCTAGGAAAGTATGAAAAAAAGCACTTCGCGAATAAAATAATTACTCTAGTTTGATCCAACCAGGCACAAACTCTGGTGGCATCCATCAATAGGAGTATGAGGGGGTGTTCTACAACAGGAATGACCGAGAGATTTGGTACGCAAAGGCTTAGAGAAGGAGGGAATTGGTAAAAAAAAAACGAAACATCACTCTTAGAATCGCAGAAAACGCCGTTCTCCGTGCAATGCCCGTTCCCTCAGAAGGCTTAACTCCCTGTCTTGGATCAACTGGTGATCAGTTTAAACAATAGATATCTTCTTTAACATGGAATGCTTATTGTTAGATCACTTTTGAACCGGATAATTAAAGACAATAGAAGAAGCATTATGCGCACCGAATGAATAAGCCAATTGTGCGGGAAGGGCTTGGCAGTTTCCAAAGATATTACCGATGATCTAAAAGATGAATAGTAATATTACTTCACGTCCCAAAGATAGCACCGCCTGCAAAGGAGAAGAGTTTTGCTATAACTCAAACTTGAAAAAGGACCCAAAATAGCTAGAGTTGAAATTGTGTAGTGCCTCCACTTTGCAAGACACATTTGACTGCAAATTGTTAATCATGACGCCCACGCTCAGTCAAATCTATCAGATAACAAAAGCTTAGTATAAAGGGGTCATTTGAAATTTAATATTCAGTCATCCCATATGGCCTCCACCTACGGGCTTCGACTTCTTAATTAACTTTCACGCCACTGCAAGTAATTCAGCTTTGCAGCAGGGCTTTCTATTCTCTGCCCATACGGAACAATTGCAGGTGAAGCAATTTCAGTATTGCAATGAAGCCTCAGTTGTCATCTACATCCACACTTTGATGTAATCACGTGCAAAAATACGTTGAGCCACTGAAAAAAAGCTTTGTTCCGCTAGACGCAGTATGCAAGTTCTTATTGTTGGGAAGATGCGATTTCGAATATTTGAGGTACGACATTATTTCCCCCACTGGTCCTCCTTCGAAACTCGGGTATATAAAGGCCAAGTTCCTTCCGGATGTTGCAGCTATCACTATCAAGCCCCCCAATATGAGTAGTACTGACTCCTTGGAAACTAAAGAGAAGCCCATAGCCACCGTGAATTCACTTGACACGGTGGAAGACGGTGTTCCAACCTTGACCATCATTAATAAGGAAACTGGAGAAACTACCGTCATCAGAAAAGACTGGACTGACGAAGAAGAGAAGAAACTTGTTCTCAAGTTGGACTTCATTGTTATCCCACTTCTATTCTTTGCATTTTTTTTGCTACAACTAGACAGAGGGAACATTGGAAACGCCTATACCGATACTAATTTAACGAAAATGCTGCAACTGAACAATTACCGAATCAACATCGCAAGTGCTTTGTTTTCCATAGGTATAGTGGTGTTTGAAATTCCTTTCAATGTGGCTTTACAAAGACTTAGTCCTTCAGTCTTTTTGAGTTTTCAAATTCTTGCCTGGAGTTTGGTTGCGGCCCTTCAGAGTCAATTTACCAACTTGGCTGGTTTCTATGTTACCAGATTTTTATTAGGTTCTTTGGAAGCTGGTTTTATTCCCGGTAGTTTGTACTATCTTAGTACATGGTACAAGCGATCTGAGTTGGGTTTGAGACATACGTTTTACTTCTACGGAAATTTTACCGCTTCAGCTGTTAGTGGACTCATTGCTGCAGGTATCTTGAGAGATCTCTCAGGAGTTGGTGGTTTGAGTGGATGGCAATGGATCTTTTTACTTGAGGGTGTTGTCGGCATCGGATATTCACTTGTGTTCTTCGTATTTTTGCCTGATTCTGCCAACCACCCTGCGGCCTTTTGGAACACAAGATGGTTTTATTTCAACGAAAAGGAAAGAAGAATTATGCGTGATAGAATCTATGTCGATGATCCTGCCAAATCTGTGTCGACCAGGAAAACTAATCACAAAGATGTTTGGAAAACGGTCAAAAAGCCTATTCCTTGGCTACATGTATTAATCACAGTCACTTCTATGCAAACTACCGCTGCTCTTTCAAGCTATATTCCTCTAATTATCAGATCTTTCGGATATGGTGTATTTGAATCCAACGCTAGATCCTCCATTCCTCAATGGGCTTCCATGGTTTTACTTCTGATCTTGAGTTTTTCAAGTAAGCACATCAAACCCAGAGGTGCTTCTGTTGCATTTGTTCTCATTTGGCAACTAGCTTCGCAAATTGCCCTGAGAGAACTCCCAGCTGATGCTTCTGCAACTGCAAGATTCACAGCATTGTGTTTTCTGGTAACGTCAGGGGCAATTGGACATGTCTTAAATACATCGTGGTTAAGTATAAACATCAAGAACCCAAGAGAAAGAAGTGTTGCCCTTGCCATGCTCATTATGGCAGCTAATATTGGTGGTATTTGTGGTGGACAAATTTTGAGAGACAACGATAAACCGCTATATAGGAAGGGATTTCTCTCTCTTATTATTCTTGATGCTGCTTCTATAGCAGCCATACTATTTACCATTGGGTTCTACTACCATCAAAATAGGAAACTTACAAAGTTGTTCGGAAAGATTGATACCGAGGACTCGAGGGAAGAGAGTGCTGAGAAAGAGTCTATTAGTGCTGAATCGTTGCATGAGACAGTATACGTTGGTTTCAATACCAACGAGGCCATTGACAAAGAGGAGGAGGAGAATGCTCTCGTTAAGAAGCCTAAGTACAGATTTATTCCATAGAGCAACTGGTTTTCTTCTATGATCATTTTGTATAATAATACTACCCTACTACATTATTCTTAGGCATCGATCGCGGTGCAAGATGCGCATATCTCGGTAAAAAAAAAGGATCAAAACTCCGCGTCAGGTCGTGCTGTGGCTTTAGTTCTGATGTTCCTCTTGCAGTTACTCTCTCTGTCGGGGTTTCACCGTCAATGATAGGCATCAAAGTGCGCCACCTATATCCAAATTGGTAAATATATTTCTCTCCCCCTAGTGTCTTCGAGTCCTGTGGCTAGCAGTAGAAGAGCTGTACATTTTCACGATTACGTAATATTGCTTCTTGCACATCCATCGGAGAGCCCTCTGTTATTCTGAATAGATTAGTCTTATCTCCTTTTCCCCCCACAGTCATGGTCAAGTTGGTTCATAACATGAAATACACAAAGATTGTCGGATTGGCTAACATAAGGTTAATCTCGACAGGAAGTACTCTATTGGCGAAGGTGGATCCAAAACCTCCTCGCACTTCCAATTTCATAAGAACTTCCTTTCATCCAGACGATGAGCTCAGAATCAAAGAGAGATCCCTTGCGATTGAAGGTGTGGTTGATTTAACTCAAGGTAGTGAGAAGTTTTTGGAAAATCCTGAGGACAACTATAAGCAACTTCCAGAAGATTCCGATTTCATAGAGAAACACTATGATGAACTCAAGTACTACAGAAAACTTTTGAAGAAACCTTTCAACAGTTATAAGAACGCAAATGATCTGCTAAGGGATCTATACAAAATCGAAGAAACTGATCCTGTTGCCGCTACTGTACCGAAAACCCAGGAGGCTGCCGAAACAACCGAAGCTGAATCTAAGCTAAGTCAATTTGAGAAATTTGTAAGGGATATTAAGATTACTCTTCGATTAAATGGTGGTCATTTATTCGTTCTAGACCTCTTGATACAAAACAAGGAGATGTTCGATAATTTTGAAAAGAAAAAGAAGTGAACTCACAAGGTTAACATCTCCTTTAACAATGCGTTTCCTTCAATTTTGTGCTTAAACTCGTTACCCATCAGATCTTTAAGTTTGGATACAATTTCATCGCTACTGGCGGAGAGATCAGCCTCACTTCTCCATTGTCTCAACAAGTCTTTCAGAAGCTCGTTGGCTGCTTCCACTTCTTCGTCAGTGGCCTTTATCTTCTTCGTAGAAGACTCATATACAGCATCATCGTCCAGCTCTTGTGCTTTCCTCTTGGCCATATTGATGATCTTTTGGGGGAATTTCACGATTTCCGCCACGTTGATTCCAAATGACTTATCAGATATTCCCGGTTTAACCTTATACAACAATGTAATATCGTCGTCTTTACCGTCTGTAGATGTTTGCGCAACCACATGCAGGTTAATAACCGTTGGAATGAGCTCACTCAGTTTCGTCAATTCATGGAAATGAGTAGCAAAAAGAGTGAAACTGTGCAGTTTGTTGGCAATGTATTCGCTGATGCCGTATGCTAAGCCAAAACCATCATAAGTAGAAGTTCCTCTTCCTAACTCATCTATAATCACCAATGAGTTGCTTGTTGCAGTCTTCAAGATAGAACTCATCTCTAGCATCTCAGACATAAACGTAGATACTCCCTTTAGCTGGGAATCAGAAGCTCCGACACGGGCAAGGATTGAATCAAAAACACAGATTTCTGCCTCATCGCAAGGAAGGAAACAACCAATTTGGGCCATCAAGGCAATAACTCCAACTTGTCTAATATATGTGGACTTTCCTCCCATATTAGGACCTGTAATGATGGCAAATTCGGATTCATTCTTGGTCAAAGTAACGTCATTCGCAATGAATGTCAAATCATCTTGGGTCTCCAAACATGGGTGCCTTGCACCTATCAACTTTAACTTTCTAGAGCCATCATCTAAACCGTAAAGCTTTGGACGTTGATATGGGATTGGAGCAAATGAAGAAACATGGGCGAAGGATGTCAATACGTCCAGCTTCGAAATAACCGCAGATAGCTGCACCAAAATCGGGCTGTAACTGGACGATATTTCAATAATCTCCTTAACAACACCTGATTGAATTTTACTGTATTCTTCTGTTAACTCTGCAACGTTAGAAGCTAATTCAGATAGTTTGGTGGTAGTGAAAAAGACACCAGCCTTTACTGTTTGAAGCTCTCTATATCTTTTGTTTCCTCTGAGTACTGACGAGTCTGTTCTAGTGAGTCTAAAACACCATCCATGAACGTGATGGTTCTCTAGTTTAAGCTTCTTTACCATTTCCATATTAAGGTCGTCGCTTGCAAATTCATGCTCTTGTTGGATTTGAGAATTCACGTCTTCTAGTTCCTTACTTACCCTGATGAGATTCTCGTCGAACTGGGGGTTCACTGAAACCATTGAACTAGAAATGCTAGTGGCATTTTCTAGTGCGTCAAGATCAATTGTGGTTTCAACTAATTCTTGAAATTTCAATAACGACGAACAAATCTTCTGAAGAGGGTTAATGAACCATTCGTCAATCAATTCCGAAGCTGTGGTATTTTCCTTATCTTCTGCAATCAGAAAACCTAATAGGTCGGGAAGTTTTGTGCATAGTTGGTAGATTCTGACCACATCATCCAACTTAGCCTTGCGACTGACCAATTTCTTAGTCAATTTGGAGATATCCGGAACAGAATTGAGAAATTGCTCTTGGAGACCGGCTCTCATTGTCACATCATCCACGAGAAGCTGAACAATCTCTTGACGTTCTGCGATAGCTTTAATGTCCAAAAGAGGTTGTTTAAGCCATTGAGACAGTAGCCTAGATCCTCCCACAGTCTTGCAATGGTTTAGGAGACCAAAGAGGGAATTATTCTTGTTCATACTGTTCTGATTGTTGTTGTTGACGGAGGGGAATAAATTCAATGATTTGACGGCAGAATAGTCTAATCTTAAGTACTGAGACAAATTGTATAACTCCAAAGTCCAGCCACTATCATCACTATTCAAAAGATTAAGGTACAGTACCAAAGAGTTCACACAGCCCAAAGCTTGATCCAAAGAATGGACATCGTTGGTGGAAAATACCAAATCATCACCGGTAAGTCTGACAAGATCTTGTTCAATATTCTTGGTGGAATAATCTGAATTCTTGACGTGAGTTACTACAACGTCGCACCTGTCCATAACCTGCTCCAATTTCACATAGTCCGGATCAGCGATTTTAGAGGTATTTCCAGCTAAAAGACATTCCTTGATGCCCAATTGTATCATGGCAGACTCCACGTTAGAAAATAAATCGTTATCAACAAACTCCACAACCCCAATGATCTTGTTAACAGAATCGATATACGACAATCCAATGTTCTTACCAGTCAATCGAAGGGAGGCAATTAAAGCCTGGGTGTTCAGATCTGAAGAATTGATCAAATGATCTACCTCAGCTAAATTTCCTGGACTCGCAGTCTTGGAAAGCGTCCATGTCTTATCGTAGATTTCAATCTTATGGCCAATGTCTAGAACACACATCTTCAGAAAATTGACAAACACCTGAGGCGAGAGCGTGACATATTTAATCTCCTTATGCTGGCCTGACGCCAGAGTCGCGTTGCTTGTTTTCACCACCGAATTTGTCTTGTAGATCAACTCTGCCACTAGTATCGCATCCTGATCTAGTACCGTGTAGTAGTCACCACGGTCGACCGCCCACACCGTTCTATCGGGCTTCTCGCCCAACTTGAGGTACTTACGGTAAAACCCTGTCTCATCAGACTTGTCTTGGAACCGTAGTTCTGGTCTTATAGACGACATTGATGGTAAAGTAGAAAGGAAAAGAGAGTATAATGGAATGAGACACTAGATTTCAAGAACACGCAGCGAAACCATTTTTAAAGTATGGAGCTTACGCGTATTTTTTTTTATAGGAGCCCGGCAAACGATACCTTCAAATTACGCACCCTTGCCCGTCAGCTTTTCCAATTAATCATCATGGGTATTAAGGGACTGAATGCTCTAATAAATGAACACTCTCCCAAAGCGTTCAGAAATGGGGAAATGAAAACTTTCTTCGGAAGGAAGGTGGCCATTGACGCATCGATGTGCTTGTACCAGTTCTTAATAGCAGTAAGACAGCAAGATGGCCAACAGCTGGCCAACGAAGAGGGAGAAACCACATCTCACTTAATGGGGTTCTTTTATAGAACAATTCGAATGGTTGGATACGGGATAAAACCGTGTTACGTTTTTGATGGGAAGCCCCCCGTTCTGAAGGGAGGAGAGTTAGAAAAACGTTTAAAGAGAAGAGAAGAGGCCGAAAAACAGAGATTGGATATGAAAGAAACTGGAACCTTGGCCGACATTGCCAAGTTTGAAAGAAGGACCGTTAGGGTCACGCGTGAACAGAATGACCAAGCCAAGAAGCTACTTGAATTGATGGGTGTCCCTTATGTAGACGCTCCATGTGAAGCTGAAGCACAATGCGCAGAATTGGCTAAAGGAGGAAAAGTTTACGCCGCAGCTTCTGAAGATATGGACACTCTATGTTATGAGACACCATATCTGTTGAGGCACATGACCACTGCTGAGGCTCGTAAGCTGCCTGTCACAGAAATTGATTATGCCAAAGTTATGGAGGGTCTTGAAATGGATCTTGCTCAATTCATAGATCTATGTATACTTCTGGGTTGCGATTATTGCGAGACTATCAAGGGAGTAGGCCCCGTAACAGCCTTCAAACTGATCAAAGAACATGGCAGCATAGAGAAAGTCATTGAGTCGATTGAAAATAATCCGAAATCTAAACAGAAAGTTCCTGAGAATTGGCCATACAATGAGGCCAGGGAGCTTTTCTTGCATCCCGAAGTGATACCTGCGTCTGAGTGTGAATTAGAGTGGAAAGAACCAGATGAAGAAGCATTAGTAGATTATATGGTTCGCCAACATGGATTCAGTGAACAAAGAATAAGGGATGGTGCAAACAAACTACGTAAGGCCTTGAAAACAGGCACCCAAGGACGTTTGGACAAATTCTTTGTGGTTAAGAAAAGACCAGCCGAGGAAAAGAAGGGAAAGAACACAAAGGAAGAAAAGCCCAAGAAAAAGAGAAAGTAATGATTCCATGACTGGTTGTTCAGAGAAAATTCCCAGTCTGCTAATACTTAAACTTTTCAATGGACAACATTGCTCTTTTCTCTGGTCAGTGTGTGCCAATTAGTGTAGATAGATGTTTCAAACCTAAATATAATAGCATCGACAATGCACTCCCAGTATTAGTATGTTGGTATTTTTTGTATATAAATGGTTTATATTATAAAAAGTAACACTAATGATCACATTTTATTCAAAATATCAAGCGACGGACTACAGAGTTTCAAGAAGATTGAAAATCTGTCACGGTGGCTACACAACATCTTAGTATATCTAATAATCTATAATTCTATCTAAAAGATTCTAACTAAAATAATCCCTCAATCTCTCCATCGTCATTAACCTCAACATTAAGATATCCTGGATGAGTAGGTAGCCCTGGGATCGTCATGATCTCAGCAGCAAGACAACTCAAGTATCCAGCTCCTGCACTCAAACGAACCTCTCTAATTGGGACCGTAAATCCAGCTGGGACGTTCTTGAGGGAAGGATCATGAGACAGTGAATACTGAGTCTTAGCAATACAAATGGGTAAGTTTCCAAACCCTTGAGCTTCATAGCGAGCAATCTGTTCCTTTGCCAGCTCACTCAATTCTATTCCATCACCATTGTACATTTTTTGAACAATTGTATTAAGTCTGTCTTCAATGGTGTTGTTCTCAAGGGAATACAACTCAGCCTTTTCGGCATTTGGCTCGGGACAGGAGGCACAAGAGGAAACAACTGCTTTAGCAAGTTCGACAGCACCCTTACCACCTTCAGCCCAGTGGTTCGATGGAACAGCATCAAAGGCTCCGGCTTTCAAGGCCTCTTCTCTGATTACACTTAACTCCGCGGGGGAATCAGTCTCAAATTGATTGATAGCAACGACAACTGGTGCGCCATATTGGGATGCATTGGAGATTTGTTTAGCCAAGTTTGCGCAGCCACGACGAACCAGTTCAACATTTTCAGTGGTGTATTCTTCAGGAAGAGCTTGTCCTGGTTTCACATCAGGGGCACCACCGTGCAGCTTCAAAGCACGACTAGTGGCCACCAACACAACAGTGTTGGGTTTTAAACCAGAGGCTCTACACTTGATGTTATAGAATCTTTCTCCACCCATTGTAAAATCGAAACCAGCTTCGGTAACAACGAATCCCTTCTCAGATTTAGCAACGACATCACTTTTTGAAGCTCCGATCAACTTCAGAGCAACACGGTCAGCAATAACTGAAGAAGCTCCAATAGAAATGTTGGCAAATGGTCCTGCGTGAACAAATACTGGAGTTCCCTCCAATGTTTGCATCAGATTAGGTTTTACAGCATCCTTAAGCAAAGCAGTCAAAGCACCAGCAACTCCCAAGTCTTCAGCAGTTATAGGGACCCCTTCATAACTTGAAGCTACAACAATGGCTCCAACGCGGGACCTCAAGTCTTTCAAGTCCTTTGAGAGGGCCAAGATAGCCATGACTTCAGATGCAACCGTAATATCAAAACCTGTCTTTCGAATATGTCCCTTTTCAGTTGGGGCTTCTCCTATGGTAACTTGACGGACAAATCTATCGTTCACATCCAAGACACGTTTAACAGTAATGGTTTGAGGATCAATGTTTAATTTGGCAAACTTAGTTGCCTCCTCGGGCGTCAAAGAGTCTGGTTCAGTCTTATTAATGCCTAACTTCTCCAAACGCTTCAGCATTGAAGGAGTAAACTTTCTCACTCCTTTTTTTGCAGGAACCAATCTCTTGTAGAAAATTGCGTCCCTTTGAGTAGTCTCATGAAAGATTCTAGTATCCAAAGCAGCGGCAAGCAAATTGTTTGCAGCACCAATGGCATGGATATCACCAGTCAAGTGCATGTTGAATTCATCCATAGGAATAACTTGAGCGTATCCTCCTCCAGCAGCACCACCTTTGACACCGAAAGTAGGCCCCATTGATGGTTGTCTAACATTAGCAACGGCTGCAAGGTTCAAATGAGCACCCAAAGCTTGAACTAAACCCATTGTGGTGGTAGATTTTCCCTCACCGAGAGGAGTTGGAGTTATCCCGGCAACCAACACATAGTTACCATTTTCTCTGTTTTTAGCTAGTCTGTCGTAAACGTCGAGGGAAACCTTTGCCTTATAGTGACCGTACAATTCTAGCTCTTTATCTTTGATACCCAAGTCTGTAGCAATATCTTTAATGTATCGGGGTTCCTGAGCTCTGGAGATTTCTATATCAGAAGGAACAGGGGTCTTCAGCTCTAGTGGGTTTGCATAGATCTTGGCTGGCTTCAAGTCGTTCTCCAGTTGAAGCTTAGCAGCATGAGCAATATTTGAGACCAACATGGCAACAGTCATAGGCCCCACCCCACCTGGAACTGGAGTAATTACAGAAGCTTTCTCTTTGGCAGACTCGAACTCAACATCACCAACTAATCGTTGACCAGATTTCTTGGTAGGATCAGGGACGTAGTTGATACCGACATCAATGACAACAGCACCAGGCTTTAACCATTCACCTTTGACAAAGTTTGCTTTTCCAATGGCAGCAACAACAATATCAGAGTTCTTGACAATTTCTGCGATGTTAGGTGTACGAGAGTGACATACGGTAACAGTGCAATTGGCCTTATTCAGTAGTTGGGCAACAGGAGTGCCAACAATATCAGATCTTCCGAGAACGACAGCAGACTTACCACTCAATTCAACTCCAGATGCTTCCAACAGCTTCATACAGCCGTTGGGAGTGCATGGAAGAAAAGTAGGATTTCCACCTTTCTTAGCAAGCTCACCTACATTAAATCTATCGAAGCCGTCAACATCTTTCAAGATGGAGACGCTGTTGGTGATGTGAGTTTCATCAATGTGGCTGGGAAGAGGTAATTGAACCAGGATCCCGTGAACAGAATTGTCATTGTTCAGTTTATGGATTCTGTTGATCAAGGTTGGCTCCGCTGTATCTTCAGGTAATTTGATAACATTACAGATAATTCCTGATTCACTGGCAGCCTTGAGCTTCATGCGGACATATGCAGAAGAATCAGGTCTGTCACCAACTTGAATGATAGTAACAGCAGGCTGGAACTCAGGATGGGTGGCTTTGAAGACGTTGATCTCTTCAAAAACCTTTGACCTTATGCTCTTGGCGAGTTTGGTACCGGACAGAATCTGAGCCTGGGAGAACACAGCAGAGGCATGCAGTTTTCTCGACCCTAGCAGCAAATCACCAGCCAACCTTCTGACCGTGCTAGTTGCCTTACTTCTAGATCCAATTCTTGAAAGCATTCTGACAGAGTGGATGAGTGGCTTCCTTCCTAGAAAATCCTTGCAAGACCGACCGAAAAAAAATTATCAGAGAAAAACAGGCTCGAACAGTATCCCGATATGGTAACTCGATGAGACTCATTGCAAGGCTGCGCTAGAGCAGCCAAGATAAAGGCCTACAGGATATGTATGAAGTTGGAAGTGGGCGGAGGGTAATTAGGGGGCTACGAATAGCCAATTAGATACACGAGACGAAGCTCGTTTTGTTTAAGGGATCGGAAATGGATAGATGTTTTTGGCAATAAATGACTCCAAAAAACAGTGCCCCGATTAAGGCTGTGGAGGAATTGGTGTCTGATGAGCTGCCAAACGCTTAAAAAAACCAACTGAAACTGGACTATCCCATGCCAGGCCATGCCATGCCAGGACAGGCTAGTCAACGGGTAAAAAGGCGCACGAAAATAGCTGCGCGACCCCCTTCTAGGAGCGCGTTATTTCCACCTGTTGGGAAGCGCACTTTCTTCCACTCTGTTGGAAAAAAACGGTCGCTCAGAAGGAGAAGCGAGTGGGGGATAAACGGATCGGAAAAAACAAAGCAATACTTTCTAGGCCATCAACCCGACTAACACACTTCATCACACACTACACAACATCAATTGCCTCTCACCTTCAAGACCAGCAAAGTTAGGCAAATCTCAAGTCTTAGTCCATTCATAGCATTCAGCATCGTCTACAACAGTTTACAGACGAAAGTAAATGACTTTACCTCTCATTGTGTTATGTCCAACAGCCAAGAATCTTTAAACCGACATAGTGAATTTGAGGAACCACTTACTGCAATTAAACGAAAGCATTCTGGATCAACGGTATCAGTCCAATCATTTAAGAAAATGAATCCAGACACTGCGACTACAAGTCTAGTCAATTTCTCTGAAGAAGACCAAGTGCTGGCTTCCAAACTGCAAGACACCTACAAGAATATCATCAAACTAGAGAATACATGTCAGAGCAAATTTGTGCTGCTGAAGAGCAAGATGGAGCAACAGAAAAACATGTCTCCAGAGATCAATGACGAGGCCTGGCATCTTTATGAACAGGTCATCAAGCTTCTGGACATGTACTATGACTTTCTGTTCTACGCCCTATCCCCATCCCAGCTTGCAGATGATGGGTCCATTGAAAACAAATCTCCAGAGTTTATAAACAGATCCACCAAAACAGGAGAGCAGATCGTTCTGATTTATAAGATCCCGCGGCGTATGTGGGTCTATGGAATAGTCAATTTTTTGGAGATTCTGAAAACAGCATATATCAATTCTTTGGTTGATTACGAAATCAGTGGATGCTTTACCTCCTACTGTTTTAATATCTTGGCATGTCTTACTGAGTTGTCTAGTGACATGACTGCTTGGTGGATAGAAAAACTAGCCGATCTCTCCCGGATGGCCATCGCCCTGTATCCTAGCAGGTTCATCGACTGGAAACTGGCCAGTGAATATTGGTACGTAAGAGCTATTAAGCTCCAATATGGCCATGGTAAGGTATATTATCACATGTGTACCGTACAAGAAGATAGTCTAGATGCCCTGATCAATATCGGCAAAGCTCTTCTGTGTAGAGATACTTTTCAACCCAGTCTCTACTACCTTTCCATGATCTTGGAGAATATACGAAAGAAAAGAGACGTTTCACTCTCTACCACGTTGGAGGATCTAACCATCAGTGATTTCGTCAAGATTCACAAATTTTTCCTAGAATCTATAGACGCCTCCATCGAGATGTATGTTTCCCATTTTGCACAAACTTATGCCATATCCAAACCTGATGGTTACGATTTTTTCAAGGACACTCCCGTTTTTGCTCCCTATGCCGAGGATCTACTGGTAAACGAGCATATCATTTTTTGGTTTCAAAAATCCGGTGGAATGGCAATCTGTAACATCAACCAACTGATTGGGTTCGGAAATCCAAGAAATCCTTTTGCAAAACTTTTTGGTCTACCTGAAGCATTTATTTCCAAAAGGGAAAAGAAGGATAAACGCAAGAGATCCAAATCAGCAACTATGGATGAAGACAACATTAGCATTAACAGTGAATCAGATGCAATCATCACTTCCAGAGAGATTACGGACACTGATAATTGGTTAAACTACTTCGACAAGTATCTGATGAGTGGAAGTATTGAGTTGTCTAATACGATGATCAAGGACTTTACAACCGGACCCTTTGCTTGTGGCCAGCCACACGTAATTGTATGGCTCTATTTCCTTATATCTGTTAATAAGGCTCTACAGGATTTTGAGAATAGTTATTTAAATGGCACTGTTTCCAGCGATGGTGTTAGCATGGATGATGAAGAAGACGATGCCAATTTTGATTCTGTGGAGGAAGAGTTACGTGGTGCCGATCAAATTCCATACAGTAATACCAGGTACAAAGAAGAAGTTAACCGTACAAAGACTCTATTCGAATATTTCATTTTCAAGATTATTCCTTGGGATGAGTTGGTAAGATATTTGAACACTGGTCTGGATATTGCTCGTCAAACAATGGAACTTCCACAATTATTTTCCACTAGTATTGATGAGTATGGACCAATGTTCTCGTCATTTTCTGACCTACAGGAAAATCTTAATGCTGTTTCACAAGGCTTAGAAACCTTACCAGAAGCCTGGAAACTCTGGGGACTAATCTGGTACGACTTTCTGGATGTTAAAACAACATACACACCTCTAAATCCAGCACCTGTTAGTGAAAAGGTATTTGATCACCCAGTAAACGGACCGATATTCTCTCACGAAGATGAAAGGGTTCGATTGCTGCGTATTGTTGCTCTTGCAACCTATCTAAGTGATCTTCCTGGATCTGGATTAATCAGAGAAGGTGGCAGTTTTTATACATCCCCACCAGCAACTTATTGGACAAATTATGAACAAGAGATGAGAGAAAAAGGATACTTCAAATCCTTTTTCAATGAGTCAACTCAAGAATTTTGTAATATAGCAGCACCTTCACTAGAGACTATCAGACCTGAAAAATTACAAGGCTCGGACAATAGCAAATGGTGGCTACCCATTAAGACTGACAAGATAATATCTGCATATGAAGACGCTCGAGATGAAGGAAGATTATGGAACATGCGATTCAAGGTTTGGAAAGATAAGCGCAAAATCATTTCCCGCATAGAACCTTCGACAGCAGGTGAAGATGCAGATATCGAACTCACATCTGGCGAGATCAACGATTACGATGATTTGATGAACACTATGCAGGTACCAGCACAAGTCAGTGCTTTGCAAGGTGACCTTGGGGAATGTATGGACAGTGCAATCACCATGATTACTTTGGATACCAACATGTGGCTCAAGCATTGTGGAATGATCTATAAAAGTGTGGAATCTAGGGTTATCAACGTATCTATACCGTTGACTGTGTTCCAAGAATTGAGATCCCTGAGAGCATCTCGTGAACTGGCAATCTCAGACAGTGCGATTCGAGCAGTAATTACAATCAGACAACTGTTTACTGAGAACTTGATCGTGCCCTTGAAATTTGATGGTTCTCCAGCAGATCTCAATGATATCTCAGATTTTCAAGAACTGGAAACTTGGAGGGAAAATGCCGATGAGTTGATCATTGGTTCGGTTAAGTTGAACGATGAGCTTCGTCGCAACATAATATACACATCCAGACCTACTCTGAACGGTATCAACGGAACTCTTTCTGAAGCAGAGTACTACCAGTACCGTTACAATACTCTTATCACAGATGATCGTAACATGCGATTAAGAGGACGTGCCAACGGTATCATGGCGTTCCAAAGCTTATGGCTGACATTCCATCTTAAGCGTATAGCCGATGGCAGGTGTATCTGTTGAATTGGCGCCCTGATAGTTAGCTAGTTACACCACACTTTCCATCTAAAGTAAATATCAACGTTCTCCCGTAGTGAAATTGTGTCCTCTTTATCGAACAGCCGCACCATATGCGGTTCCTTGTTCTTCTTCAGCCGTGCAATGGCGCCGCACGGCTCGTAATGACGGGGTACTACTAGTAGGATACGCTGGTTGTTTATTGTAGCAATTGCACTGTGACTGTTTATAACGGAAATGTTGGTAGCTGGCAGACAATCTGTGAGGTCGTTGGTAGTGAATGTGAACTGATGGGCATGGCACCAACTGTTCTTTTTGGTGACATGGGAAGAGACTTGACTCGTAAGAAATCCTTTGTTATCAGAGTCCGGAAGTAAAGACGATGAGCTTATGACAGTGACCTCGGAGTTCCTTTTCTTGTCTTTGATCTGCTTGTACTTGAATGAGCTTGTGGAGTCAGGACTTGTCGACTTGGTTGGTTTATAGAGTCGATTATGATCTGTAGTAGGTCTCAGAATATTGTCAGCATTCAGGGATTTGAAAACCGGGCGTTTTGCCTTTAGTGTATCCTTTGATATGCTGATCCTTTTCTTGGGTTTCTTGGAGTCATTTCTTCTTGATTTGGAAGGCTTGATTGAAGAGAGATCCATAAGGTTATGGGGAGCGTTAGGGTACGCTTTTTGTTTACTAGAAACGTGTATATTGGTAGGTACACGATGAAATATCTATATAAATTTTCGTCTTGACCTAAAATTTTCTTCCCCTCCCCCTATATAACCCTTTTCTTTCCTAGTATTGATTTCCAGTCTTGTTTCCAAAACGTATTCACTGTACAGGAGTGTAGGAACACGTTTTATTTGGCAACCAAAACCATTACATGATATGATGATTTAACTTATGCATAGTTCAACTGAATTAAATTGAAGATAAACTGTTACCATCAAATGTCTTTCACCCCTATCTGACATGTAATTTACTTGGTTGCCAGAGAAATGTTCATTCATATTATTCCGGTTTCAGGGCGTACATACGGATCGGATACAGCTCTCTTGGGACACCTTTCTGACGGTCTACACTGATTAGCTTCCAACCTGCCTCAGCAAACAGTCTTCTGAAGTTAGCATCTGAACGAGTCTTTGAGCTGTCTGTGTCATCAAACATATCTTCATCTGTAGTTGTATTGTTCTCTTTTATCACTAGGAGCCCATCCTTTTGGATGGCTGTCTTGCACTTCTCTAACCACTCCAAGAATGCTGGGTCTGGGAGATGACCGCAGCACCATTGACACCATATCAGGGAGTATCGAGATTCTTCTGGTTTCCAGTCTTGCATGGGAATTTCATAAATGTCTCCTATCTTGCCCTGTTTCATCAGTGTTTGTAGCTCAACCCTCATCTGGTCTACAAATGGTTTAACTGGTTCCAGTAAATCAACTTTATCGCAAACTTTATGCAGAAAATCTCTTGTCACGCGGCCAATACCAGCACCAAAATCTATACCGTATTTTATTTTGTCAGGATCGTTGGAGAAACGGCTCTTTAACTTTCTTAAAAAGGTCATTGATCCAACAACATCTGCTTTTGGAACTGAAGTTGTTTCACCGTACCCACCCAAAACTCCGTCTACAGATGCTGGGACACTGTTCCAGTATTTCAGGGCATCGTCATAGTTGATCAAACTGTCCACCTGTTTAGGGTCATCCTCATTATGTTCTGTCATTGGAGGGAGAATGTGGATACAGGTGGTATTATGAAGAAGGGTACTAAGAGGTTACTTGAGAAATAAAATATTATCTGCCATCCGACATCCAAATGGGGAACTGTCACACGATTGGTTGTTAACGATTGTTGGTCCACGAAAAAGAAGAGGAGATGCTTTCATTTTGAGTTTTGTTTGAAGAGAAGTTAAGTCGTAAATGCCAATTTTAAGGCCAAATAACCGTCCCATCCTCTTTAGTTTTGAGCTACCCTATTGCACATTCCAGTGATATTTTCGTGATTACCTCCAACATCGCACGCGAATTTCGCCATGGCTGGGAAACCCAAATTCTTCGGTCGTCCATCAAACGCTGAAATCACTTCACCACCAAACTTAACAGCTATCATAGAAAATATGGCCGGGTTGCGATTCTTAGACATTGCAAGACCATTTGTCAGCTGGATTCCGGAAGTCGAACTTCCATATGAAAACTGGGGCTTCGATGAAAAGCTGATCTACTCATTTTTCACTGCGGCCATTTATTTGGTACTGTCGCTGCCTATATACGGTGTCAAGTCCGCCGACGTTGTGGACCCAGTTCCACATTTGCGTGCTGCGTTAGGGAGTGAAAAGGGAACGCTGCTGGAGCTTGGGTTACTGCCTGTAGTTACTTCGGCATTTATCTTGCAGTTGTTGGCAGGCTGGAAAGTTTTCAAAGTAAACTTTGATCTGGTCAGTGACAGAATATTGTTCCAAACTTTGCAAAAAATCACTTCCGTGGTCATAAGCATTGTTTATGCCGTTCTTCTCACATTTTGTGATTACTTTACTCCAGGTGTATCCACTGATAACGTGTTGTGGGCCCAATTCTTAATCATCCTACAGATAGTAGTCGTCAACTTCTTGGTTACTCTACTCGTTGAAGTCATTGACAAGGATTACGGATTTTCTTCAGGAGCTCTTTTGTTGCTTGCGGTTTACTCCGCTACCAACTTCGTTTTTGGTACCATTGGTCTTAGTACTGTCAACACTGCCAGATCAAACGAGTCTATTGGTGCTCTGATTCAATTATTCCGCAATTTGAGCTCTAAACCAGTTGGTGTCGCCATTTACGACTCCTTCTTTAGAGTAAACCTTCCAAACCTGACTCAATTTTATCTGGGGATTGCCATTATCTTTGTTTGTCTGTTTTTGAATAATGCAAGATACGAAGTACCAATTAAGCCAAACAAGGTTCGTGCTATGGCCTCAGCTTACCCAATCAAGCTACTTTTCAATGGTTCCTTGCCTCTTCTGTACACATGGACTATTCTGTACAATTTGAACCTCATTGGATTCTTTGTCTTCGAACTTACCAACTTCACTCTTCTGGGTAGTTTCAAGGTAGACCCATTCGGTAACAATTACTATGAAATTACGTCTGGACTACTTTATTTGTTGACTCCTAATTTCAACGCTGAAGCTGGACTTTTATCCAATGTTGCTAAGCCATTTGTTTTCATTGCCTTCTATGTTGGTGTCAGCACTTTCTTTGCCAAATCATGGTCTAGCATTAACGGGTCATCAGGCAAGGACATTGCCAAGTTTTTCAAGGCTCAAGGAATTTCATTGTTAGGAAAGAGAGATGCCTCTGTGTCTAAAGAGTTTAACACCCTGGTTCCTGTTGCTTCTGCCTCTGGAGCTGTCCTTTTGTCTCTTCCAGTTGCTGTCGCTGAATTATTGGGTGGCTCTGGTATTCCAACCTCTATCGGAATCGGTCTTTTGAGTGGTTTGGCTATTTTGGAAACTGTTTTACAAGAATGGCAACAGTCTGGAGGTGCCTCACAGTTCTCCCAATACTTCCAGACTTCTTAAGTTAAAGAATCTATGAAGACTACCAGACAATCACCCGTACCTCAATTTACCTTCTACATACATCACATATTCTATAGAGGAGAGTTCCATTGCTCGTACTGAACCCCACACCACTCTTCTTTGTACCCTACATACTCTTTGTCCAACTCAATGGCATCGTTTGTGTCGGTGTAGACAATAATGGTACCCCAGTCCATTTCAAAATCGTCTGTTTCGATATCCATGATTAGTTTGGGCATTATTTGGAGTTCAAACTGTTTTCCTTGCACTTTTTCTTTGATGATGGTTTGATATATTCCGTCTTTGGAGTTGTACAGTAGTGGCTTCCCTCCTAGGTGGTATCGTAAAACCTGGGAAGGATTGTGCTCCACTTTTTCTGTAAACGTATTGAATGTATCGTCATCGTCAATTGCTTGCTTGATATCTGACCCTTTCAGTTTAGCGGACCCTTCAGTCTCGATCTCAGCATCCAGAACCGATTCGTCAATCTCTATATTTGAAGGAAGGTTGAACTTCTTTGGCGAAACTGTTTCCTCTTCGACATACAAAAAAAAGGATGGGAATGAATCTTGTGACGTTTTCTTCGGCTTTGTAGTCGACTGGGGCTCGATAGAGCTTATCGTTGGTTCTGGCTGGCTGGTGACTTTCTTTGGAGTCTCAACTTTTTCTTTCTTGTCAAAAGGATTTCCAGATGCAAATGGGTTTGCTGAAGCAAATGGGTTGGAATCCAATTTGAGTTCACCAAAAAGATCTTTTACTGGTTCTACAACTCGTTCTTCCGCTTCCTGCTCAACCTGGCTTCTATTCTCGTCCATCAGTGTAGGATCTTTGCAAACGCTTCGTATGGCTCTCACGCTACCATTTTTCTTACTGCATTCAGCTTTAGGACACATGAAAACATATATGATCCTATCATAGAGTTCATCGTGGAAAGGTGCAAACGCTTCTAGTAGTAGCGATAAGTGTCTTCCACAGTTCTTGCAAGTTGTTAGTTCAGTTGGTGGTTTAACGTCCTTGAAATAACTTGGCTGGCCTCCTACAAATATATCTTGCAGGCTGGTGGGCTCGTCCCCTACAGGCTCGTCAATGTAACCTAGCAGAACCATTGTGTGAGTGAGTCTCTGCGATGGTAGTTTTCACTGTAGTTTAATTTTTTTTCTTCTTATCTGTATAAAGGATGTAGGATGTCTGATTTCGCTCACTCCACATTCTTAAGTCTACCATACAATCTGGTTTTCCACAGGAGATTGATTATTGTCTAGTACTTGATTGATGGAACTCAGCACTTGAGAGCATTCTGAGTGTGTCCAACTTATTTGACCTTCACAATTGAGTGCAAACTACAAGCTCATTCATTGACCAACTCCATTGAAATAACGTTTTCGTATTATTTATATTCCCTCACTGATTCCCGGGTATGTCAGTCGTTCCGTACCAAAAGGACCTCAGAGTGGTCTGGAAGCATCCTGACTCCAGGTCCGTAGTTCTCTACTCCAAAGAGAACCAGAGCTTTCAGTACATTTCTCTGGACAGAGTTGATGAGGTAAATGGAGCGGATGGTGACTATTTCCATAATAAGAACGGAAGTAACCAACGAAGAAGATCATCAACAGCATGTCCGAGATGTGGCTTTGATTTGAGCAGATCGTCTCCAGAATCAATGTTTAATAACAACTACTTTAAGCTGCTCGCTAACGTTCAAAGCAATAAATTATCAGAGCAAGAGAAAGATAGCCATTTGAACTTGCTTAATAGTACCATAAAGTTCCCATCTTTCAAGCTGAACCGTTCCAGTTTTCCGGACAATCTATTCAGTCAGGGCTACTTTGCAAAGTTCTTCACAGAATTAAATGTCTTGGGACATGGAAGTAACGGGGTGGTACTCAAAGTAGAACATGTCTTGAATGATTCATGTCTTGGAGTGTTCGCTCTTAAGAAGATTAGTATTGGGGAGAAGCTATCGAACCTTGAAAATGTGCTCAACGAGGTCAAGATCTTGTACCAGTTAACCAACGCAGATGTGCAACTAGGCGGAAACTTAGTCAGTTATAATCATGTGTGGCTAGAAGTTGATCAACCGACTGATTTTGGCCCCAAGGTTCCTTGTGTGTTCATCTTGTTTGAATACTGTGATGGAGGAGATTTGGAAAGCTTTATTGATCGGCTCAAACACCCCAAGCTTGATATAGAGAAGGAAAAACAATATAGAAGAATGGTAAGAAAGGGGCTAACAGCAGAAAGAGGTGTACACGAGCCTCGGTCTCTTAACGACGTGGAGATCTGGAAACTGTTCAAAGATATTACAAATGGTGTCCAGCAGTTGCATTCCTCTCATATATTACACAGAGACCTAAAGCCATCCAATTGTCTATTAAAATACAGATATGAAAAGGAGGTCACCCAATTGGACTTGTATAACGACATCCCGAAAGTCATGGTGAGTGATTTTGGAGAGGGAACTTTCGACAATATTCAGCGATCCTCATCAGGCTACACCGGCACCTTAGAGTTCACAGCCCCAGAGGTGTTTGGCTCAAACTATTCACGAGCTAGTGATGTTTATTCTCTAGGACTAATCTTGTATTTTTTGTGTTTTGGTGACCTTCCGTATAAAACACAGGATATCAAAAGAGAAATCCAACAATACGCTAAAGGAGAGGTGGATCTTTTTACAAAAATTGATGTTATTAGGGATGATATCTCCAAAGACTGGGTAAAACTGATTCTTGAATGTTGTTCTTTAGATGCTGATAAACGGCCTTCAGCCTCAGAAATCTTGGCACAGTTGAATACTATTTACTTGCAATTGGAAGCCAAAGAACAAAATAAGCAAAATGTTGAATCTTCGGCATATGGTATACACCTTCCTGATTCGTTCAACTATCCAAAGTTTCTTGCGGTGATTGTGAATGTGTTACTACTAAAATTTCAACAAAACACATTTAGAATGGTAACATGTTTCATTATTGGCCTATCATTTCACGTTACAACCAAGAACATGATCATGCTAAGTGTATTGAATGCGCTTCTCTCGGTGTTTTCGATTATCTATAGTTAACAACAGCTAGACTTTTTGCTTTTTTGATCCAAATCCAAAGTCTCCCGAGATTTGACAAAAATACTTTCATCTATGCTATCTACAATGTGTTTGAATAGTTCATCGACCCCTGTACCTTCTTTTGCACTTGTCTTAAAATACGGTACCTCTAACCTTTCAACGGTTTCCAATATTTGATTGTCATTCTCGTTCTTGGATAAATCTGACTTGTTGCCCACTAGTAAAATTTGAATCTTATGTTCCTCTCTGTTATATGCCTCTAGTTCGGCTATCCAAAACTCTGCCTTCTTCAAACTGGATATATCTGTCAGGTCGAATACTATTATGGCAACAGAGGCATTTCTATAGTACATTGGAGCCAATGATTGGTAACGCTCTTGGCCGGCGGTGTCCCAGATCTGGAAATTAATTAGCTTCACCTCGCTTGTTTCTGGATCAGTTACATAGTATTTCTTGACAATAAAGGCAGCACCTATAGTGCTTTCTTTATCTGCATCAAAAGCGTTTGAGGCAAACCGTGTAACCAGGGACGATTTTCCGACAGCAGATTCGCCAAGCAGTACTATCTTGAGATCGGCTTCTTTGCTTGCAATTGGAGTGAAAAGGGACTGTGAAGACCTTTTATTTTGCACAGACGGTCTAGCCATTATGGTTGATGAGTTGTTTAGGGATCGTTTGATAAGATGGATGGGGCACTCGCGAAAACGTCGTGAAGTTTGAGTAGTCCACCAGAGATTTGAAGTAACTCCCTGAGATCGAGCTTATATAAGCATAAGCAGTTCGTGCACCTGTTGTGCCTTCGCGATCTCTTACTGATAAGGTAAAACTGACCTTGTTCTGACTTGTATACTTCTAACACGGTAATGCTAGCAATTGTCCCCAACAAGAGCGTTGGAAACTTCCAATTGGGCTCCAGTATTACGCAAATAACAAAAATTCTGCAACGCGAGAAGGAGTTTAATAACACGAACTTCATCTTTTCTCAATCGCAGCCAAATAGACTGCCTATCGTTATCGAATTGGAGAACAGAGGCATTCGTCTTACCTTCGACCCATTCGGCCAAAAATTGATACTGATCCAGATCCTGATGAATAAAACAAAGCAAAGATACCAATTCAAGGGCAAAGTTCTTCCGGAAGATCTGTATTTCAAGGAAGTTTATAACAGGATCTTTGGACCGACCTATCCTGGTACCATATATAATCCCGTTTCGGAGAACAATTCGGAGTGTCACGAAAGGGAAGAGTCACAAAAGCAGTGTCAATTGGGGCCTCAGTATACTCTGTCATATGAAGGAATTTGTTTCCAGTTCAATCTGTCACCCGAATTGAGTCAAAAGCTAACATCCTCTGATGACAACGAGGTGGCCATCCAAAACGTAGATGAGCCTCTTCTTTGTCAGGGAATAAACATATTCCAGGGCAAAACGTGGGCAGAATATCTTGAGGGCACTGCGTTCCTGTTGCGACAAAAGTTGACGGAGAAACTATTAACTCAGGAGATAGCTAAGCTTTCTTCTGGATTTTCTATTATCTATGCATTGGTAGGTCCCGGCGAGGTTGATTTCAGACTCAGTCAACATCCGAGAGGGCTTTCGAATTTCAAAATAGTGTTAAACAGAACAGAAATGAGTGCTGTGGTAGAAAATTTTGGGCCACCAGACGATTCTGTTTTAAAAGAAGACAAGGACCAGTGGAAAAAAATTCACAACTATTTCAGATACGGCTTTGATGTCTTCTACAATGTTGGCAAACCATTGGCACCTGTGCAAAAAATTGTCATCCACAACAATGTCGTTACTTCCTACGAGTTCTTGAAGTACGAGAAATTAACTTGGTTCATGTATAACCAGGTAAATCAGCAACTCATATGCGATTGTCACACAGAGAAACATAATCTTCCTTTCAGGTATGATTCTGCTAATGATGGTGATCAGAACCATCACGATCATAATCATCAGGCGAAGTTAGGTGGGTATCAAAATAATCATGCTTCATTGAATCAAATCAAGAAGAAGGATCACATAATCCTCAACCGCAAAGAATATGGATTGGACTTTTCAGACCAAAATAGCTCCAGGTTTGAGCTAGTGGATTATGATGATCAATTGGAATGCCAGATGAACTCGAAAATGGAACCCACTGGAAACGATTGGGGTCTAAGTAAATTGTTTGGATACAATCGGTACGTATTTGAGGTTCTAGTTGATAGCGGAGTTATGAGCAGTATCACATTGTTCTAGTTGATTCATCTACAACTCACTGGATGTCTATCCTCCGTGACTCCCAAGAGGTACTTGCTGCTGTTTAGTATTCTTAGACAACAGTATCCTTCACCTTCAAGTCCCGCCTCTTTCAATTCCCAGGTTATAGTAGTAATTGCAGTTGTAAAAGTTTGTCTGTCTCTCTCATAGCACCGTATAATACAGGTATTTCGTTCGTTGTGTAAGATATCAAAGTGTAAGCTCTGGCCCAGGAGACCATACAAGTTGAGAGCGTGTGAAACAAGTAGCTTCCAGGTAATCAAATCAATAGTAGAGTCGGTCTCGGGCACTTGCAATCTAAAGTAGAACCAGTCATGAGACAAGTTTAGCTTCCATGGAGACATAAATAATTAGTGCTAAATTTGATAGAGATTTTCTCAAGAGCTCAAACACATGGAAAAAAAAATCAGATAAAAAACTGAGAAAACGAAAAAAGTGCCATTGAACAGGATTAAAATCCGCAGACACAGTATCCACAGAATGACAGAAAAAGAGCCTTCTCAGGACGATCTGAAGAAAAAGTTGGCATCTTTGCAAGAGGAGGCAACATATTGGAGCAACGTCATAGGAACAATTAAAAAGTCATCATCAACAAAGGATATCCAGCCCGCTACATTGGAGGATCCAGTCAATGAGTTAATCAAAGTGAGTAAACTATTGCACAACGAATCCACTAAGATGGGATTGGTATTCAAAGCCCCTTTACAATCTGGTCCAGCTTATCGTCAAACCGAAAAGCTTGGAGAGACGCAAAGACTGATGGTGTCCATAGCGTCTCAGTTGAATTCCTTGCAGAGCAGAGAAAAACTCTCTAATCTGTTTGTCGACGCTGTATTATCAGGAATAGAGAAATGTTTATCGTTGACTTCTGAGATATCGTCGGAGTATCAGAAACTGGGGGAGTCCAGTGTGGATGAACAAGTGGATGACGATATAAGACTGGCTCCTGTTGCAAAACTTTGGGAGGCCATCGATGGGCTGAAGAGTCTCTGTGAACAAGGCAGTCCAGTTTTGTTGAAGGAAACAAGTAACCAATCTAAAGGGTTGATAAAGGACGCATTGGAGGAGTTTGAGGAATGGATCGTAGATCCAAGTTCCTTCAGTGGTGATCCGTTTGGAATCGACGAGGCTGATGATGAAGAAGAGATCATCGTGGATGAGAAGCTGCTAGAAAAAGCAAGTCACTTCAAAGATAAGTTCAAGCTGATCTTGCTTCTTTTGAACCCTTTGTCTGTCAAATCGTACACATTTTTAACAGGACAGGAAATCGACAAATTGGCAAACAACCAAAGAAAGCTGAGCTATTTTGTCGATGAAATAGTAATCAGTTTAACCATGAACCAAGATTTGGAAGGAAGCACAGCCTTGTATCAAGATCTGGAGACAGAGTGTGAAAATCTCTTCGAATTGGTCTTGCGGTGCTGTGGTAACGACGAGAAGAAAATAAAATGGTTCACCGCATGGAAAGTAAAGTTTGATGCGAAGAATTAGTAGAACGGCAAAGTAGACAAGAGAAACTAATCGTAATAATACAAGGAAAGATGGAATAATTGGGATCCCTTTCCCTTATATAGATCGAAGTTCCCCCATACTTTTTAGTACTGTAGCCGGGTAATTTTGGGTCTAGTGAGGAGGCTTCGCGAAGTATAGTTATCCAGGTCTCGTAGATGCTCTTTCAAAGAGGACCTTTTCCTTTAACGCCTAGTCAATCAAATTTGTTTCCATGGGAATCCTGACTAACTCTGATAAGGAGATCGTGAAGCGATCAATTCCAGGGGTCTCCAATAAGATCATTGATTGCACGGTTGCCAGGCTTTACATTGCATACCCTGACCCTAACGAATGGACCTTCACAGGTTTATCAGGCGCAGTGGCCTTCGTAGATGATTTGGTAGGCCATACCTTTTTTCTGAAACTGGTAGACATCAAGGGACAACGAGGTGTGATATGGGATCAAGAGCTCTATGTAAATTTCGACTATAACCAAGATCGCTCGTTTTTCCATACTTTTGAACTGGAAGACTGTTATGCTGGATTATTATTCGAAGATATTAAAGATGCTGCTCATTTTCACAAACGGGTCTCTCACAGGCAGAAGCATGGATCCAAGAAGACGCTTCAAAACAAGAATGCTATAGCACTGAAAAATCGAATTGAGCCTACTAAGATTGTTGGACCCCGTGGAGATATTGGTACTACTACAACAGATGATTATACCACTCAGCAAAGATCAAGGCATGCAAAAGGAGTGATCTACTACGAAGATCAACCTCCCCCTGAATGGCGTTCATTGTATAACGAACTTGCTAATGCTGGCATCACAGAAGATATGATTGCCGAGAATAGGCAATTCATCAAGGATTATATCAAACAGCAAGGAGGCCCTTTGGTCGGTCTGGAACCACCAATTCCCAGAAAATATCAACGGTCTGCCCAATCCAAGGCGCATGAAAGTAATACATCTTCAAGCAAAAAATCGAAGAAGGCACCTCCGCCTCCCCCGCCCCCTCTATCTCGAGATGCCACTGGCTCTCCAACTCCTGCTCCCAATAATGATGAGTACAGCTTTGCACCTCCTTCTGATTTCCAGAGATCATTACCCCCAAAAATCTCTCCCCCTCCTCATGTGCCTACACCGGATATCTCCTCAGAAATTAGTCGTGAAAGCTCGGTACCAGCTTCTGTTACTACTCTGGAGTCTCATGAGCACCACAGTGAAAATACTACCGTTCCAAAGCCTGAACCAGCAAAGCGTGTATTTAGAGCTCCTCCTCCGATGGCGTTCATAGGACAGCAAGCAAAGGGACCTCCGCCTGCCTCTCTTACTGCAGCTCGACCTGCTGGGCCCCAGTTTACGTATGGGTCAGCCCCAAGTAATTCAAATCTGCAAAGAGAAGGGGTTCCTCTCCCTTCAGGTAATCAAGCTCCACAGAGAAATGCAGTTCCTCCTCCTCCTCCTTCAAGAAACAATGTGCCTCCTCCATTCGTGTCTCAAGCTGGATCTCCAGTTGGTAATAGCCCTGGTCCTGGTGGAGGAAGACAGGTTCCACCACCACCTCCTCCTCGAGCAACAGCGAATCGGGTTCCTCCTCCAGCACCACAGTCAAGACGTTCCAATGCTCCCCCTCCACCTCCATCTAGGAATGCAGTTCCTCCACCTCCACGGGCTAACACTCAGCACTCTCCGCAATATGGGGAGCAACAACCTCGTGCCTATATGCCACAGAACGCTTTTGAACAACCTCAGCGTGGCGTCCCACCTACCCCAGCATCAAGCTTTGGTCAACCAAATGCATCTGCTCCTCCTCCGCTTCCTCCAATGCACCCTCAAGCTAGCACAGGTAGTGGTCCTCCTCCCGCACCTCCAATGCCTCCTCAAGCTAGCACAGGTAGTGGTCCTCCTCCCCCACCTCCAATGCCTCCGCAGGCTAATTCCAGCGGACCTCCCCCTCCGCCCCCTCCTCCTCTGCAGATCTCAACGGACAGTGGACCTCCACCACCTCCGCTTCCACCACAAAACGGCTATTCTGATGCTCCACAATCTTCCTTGCCTCCTGTGAGTGGCGATCGTAATGCTTTATTGAGCTCCATCCAAAGCGCAGGTATTTCCAGTCTGAGAAAGACTGATAAAAGCAAGCTAGAAAAACCATCTGTTTTACTTCAGGAAGCCAGAGGTGAGGCCCCTCCTCCGACAACGACAGCAAATTCTGGATCAACGCCCGGCCAACCTGCATCTTTGGCCGATGCTCTAGCAGCAGCTTTAAACAATAGAAAACAAAAAGTGGCTCGAAGCGATGACGAGGATGACGGTGAAGATTGGTAACATAAACTGAGCAGAATTGACTCAGGTGATCATACATATTAAGAACGCACAAAATTATATTTACTACTACTAATTTTGACTGGCCCAGTATGCATCTCGGCCTAATAATGCCAGTGCTGCAATTCCATATTGTGCGGTAATATTGGTAGTGATCCATCCGCAAGCAGAAGACTGTCTGTTGACTGTTTCGGAGGTATCAAGTTTTTCTGTAGTCCATTGCTTTCCCTTGTACTCCGTTTGATCAGCCAAAAAGAAAAACTGATTCCAAGCTTCCTTCTGCAAAGACTCATCGTTTGTTAGAACGCTCGCATGAGAAATCAACCTGGCATGCCCTTGTCGAAGGATTCTATCTCCAAAGCTGAACCCATAAAGTTCAAGTTGTTTCTCTTCTCCGCCGTTGTAGGCCAAACTGTACCGAATCCACTCTCGTTTCACAACTTCAATTAGGTCGTCATTCGGGAAACTTATAATTAATTCACACAGTATTTCTGTTAGACCAAAAACTGACGAAAGATGGGATATAGCATATGGCGCCAGAGGCGCAAAGGGTTTGGTTATTTCACCATTGTCCAAGTTCATAAGAACAGTGCCAGTAGCAAAGCCATAATCCAGTACTTCAAATGTCTTAAGGAACCCCTTGAGAAGCTTCTCCGACCTCTTCCAATTGGTAGAACGACGCTCATAGTTGGTAAACCATGCCGATGCCAAGGCCGTAAAATCTGTTCCTATATTTACCAGCACATGTCTGGGAGGCAGTATGTCTGGAGCCTTTCTCACTTTTCTATGAGAGTCAAGCACGGTTAGGGAATTCTGGCACTCGGTCAGTTCTTGCATAAGCTCAGCAGTACGTTCGTCACCTCCACTCAAATAGAAGAAAAATCTGCGATACAAAGCATTGGAGATTCTGAGCTGTTTGCAACTGTCTCCAAAATGCTGCACTCCGTGCCGGGTGCCGAGGCCCTTCCATTTTCCACTATGGTAGACATCAACTTCACCGGTGTGTCTAGTCATAGCTTTTGCGACATCCCAAACCCGTATATCCTGAGTACGTAGAAAGTATAGCCACAACCAAAGATCAGTTGATAACTCTGAGTTGTCCCAAGCATAACCTCCAACGTCATATCTCCAGCAATTGCGGTCTGCATCGTAAGTATGCATTACGTCCCCAAAGTCCCAAAATCCGTACCAACCGTTCTCCTTAATCTGAGCTTCATAATAATTAAAGAGGAACTCGAGGTTACAATCGACACCAGAAGCCTCAAATCCTGGTGCTCTGTGTGGGCCTGGTGCCCAATAGTCACCAAACACTTTAGTTTTGAAGATGTGTTGCGCCTCAGGAATAATTATATTCGTAGCCCTTACAGTGTTTGAGAATTCCTGAAATTCTTTTTTTGAAGGAGTTGACTTTGGTGTCCAAATTAGGAACTCGTGTGTTTTGGCAATTCCATAAGGGTCGGAGAAACCTGGTTCCCAATCTTCGTAGGTGATCTTCATTGCATCCAATTGCTCCTCATAAGTTGGCAGCTCCAAGTTTTGGTAAGGCCTCAAATCCATAGGTTCACTGTCGGGTGAATATAACCAAAGAGTCAGAGTTGCCAGGCTCGAGTCCAAGTCGGCAACTTCTAAGCCCACGGGATACTGCTCCCAGAAATTTTTCAGACCAATACCTAGCCCTCGTTTAGTTGAACCGACAAAAGCAGTTCCGTCGCTTTTCGTTCCTGATGATATTTTAACCCAAGAGTTCTTTTCGGAAACTCTCTTTTTCAGCTCAAACCCATAGGGGGATAGTTGAGAAAGCTTGAAATCATTCCAATGTACAACGTACTTCAAGAGATCCCTCCACTCGTAATCCCAGTCAGCAATGTCTGGAAGCCTCTTTCCAAGTACTTGCGCTTTTGAGATGGCTTTTGGGACAGGTTTCCAAAGACCGGTCAGGTTCTGGGAGGCTTCAGCAAATACACCACCTTCTGAACCGCCGAGTCTTATATATTTATTGAATGACTCCGAAGAACCCAGGTCAATATCAAATGAAATACCTAAACTTTTCAATCTATAGCCTTCAGGAAGCTGGTACACAAATGTGTGTTGTGCAGATATGACATCAGAATGCAGACCAATATAAAAACGAAGTTGATATGGAACCTGCATATGGACGTTATTAGCAATCACATGATCACCATTGACAAGAACCACAACTTGGACGTGAGACCGTGATTCAATCTCCACAGATAGGACTTTGGAATCTACCTTGACTTGCGTGTTTGCTGACTCATCGATCACTTGTAAATGACTACGGCCATTGTAGACAGTATCGTTTAGGTTTTTAATAACGCAATCATCACCTGTATTTCCGAACTCAATCCGCAGGTTAGGGGTTTCTATAGCCACATTTTCGACTTCGGGAATTGAAAACACTGCAGTTGTGTCCTGAGGTGTCGTCTCCTTTAGTTCTAAAGCCAGGTCACTAGCTATTGTTCCATCGTCGAGAGTGGAGTGAGCTGACCATTTGATAGAGCCATCAGGCCAATATGCAAGAGGCTTCGAGCTCAAGACCCCTGGGCTTGAGGCAGATGCTATTTGTAGCCGATTGAGATCATTCTCATGAACTTCCCCCAAACTCCAGGGGACCCCGAACGACACGACATGAGGCAATGTTTCGAGATGCGATTTTTTATGGCAAAGCTTAACCATCGGTCCTTCTTTTTCTTGGGATAACCTGAAAGTGAAGCTACGCAAAAGCAGAAAAAATGGTGGGAGCGTTACCAGCGGTGGTATGGTTCACCAATGGGCGCTGAGTACTAATTAGCAACTTAATTACTCATGAACCCCTTCCTTTGTAGTCTGGCGACAGTCAAATCTGTGGCTCACCTCATGCATAATCTAAGTTGAGATGCACACATTGCTTGTTTCTCGTGCATGATAAAAAGCCACACGTATCAATTCAAAGTGGTATGTCCTAGTTTTCCTCTAACGTTTTGGGTGTTTCCACCATTCTCAAAGATGTGTTTCCACCATTATCGGTTTGAGAACTGCAAGCCATGATGATGTTATAATTAACCTGAAATGAGTGCTTCTTCGTCTTTAGACTCTTTTCAAACCCCCTATGGATGATATATAACATGAGCTTTGGTATGGGGTAGGGAAATCCTTTGCGAGGCATGTCTGACAACGAAAAGAAAGCGGTTCAAGATCCTGACACTTACTCGATCGGGAGTAATTCCACTTCAACAGCTCTTGAGAGCGGGCACGCCGTGAATCATGAGAATATCAAGAAAAAAGTAGGAGCAGTCTCCAAAGACTTTGCTGGTGTAACTATCCGAGAAGACGCTGCCGAAAAAAGACCCGATATTCCTCCTCTAGGAGAACCTTTGGTAAGGAATGCTTACAAGACTAGTTTTGGTGCATTTTTCAGTAGGAAAACAAAAACTGAACCCGATGCCATTGCCACACAGCCGTCTGCTTTTGATGATCCAGACGTTGCCGATGTTTACTATCCAAAGCCAACCTATCAAGATTATCACAGGTTTGACCCTCTTGCTCGTTGGACTTGGAGAGAAGAGACGAAAATTGTTAGGAAACTGGATAGGTCGATTCTGGTTCTAGTATGTGTTCTATTTTTCAGTTTAGCTTTGGATCGTTCTAATATCAGTCAGGCTAACTCTGCGGGTTTCTTGACTGATCTTGGATTGACAACCGATGATTTCAATGTTGGTTCAAATTTGTTCAATGCTGCTTTCATTATCACAGAGATTCCCTCCCAAATGATCGGTAAGAGAATTGGTCCTGATCGTTGGGTCCCTATACAAGTTTGTGCCTGGAGTATCGCTTCTGGTGCCCAATTCTGGATCTCTGGTAAGAAGAGTTTCTTTGCTTTGAGATTCCTAACTGGTCTCTTGGAAGGTGGTTTCATTCCAGACATTATGTTGTATCTTTCCTACTTTTACACAAGAACTGAATTGCCGGTCAGAGTGGGTGTTTTCTATTGTGCAAACGCTTTCAGTGGTATTCTCGGTTCTTTGATTGCCATAGGCCTTCTGAAAATCAATTCGTTTGGCCACTATGGATGGCAATATCTCTTCCTGATCGAAGGTTGTATTACTCTCATTATCGGTATTGCTGCTTTCTTTATCATGGTTCAGGGTCCCACACAGACCAAATCCAAGTTATTCCCTAAGGGATGGTTTACAGAAAGAGAAGAAACTATAATGGTAAACCGATTATTGCGGGATGATCCATCCAAGAGTGATATGCACAACCGACAGTCTGTTACACCAAAAGAACTGTGGAAAGTGTTGGGAGACTACGATTTATGGCCTATTTACGCATTGGCCATGGTATTCTCCATTCCCCAAATACCCATAAAGAGGTACCTCACCCTTACTTTGAGGGCTTTGGAGTTCACTACTACCGAGATCAATCTCTTAACGATCCCTGCTTCGTTTCTGGCTGGTATTATGTCAATTGCTATTTCATTGGTCAGTGAGTTCTTCAACGAAGGTATGATTATCGGTATACTCTGTCAATTCTGGTTGCTCATTATGGTTATCATTGAGTACACCTCTGTGGACAAGATTTCACCCTGGGGACAGTATGTATTGCAACTATTCATTGTCGGTGCCCCAGTCCCTCAACCGGTACTGATTGGTTTGTGTTCCCGAAACTCATACTCTGTTAGAACTAGAACAATAAGTGCGTCGTTGTTCAACATTGTGGTTCAATTGTCGAACATTGCGGGTGCTTATATCTACAGGGAAGACGATAAGCCTCTCTACAAGAGAGGTAACAGACAGTTAATTGGTATTTCTCTGGGTGTCGTTGCCCTCTACGTTGTCTCCAAAACATACTACATTCTGAGAAACAAATGGAAAACTCAGCAATGGGAGAGGCTTAATGAGGAGGAGAAAGTTGCCTACTTGGACAGAGCTGAGAAGCAGAATCTGGGTTCTAAGAGGCTGGATTTTTTGTTCGAGAGTTGAACTGCATGATTTTTTGTAAGTAAATTTCATAGTTATGAAATTTCTGCGGCTTAGTAGTGTTTACTGCATCGCATCGTAAATAATGATGATAGTTTTTTTTCCTTCTATTGCTTGGTACCTTCCTTGCTACTGTTCATGAGGATACGATCGAACGTTTTGCTCCTTAGCTTAGCATGTGTCTTAACCTTGGTCTGGTTCGGAGTGGTCTTTTCTTGGAACGAGAACAGTGTTTTCGGAATCCCCACACCAGGCCGTGCAGTGGTCTCCGCTTACGACGGTTCGGTTACCTTGGGGACCTTCAATGACATGGAGGTTGACTCATACGTCACCAACATCTATGATAATGCTCCGGTGCTGGGTTGTTCTGACTTGTCTTACCATGGATTGTTGAAAGTTAGTCCAAAGCATGAGTTGCTTTGCGATATGAAATTTATAAGAGCTCAAGTTTTGGAAACCGAAGCTTACGCTGGTCTGGAGGAATTAGAAGATAAGAAATTGACTGACGACGGAAAAATCGAAAAACATTGGTTCACGTTTTATGGTAGTTCAGTATTTCTGCCCGATCACGACGTGCATTACTTGGTTAGACGGGTGATCTTTTCAGCTGAAGGAAAGGCAAATAGACCGATAACGTCTATTCTGGTTGCTCAGATATACGATAAGAACTGGAACGAACTAAACGGCCATTTTCTGAACGTTTTGAATCCAAATACTGGAAGGCTCCACCACCATGCATTTCCCCAGGTTCTTCCTATAGCAGTAAATTGGGACAAAAACAGCAAGTATCGTGGACAGGAAGACCCTAGAGTTGTTTTGAGAAGGGGTCGTTTTGGTCCTGATCCCTTGGTGATGTTCAACTCTTTGATGCAAAATAACAGACTTCGAAGAATTTTCACTATCTCTCCATTTAACCAGTACAAAACGGTCATGTACAATATCAAAGACTTTAAAATGCAGGACACTGAAAAGAATTGGGTCCCGTTTTTTTTGAAAGACAACCAGGACGAAGTTCACTTTGTTTACTCGTTCAATCCTCTGAGAGTGCTCAACTGTAGTCTTGATATGGGCTCATGTAATATTCTATTTGATTTACCACATGATTTTTCCTTATCTTCTGAGCTACGTGGCGCCACTCCCATGCTCAATCTTCCGCAGGAAATCCCAATGGCGGATGACAAAGAGATCTGGGTTTCATTCCCTAGAACTAGAATTGCAGATTGTGGTTGCTCTGAAAGTATATACAGGCCAATGTTGATGCTCTTTGTAAGAGAAGGCTCAAATTTTTTTGTTGAGCTTCTCTCCACTTCTCTTGATTTTGGCCTGGAGGTTCTACCGTACACGGGAGACGGTTTACCATGCAGTTCAGGTCAATCCGTTTTAATCCCCAATAGTATTGATAACTGGGAAATCACAGGTAGCAATGGAGAAGACGTATTGACGTTGGCATTTAGCGAGGCGGACAAAAGCACCTCTGTGGTTCATATCAAAGGATTACACAAATACCTATCTGAATTGGACGGTTATCGAGGTCCAGAAGCAGAGGACGAACATAACTTCCAACGTATCCTTAGTGATTTGCATTTTCACGGTAAAAAGACAATAGAAAACTTTAGAAAAGTACAATCATGTGCATTGGATGCTGCGAAAACCTATTGTAAGGAATATGGTGTCACTCGTGGAGAGGAAGAAAGAAAAAGGAAGGCAGATGCCATAAAAAAGAAAGAGAAGGAAAAGGAGAAAGAAGAAAAGAGAAAGAAGGAGGAAGCGGAAAGGAAGAAGGAGGAGGAGGAGGAAAGGAAGAAGAAGGAAGAAGAGGAAAATAAGAAGACCAAGGAACAGGAAGAGGAAAAGAAGTTTGAAGAATTGAAAAAGAAGCTCAAAGAAATACAAGAAGAGCTTGAAAAAACAGAGTAATGAACTGAAGGATACAAAAGCGAAGTAGAAGACAGAGAACGGAGGTGAGAGAAGCAAGCTCAAAGAGACTAAGAGATTAGCTGGAGATTCAAAAAAACTGACGAGAAAACAGCCAAAGGATGTAGAAGTTGATCACCTATATAACAGATCAACTCAAGAATCGGCCTTCTCCTACTTTATCTTCTAAACTTCACGGTCCTTCAATTGTAGTTTCAAATCCCACCATTAAGATGATTATCATCGAAAGTATTTTCACGGCAAAGTTTTACTCTAAAGGGTTGTCCGGCCTTTGCTATGAAATTTTTGTATCTTGCATAATCTATAATATACTAATCACAAACATGAGAAATTTCGCATGTCTTTAAAACGAAAAGTCTTCCATTCACTTAGTTACTACAGAATGTTCTCCAAAGACCGGGGTAAAAACGGCTCTACTTGAGAACCAAGCTCAGAAACACAACGGTTTGATCATGTGACTACGTCTCCGGATTCAATATTTCGCGATCTTATTTCGTCTGGATAACCTCAAGGTAAACCAAGTCCCACAACACGAAGACTCCGTATCATAAACCCTCAGAGTTGTAGCACTGGCCCCCATCGAATCAAATACTCCTAAATGAGTCAAATCCAGTCAAGCCAAGTGGGGGCGAAAAACATACCAACTGCACAGCCTTCGGCCCAGCAAAGACCTATCAATGGGTCTGTCACCCTGAGCAATGGCCAGAGGATAAACCCTCAGAACTTGACTCCACAACAACAGAGATTATTGCAACAGAAGGTGCTGCATCAGAAACTCAAAAATTATAAATTTGCCGAAACAAGTGATGAGTTACTTCGCAAGTACGAAAAATTCCCTCCCTCTTTGACTTTCCACATCCACGAAAATCATTATAGATTTGGCGATCAGGATGGGGTTATACCGAAAAACTCAAGTGTTATCAAGGCTTTTCTGGAGTATGTTGCACGAGAGGAAATACCACCAGCGTTGATAGAAGTGACCAAGGACGCTGGTGTCCAACTGTATGAAGGGTGTATCATCCTCAGAATATATGACCATAGACACTTGGTAGCCAATGTCAAGGATGCAAAGGATTCTCAACAGCTGAGTTCAGAATCGTCTGCTAACAACACAAATAATGAAAAGAAAGAAATTCCGAAGGTTCCTAAGACTTACACAACTATTCTCAGACCAACGCAGTTGTCACTATATGCTGATCTGTTGTACCAAACTGATTATCTACAAGTTAGATTTACAGACTCTTTGTCTTTGAATATTGAAACGGAAATCTTGACAGCGTCAAAAAGAAATCTTGACCTCTCTGTTCCCTTAAACCCTCACAGAGCAACGGCTAATTTGAAACCAGAGGTGAAATATCCTTATTATGACCCCGAGACGGATACCGTGGTGCATGAACACAGGCCAGATGCTCGTGGTAACATGGTGAATGCAGACACTGTTGATTATAGGAAATTGCATGAGGATATGGCGCAGCATGGCTCTGACTATGAGAGGTTGATGCTGTTGCTGAGTGACAGATTCGACGATGACTCTCAAACACAGGGTTCCTCTGTCACCTCCAATCAATTCATGAGGTTGAGATTTGTAGAAGCTTGGAGGAAAAAGGAAGAACGTCTACAAGAATCAGGAGTTTCTAGCCAACGTCAGAGACCCCTTCAGCCTGGCCAGATTCCGGGAATGTTGTCGAGCTTTAGTAGTAATACAGGAAACATGAATACAATGTTGGACAATTTAACACCACAGCAGAAAGCTGCTATTCAACAAAGAATGATTCAGCAAGGAAGAGCTCAGCCACAACAGCAACAAGACCAAGAGCAACAGCTAGAGCAACAACAACAACCACAACAGGCCATGTCACAACAGCGTCAACAGCAATTACAACAATTATATCAGCGGCAGCAGCAGCATAATCTGCATCACCAACAAAACCAAGACCTCGATTCTTTAGATGACAAGAAGATAAAGAAGCCTCCAGCTAAAAAGCAAAAGAAAATGACCAAAAAGGAAATGACTACTCTTCATCAAAACGTAGCAGGAAAAACAATCCCTTCTGCTGAAAGTACTCCACCCTCAACTGCAGCCAACAAGAAAAGAGGAACCTACAAGAAAAAAAATAGTACATCCTAATAGTAAATGAATAGATTAAGTGCGTAAGCTAGGGAATATTACTCTATCGTCCCTCCTTCCGAAGATAGAGAGTAGAACAGAGATTCTTTGTTCTTGAGCAGATTTTCTGGAGTATCAAATTCGGCAATTCTACCATTGTCTAGAACAATGATTCTGTCACTGTCCATGATAGTGTTCAGCCTATGTGCAATGGTCAAAATGGTTCGGTCTTTGAACTCTTTTCGGATAGTCTCTTGCAACACTTGATCGGTTTCTACGTCAACAGCAGCAGTGGCCTCGTCCAGAACTAAAATGTGAGACTTGATCAAGAGTGCACGAGCAAGACAAATCAACTGTCTTTGACCGACTGATAAATTAGATCCACCTTCCGCAAGATGCACTTCCAACCCTGTAGCATCGTTCTCAGCCATGGATATCACCAAAGGCTTCAAATGTGCCAACTCTATAGCCTTCCAAATCTCGTCATCACTATACTGATTCGTAGGGTCAAGATTTTCTCTCAAAGTTCCTGCAAATACTTGGGAATCTTGGGGAATAATAGATAATTTGTGTCTCAAATCTTCCAGACCAATCTTGCTAGTATCAATTCCATCGATCCAAATACTACCCTGGGTAGCTTCAATGATTCTGAAAAGTGCAAGTGTCAAAGAAGACTTTCCGGCACCAGTTCTTCCAACAATTCCAATTTTCTCCTTCGGATTTATGGACAGATTGATGTCTTTCAGAACCAAGTCTAATCCTTCTCTGTACCTAGTTGAGTAATTTTTAAACTCAATCTTTCCTTCGAAAGGCCAGTCTTTGGGTGGCCTATTGTCTTCAATAATCGCTGGAGCCTCTGATTTCAAAGTAGAATATTCTATAATACGCTCCACAGAGACTATATTTGTTTCGACTTCAACTGTCATTCTTACAATCCAATTCAAAGACTGAGTTATTTGCAGAGCATAACTGACCGAAAGACCAACCATACCAGCCGTAATACCGCCAGTCTTTAAGGTAAAAATGGCAAGACCGGAAGCTCCAAGAATAATAATTGATCCCAGAAACTCCAAACGAACAGCCAACCATCTATTAGCACTAATAGCTGGGTGATAGGCGCTAATATTAAAGTCAACCTTAGATTGGTTCATGTATCTGAATCTATCCAATTGGTTGTATGCTCTAATGGTGGAGGTTCCAGTCAATGTTTCTTGGAAATGGGCAAAGATTGGAGACCTTGAAACAGAATCTAGTCTTCTCAATTCTCTAGATGTTCTCAAGTAATATTGTTGGTAGTAAACATACAGCATAAGAATTGGTAGAATCATAAAGATAAACTGCCATGTAGAGTAGCAAATCACAGCTACTGTAAAAAATACTTTAACCGCATTCGTAAAAAATTGTTCGAAAACTCTACCCAGTATCTCATCCACCTTGTAGATATCACTTGAGAAACGGTTCAAAATACGACCGATAGGGGTTGTCTCAAAAAACTCCATAGGTGCTCTGAAAACACTATCAGTCATTGTTTTGTGGAGATACTTGGATCCAGAGATTGTGCAGTAGATCCACTGCATAGCAGTCTTTAACAGGGAGAGAAGAGAAGAAGCAATTCCCAAAGCAAAGTAGGTTCCCAAGTATAATGCAATATTTGGGTTGCCACCGTACTTAGTGTTAACTTCAGACCAATGCTTCAACCAAATATTTCCAAGGACACTAGTAAACATTGCAACGACAATGAGGAACAGCAGGAAGCAAACAGCTTTTGGGTTACAAGCATTTGCGTAAACTTTGTAAACATTGAACTTCACTTGGCCTTGCTCATGATGCTCTTTATTTATCTTTTGTTTGCTTTCTTCGTCTAAATTGTTTGAGGTAGATTTAGAAAACGATTCCAAACTAGCTCTTCTCAGACTGATTGTGTCAGAAACAGATTTTGAGATTCCGAGTTGCGATGGCACTGGCGTGACTTCGGCAGTCGAATTGGTTCCACTATTATCTGATGAAGATGATGATTTGCTAAACTCCTTAATTAAAATGCTTAACTTGGAGGAAGAGTTAGAGACAACAGTTTGATAATTACCCTCTTCAATGATCGAACCTTCCTGAATCAGAGATACGTGATTGGAGTGTTTAAGGACGTTTATGTTGTTAGTCGCCAATACACGACATTTGGTGCTCAACAGACCACCAGGACCCAAGACATGCGTAGTTATGTGCTTACCAACATGCTCATCAACAGCAGACAAAACGTCATCCATTAAGTAGACATCTGCTCTTGCATAAACAGCTCTGGCCAGTGATAGTCTCGCTTTTTGTCCACCCGACAAGGATATACCTTTTTCACCAACTTGAGTAGCGTCCCCATCGGTTAAAATGCTCAGATCAGTATCCAATGCACATGCTTCAAGCGTCTTCTTATAGAATTCAGGCTCGTACTTGCAACCAAATAAAATGTTTTCCTTGATAGAACCATTCATTATCCAAGGAACTTGAGATACATAGGCAACTGAACCTCTAATAATGACAGTTCCCTCTGACTTGTACAAATCACCCAAAATTGATCGAATCAAACTAGATTTACCGGCGCCCACTTTACCAACAATGCAACTAAGTTCCCCCTTTCTGGCTGCAAAGTTTACATCTTTCAAAGCAACCTTGTAGGGTTCTCTACACCATAAAAATTGGCCACTTTTAATTCTGACTGCAGTCTCTCCAATTTTCTTAGACCTCGGGAGACGTATGACAGAATCATTTTGAAGTTCACTTCCCGTCAGAAATTTAGTCAAACGAGAGATGGCAACTTGAGCCTCCACGATTGAAGTAATAACCATCGGAATCACTGCCAGAGGAAAAGAAAGTAAGTTGAACAGAGCTAATGCAGGGAAAACGATGTCTGTAGTTAGTGGAGTGTCCTTGTTAGTCAAAACGAATACCGCAAATGTAGAGCAACTGACCAAAAATGGAGCACAGTTCCAGGTAAAAGTTGAAAACGCTTGAAATATTCCCATCTTCTTCAAATTCTTTAACTCTTTTTCATTTCTAACGTAAGTCAATCGTTCTTTATAAGGAGATTCCCACCCGTAAAGTTTCAAAGACTTGATGTTGTTCAAAATTTCAGAAACAATACGAGTTCTTTGGTCTTTATTTTTCATCTGAATTTTCTGTAATTTCTTTTGATATCTAGCTAGCGCCCCATTCAAAGGTATCATGATAATCATAATGACGACTCCCATCCACATGGAATTACCCATCAGACCGTGCAAGGAAAACAAACACAGAATGATCTGAAAAGGGCCCGACCAAATGATCTGGATGTTTTGCACAAGGTCTTGTAGACGTTGAGTATCGACTGACATGAGATTGACAATGTCACCGGTGGCGTACTTACTCTTCTCTTCGTTGGATAAGGTTAAAGATTTGGAGTAAATACTGGAAGTCAAGGCTGTTTTGATTTTCATACCCATGTCGAAAGCTCTCTGGAAATACTGATGCAAGCATCCTGTTTGTACGATGGAGACCAGAAACATACTTATAACAATCATGAAACCTTTGGTCAAGGGAACAGTACCATCGCTGTCGTTGTAGTCATTCACGAACTTGATCAAAATTCTCAGTAGCTGTGGTTGAGTAAATGCAAGAACATCCTGGCATGCCTTGAAAATACCTCCAACTAAGAAAGGAGCCCCGAATGACTTTGCCAGCGCCCAGGTTAAAGAGAGTTGATCTTTCTTTGTCCTGAGTTGATGGGTCCAATTGTAACTGAATTTTTCTGAGGTCATCTTAGCCTGTAGATACTTTGGAAGAGGTGGGAGATCTTCCTCGCCCAAAAAGGACTCATGGCCCTTCTTCATCAATCCGGACATCCATTGGAAAGTGATACGAGAAAATACATTAGCTGTATCGAAGGGAGACATGGGGTAAAAAATTTCATAACCAGTAGGTGAAGCGGGCCTGATTGAGAAGGCAGACTCCAGAATCAACAATATCAGGGCGATTACAATAGTGAAAACGGTGCTGACCAGTGTGGGGTTTGCGTAATTGGAGCGTACAACCAGGTTCCCCAAGTTGAAACATCCAGATACAAAAGTGAACAACCAATAGAATAGCAGGGAGCCCAAGGGCACACTTGTCTTGAACACCTCGACGTAATGAGCGAACAGAGCCACGATCAATGCCACGGAACTGAAAACCGGAGTGATAAACTTGATGTCATGCTTGAAGTCTACACTTTCGTAGAAGTAATTGGCCGCTAGGTTGACGTTGAGGATGATCTGGAAACTGATCAAAACCAACTTCAGGGGCAACTTCCAGTCAATGTTTGTATTCGTCGTCTTCAATCTTCTCAGTGCAGCTAGCTGGTACCCGCCCACCAATATGAGGAACAGGGAAGAGAGGTTGATCAACGCACCGTTGATAAAACATGTTGTAAGATCAGAGTACGGCGACATTGGACCCCAACCTTCCTCATCGAAACATCCCCAAGAACACGTCACTGGTAGAGATTCATTCTGCAAATATTCCGAATTCAAACCCGAGGATGGCAGGATAATCATTGAGGTCCGTTCAAGCAGATGTTGAACAGAGTCCGCAACAAAATCAAGAGAGTTCATCGTTGAGAGAGGAGTTAATTCTTACTAATTAGATTTACTAAAATTATTACATATTTCATTAGGTGAGGCGCGAACCAAATGACGACCTTCAGGGTAGGGTATCTTGAATTGTTTCGCCAGGCAAAGAGCTTCAGAGACATTGACAGAGAAATCGGTAGGTAAAAGGATTGCAATCACGTAGACGTCCAACTATTTGCTGTTCGACGCTAATTTGCCTAAAATAATTTCCTAGCTTCTATTCTTTGCCGATATATCGCAACCGGATGCTTTTGGTCCAACGCTACAACCGTAACAGTTTTATCTCTTTGATGACATCGACGAACCTTTGATTCGTAGAATACTCCTTTTCGAACACTTCCAGCCAATTAGGTTCTGTTGAATCAACCTTCTGCACAGAAATAGTTGTTCCATAAGCTGCCAATAACCTGTATCTGGCCTCCTCGTCGCTAATTGACTTGACAAAAGACGATATAGCCCGTAGTATTGGTCCCTGTAAAGTAAGTTCATTAAACTTCGCCGTTAGAACAGCAAAATTCAATAACATGGTAGCCAATTCGATCTGAACGTTTTTCTTCTTCTCAAAGTAAGATCTGTCAAACTCATACGATGACAATTCATTGATTAGAGTCTCATCTCTTAGTAATGACTCCCCCCAATATCTGTTCTGGAAAATGCTGTTCAGACATCTCAACGTTAGCATGAACGTATTAGGAGCCTTGTCAACCTTCAATCCGGTGTTGATAAGATCAAAGAGATTGTCAGGTGGAGTAGATAGATTCGCTATGACGGACCCCAGTATGTCCAGACCAACTAGTTTCGAGTTATTATCCCATTTTTGGATAATAAGTGTTGCATAAGTTAGTGCAACATTCCTGTCAACACTTCCACCACTCAGAGCTTGTCTAATCTCGTCAATTTGATCAGCAGTCAATTGCCCGTGCTTTTGAGTTGCATTTAGCTTCGTAACTCCCTTAATCAATGCTTCAGTCGAAGAGAACTTGACTGGCAGATATTCTTTGATTGGAAAGATCTTGAGACTAGGTGCGTTGATTGAGGATTGCTCCAAAGGATCTTTTGATCCCAGCTCCACGCCTTTGGTGTTGCTTAGAATGAACTTGACAATCTGGTCAGCATAAGTAGCCGGTAGTTCGTTATCAGCCAAAAACCTCGCAGCTGCCGTGAACGGATTTTCACTTACATTGTAAGGAAGTTTCAGAGGTGGAGCCCCCTCCTGAACATCTATATCGAAAATATAGTCCCATTCTTTGCCCTGATAGGTCTTCTTAGTGTCATTACCTGATCCTCCAACTACCGTTCCAATTTTCACCCACTTACCATCAGTAAAACTATAAGCCTCTACCACTCCAACGGAACTTTTCACCATGATTGTTTGGCCTTCTTTGCCTGGCGTTTTGAGAGCTTCATATGAGGGGAGCTTTTCTTTATTGATGTTGTCCATGGTAGATTCGCTGATGGCAGAATTGGCTAGAAGCTCTTCAAATTCGGCAATCACTTCTTCGGAAGCCTGCCTTGCAGAATCTTTTGAAAAAACTCTAATATTTCCGTCAGATCCTGCAAGTGCAATGTCACCGTTGGGTAGGACAGACAAATCCCAAACAGAAACGCAGGGTAAATTGATTACCTGTTGACATTGATAATTACTCCATATTCGGCAACTCCTGTCTTCCCCACAACTCACCAAATCACCATTTGGTAAGATTCCCAGAGAATATATAAAACTTTCATGGCCAGAAAGTATATGAGTTGGTGTGGGATCGTTGTAATTGTAGATTTTGATTGTAGCATCGTTGGAACAGCTGGCAAATCCATTGGGCAGCAACAATAATGCTCTGACGACATCTGTGTGTCCCGTGAAAGTTTGGATTACCTTGTCTCCTTTCCACCTCTTGATCGTCTTATCTGCAGAGCAAGTAAGAAATTCATGATTAACAGCATCAATGATCTTGACATCCCAAACAGATGCAGAATGTCCCTTCAAATTATATAACACCGATCCATCTTGCCACACTTTGGCTGTAGTATCCCACGAACCACTAATGATCAAGGGGCCCTTGGAGTCGAGCGAACATACATTTGCCTCATGCCCAATCAACACAGACACTGGGTCTTCTTCTTGAGTACTGTAAGGAGCAGTGAGATCAATCAGCTGGTTTTTGCCCCCGGAAACAATCAATTCCAGACCATCATCCCGGAAATAGGCTAAACTATTGATGAAACCGGTAGAACGATGGTTTATGATCCCATCATCCCATTGGTTCTCGGAATTTTCGACCTTATTCCACACTCTAACAGTCTGATCTCTTGATGCCGACACAATTGATTCGTTTGAAGGAGATATCACGGCCCGAACGTCCTGTTCATGGCCCTTTAAAGATGCAGATAGCTTGAAGGACATGGTGGCGTAGAAGCTTAAGACGATCCCGATCCCAGATTCAACCTGGCGCGATGACACTTCCGCCCAGCATATGCCGCGATTAGAAGGAGCTGCTTCGCTTGAAGATCAACAAACATTGCCGAATCGACGATAATGAGTGAACCTTTGATTCTTGGAGAGTCAGGAAAAGACTATGTCGTCTATAAGGCTTCGTCGGATGACACAGCCATTCGATTCACAACATCGGGGCTTTCGGTGGAGAAAAAATCTGACATCAAAAGCTCAACTCAAGAGTTACGGTCTATTGCTGGAATTGTCGGTGTGCTGAGACTCAGCAGCAACACGTATTTGGTCACCATAGACGGAGGAAGTGAATGTGGTACTATCAAGGGATCAAAAGTTTACAGGATGGTTGGTTTCTCTTTTTGGCCAATCTCTCATAAAGTTCAAGTCGAAGATGACGCCAAATACCTGGAATTGGTAAGGGGTCATCTGAAGAATGCCAGCCTGTACTTCTCGTATGGCTACGACCTGACCAACTCAATGCAACGACAGACTTTGAATGGGGATCCTGATGGTATAGTGGGGCCTGATGATCGGTTCTTCTGGAACCATTTCTTGAGTGAACCACTCATTAGCCTCAGTAAAGAATACAGTCAAGCGAAAAGTTTCATTCTACCCCTTATTTATGGGTATGCCAATGTTATTTCTACAAACATTAATGGGAGTCCTGTTTCTTTTGGTTTGATTACCCGACGATCTACTGAAAGGGCAGGAACCAGATATTTCCGTCGTGGAATTGACTCTCAGGGACATGCTGCCAACTTCAATGAAACTGAGCAAATATTAATAGTCCCAGAAGGTACTGAGACTCACTATTTTTCATTTTTACAAACAAGGGGATCTGTTCCTGTTTCTTGGGCTGAAGTGAACAATTTAAGATACAAACCAAGCTTATTTATCGGCACCTCTAACTTACCGAGTACCCGATTGCACTTTGATGAGCAAATCTCAGAATACGGTACAAATTACCTGGTCAACTTAGTTGATCAAAAGGGATATGAATTACCAGTCAAAAATGCTTATGAGGGGGCCGTTAATAACTTGGGAGACTCATCACTAAAGTATATCTATTTTGATTTCCACCACCGATGTCGAAAGATGCAATGGCACAACGTGAAGCTCCTTCTTGGAGAATTGGCTCAATTAGGTTTTTCTACTGATGACTATTTCCATGCAATTGTAGACGATGGAAAATTAAGCGTGGTCAAGAAGCAAACCTCTGTGATTAGGACCAACTGTATGGATTGTCTGGATAGAACCAATGTGGTACAATCAATGATCTCCAGAAGTGTTTTACAGTCTCAACTAGCTTCAAGCCACGTGGTTAAAGAAATTGAACAGTGGGAACAAGACAAGGCTTTCAATTTTGAATTTCAGAACTTCTGGGCGGACAATGCCGATGCCGTCTCCCTTTCTTACTCTGGTACAGGAGCACTGAAAACCGACTATACAAGAACAGGTAAGCGAACCACCATTGGAGCTTTGTATGACCTGTCCAACTCTATCACCAGATATATCAAGAATAACTACAAGGACGGACCCCGCCAGGATGGATACGACCTCTTTTTGGGCAACTTTCTACCCTATGAGGCAATCTCTAGTCCCTTTACAGATGGTCGGCCACTCCAAGTGCAATATGCCCCTTACGTGTTGATTGTTTCTCTTTCACTGTTTGCCTTGACGCTTTTCTATCCAAGAGGACCACTCTTCGCTTGGCCCAATCTCAGGTTTTTGGGCCTCTGTTTGACTCTGGGGGGTCTTAGTGGACTCTATATTATTAAGAATGGCTACCAGTACGTTAACTGGCCGCAATTATGCGATCTAGACTACTTGGTGAAGCAGAGAAAGGGCAACAATTATCTCTTTGAGAAGAACCCTGACTTTGGGGACGCCAATGTCTTGAAGAAGGATTAGATAGATAGTTAGAATCAGATGAGTCTTATTTTCGTTATACACTGTCAAATCTACATTTGATCGGGGTGGGGCAGGGATGGGTCCGTTTTCCAATGTTCAAGAATATTGTACCCCACGTATACAGGTATTCGAGTATGCGGGCCTAAAGTGGATTGAAACTTATCGTTCGCGCCAGGTTTGCGGCTTGCTGCTATATGCCATCCGTCATCATCGTCCAAAGAAAACATCGCTCGCTCATCGTCATCCACCAAACTCCCAGCAATGACTTCATTAGAGAAATCATTAGATGAAATCATTGGCGAATCAAAAGACGCACGCCCTCCCAAGGGTCCAAGAGGTGCACGGGACCGCGGCAGCTCAAAATCTAACAGAATAGGCAAAGGGACACCGCGTTCTTCAAGAGTTTCACGACCAAAGAGAGGCCCTCCTCCTCCAAAGACAAATCCAGAAGCTGAAAGATTGGCCGACGGCAGGGATTATTTGAGGCTACGGAACTTGAATTTTCAAATTACAGAAACAGACTTACATCAACTTTTTGAGCGGGTTGCTCCAGTTCTTTTTGTCCAGTTGGATATCAACCCACACACTGGAGACCCAACAGGGGTTGGATATCTGTGTTTTGAGGAACAAAGTTTTAACAATCAAGCAATAGAACAGTTCAATGGAAAGCTTGCTGCAGGAAGAGTTATGGTTGTTGAACACGTTCACGAAACCCCACTGAGTGAAAGAATCGGCGTGAGTCGTCCCAAAGGCCCTAAGGGAGCCAAGAAGAATGGCCCTAAGAAGATCCGCCAACCCACTAAAAACGCTGAAGACTTGGACAAAGAGCTGGAGGATTATATGGGCAGTCGAGCAGAGAACAGTAAGGATGACGAGCCCTCTGGGGCCACTGGTGAAGCCTTTGCAGCTGTCAGCACAGGCGACGGGATGGCTTTGGATTGAGGACCAAAAGAAAAAAGTAAAGTTAAACAGAAAAAACCGGTTGTATGTATTTATAATAATATAAGTAATAGGAGTCGGCACAATATCTACAGCGAAGTGTTTGCTTTAATGACCACTAGCTCCAAGTTCGACGGCTGGAGGACATCCCAAAGCCTTCTTCAAAGAACCGTAAATGGCGAATTGCAGGGAAGTCAAGGTACCAACCATGACCAGACGTGTTGGGAGACCAGCGAAAGAACCTCTGATTCCTAACTCACCAGCCAGCTGGGCCAAAAGACCTAAAGTGGATTGACCAGGAGCCTTCTTGGTCTTGTTGACCTTAGACAAAAGAGTATCGGCAGGTTGAGAGACAAATGCGGCGGCACATCCAGCAATAACACCGGACAACAAGTTGATACCGGTAGTAGCACTAGTAGACAATTCACTCTTTGGGGTTGGAACGAAACCGAAAATAGCGTCGGAGGCAATTTCGAAGGTCAAGAACTTGGCAATGTTGTAAGGAATTTGTTTGAACAGGATTGGAGTGAAACCGTTGTAGAAAGATCCAACACCCTCTTCTCTGAGGATTCTGGAGAAACCACCGATCAAACCGTTAGCAAAATTTGGCTGAGAAACCAATCTAATACGGGTAGCCTCAAGAGGACACAGGGCGATGTCAGCAAAGAACTCGGCAATAGCAGCGGAACCGATGTAGATAGGAGTCTTGTAAGTGACAGCATTTTCGTAACCCAGAGCATCGATGAAAGTCTTCTTGAACAATTCGTAACCACCGAACTTGAAGGCACCTTGCATAGAGTAACCCAAGATGGTTGGTCCCAGACCAGTCAAAAGAGCACCAGCTCCTTCTTTGGCAATGATTTGTCTGAAAGAACCGATCATACCTTTGTTGTACACAGCTGGCTCCAATTGGATTCTGGTCTTGACAACATCAACAGGAGTCAAGGAACCATGGGTGACACCGCAACCGACGGCACCAGCCAAGGCAAAGGAACCATAGTCAAGCAAGGAATATGATGGGGTGCTGTAAGCAGCTTTAGGAGAAGAGGTGGAAGCCATCTTTTGCAATTGGGTTAAATCTAGGTTGATTATTAAAAGGAAAGAAGTCCTAGGGGAAGGTTTTTTTTTGCAACGTTTTCATGCTCGAAGATGGTGAATCCGAGGGCGCGCTATGATTGGCCCCCGGGGTCGGGTGCGAAGAGAAAAGAAGAGTTATTGAGACAGATACTTTCGCCAGGGTGCCGGATTCGGGGATCAACGGGAGAGGGACCCGTGGGTGTGTGGAGAGACATACGCGGAGTTAATAGGTGCCGTTAGAGGGCGACTGTGCTTCGGCGGATAGAGGGGACGACCCGGGGTAATCACATCTAGGGCATTATCGAACCTGCGTGAATTGGTGGATTGAATTTGAGCCTCAGTGTGCCTCATATCGGTTGGTACACGGTGGCCAACTTTCCAAACTTGAGCCGTGTTGGTAGGGTGGAGAGTAGGAAGAGTGATGTTCCTTCCAACTACAGAAAGGGTGTTCTGAAGAATCCAAGAGTTTGATGGTTTTCATTAAATAAGTCTACTCCATTGGGGATTCTATTAGTGTATCTTTTACGAGTTAGTTCTCTTCTTTCAGAAAAAGAACTCTCCCTCATCGCCTTCTGGGGCCTCTGATTGGAGCTTGTGGCTTTGTTTCATTTGCATTGAATATTGGGGCGTTCTTTAAAATTTCTGGAACAGAGAAAAACCGTATTTGCGAACCTCTAATGAATATTTGTTCCATGTGACTGACTTTGCCGTCCTGGGCTGTTAATGTTACGTCCTTGAGTTGTATGTTCATGGAGTCCTCAGACTCGACCAGTTTCCCTCTATAGCTCTCACCACTTGTCAATTCAGCGGATATTATGTGGCCCTGGGCTTCGTTGAGAAGTTTCACTGGGATACTAAGTGCCATTCTTTCTTGTTGGGGTCTAGGATGAGAGTTTTTTCTGATACGAATGAAAAACGCGGATTATGAAATGATTATGTAATATGGATGCTGCCTGATGGTTGGGACAGAGAAACTACAAAAATGAGCAGCCGGCCGATGAGCTTTTCCACTCACTGCAGACTCGTGTGACCTTCTTGCACATGTCATAAGTCCGTGAATCTGGCAGCTTGGCGAGTTTCAACATTCAAAAGAAACGGAACTATGGCAAACTTACAACCAAAGTAACGTCATTGCATGATTTGACATTTGACAATTCAAATTGGCGAGAGTGGCTATTGATACCTGCATCGAAACATGCCACATGTCACTCTTGCTCAGTGTTACCGTGATGTTGCATGTTATCTCCACTTAGATTGGTGCTGCCCGATGGGGATATTTCTAAGATGATTCAAAGAGAAAGCCCTCAATTATGCACCACCACAGAACGCACGTTATCGTCAAGATAATACCAAGACCCTTTGTTTTATTGGCCTAAGCAGTCAGAAATTTGTTCTTTTTGTAAGCCACAGTTCCAAGTAAAAAATGCCAACTCAAATCTCCACAACAATCATATCCACAAGCAAAGCGGAATGCGTCAAAATAATTGGTAGCCTCAAAAATGAGCCCCTAGGCTCTTTAATTCACTTGGTCAAAGCCCAAGCCCTCGGAGGGTACTAAGTCAACACTACCGCTCTGCCTCGGTCTTGAATAGTCACTTCCTGCATGATGTTTACGTCCCAAAAAATTTCTTAAAAAAAAAAGCTTATCCTGCCGGAAAAAAAGAAAATTTTTGGATGCACACGTGATGAAGTGTCATCCTGCCTACTATTACAGCTAATTCTGCTCCAGCTCCGTCTGGATGAGAATGACAGAAATGAACTATAAAAGACCAACCAAATCTTGCCTTGATACGGTATCCAGTTGACAATGTCTTCAATTTCTTCCAAAAAAAACGAGGTTCAAGAAAGACAGAAAGACCTGGTAGAAGAGGAACAGGCCGATGAGTCTCACTCATATTTTTATCGTGCGGTAGTAGTTCCATTCCGTCGTTTGAAGTATGGATTCTTGCCCACCTGGAGGGACGTTCCTGACGAAGTTGAGGATGAAGCTTGGCTTCTTCGTGAGGCAAAACTACAGGATGAAGTGTCTCCCGTGGAGTACAGAGATGAAAAAAATAGGAAATGGTGGAACTTCTTCGATGAGTACGAATACAGAGTCAACAAAACTTATAGAAAGAAACACAAATGGTACAAATGGTTCAATGAGACCGATACACCTGAAGAGAGAAGAGTCATTTTGAAAATTGACATTCTTCTGACTTTGTACTCTTTGATGGCCTATTGGGTCAAATACCTGGACCAAACCAATATCAACAACGCTTATATTGGTGGTCTGAAGGAAGGAATTGGAATGGAAGGTAATGATTTGGTTAACACTCAGGTGATGTTTACCATTGGTTCAATTATATTTCAAATTCCCTTCATGTACATCTTGTACGGTGTTCCTTTGAATTACGTGCTGCCCTCTTTGGATATTGCCTGGTCGATCTTCACGGTTGCCATTTACAGAGTCCAAGACGTTCCCCAACTGAAGGTCCTCAGATTCTTTATTGGTGTCTTTGAGGCGCCTTCGTATTTGGCCTATCAATACCTGTTTGGTTCGTGGTACACTGTTGATGAGATTTCTAGAAGATCGATGGTGTATTACTTAGGTCAGTATTTGGGTTTATTGACTTCTGGTTTGCTTTCGGGTGCGATTGTAGACAATTTGGATGGACTCAGCGGACTGGAGGCTTGGAAATGGATCTTTATCATTGATGGTGTTGTTTCGATTGCTGTTGGATTGATTGGATTTTACATGATCCCCGGTACACCAGAAAACTGTTACTCCATTTTCCTTTCTGATAAAGACATCCAAATCGCAAGAAGACGTTTGAAGAGAAACCGTACTGCTACAACTCAACAAGTGAAGCACAAAGAGTTGTTCAAGTCACTCTTCAAGCTGGATCTTTGGAAATCAATTCTCTCCTCTTGGCACATATACGTATTGACTCTTTGGAACGTCTTTTGTTGGAATAACAATAACGGTACCTCTGGATCGTACGTGCTGTGGATTGACTCTTTAAGGAACAGTGATGGAACTGCTCGTTTTGATCCAGGAAAAAAACAGCAAATGACTGCGTTAACACCTGGTCTTGGTCTATTATGGTTGTTCTTAACTTGCTCGTATGCCGACCTGTTCCATTCACGTTGGCAAGCAATTTTATTCTCCCAAGTATTCAACATTGCTGGTAATGTTATTCTAGCAGTGTGGCATGTTCCTGAAGGGGCCAAGTGGTTTGCCTTTTGTATGCAGTACTTCGGGTGGGCTATGGCACCTGTTCTTTATTCTTGGATGAACGATATCTGTCGAAGAGACCCACAAAAGAGGGCTATCATGCTGGTTGTGATGAACATGTTGGCTCAAACAAGTACTGCATTCATATCTGTGCTGGTTTGGAAGACAGTTGAAGCACCCAGGTTCCTCAAAGGTTTTACGTTCACTGCATGCGCAGCCTTCAGTCTTATCGTTTGGACTTTTGTTGTTCTGTATTTCTACAAGAGAGATGAAAAGAGAGATTGTGCTAATAATGGAATTGTACTTTATAACTCAGATACCGATAGGGAACCCCTCGGTCTACATAACGAGGACAGCTCCACGGATTTTGACAAACAGGACTAATCTAATTTTCACATAGATATCCCAAGTTTTCCCTTGGAGTTAATACAATACTTTCGTATATCAGTAAAGCCGTCAGAACTCCTGTAACAGCTCCCATTAGTACGGTATAGTCCAGACCTGCAAAACTTAATAAAAAGATCAGTATTCCTGCCGGTATTCTCCACACAACTCTCCAAAATCTTGAAACAATGTGCATTTCCGGGGGGTCATGGGGTAGATCCAGCATTCCAAGAACAGCAATACAAATCAATACAACACATAAGCCTCCAGTAAAGAAAAGAGACAACACAAACAACTTTTTTTCTTCGTCTTCGGACGCTGACCACAATTGCTCTGGAAACGAGGCCAGATCAGACGCAGCGATATCGCCTCCCGCATCAGCAGCAAGGACCAGTCCGCCTACAAGAGGAAGGTGAAAATAAATCCAGCTGATAGCTGTCCAACCATTGCGCCGTAAAGCATGGGTAGCCTTTGTTGATGTGGACCCGTTCTGATATATCCAGAAGAGGTCATATGCTGTTAGCAACAGAAGAATTCCTCTGACAAACTTTGAGCTGAACCCGGCACCCAGTGGACCCTCAGCAACAACCTTATACAGGAATTCGCCTATGGCGATGGTGACGAAAACTCCAAACCTCTCTACTTCATGCTCAATGTTTAGAGCTGTAGACATTCGCAATTTGAGGGCCCTCTTAGTGGCTGGGTGATAGCATATACAGAATAACAACTGTTCCAGAATGATTATCACCACTGCAAGAATAATCTTTGATTTTGTGGAGACAAATATGACCGGAACCCACAGCGCGCTGGTGAAGAATATAGTATCGGCGTATATTCTCATTTGAACGCGATGTTGGGGAATAAAATACGAATAAAACCACAAACTGAACGCAAGAGACAGTCTGCACAGGATGTAAGGAACAATTGTAAATGCTGCTCCTTTAGGGCCATCTAACAGCTCCCCATTTGAGTTGGCGAACAGTGTCAGAAGGACCAAAATCCACAAAATATAGAGTTTTTGAGACAAATCCTCATTGTAGTAATAGTTTGTGAAATCTTTGATGTCACTCCATACAACCCAGGCTGGGATAAATAGCAGAGCATACTTCAAAAGGGCCCCAATCGTAGCTTCCTCGCAGGCGGCACCAGCGAGGTTTGCAATTATCCCCACATACATCAAATCCAGGAACAATTCCGTCTTTCCAGAGGTTCTCTCCTCTTTCGTACGATACAACACACCATCCTTGAAGAAATTCAAAGCGTGGGGCCGTATGAACCAGACAGAGCCCTTTGGTTTCCTAATATACTTGAAATTGATATCACCATACTTTCTAACAAACTCGCCCACTTCAGCTTCGGAGTCAGTTAAAACAGCCAAGTCCTCCTCCTCTAGAGTTGGTTGCTCTTCCTGTTCATTGGTAAGAGGACTACCCTCAATGGTGGACGAATATCCAGTATTTGGCGTTGCCATGAAAAACTACAACTGGCCAAGAGTACGGGGGAAGCAGAGCAAGAGTGATCAATGCCCCCCGTCGCGATATGTGGTACGCGACTTCACTAACCTTATCAGGCAGACAACTCAGAACAATAGGAACTACTGCACCAATTTGTGAACTTTCAGTTTCGGGTAAGAGAACGAATTGAACGAGGGTCCGGAATTGGGAAAGAGGCAGCATAGTAACAATCCCGTGCTGGTCTGGAAGCTTGAACCCTTGGCTTTCGTCTAATGGTGGGATTAGAAAAGCAAGAACAATTGTACCAGTCAATGGCTGGGGTCAGAATTGAGACCCACTTTCAAGGAACCTTGCTTGGCATAGCATAGAGTTAGTGTGTGGAGCTTGGCAGCCTATACCCGATTACCTATTTTCCAAATTAGTTAGTTGCCGGTCAGAAAAAGGTAAAATGAAAAAAGAGATTGCAGCACCTGAGTTTCGCGTATGGTCTCCCACTACACTACTCGGTCAGGCTCTTAGCAGCTTAACTACGGTTGATCGGACGGGAAACGGTGCTTTCTGCTAGATATGGCCGCAACCAGAATCCTTTCTTTGCACAAGCCTATATCGACTAAGTAGGAAATATTGAACCAATTGGAATCAACGAATTGTTGTTCAATGATAAGGGTGGATGAATATGTGGCGTCACAACCCTCTTCAAACTTAAATTGGCTGTGGTCCCAGCCAATTGTAATCTAGACTTGTGAGATATCAGACCGTGCTTAATTAGGTTTACGCAAATACCATGATAAGAACCCCATTGTGGGACCTGCAGAAATAAAAAAATTCATTAATTCACAACTTAACGTTAGGATCTAAATCTAATAAAGTAAACCTACCCTTAAAGGACAAGGTTAGGACCGTGGTACTTAAAGTTTGGCTGGGCAGTCATCTTGACTGGGCTAGCCTCCTCACGCAATGGGAATCCGTCCAAGCTCTTTGCATAAGTGGCGACACTGTGGGCAATTAATTTTGTGTTGACAACCCAAGCACCGTAGTCAAGGTTGGCCAAATCGTCACAAAGAGAGTGGTAACAAGGGTCATATGCGACTCCAGCTTCACCACCAAATAGTTCAGCCTCCTCTTCGGTCTTCAAGCCTTCTGCTCCGGTAGCAATACCTCCTCCGGGAATGCCGCTCTTGATGAATCCATCATAGTCGGATCGGCCATCAAATGGAACGAGAGTGTAGTTCAGACCCTGTTCAACGTACCAGTCAATGTATAAGTTCTTCAACTCCTCAGATCCAAGGGGATTCTCACTGTTAGTGGCATTATAGATCTGGTAGGCGTAGTTAGGAGAAGCCATCATATCGTAGTCCATAAACAAACGAATCTGAGATTTCTCTTTGGGGGTTAGCTTTGAAACGTAGTAGTCAGATCCGAGCAATCCTTCTTCTTCAGCTGCCCACCAAGCGAAACGAACCTTGTTGTTGACTTTGAATTTAGATAGGTATTTGGCCACGTTCAAGAGAGAGATCGTACCAGAACCATCGTCATTGATTCCCGGTCCAGCAGCAACAGAGTCTGAGTGTGCACCAAGCATGACAATATTGCTGTCATTACCGTAACGAGTGGTAGCAATGACATTCTTAGTTTTGAACTTCTTAACGTAGGCATCGACAGCGACAGTTGCACTTACGCTGCCAGAACCCAAAAGCTGACGCTTAACGGCCTCTCCATCCTCCTTAGATAGTGACAATGATGGTACCATGTGTGGAGTTGGAGTGCCTAAGGTTCCCTTAGCGCTACCAGGCTCGTTGTTGTAAATAAGAGCGGCTTTGGCTCCACGGAGACCAGCAAGTTCTGATTTTTGACCGAACGAACAAGAACCCCTTTGAATCAAGGCAATTCCATTGGTCACGTTGAATGGATAGTCAGAAGCTTGACAACCATAATTGTCAACCAAGACAACTGGACCAGTCACTGGAAGACCGCCAGGAGTAGGAGGAGTCAAATCCAAAGCATCTGCAGACTTTGGTACGACTCCGTTAATGGACAATGAGAAGGACTTAAGGATACCGGTAAAAGCCTCAAATGACTGAACGTCAACGTCGTAGTAATGTTTCAAGTGATGTAATGTGTCGAGGAGATGGTTGACTGTGGACCAGTGACCAGGAGAACCGATGATTCTAGTAGGATGGCCGTATTCAAAAACGGAACCATGTGCCACCTTAAACAAATTGGCGGCTTCAATTTTTAAATCTAGCTCATTGACTGCACTTTGAAGAGCAGCTGAGTCGACCTCAGGTTTTAGTTCCCATTTGATATTATCGGCGATGTCCAATGGCTTCTGGTCTAGCAGTTGGGCGAAGTTGATGCCAGCAGCGAGGGCCGAAGAGGCCAGGGTAGCAACGAATGGCAAATATTTCATAGCGAAGGTGATCTGCTTCAAAAAATGGACCAATTCAAAAAGAAAGTTCGACTGGTTACAAATAGAAGACTCAATATGGACTGTAAAAGAGGGAAATGATAAAGATATATACGCTTTATCTCAGGGTATTCGCGATAGCACATACTGCCCGCTGCAGGTTTTCCTGTGGGCAGATCCGAGGAATCGGACGCTGATAGTGCTCATCATTATTCGGTATTCTCCGTGAATCGTTAATTGCATTGCGTCTGCTCAAATCTCCATTGGGGAATTTTGAAATGGTTGCATGAAAATGAGAGATAAATGTCGCCAAAGGGAATTCGTGGTCCTCCGACGATGGCCTTCTGTGGTAGTAGATTATTGACAGTAGACGGACAGAGTGCTGTCGCCTCAACAAATCCGAATACCAATTCATAGATAAAAAGCTCAGAGTTCACGTCATGCAGGGAAGAAATCTGTTCTTTTGCTCATTTCTACTCCATTCTCATGCAACTGGTGAGTCAGTCAATCAATAGGACTCCCGATGTACTTTTGGTAGCTCTCAGTCAATTATCAAAGGTGTTGCAAGAAGGGTTCCCGAATGGTGAAGATCTCTGGCTGGGTTTATGATATGGGGTCCCGATTAGGTTCATGCATTCTGACAGGTACCTTAAAGGTTCTCTAATTGGGAAATCAAATGCGGCTAGGACTCGGCTTCCCGATTAAGGTAATTCCCTAATTAGTACTTTCAAACGGATAACCGATTACATCACTTGAAGACTATGTAGTCCAGGTAAGAGACCTCTCTGTAGCGGAGACTCTCTTTCCGGTAACATTCCAAGAGGCATGTTTCGGTCTAGGGTTTGGTCTCGTTTCTTTTGAGGAATTCTTCCATCTGCTCTTTTATAGCTGCATTGAGCGTCTGTGATTCGATAGTAGTGGTTCTAGCATAATTGGCGAGTGTGGAAGCGCTGGATCTTGTGGCTGTTCCTTCTGCCAATGCCACAGCCTGGGCACGTTTGGACGGATCCAACAACACCAGCGGATCCTGTTTCACTCTGGACTCCACATCTGATTTGACCGACTCGAGAAGTTGCTTGTACTCTGGACTAAGCTTGAATTGATCTAGAAGCTCTTTTCTTTTCTTGTCGAAATGTCCCTCTCTTTTGTACTTTCTGACCAACTCATTGGCATCGAGGGATGTTTCTTTTTGATCCATTCCGCGTGGAGTGGAAGAGAGCTGGGGAGTGGAAATGATGGTAGAACACGCTAGGCGGAGATGGAAACAAAAAAATGCTCCCGCTCGCGAAAGACGATGTACTTTCTCTACCCTTCTTGGGGTTTCCTCTTATCTATGGAGACTCAGGTTCCAATCAGTACCAAATTAAACCGTCTTGCGGGTCTCATTGAGGGGCAAGGGACCCCCACTGATCAGGACAAAGATGACAGTATACCTAGCCTGCCCACAAAAGAGTATGTTTTTCAGTCCATCAAGTTTGCAGAACTCAAACAGTCGCCAGTGCTGAAGAAAAGGAAGCTGGGCCCTCCTCCACCGCAGAACGAGGACCAATCGTTGCCAATTCAGGAGTGGAAGGACGAGCTGCTTCAATTCACAGCGAATACGCTGAATGGCTCAAAGTGTTTGAAGCCCTTACAGTATTACAATTCCATTTGCACGTTTTTATGTAGGAGTGGCTACACGAAGGAAGTTTCCAAGGAGTTGATTCAATTGATTGAAGGGTATTTCACTGAAGTTCTACTGCCTGAATTGAAAGAAGAGATACTCAGCGATGGAGAAAATGCAATTCAACATCTTGTGGACGCTTGGAATATCTGGTACACGAAAACCAGAAGAATCCATTTCGTCGTTATTTTTCTGAACCAATTGTATTTGCTGAACTCATCATCCAGACAAAGTATCGATGTACTCGCAACGAAGTTGTTTGTGGAGAACCTGCTGGAACTTGAAGGACACGAAGGAGATGGCGAGTTAATGCTTTTTGATCAAAGTCAGAAGCCTACCCGATTGAAAATTCTTTTGAATCTACTAGAATGGATCAAGGAGCTGAAAACAACTGGAAACCTTACAAACCAAGATCTCTACAACGAATTTAAGGAGATAATCAAGACTTTTGAGATTGACAATAAGATCAAATTAAAGAATGTCCTCCCAGATATGATAAGGGTATGTGATGAACAACTAAAGAATAAATGGCTAGGAGACGAGAAATTGGCCAAAGATTATGTTACAAAGGTCCAAAATTCAATGCTGATTAGTCAGGATTTAGCTAAAGAATGGGATGCTAAGTTTGAGGAGATTCGGCAGAGGGAAATCCATTTCTTCGTTGTGGATCCAATCTACAGAATCACTCAGGAACTAGTTCCGTCATTGTTTTACCAAGATATTGACTCAATTGAATTCTTGATGTTTTGCATTCAGGATAACCCCAACAATTACAGGTTGATCTTGGAGGCTTTTGGTGGAATTGTGAAGGGACAACTCGAAGACTGTTTCAACTCGGATTCTACGCCTACAGAGAATTACATTTTGGAGCCAAACAACATTTTTGTAACCTGGAATCAAAAACTAGAAAACAGGATATCTTATGTCGAATTAGAAACTCAACTCGAAAAAGCAATAACCGATTCTCTGAATTCACATCAAGAGAAAGTCATCCGTGCCCTGTTGTCCTTTATAGAGTCCAATATGAAGAAGCGCTCTCGCTCAGATTACTTAGAACTAGTAAGTTTCATTTTCACCAAGCTCAAGAACAAAACTGCATTTTTGAAGCAGTATCAGAACCAAATGTCAAAGAGACTGCTGTACAATTCGTCTATACAGTTTGAAGATGAAGAATCTATAATAGACAATCTTAAGACAGATGACGTGACCACCGAGATTAGCCCTCTTGTCAGTATGATCCAGGATATCAAAAACAGCTCAAAGTTGACTTCTAGTGTTACCAATGATACCTCCATAGAAATGGATTATAAAATCATTCGGGACTTGAGCTGGCCCAAAGTTCCCCTTGATTATGATGTTCGCTTGCCCCAGTACTTACTCTCTGTTTTGGATAATCCAGAACTTCAGGAGAAGGTTGTAAAGAAAAATATGGTTCGTTACAAGTGGTGTAACTTTCTACATCGATTGGAAATTGAGACTTCCTTCAAAGGGGAGGTCAAGACGTTAGTAGTCAACGGTTACTACGCAGCAATTTTTCTAGCATTCAATGACTCCGAAAGTTTGACATTGGCACAGTTGACAAAATTGACGAAGCTTGAGAAACAATACCTTATAGAATGTCTCAAGGTTCTCTGTTTTGGAAAATATAAACTGCTACTCAGAAATAATCAGTCTCAACCTTTTAAAAATACACCGTTCCGAGACGACGATGTCTTTTCAATCAACTCAAATTTTACGGACAGATCCAAAAAATTGTTCATTAAACCAGCCAAAGGCTTCAAGACTGACGAAGTTATCACATCTAACTACTACGACGCTCAAAAAGAGACCACAAACAGGATCAATGCCTTTATAGTGAGAACTATGAAACTGCAACGGCGTTGTTCTCATTCCAAACTGTTGGCCGATATCCTGTCCTTCCTAAAAGAATACAACATATCTCTCCCAAAAGTGACAATCGTCAAGGAATGCATAGAAGAACTCATCAAGCAGGGATTTTTGAAAAGAGATGCATCCGGTTCGTCCTACTACTATGTTCCTTGAAGGATCCCACCGATTACATAATCAGCATATTATCATAATCTCCTTATAATTCAAACTCGCGGTGATCAATAGTTCCCATTCTCTCCCCCATAAAAACTCATCACCAAAATGGCACCAGCTAAGGATCTCACTCATTTTTTGTCGGAAGAGTCAAAAAGAAGAGAGCCATCTCCACTTAAGACTGCCTTCAAGTACTTTGGCCAACCAGATCTTATTTTTCTGGGAGGAGGACTTCCCCTTTCGGACTATTTCCCTTTCAACAAGATTACCGTTGAGTCACCGGCTCCTCCATTCGAGAAGGGTATTGGATATGCACCTAAGGAGGGTGAAGCCATCACTAAGACTGAGGTTTTGAAGCAGAAAATCGAAGACTTTGACGTGCCATTGTCCAGATCTCTTCAATATGGTCACACTGGAGGTCAACCTGAGTTTTTGAAATTTGTCAAGGAACACACTGAACTGTTCCATAAGCCACCCTATGACGACTGGGACGTTTTGGCTACCGTTGGAAACACCCAAGCTTGGGATGCAGTTTTAAGAACTTTTTGCAACGAAGGAGATTCCATACTGGTTGAGCAGTACACATTTCCTTCTTCAATGGAAGCTGCCAAGTCTCAGGCAGTCAAGTTTATTCCCATTCCTATGGACGCCGAAGGCATCTTGCCTGAAAAATTGGACGAACAGCTAGCTAAATTGGAGAAATCCCAACTTCCTAAGCTGCTATATACCATCCCTACAGGGCACAATCCTACTGGATCTTCGTTGAACAAGGAGAGAAAACAAGCCATTTATAAGCTGTCCCAAAAGTACGATTTCTTGATTATTGAAGATGAACCTTACTACTTTTTACAAATGGAAACGTACACACCTGACGCGTCAAAAAGAGACATTGCTCCAAAGGGAAAAGAGGAGTTCGTTAAGGCTCTAGAGCCTTCATTCTTATCTATGGATGTCGATGGAAGAGTTCTCAGGCTGGACTCTTTATCCAAGGTCTTAGCTCCCGGTACCAGAATCGGTTGGATCGTTGGTCAGCCAGCACTGTTGATGAAGTTTTTCAGACTCCACGAGGTTTCCATTCAGAATCCATGTGGATTCTCTAGTTCCATCGTAACCGGTTTACTTTCTCGTTGGGGTAATGATGGCTATTTACACTGGTTGATGGGGCTACGTGCCGAATACACTACGAAGAGAGATGTTGCCATTGATGCCATCGCAGCCAGTTTCCCTAAAGAAATTATCGAATACGTTCCTCCTGTGGCTGGTATGTTCTTTACTGTGTTTATTGATGCCGCTAGACACCCTAAATTTTCCACTGAATTTGACAGTGATCCGCTCAAGGTTGAGAATGCTATTTTCGAAAGTTCTTTGAAGAAAGGTGCTTTGATGATTCCGGGATCATGGTTCGAAGTATCTCCTTCTTTCCCCGAGAAAGCACTGACCACCAAAACCGACTACAAGATCTTCTTTAGAGGAACCTATGCAGCTGTTCCATTGGATCAACTGAAATTGGGATTGGAGAGGTTTGGCTCTGCTCTCAAGCAAGAGTTTGGTTTGTAGAAATTATAAATCACTCAAATAGGTTTTGTGAATGCTCTAACTTCAAAGGGATAACAAAACTTTTTTCTATGGAGAATCCTCTTGCGTCTATGGTATCTTTAGTTAAAAGATCGACTTCAATATCCTCTTCTAGTTCCAAATTTTTCTGTGCCATTTCATTCTCCGGTATTATGTCAAATTCGTCTTCTCTCTCCATGAACTCTATGTTTTCTTCAATCTCAACAAAATCGGGGGCCAAAGCACTCCATTTCTGAGGTACAATCACACCCCACATATAAATTTTTCCAGAATCCAACCCTACAGCATAGATCTCACATTTCTTGAAATTCCAGTCCACATCTACTAACTCTTCTTTGGAACCTTCAAGAATCTTCACCAGTGATCCCATCGTGGTTTCCCAAATGTAAATTTCATGAGATGATCCGAACGTGGATGCAATTAAATACTCTCCATTGGAGTTGAAACTTACTGAGTTCCACTGCAGGCGATTCACCACATCTTGATATTTGTGTTCTACTTCTAGAATCCAATTTTTGGGCTCCTCATTGACTAAATCTGGGATCTTAAACTGCCTTATGATACGATCTGAAAAATTGACCGCTATCCTATAACCTGTTTGAGACAAGATGATATTTTTCACATTGGATGAAGTTATCTTTTCCGAAAATAAGGTAGACCCATCGATTGTACTGATGATGTTCACCAAACCTTTGTTTGTTCCCACAAAGAGGAAATTTCCAGAGGGATGATACACTCCCGTTAATATGTAGTGATTTGAAGATTCTTCAGACCCTTCAACACTGATCGGGTCCACCCTGACATCATCTTTATCTTCCCAATTCACGAATAGACAATCGTCTTCAAAGACTGAAATAAATATCTCAAAGGGTTGGTTTTTCGGAGAGAATTCCGCCTGCCATATGGGGCCTTCAAAACGAAGGCTCCTTATGGGCTCATTGGCAGACAAATCCCATAAATTAACCTTCCAATCTCTTGAAGTAGATAGTAAATATCTTCCACAATTGGACCATCTTAACGAATTGATTGCTCTCGTGTGATTTCTAAGGATTTTAATGATTCCGTGTGTGTCCAAGTCTATAATTACAATGTCTCCATCGATGGTTCCCGACGCCAAATAATCGCTATTGTAGGAGGACTTTATCAGCGTTGAATGGCCAAATTCTAACTTGGAAATCGACACTTCAGGGAACTCCTTCGCAACCGCAAAGGGGTCCAGTAATGACAAGTTCATTTGTACTTGTGTGTAGGCGGGAATCCCTAGATGCAGATGCACGTAGAACGAAAAAAGTATTTCCCAGGTCAGAAGGAATCTCTCCCGCGAGCTATCAATATCCTACAACGACCGATCTTTCCGATAACTTTGTCTCTACCCATGGACTCTCCAGACACGAAGGGGTTTGAAGGGCGGTTGTACTCGCCTTCAATAGTCTCTTCATCTACTGTGAACAGGTCTTCTTTTGATGATAGAGTGAAAACCAGATTCAGTGTTGTCTCAATTGAAGAAAACGCTCTCAAGAGCGGTTCTAACAGTCCAGCCAAAGATAATGATAACGAGCCTATAAAATGGATCAAGTTGAAGAAATTGTCAGCCTATTTTACGCATGCTACCAGGATTGAACATGGAGCTCCAACGTCCATGGCTACTGGATCTCAAATCTGCATAGGAACCTCAAAGGGATTCGTATTAGTCTTTGACTACAAACAGGAACTGCGAACGATTTTGAAATGTGCCACAACATATGACCCAATTACGGTCCTCACATTGTCTGCAGACTCTACACACATAGCGTCAGGCCACCAAAGTGGAGATATCTACTTATGGGATATTAGCAAGTCTGTACCTATACTAAAAATCCCTGCTATCACTAAAGAGGACCTCCTGAAGAACCCTAAAGCTAATGGTCATTTGCATAACACTCCTATTCACAATTTGTATTTTATGGGAAAGCGAAGAACGGCATTACTGTCCACAGACATAACAGGAATCATGGTCCAGCACAATGGCTATAGAAATATTCGGGGTCTTCGAGTTCAAACGAAAAATGTGCTGGGGAAATACCACATGAATAATAACAAAATCACCGACTCTACAATTCTTTCATTTGCTCCTTTAGCTCTGGGTACTGCCATGGACCGCACCGATAATATCGGAGTTATTGCATTGATGACTTCTAATGTACTTCTCGTCATCTCAACTAATCCATCTCTTCAAACTCATTTCAAAGTCGGAAAACCCAAGTCCATAAACAAGCGCCTTCCAATTACAGGTAGTCTAGCATGGTTTCCTGCTGTAAAGATAGATAATGGTAAGAGACTGCCCAAACTTGCTTATTGTTGGTCCAACGTTCTGACTGTTTTGGATTGTAATAACGAGTCCATTAAGGACTCCAATGATCAGGAATCTTTGATTTTGAAGCTGGAAAATAAGAAAAGATGGGCCGGAAGAGAAGCTATTGTCAATGTTTCCTGGCTCACTAAAGACATGATTGCATTGATAACAGAGTCTCACAGGCTTCTTTTGATTAACTACGACACGATGACGGTCTCCTCGATTATCGACCTTTTCACTAAAAGTATCCATGTTGCTCAGTTGTTCAAACCAACCACGGAAATGGACAGGCTGACTCCATTTATGTACCACTGTGTTTTCAAAGTCTATAAGCATAGGCTTTTCATATTGGGGAAACACGACATGTACATAGGAACACTAAACAACTGGGCCGATAGACTATTAGAACTGCTTTCAAAAGGTGATTATTTGGAAGCATTGACAAAAGCCAAAGACTATTACGATGGCCATTGCGATTTAAACCTATTAAGATTGCCAAAAGATGACAATCAGCGTCACCTTGTTGTTTCCAGTCATATTTTACAAATAATGACGGCCTCATTGGACTTTATATTCTCTAAAAATGAACTTCAAGACGAAGCATTTTTGGAACTGTTCCTGGAGAATTGCATAAATTGTTCGATCACCGTCAACGTTGATCATTCAACTTATGATCAATTCTATGAAGCTTATATGATTCACGGGTTTGAGTACCTTTTTTTCAATACGTTAGAGCCATTTATTTTGAGCAATAAGATCCATACTCTTTCTCCCTCAATTTTGAAGGCGATGATCCCATTTTATCTTAAAATGAATAGAGGTGAAAAAGTCGAACAATTAGTCTGCTTATTAGACATCGAACAGTTAGATATTGATGCCGCTGTTCAACTCTGTGAAGAGTACAAACTTCAGGATTTGCTGATATATATTACAAACTATCTTTTCCAGGACTATATTACACCTCTTGTGAGCTTTATCAAGAAGATCATCCAAATCTCAAACGAAGCTGCCGACCTGTCTGCTCTTGAATTAGAAACACTTTCTGCGGAGGCACGGTCTGTCTATGGTTATATCACTTACATTCTGACAGGGAGACATTATCCTATTGAAAGACTCATTGATTTTGACAAAGAAACACAAGCAAAATCAAGTGTGTACTATGTTCTATTCAATGGTACTTCGATTGAGTGGCCCAAGGGTGCAGGAAAACTTCATATTACAAATGACTTAAAACACGAACCCGCTTTTCCCTATCTCTACCTTCTTTTGAAATATGATTGCTTTTCAATGTTGTCGGCTTTGAATGAAGTGTTTGAAGACTCTCAATTAAATGACGAAGATATTAATTACTCATTCTCAAATGATTTGCAAAATTGGAAGGTAAGTAGACAATATGTGGTTGATGTTCTCCTAGGTGTTTTCAACGACAATGACTTTAAGGATCAAGAAAATACATTGCTAGCAATTTTCATAGCCAGAAACTATCCCAAATACAAACAGTTCATCAGGCTTTCAGAATCTGTTTTACACGAAGTTCTAACGAAACTGTGCATAATACCAGATCCTTCATTGAAGAAAGAATGTGAATTGAGTCTGCAAAGTTTACTCTCAGTATATCATATTCCCAATTTGAATGAGTGGATCAGCGTCTTTGAAGAATGCGGGTTTTTCAACGTGCTTTTCAATGTCTATAAATATGAGCACAAATATGACACGTTCTTAAAGCTGTGGCTCCAAGAGAAGCAAAAACAAGCTTCGCAAGACGTCGACGATGAGTTAGAGGAATCAGTTAACGATATTGGCACCCTTGTTGAAACCTTAGAAAATTGCTTTGAGTCAGTCGGTAAGGATTCACAAGAGAAAGCAGGTATTGAGACCTTTCTTTCTGAGAATTTTGAGGCATTGTTTTCCATTGAAGAACCTACTAATGTTGTCAGAGTTCTCAACAAGTACTCCCCAAAATTGCATTACAATATTTTGCGAAGTTCAAACGAAGAAATACAGTACCAATACGTATTGGCGATGGTTGAGCAAGAGAAATGCTCGTATGGGTCAGTGGTTTACATCGAGTTCAAGACTCTCTATGTTAAGCTTCTCTGTGAGTTTGATCAAGGGGCTTTGCTGGAATTTATAAAAAAAGTCGACGTGTCTACGATAGATGCTATTGCAGCTGAATCTTATTTGACGAAATATCATCAGATAGAGGCCCTAGTTCTGCTTTTACAGAAAGAAAGAAAGCATCGAGAAGCCATACGAATTTTGATCCAACATATATCTACTTTGGGTCAACAACTTCAATTAGACAACTCAAAAAGCGATGTACATAGAATCGAAGGTCAATTGTGGAAATTTTTGATGATGGTGATAGAAATATTGAAAATTGAGAATGACGAAGAACTCATGGTTCAGGTCATGGAAATGCCTGTCGCATTATTCAATAGTTTTACTGAAGGCGGAAATGACGGCAAAGAAACCACCAATATCCTGAAGCGATTTGTTCAAGATACCTTTATGAATATCATAGGAATATACCAGTCCACCAATGCCCCAGAGAATGTCAAGAGTACCTTTGTGGATGTATTTTCTTCGTTCCTTCAAAGAGCTTCATCCAAGATTACCACACTTGGAGATGTGAGAGCTGTGCTAAGGGAAATATTCATTGTTTATGGGTTTGAGAAGGTGATCTTGAATATCACCCTCGGCCTAATCAATGAGGATATCTATAAGGTGATGGAGAAGCTACACAATAAGAAATATTTAGGGTGGACAACTGCTGTCACCGATTGTGTAATATGCGGTAAGAAGCTCTGGGGATCTTCCATGCCTAATGAAGTGTACTCTATGTGGGAAGAAGGAATATTGGAAGACAACCAAAGTGCTAAAAAGACGTCCTTTTTCATCAATGATGAAGGAGAGCTCATGACCAATTCAACTGTGAATGGAGCACTGAAAATTGAACCCGTACAATTGAACGATTACAGTCCATACGAACTTGTCGTTTTCCGTTGTCGCCATGGATATCACAGTAAATGTCTCTTCAATTTAGGAACGCAAAAGAAGATCAAGTGTATTGTATGTGCAGCCGACGATGCGCAATAATGATTACATCGTTGGATGTTGTAGCCGCTGACTATGCGGCTCTTCCTCAATATTTGGGGCATGCATACTGGGGCCAGCGTATCTTTGGTTACAAAAACTATCTGTGGTCTCTCCAGTTATCTTCGTTTCACATCGACTTAAATGAAGTTTGTTGGCTTGCTGTTACTGAGTGCAGTCATTGTAACTGCTGATATGGCGAAAAAGCCATTTGAGATTTATGAAGATTCAGATCTTCATGGTAAATGCAATAATCAAGATCTGGCTGTGTTGAACCATTGTGCTAAGGAAGTTCTCAGAAAACTTGATCAATGTGGACCTGACGATCTGGCATGTGAATGCTGTGCCTTGCAATCTCTCAAGCACGTTTGTTATGAATTGTGCTCCGATTCCTTCTCAAGCAATTTTTTGAATGTTTTGTATGAAGATTGCGAACCTTTTACGGAAGTGAATGCTTGCAGTTTCCAATTCAAAGAAGAAGATTACACAGCAATGTCACCGAAAAAGTACAAAAAGAATAAAAACTCGATTCCTAAAGTGGATGGATCCAAGATTGCATCTGGAAACAGATCCGAGAGCCAAGGATCGACCAATTCCAAAGTTCCTCTTATCACAAAAGGAAAATACCACACAGACGTCCCAAAAAATAGATCTAGAGATTCGACGTCTCAAGGACTACAGGCTAAAGGTGATAGCAGAGTCGGCCCAGACGATGAATTCAAGCCAGATTCTACTTATAATCACACCAACAACTCGAATACAACAGTGAGCAAACAGGATTTGTCGTCATCGGTTAGGCTCCTACCTAAAGTGTTAGCATTGATGCTTGGTACATTAGTGAGCACAATTGTTGTATAAACCTTTCCCTTCTCTCTTTCTACCTATATAATTATAGACACTAATAGACGCTGAACCAAATTACTGACTTCAAGCTATGCGTTTGCCTATCAGACAACTTCGTTAAGCCATTCTAAGGTGTATCTAATTCCAGTTTCGATATCCACCTGAGGTTTATATCCCAATAGCGTCTTTGCTTTGGTGATATCGTGATATCTAGTTGCAGTGACTACTTTAGCTCTGAAAGCAGTTAAGCCTGCCTCCTTACCTAAAAGCCCAGCAACGGTTTGAGAGAGATAACCTGCAACAATAGCTACTGGCCTGGGTAAAACCACGGTCTTGGCTGGAATATGTCCGTCTGCTTTCCAAACAGCCCTAGCCAATGTCCAGAAGTATGCTGGAGCATCGTTGGTGATAAAGAATGCTTGTCCGGAGACAGCATCTCGAGTGTCAGCATTCAACAACTTCTCGGCTGCCAAAACATGGGCATCGGCAACGTTTCCAACATAGGTCCAATCAAACAGGTTATTGTTGTCTCCTAATTGAAATTTTGATTGACCGGTACGAGCAACTTGTCTCAAGCCTGGAACAACTTGACGATCGCCAGGACCAATAATTCCGGCAGGTCTCAATGCAATGGTGAGGAATCCATTCTCAGGATCGTTAGCTTTCAGTACCATGTCTTCACCAGCCGCTTTGGTTTCATTATAACCATCCATGGCAACTTTAGGTATAGGCCACGTCTCATTGGCATTGTAGATATCGGAGCCATCAAAGATTACTCCAGCCGACGAGGTATACACGAAAGCTTTGATGTTGAGCTCCTTGGAGACTTTTAAGAGAGTCTGGGTCCCCAGCACGTTAACTTTCTCGTAAATGTCCTTGCCTAGACCATGAACAGGAGAAGCCGAATGCACCACAACTTGACACTTGCTGTCCTTGATGGCCTTAGAGACATCTTCTGCTGAGGTCAGGTCTCCTTGGTGGAATGTGATCTCTTTTGGGTCGAAAGTGAAGTACTTGGCGAGTTTTTCTGGAAAAGGACGAATGTCAAAGACGTGAATTTCCACGTCTGGTTTGTTGGTGCGGAATTGCTGCACAAGATGGGATCCTAAGAATCCAGCACCACCAACCAATAGAACCGATTTGAACTGTTGCGACATTGAATACGGTGAAGCGGCTTGTTTAGAAGTGGTAAGACTTTCAGATCTCGTTTATTTGATTTTTTTCTATACGATACATAAATATTTCGTGGGTGGTAGGAGGTTTAAAAGACGAACGAGCTTTCGAATTGGGCCACCTTGGAGGAGTCCAGTTCGAGCGTTTTGGATTCCACTGTGGGAAACTGGTACTCAATGGATGAAAATTTGTTCTGAGACAAAAGTACTGGTACTGGTGGCTGATGAGATTTGGACGAATCTTGGGTAGATTCTCGGGAAAACTCCTGGGATTCTAAACTCTTGGGTGCTTGTGCGATACGCTCACCCTTGGTAAGAGAAAACCCATTAGATGGCTGAATAGTTGGTGGCTTGGTAGATTGAGTGCTTGGGGTGAATGAGAATAATGGCTTGGTTTCTGTAGTGGGTGGCTCAGATATGGGTGCTGTTGATAATGCATTGAAAACAGGTTTGGTAGCTGCCTTTTCAGTCTCCACTGTTGAGGGTGGTGTCAGTTTTTTAGGTTCTTGCTTATCATTCTGCGGAGTAGAAATTGGTGTTTGTTGTGCGGGTACTTCCGGTTTTGATAGGACTGTGGTCGGTGCCTGTTCTTGGTCATTCTTCTTTCCCAGTAGATCATCCTTTGGTGCTGTTTGCTGCATTTTCTCCAGAATGCTGAGCTTTGGTTTCTCTTGCACCTTTTCTACAACCTTCGTGGGCTGTGAGACAGCGGGTTTAGAGGCACCATTGGTCCTGCTCAATTTTTTTAATCCTGATACATAGGGGTTGGCAAACCTGGAAACTTCCGGTTTGGGGTTTGCTTCCTTTTGGTTTTGATTCAACAGACCTTCTAACGCATTTGCTGTCCCACTAAGTGGCTTGGGAGTTTCTTTTTTTGGAACTTCTTCTATCTTTTTTATTTCCTGTTTTGAAATTAATGAAGCCAAGGGCGATGAGATGCGAACACGATATGGAGACGGTAAACTGGAAAATTCAATTAGCCTTTTCTTTCTTGTGGAATATACATCCATGGATTTATTTGCAGGAGAATTGAACGACGGTTTATATTTTGGGGTTGATTTTATAGGTTCAACAGTTTGGGGACGCAAAATCTTAGGAGTACTCTGTACCGTGCTGGCATCATCTTGATATCTGGCTGACTGATTCATCAGCGAAAGAACACCTTGTATCTCAACATCTGACAACGGCTGGTCACCTTTCTCTGTGAAGAACTTGGCCAATCTGGCGCTGGGAGACTGCTGAATGGAGACGTCGTCTCCCAAGGTTGAAAACACAGGAGACGATGGTAAAATGGAGGTATTTGATTGATTGACTTTTTTAAACAAAGCCGGAGAGATAGGCGGTCTTTCTTGTGTTATTTGTGTAGACCGATTGAACGTTGAAACTTGGGATTGGCCACTAGAAACAGACTGCTGGTCCTTGCTGATGTCCCCAAAAAGAAACCCTCTAACTTTGTTGAACAGCCCTGATTTGGGTGAACTGCCTTCTGGTGGGTCATATGGTCGCTGTGAGTGATGCTGACCATGTTTTCGTATCACTGACATGGCTAGTTAGAAGTGTGGGATGGGATGAGTTTCTGAGTAGGCTTTACTTTTTTTTTTGTCTGGATGTTCGAGGAGGGTTTAAAAAATTACATAAGCACTACACATTAGATAGCTACTCTCTAAGTTACGAACTTCCAGGCATCACACTCGAAGGAAGCATAGCAAGAAAACTCGTTGCTAAGACCGTTCTTGTGCTCTGGCTCAAAGTCAGTGATGCTGCATTCGGGGTATATTTTCTTCATCACTTTGGCTGTCACCTGGCCAGTTGAGGAAATTAATTTGTCTGAAGCCTTTCCGGATAAAAGAGCTCTAGTGGTTAGAGCACATCGGACCTGGCAATCTTCGCCAAGGAAGGGAGGATCTATGAGCAGTCGGTCGATCTTACCCAGGAGTATTGGTGGTAAATTCTCCGGAGCTTTATAGTCAAAGAAGAAAAAGTGCTCGTCCCCCGCAAGGATCTTGAATCTGATGTCATATTCCAGCAAATAGACGTGTTCTGTGGGCCACGATGATTTAGGGATCTTTCTCATAGCGGAGTAGACAGACGGTGCACTCACAACACAAATTACGGTGTCGGCATCAGCTCCGTCGAACAGAATCCTGGCGTAAGTGTCTGCTGTGCTGTCGGCGTACCAAAATTGAGAAAGTCCCCAATCTTCCTGAAAATTGTCTATACTGAAAATTTCTTTGGCCTTTTCTGGATCTTCCTCGGCTGCCTTCATTTTGTCATAATCTGCTTGCGCCGAGTTTGAGAGCTCTTCAAACTGTTTTCTTCTCCCTTCCTCTTCCTGTTTGAATTCTTGCAATGCCGCTAAAGTGGAGGCGGATAACTGTCTAGAAGGTCGTTAGTAAAACGGTTCTGCGATGAAGGGGTTTGATTATTTACTCTTTTAAGGGGTTGGGAGAACATACAAATCATCAAAGTCCATTATGGGCAAAGAGTATTGATACTGAACACCTTATGGTTCAGGAAGATGAGCTGAAGATAATTTTTTTGAGCTGTTGAAATGTTTTCCCAATTGGGACGAGCGTCGCTGACGTCATAACGATTCGGATGTTGGATGTTGGATGTTGGATGCCTTATGGAAGTTACAAGAACGGCGAAGCGGTGCTTGCTGGTGGTGGTGTGGTATAGAGCTGATTGCCGATAGGCGGCCGGAAAATGGTTTTCTCAAGTTTTGGAGGGCGTTATCTTGAACCAATTGGTCACGGTGGATTTCCTAGTAAAACTGGGGTGACAATAATATTCAAAATCAATTGATTTGATGGTCACTACACTTTCCCTGATCCACTACAGTCACAATCGGTGTTCCCACAACTTGTCAGCAACATTCCCCATGACGCTTATCACGGACCCTTATCGACCTAGCGCAGGATCCGACTATCTACACATTCCCACCATTTCATCCCCGTTTTCAGCGCGTCGTTTCTTTTTTCAGTTTTTTTTTTCATCCACCTCATCTATATGCGAAGACCCTTCAAATCCGGGATTGCATGCGCAGGTACCCTTTCACCACCTCTCCAGCTCGCCTTAAATTACCCGCAGAACGGAGACTTTGAGTGTCCTGAATAAAGTAATGCCATCTGATGTTCATGGGAAATATATGTATGCCCCCTCAAGTGACCATTTTCCTCTCTAGAACGTTACCCTTCTAATTCGCCTATCAAACTTCATTCCCGCTTTGAAGCTTCCTGCTCTATTTTGTTATCAAGATGGTCAAACATGAGGAGATCTTTGAATCAGATGATACCCTACGAACGGAGAATCTATCGAAAACTAAGTCTAGCGGCTTCAAGGATGAAACCTATGAACTAGAGGACTGGCAAAGGAATAATCCTGATCTCAACATTGAGAAAGGAGATTTCAAGGAAACCGAGCTGAAAAGAAATCTCAAACCGAGACATGTTTCAATGATCGCACTCGGTGGTACCATTGGTACCGGTCTGTTCATCGGTACCGCTACTCCCTTACAAATCGCAGGCCCAGTAAATGCTTTGATCGCTTACATTTTCATGGGTACTTTAGCCTATTCAGTGACGCAATCTCTGGGAGAGATGGCCACGTACACCCCTATTTCAGGCTCCTTCTGTGTGTTCAATACCAGATACATTTCAAAGGCTGTTGGGTTTGCAACAAGTTGGCTATACTGGTGGAATTGGTCCAACACTTTTGCCATTGAACTTTCCATTATCGGCCAGATTATCCAGTATTGGACTGATGCAGTTCCACTGTGGGCTTGGATCTTAATTTTCTACTTCGTACTGGTCGCAGCTAATTTCGTTCCTGTTCAATACTATGGTGAAGTTGAGTTCTGGATCGCTTCCATCAAGGTCATTGCGATCATGGGATTTATTATCTATGCTTTGTGCATCGTTTGTGGTGCTGGCAGAACTGGTCCGATTGGATTTAGATACTGGAGAAACCCCGGTCCTTGGGGTCCCGGTATCCTAGTAGCTAACAAGAACACGGGGAGATTCCTGGGTTGGCTGTCGTCCTTAGTTAATGCTGCCTTTACTTACCAGGGTGTAGAATTAACCGGTGTTTCTGCCGGTGAAACTGCTAATCCAAGGAAGACAGTTCCGAGAGCTATTAATAAGGTCATCTTCAGAATTTTAATTTTTTACGTTGGAACGTTATTCTTCCTAGGATTATTAGTTCCTTACAATGACCCCGAATTATCATCCGAAACTTCCTACATTGCTTCATCGCCATTTGTTATTGCCATTAAGAACGCTGGTACACCTGTTCTTCCCCACATTTTCAATGCCGTCATCTTAACAACCGTCATTTCTGCCGGTAACTCCAACGTATATGTGGGCAGTCGTGTGATGTACTCCATGTCCACAGCAGGAATTGCTCCAAAGTTCTTTTCTTGGACAACTACTTGGGGTATCCCTTACCTATCGGTGATAGCCACCTCTTTGATTGGTCTTTTGGCCTTCCTCAATGTGGATCAAGATGGTAAAACTGTCTTTGAGTGGTTGGTCAACATCTCAGCTGTTTCCGGCTTGATCGCATGGGTGTTCATTTCTGTCGCCCATCTTAGGTTCATGAAGGCCCTGGAATGGAGAGGAATATCCAGAGATGAGTTGCCCTACAAAGCCAAGTGCATGCCATGGTTTGCCTGGTATGCTGCCATTGCTATCACCATTATTACATTCATCCAGGGTTATGACAGTTTCTTTGACTTCAACGTATCTGACTTCTTCACTGCTTACATTTCATTGATACTATTCTTCGCTTTATGGGTAGGAGCTCTTTTCTGGTATCGAGAACCCATCATGCGTTCAGTTGAAGACATTGACTTGGATACCGACAGAAAAGAGATCGATATGCTCGTCTGGGAGGAGCAAGAGCCTACAAACATTTGGGAGAAGTTCTGGGGTATAGTAGCATAGAGAGACTAATATAATTACATCATATTGACAGTTTAGTAGGTAAAAGCAAATATTTCATCTAGAATACCTCTGTTGATCCTCCACCGTTGACTAGTTCTATTTCGGAATCTTTGATGGGTCGGTACCTAAATCTCTGGGATAGATCGCCTCTGTACTCGAACTTGAGGTCTTTAGCCGCTTTGGAAACAGCAGATGGTACCAGATTGTTGGGTGCCAAAGGATGTGGCTGACCAATAGTTGATTTGGTAGAGGCTTCACAATGTTAGTATCCAAGTGGAGAAATGGCCGGGGTATTCTTTCAATTGTCCCTCGTTAGGAAAAACTTACCTTTGAAGACATGGGGGCCCCCAACAAATTTGATAGAGGGCACTCGAGCCATAGATGTTAACGATAGTCTCATTTGCAGTTGTGTGGTGGTATTTGGAGTAGTTCTGTTCAAGGTATGTATGGTCCCGACTCCGGGTTTTCCATATGCCCGTGTAGTGCACTAGCTGAATACGCGACTATTATCTACATCTCATCTGGCATGTATGAAGCGATGGGTGACACTTTTTTTGTAGTCTATGATTCCACTTAGGAAAAATAGCCAATTGGAATCAGAGTCGGATACGACGCAACTTGGTGATGGAAATTATATTAAGGAGGCAAATATTTACTCGGATAGGGATGTGATCCCCGAAAAGTTCACAGTTGGACAAAATCAGACAGATCATGAGCCAAACAATGGTTCGAAAACCCTATATACGAAACACAGCAAGAGCTCCAGCATTGGTATCTCAACTCCAGAGAATCCATCAATTAAACCGTCTCTAATTGAGTCAAGCAGTTGTGGTAAGAGTGAGAATCCCGTTAAGGCTGCGAACGCCCTTTTCGACAATCCAGAGAGCCCAAATGTTCATCTTCCATTCCACACAGAAAAGCTCCCTTTGAACGGATCGTCGATGAACAAACTCATAGATGGTTCAGAAAAATACCATATCTCAGATAATTTGCATCCGAAAGGGCACCCCTTACACACCTCAAGTCCAAAATCAAAAGATTCAATTGTACAAAGAATACTGTCAAACCCGAACACCCCATACGTGCTCTCTCTTTATCTACAGCTTTTTTTCAACATCTTATTGATCTCAATAATTGGCTATTTCGTCTATTCTTTCGTATCAACAGTCCGGGCAGATGTCGAGCACAAGATTGAAGATTATGCCATAGATGTCCTTCAGGAAATTTCTGTATGTTCAAGAGAATATATTCGAAATAACTGCGATCCTTCGAAAAGAGTCCCAGCCTTGGAGAAAAGCTGCTTGGCTTGGGAGAAGTGCATGAATCGTGACCCTGCACTAGTCGGCAGAGCTAAACTTGGAGCGGAAACCTTTGCCGAAATCATCGATGGATTTGTAAAACCAATTAGCTGGAAAACTATATTTTTCCTACTCCTCCTCTTCCTTGGGTCTTTGATTCTCGCAAACACCACTTTTGGTTCTTACAGGAAAATGACATCCACATCACTTGGACATTCAGACACACGATAGAAAACCTCCCACAAGGGAGCATTTGATTTTAAATCAATCATACGACACAACACCATAATCACCTTCCATGTGGACTTTTAATAATCGAAGGTCATCATCAGTTACCTCTTACAGTTAAGCATAGTCATAATATCGATTACATAATCATCAATCCAAATCTCACTTCATTTTTTCGTTCAACGACCTCTGGCTTTTTTTCTTTTTCACCATAGATAGAGAATATGACCACATTATCTTTGGCAGCTAAAGCTCCACTGATTGACTATGCCTCGCTAGTGGCTTCCGCATTTGTTAACACTGGAACCGATAATGAAATCTCCTTGGATTTCCAAGATGTCAAGGATTTGGAGAAGGGCATCACTGTTTCTGTCTCCAAAGATGAGAAAGTCGTTGCCTCCAACATTGACAATGTTTTGAACTTTTTTGCCGAAGAATACCCTCAAGTTATCATTGGTAAGGAGGAGGCTCAAGAATGGATCAAGTTTGCCAAGGATGAGCTTACTGTGAAGGACTTTAAGAAGCTCTCTGTTTCCTTAGAGAAGTTAGAGTCACACCTGAACTTCCGTTCTTTCATTGTCGGTTTCAAGTTCAGTCTGTCTGATATCGCAGTCTGGGGTGTATTGAGAGCCAACCCTTTGATGGGATCAGTTATCAAGAACTCCGTCTATATCAATGTCACCAGATGGTACCAGTTCTTGGAATCAGATAAGCGATTTGGTGCTGTCGTCGAATTGATGACCAAATCTGTTGCCGAAATACGTAAGTTAGCTAAGCAGCAGTCTACTGGTGGTAAGAAGGAAGGCCACAAAGCTAACTTTGACATCGATTTGCCGGGTGCCAAAATCGGAGAGGTGGTCACTAGATTTCCACCTGAACCTTCTGGATATTTGCACATTGGACACGCCAAAGCCGCCGTACTTAACAAGTACTTTGCTGATATGTACAAGGGTAAGCTGATTATCAGATTCGACGATACCAATCCTTCGAAAGAGAAAGAGGAGTTTCAAGATTCCATTTTAGAAGACCTGAAGTTGCTTGGAATAAAAGGTGACAAGATTACCTATTCTTCTGATTACTTTCAAATCATGTATGACTACGCTGTTCAAATGATAAAGGAAGGTAAAGCTTACTGTGATGACACGCCAAGTGAACAAATGAGAGCCGAAAGAATGGACGGTATTAAATCCTCCAAAAGAGACAGAACAGTCGAGGAGAACTTGAAGATTTTCACAGAAGAGATGAAAAACGGAACTGAAATTGGTCTTAAGAACTGTTTGAGAGCAAAAATCGACTACGAGAACCCTAACAAGGCTCTCCGTGATCCTGCTATTTACAGATGTAACTTGACTCCTCACCACAGAACAGGTACCACTTGGAAGATGTACCCATTGTATGACTTCTGTGTTCCAATTGTTGATTCTCTTGAGGGCGTTACTCATGCTTTACGTACAAACGAGTACCGTGATCGTAATCCTCAATATCAATGGATGTTAGAAGCTTTGGGATTGAGAAAAGTCCACATTTGGGATTTTGCTCGTGTCAACTTTATCAGGACTTTGCTTTCTAAGCGTAAGTTGCAGTGGTTTGTTGATAAGGGATATGTCGGAAATTGGGATGATCCTAGATTTCCAACCGTAAGAGGTGTTCGCAGAAGAGGTATGACCGTTGAAGGTTTAACGAACTTCATCATCTCTCAAGGTCCTTCCAAGAACATCATCAATTTGGACTGGAATTTAATCTGGGCTGTCAACAAAAAGATCATTGATCCGATTGCCCCTAGACATACTGCTCTCAACAAGGAGAACATTGTTCCTGTGAAGCTGACTGGTGCTCCATCTACTGCTGTTATTGAAGATAAACTAAAACATAAGAAGAACCCAGAAGTTGGTAACAAGAAGGTCATTTTCATCGACAACGTCTTGGTAGAGCAAGACGATGCTGCTACTTTCGAAGAAGGTGAAGAAATCACTTTCATGGACTGGGGTAATGTTATAGTTGATAAGATTCACAAGAATGATGCTGGTATTGTCACCTCAATTGACGCTACTTTGCACTTGGAGGGTGACTTCAAGAAAACCAAGAAGAAGATTAACTGGTTGGCCAACACCGATGACAAAGTTGAAGTTGAATTGGTTGATTTTGATCACTTGATTACTAAGGACAAATTGGAGGAGGGCGACAACTTTGAAGACTTCATTACGCCAACCACCGAGTTCCATTCTATTGCTGTTGCCGATCTGAATGTGAAGGACATGGAGGTTGGTGACATCATCCAGTTCGAGAGAAAAGGTTACTACAGACTGGATTCTGATAAAGATGGCAAGTATGTTTTCTTCACCATTCCAGATGGTAAATCTGTCAACAGATATGGTGCTAAGAAATAGATAAAGTATGTAGCTATATTGTGTTTGAGTTCTTTTTGATAAGTAAATATCGTATTAAAATCTCAAACCCACCGACAATCACGCTCATCCCAATAGCCACAATAACGAAGTAGATGAACCTTGTACCTTTCCTCTCCACCAACGAGTCGGCAACCATGTCAAAGAAATCCAAAAACACTTTACATCTGTCATTGACCACTTCAACTCTTTGCTCGATCTCGAGATAGTCCCTGATGGCATTGTACAATGGATGAAGAGCAGGCTCAAAGGACCAGAAAAACTCAGGAGTGTCCAGCACTGTTGAAGACAAGTTAACTTCGTTTCTTAGTTGAAACAGTTTTCCTGTTTTTATTAGAACCTTTTTACGAGTGTAGTTGGCTAGTTTTCCGGTGAGTGCAAGTGCCTTGGGAAGTCTAGAAATGCTGGTAAGAATCACTGACATTCTTGATTCGAAAAGTGATAATTTGTTTGATTGTGCAAGAGCATGGGAAATGGCAAGTTTGATCATATGATCACCAGACTTTAGAGTAATCATGTCGTTGTAAATTCTGGGAGTAGTGATATTGACATTGTATTCGAAGTGAAACTCTTCGGTTTCGATGTATTGTTCTGAGACTGGTTTTATGGCCAGCGGTAAATATGGGGTGGGTGAAATGGAATTACTTAAGGGAGTAGATTCAGTTGCGGCCTCTGTAACGGGGCTAACACCGTCCATATCATCATCATCATCCTCGTCCTCATCGTCGCTTGATTCGTATTCTCCCGGACGAATCTTTGCAAATACAAGATCAGCCAGAATATTCTTCTCGTTCAGCTCACTTAGGTTCCAAAATACAACTGTTCCATAATCAAATATGAAGACCTCTGCGTGCTTAGAAAGATCTGGGACCTGAGATTCGTTGGAGCTTGTAGTTTTCAGGGTTTCAGTATCTTTTTCTTCTGTCACCTCTGAATTGGTCTCAATTGGAGTGTCACGAGGTGAGCTGTTCTCCGGGAAAAACTGAGGTTCTGAAGGATCAAACTCGGCAGACTTGGAATGGTCTTCGTCAAACTCTAGAGGTACAGACCTTCCTTCGGGATCAACTGCTTGGTCACTCTCGTATTCAACGCCAGAATAATACTCATAGTGATGGTCCTTTTGCTCAGACTTATCGATATAGTTCTCCATCCATATTTTACCAGCCTGAACTTTCTCGGAATCGTTCGATCGAACTCTAACCCCGTTTAACCCTGGAATCAACGGTAAACTATAGGGGACATATAACACCTCATTGTACCTTCTTGGAGACACCAAATGTTCTTTCTCCAAATATTTTGCGGTCAGCTTCAGATCAAAGCTATTAGCGACAAGATAAGCCGTGACACGCGGGTAGTTCTGAGCTCTATGCTCCTTTGACATCTCTTCTGCAGTTGATCTAACGTAGAGATCAGAGTTGAAAGGTTGATGAACTTTTCTGTACTTTTGCAGTTCTTCATCACTATCAGGAATTAAAACAAGCTTTTCATTAATCTTGGAGGTTCTTGTGGGTAGAGTCTTGGATAGTTTGGGAATTGTCCTGTGTTGAATCTCATTGCTCATGTATTGTTGGGCCGATCCTCTAGCATGTCTCTGTTTTCTAATGGTATCATCATAGCGTCCACTTCTACTGGGACGTCTATTTGCAAGTATGGACGGCAGCCGGTCTCTTCTCTCAGAAGATGGAACGTCACTCCTGTTTCCCAGAACCCCTGACACGGATACGTCCCTGTAACCAGAGTTTAGGTGGGATCTATTAGCATTATTTCGACTCAATCTGTGGCCAGCAAAGGGAGCACTGGTGAAATCTTGTCTGGAGTCTGTTACCAAGATCGAAGGAGACCTTTTGGAATGGGCATTCCGGTCGGTCGACATGGCAATGGCAGCAAGTTGTGCAATGAGGAATGTGTGGGAAAGACGAGGATCCTTTGCTCTTGAAGACTACAGTTTATTTTAATAGCAGTTACTCCTCAATTGGGCAATATCAAAATTGCATTCGCGAAAGATGAACATCTTCGTAAAGTTCAACCTGGAGCTTTCTTCGCTCCTCCTCAAGTAGACACAGTGCTCAAAGTCTGTTTGCAACAATGTCGGATAAAGAACAAGATTTGGATGAAGATCTTTTGGCTCTCGCCGGAGCTGGATCGGACTCGGAGTCAAACTCAGTATACTCTCCAGAACAGGAGGTGTCGAGGAAGTCAAAGAGAATCGTCAATGATTCAGAAGACGAGAATAATGAAAGCGATGGCGAGCAGCTACTGAATCCATACCCGCTGGAAGACAAGTTCAAGGATGAAGCTGATAGGACTAGGTTACTTGGACTGAGTGAAATGGAACGTGAAGCTATACTTTACGAGAGATCACAAGAGGTGATCAAATTGAAGGAGAAGCATCTCTTGTCCCTAAGAGCCAAGCAGAGTCAGCTGGAAAAGACCGCAAGGGAAGGGCCCAAGTCAAGCAAAACAAACAAACTTAGTGAGTTAAAGAAGCAAAGAGAACAAAAGTCTAAGAGACAGAGAAGTGACGAATACAGCGATGAAGAAGACGATTATAGATACGAAGAAGCTGGTGATAATGACGATGTCGAAATGTCTGATAACTACATTGATGAAGATGATGCAGTTTTTGTGGAACCAAAGAAATCATCCAGAACTCAAGAACTTAGCAAGCCGGCTACTTTGAGTGATATTAACAAGATTATTTTTGGTAGAACTGCAATGAGCAAATACTGGTATTACCCCGAATTTGACGACGTTGTCAAGGGAATGTACCTTAGACTGAATACTGGATCGGGAGGGAACGGCTTTTCTCCTTATAAGGTTGTCGAAGTTTTGGGTAGTCAGCGTATAAAGGGAAGCGCCTATGGTTTAAACAGTAAAGAGAACAACTGTGATATGTACCTGAAAGTAGCTTTCCCCAATCAGAAGGAAATGGTGAGACCTTTGTTCGTGTTTTCAGATTCTCCTATAACACACCCAGAGTTCGATCTATTTCTTAGGGAGTTGGATGCTGAAGGGTTAAGCGTAATGGATTTAAGGGACGTTGATTACAAGTACCATCAATTGAAGGAAATGTCGTCTCGTTCTCTGTCTAATGATGAGGTGAATAGTATAGTCAAAATGAAGCAGGGTCTATCGTCAAATACTGGCTTTAATACTGTCTTGCGAAAAGCTCAACTACAAGAGGAGTTGGAAGAAGCGAGAGATGCCCATGACCATGAAAGAGTTGCCCGAATTGAAGCAGAGTTGACAAGTATTGGAGCCGAGTCTGTAGTCGCCTCAAAAGCTTCATCATCTATGCTCAAAATCGACCAAAGGAATAAAAAACTAAACAACAGATTTATCCGTAAAGCTGAAATGGCTGCCGTTGAGAAAAGAAAATTGCGTGGCACTTCAGAATCGGATCCATTCTACAGATTGACAACCACAGCAAGAATGTTTTACAAGTCAGCCAATTTGGGGGCAGATGATTCAAACCAACCAAAGACCAAGGCTGAACTGGAAGAGGAAGCCAAGCAAGAAAAGAAGTTAGAGATGGAAAAGTTAGAGTCCATGGTTAAAAGTAACTATAGAAATGGTGGGTTGGACCGAATTATCTCCACAATTGATTTTGACTTTGATTTAGAATTTTAGTTATTTCTTCAGTATTGTAATTAGGAGTCGAATACAACATACTCTGTGAGTACTTTTTTCTCTTCTTCATTCAGTTTAGGGTATAATTCTCCAAATTTGCCGATGTTGTTCACAGCACAGTCTCTAAAAAAACTTTTCAGTAATTCCTTTAACGCTTCATCACCAGTGTTGGTTTTATCATCGTCAGAGTCGCTGTCGTATCCTCTATGCTCATCATTGTCAATGTAAGATTTTAGCTTTTCATAGCTAGGTATGCCAACGTCTTCCAAGTCTTCCCAGCCTCCATTGTCATCATTGTCTTGTCCTAAGTCACCTCCTCCTGCCGCAACAACTTTATCAACATCGATAGAACGTTCAATAATACTCTTTGCGTCCAGTTGCTTACACTGGAATTTAAGCTCGTTGATCAAGAGTTTTAGGATCTTCAACGACGCTGTAATCTGTTGGAATCGAGTTGGAATCTTTTTGGCCATTGATCTAGTGATGATAATATCAGGATTAACATTCGGATCAACTATTAGGTCGCCGTTGACTATCATCTCGTCTATCCTTATGTCACCTAGCTTGAATATAGCGATAAACGCTTTGATGTTGGTCATTATCTGATCATACCCTCTTACGATTTCGAACACGTTGAACCAAATTGGAAGAATGATATACAAGGCAGATTTCTTCTCGCCATGTTCATCGTTAATAGTGAAATTTGTTAGAAAGTCTAGGGTTTCTTCGGGTGATATTAAAGTTAGTGTGCTGAAAATTAAGACCAAATTTTCTATGGTCACCAATTCTTTGGTTACCGATAATCGGACAGTAACTGATTTCAAAATGGTCTCTAGATACTTGTTCACAATGTTCTGGTCTTTAAAGTAGGTAATCAAAGTGATAATTAAGTCGCCCAGGTTTAGAATAGCACTATCAGATAGTTCGGGGGACAAGAACTTTGATATTACTTTGATAGTCATTTCCACTCCACTCTCTCCATCTTCTGACGAATATTGGGAAACCAGATGTGACGCCTGTTTGAGCAAAGCATTGAAAACTTCACTGGAACTTTGAAGTATTTGGTCATCTGACACTGATAAAACCAACTTAGTCAAGGGAGAGAAGATGGCAGAGAAAACGCTTGGAGGGAGCTCATTCTCAGGTGCCTGCTGAATGAAATTGGTCAGCAGCTCTAGAGATAAATTCAGTTCCGGTGAATACTCCAACGTTTTGGATAAAGACGATGTAATCGTCTCCAACACAACAGGCAAACCTTTAGAACAATGATTCATATAATTTTCCAACGATATGCCGGAAAGGAGGTCAGATAAACACTCCTTAGCACTTAAAATTGCTTGATAATTGGAAGGATCTTTATAAGTGATGGAGTAAATCAACTGCAGGGTAGCAGCATCAGGGGCTGAATTGAGTCTCTGAATATCGATATTTATAATGATCGATAACGCTTCCAAAAGTACAGTATTTGTATCTTCCTCTGAGTCCTCCACCAAAGAGGAAACAATGTTCAGCAATCCGTATTGGATATCAGGATCAAACTTGGAAGATGGTATGAAATGATTCAAATAGGTAAAACTGATCAAGATAGAAGCATCAATCAACTCATTAGTAACTGGCTTATTTGCCTTAATGGCAAAAATTTCTCTTAATGCATAAATTCCAAAAGAAATGTGATCGATATTGACTTGAAACTTCTCCAAAAATCTAGGGATAATTAGTATAATCCGACAAATGTACATGTTAAAGCTGGCACTATCAAAGACTCCATTGTCAAAATAAAGTTTGATTGTGTTAAGGAATGCCTCCAAAGTTGAAGATAGAGTGTGGTTGATTTTCTTCCCCTCTGATTCATTCACAAAACATCCCTCCAAAAGAAACACGGTACTTTCCTTTACCTTTAAATCGTGAAGTATTTCAGAGGGGTTGTTTGCAAGTTTAGTGGCATGTGGGGTGTATCGATCAAGTAACGTGCAAGTTAGAAATGAAGAATCAACTTTGTTCAGGTTCAAAAGGAAATCCAGTATTTCAGATCTTATGCTGAAATCAATAGACATACCAGTTTCAGTGGTAACAAATTCATTGAAGTCTGACTCCCAAATTTCTTCGATATCTTGGGGAATGACTGCTAGTTTAGTCAGCGTATCCAATAATGTGTAGAAGCATGACTGATCTTCTAACGAGGAGATTTTAGAAAATTCTGAAAGTGTGCCCAATAAACTTAATTGTTCACTTAGCTCGTCTTTGATAACTTTCAATGGGTCTGAGTCTTCTATATTCACCTCTTTAAAAGAATCATAATCCCTGAATACAGATGTGACGCCTGCTGAGTTTTTAGTTTCAATAATCAAGCTAGTGCAAACGGGCTCCAGAATTGATAGCTCCTTTATAATCAGTGGTAGCAGTTGAGACGCTAGCTGAAGGTTCACTTTCAGGAATATCCATGAAAACTCATTGGCGATAACGTTCAAGATTCGGTACAACTCAGCTTTATAGTTCTGAACATTGATCAAGTCTAGGAACTTCTCGGATGAAAATTCTTGCAAAAATGAACATACGATATTAACCAGTTCTGGAATGACTTCTTTCACCATCAATACTCTATTATCGTTGTCATGAATCTCTGGTCCTTGAAGTTGTCTGATACAACTTAGAAGTAATTTCAAGGTGTCAGTTTTCAGTTCAATTGGAATGTCTCTATCTGCTAATAATTGTTGACAATGTTTCATCACTGCAAGCCCCACGCCTTGCTCAAAGAATTGCTCATCAGTGACCAGGTCGTCAAACAAATCATGAAGAACTTTCAAGCCTCCCAGAATTGAATAGTAGCGTCTGTTTGGATTATTAGTCAGCTCATAAAGATCATTCAACAGTGATGGCCATTCATCTGGATAATCTACAACAGCAATCTGGACAATTGCGTAGGAAGTGCTACTTCTAATTTTGGAGCTTGGATCACTGAGAAGCTTTAGCAATGAGACTCTGATTTCCTGCTTCACTGTCTGGTCAATTGGGGGTCCAACAAAGGATTGGAAACCCATGGACCAATATTTCGGCACAAATCGTTTCAAGACCAGCAATGAAGCTTGCTTTATGTCCAATTCTATGGAATCTTTCAATGCAACTCGAATCAGAGACAAATTTGTTCCAGAAGGATCAGATTCCATGCACGAGCTCAGATGCTTCTCTGCTGCCGATCTCTCATCATTATTAGCACTAGCCAGAAAGCGTAGGGTCTGTATTATATTTGTCTCCATCGTCAGAAATGTGTAGGACTACACGACGCGTGGATTAGATAGTGGTAGTAGTGGTGGTGAGGGTGGGGCCCTTGCAAAGCAACGAGCCAGGTGAGAGCCTCAAAGGACGCCCCAGACCTGACGGTAGTGCACCACTCGGTTTTCCCGCGGGCTGGAAAATATCCCAGTGTCTGCAGAACGCCATCACCTACCAAGATAAAGCTGACAACTACCGGCTGGACTATAACGAAAATGATGAATAATGATGATACGTTCATATCGGATCAAGAAGAAGATGTTTGGTAAGTTATTTTGTGCTCATCAAAATGACAGAAAGTCCCCTTTAAACGGGCTTTTCTTGATACTGTCGTGTTTTTCGTAGCTTCGATTTACTAACATGCAATTAGTCCGTTATGTGTGGAAGAAATGGATATCTCAGACAAAAATTTCAGGCCCTGTCCATGTGGTTACCAGGTCTGCCAGTTTTGCTACAACAACATCCGTCAAAATCCAGAATTAAACGGGAAATGCCCTGCATGTCGTCGGCCCTATGAAGATAAGAACGTCGAATACAAAGTGATTTCTCAAGAAGAATGGAAATTAAACCAGGCTAAACAAGCCAGAAAAGAGAAAGAAAGAAAGCAAAGGGAAAAGGAAAAGAAAGATGCAGAGCAGGCATCTCGACGTCATTTGGCAGGCATGAGAGTCATTCAAAAGAACCTGGTGTACGTAGTCGGCTTGAATCCGCCAGTTTCTCCTGAGGAATTGCACAACGTCCTGAGAAGTGAAAAGTATTTTGGTCAATACGGTAAGATTCTTAAAATTGTCATTAACAAAAGAAATCGCACAAATAACCATAATCATAACCCAGGCTTCGGTGTTTATGTGACTTTTGCCAGAAAGGAAGACGCTTCAAGATGTATTGCTGCGGTTGATGGTTCTATCTCCGACGGGAGAGTATTGAGAGCTGCGCATGGTACCACGAAGTACTGTTCATCTTATTTAAAGGGTCAAAATTGTCCAAACCCAAATTGCATGTTTTTGCACGAACCTGGCGAAGAAGCCGACTCTTACACGAGACAAGATCTATCCACTAGACAGGGGCTAAAAATGGGTGAAAGCCCAAGAGCTGCTGTTCATGGTCTTATTCCACCCCCGGACATGGTTCCCTCACCATCTATTGAAGAACCCGTTGCTACAGAACGTCACGTTGATACACAAGTATCCGATGGTCCTATTTTACCTTCTACTGCATCCTGGGGAAAGAATACCAAAGCGTCTTCTACAATTCTTCCAACCTTCCATTCTCCTAGTGTAGAACACTCTACATTGAAGAATGCCAGTTCCTTCCCAAGTTTTGCAGAGACTCAGCAACTTCATGCGAACTTGCATACTCCACCAGCTCCCAAAAAGAAGGACAAGAAATCAGATGGACACGAATCCTTGGATGAAGTGTCCAAAGAGATTTTATCTGCTGTCGAAAATATTGAGGAAACTGTCAAAAATTTCTTTCAAACGCAGAATTCTGGATATCATTTGAAGGACGAATATAAATATAGAAAGAGGGATATTCCGAGACTATTTTTATCTGGTTTTCAACAAGCTCCGGCCTTCTTTGAGGAAAGCAAGGATGGGAACTCGGAAGACATGTCTCATTTGGTAGACTTGTTGTTGTTTTCCCCTGGAGTTAAGAACTATAGTTTCTATAGAACTACTCCAAGCCAACAGCAGTTACAACAACAGCAACAATCTCAGCAAGCGCAACAAGCCCAGCAAGCTCAACAGGCTCAGCAGGTTCAACAACAGGCCCAGCAGGTTCAACAGGCCCAACAGCAGCAGGCTCAACAGGCTCAACAGCAGCAGGCACAGCAACAACAACAACAACAACAATTGCAGCAGCAGCACATCCAACAATTGCAACAAATACAGCAACTACAACTTGCGCAACAGCAGCAGCAACAACAGCAGCAGCGTCAACAACAGGAACACCTTCTTCAGCAATTGCAACAGCAGCAGCAACAATATCACCAACCCCAAACGCAAGGTCAGAACTTTCCACAACAATACTTGATGCAACAGGCCCAAGCTCAAGCTCAAGCTCAAGTTTTGGCCCATGCCCAGCACGACAGCCCATCCAATCCAATGTTCACTAACATCAGAGAAGGATCTGGAGTTTCAGCAACGCCTCCACCACCAGGATTGTTTAGTGGAGTGACGAATCACAACACTGAGACCCATAATACTCCATCTTCTGAATTGTTGAACCAGCTGATGAACGGCGAGGGTAGAAACTCGATCAATGCTTAGTTGGTGATTATCTTTATGTAGTTCTCTTATGTAAGCTAGTGGTTGAATAAAGTAGTAATCTTGGATGTCTGATGTTCCCAAAACCTACCTAGTTTCATTCGATTGCGCGCGTAAATTGGTGCTTTTCCCCCACCCAAACAATAATGAGGGGATCTCCATATCACGTGATGCGTTCGGTGTAACTTTTAGAGGTAAGAACCGCGGTCGGATGCACTCCGCCTAACAAAATTCTGTGAGGTGCGAAACAAGGAACCCGTAAAGGAAAACCTCATTGATTACCTGTTAGTTCCTCCTTTCTCTTTTACCCACAAGGTTCACTCTCACCACAATGTTGCCATTTCAAGCCGTAGCCAAAGCAGGCCTCAAGCCGCAATTGACCCGCATGAGTGTAAACTCATTGAGAGCAGCTTCTTCCTCGGCGGGTCCAACAAAGCTGTCCGTCAGAGACGCTTTGAATTCAGCCATGGCCGAAGAATTGGACAGAGACCCTGAGGTGTTCTTGATCGGTGAGGAGGTCGCCCAGTACAATGGTGCCTACAAGGTCTCCAGAGGACTGCTGGACAAGTATGGTCCCAAGCGAATCGTCGATACCCCAATTACTGAAATGGGTTTTACTGGTCTTGCTGTGGGTGCCTCGTTGGCAGGCTTGAAGCCAATCTGCGAATTTATGACATTTAACTTTGCCATGCAGTCAATCGATCACATTATCAATTCCGCTGCCAAGACCCTTTACATGTCTGGTGGTAAGCAACCCTGTAACATCACTTTCCGTGGTCCTAACGGAGCTGCCGCTGGTGTTGGAGCTCAACATTCCCAGGACTACTCTGCTTGGTACGGATCTATCCCAGGTTTGAAAGTTATCTCTCCTTACTCTGCCGAGGACTACAAAGGTCTGTTCAAGAGTGCCGTCAGAGATCCAAACCCTACCATTTTTTTGGAAAATGAACTGTTGTACAACGACGAGTTCGAAGTTTCTCCTGAGGTTCTATCCCCTGATTTCACGGTTCCAATTGGAAAGGCCAAGATCGAGCGTGAAGGTACCGATATCACGATTGTATCCCACAGCAGAAATTTGGTGTTCTGTTTGGAGGCAGCCACCATCTTGAAGGAGAAGTATGGTGTCTCATCCGAGGTTCTCAACCTTCGTTCCATCAAGCCAATGGATGTTCCTGCCATTGTAGAATCTGTTAAGAAGACCAATCATCTGATCACTGTTGAAGCCGGTTTCCCAGCCTTCGGTGTTGGTTCCGAGATCTGCGCCCAGGTCATGGAATCTGAAGCTTTTGACTACCTAGATGCTCCTGTTGAGAGAGTGACTGGATGTGAGGTTCCCACCCCCTACGCCAAGGAACTAGAAGACTTTGCCTTCCCAGACACCCCAACTATCATAAGAGCTGTTGAGAAGGTGCTTTCGTTGAAAGAGTAATTATAGAGTTCAATAATGCCCATGATATATTATAAACTAATTTCGAAAAGATACACGGTTGGCTAAATAGACCTATCCACCCTCTGTTTGACTCTTTCAAGACTCATCTTGACGTCTCCCTTAGAAAAGTTGTCTAGATTGTAATAAACGGGAGCCAACTCTATCAACCACTCAGGTCTAATCGATGTTACTGTTCTGATGTAGTTCTTGGTCGTCAAGACAAATTCATTGTAGATTACCCACTCGTTTTCCTTTGCAAGAACGGTACTTGGGTGGATTAATACGTCTTGGTTGTCTTTCACTGTAATGTATCCCTTGGCCCCAGATCTTTTCTTCGCAACTTGCATGAAAAATCCAGACGTGAGGGCCTTCCGGATATTATCGTAGTACCTTGGATCTTCAAAGTCAGTTGACACGAGGTGCAGATCATACCTCTCCATCAGCCTTTCTAATTGCCTTCTAACGTTTTCGGCACTCTTTAAGGATCTATAAGAGAGGAAATGCTCTTTACACCAAGGGTTTAAGCCCTTTTCATAGGCTTCTTCCGACTGGAAGGCATGATAAACGTTCAAAAGAGTTAGATGGTCACCGTCTGAGTGGGCGAATAAACTCTTCATTTCATCTGCTTTCTTCTTGTTATTCGGTGGACGTACAAATACAGATGGAACTGATAACATGGCCACAATGGTAAGAATCTCGTTCGAACAATTGAACTCTGAAGAGCCAATCAGCATAACTGCCAACATTGGATCGAGAGGAAATTGTGATGCCAATCTTCCTAGGGCTGTCAATGAACCATCGTCGTCTAAACAAGCCAGATAATTTAGCTCTTCTAAAGCTCGCATCATGGTTTCTGGTGCAGGAGGATCCATAAAATCAAAGTGAACCAAATCATCAATTCCTAACTTTTTCAATTCCAACACAGTTGAGGCCAAATTGCTTCTCAAGATTTCTGGGTAACTTTGCTCAATTAGTTCCTTCTGGAATGCTTCCTCGGTGTATAATCTAAAACACTTTCCTGGTCTAGTACGACCAGCACGACCAGCTCTTTGCTGAGCAGATGCCTTAGAGATAGGAGACACCAACAAAGACTCAACTCTTATTCTAGGGTTGTAGACTTTTTGTTTTGAGAATCCAGGGTCAACCACATAAACAATTCCGTCAATGGTCAACGATGTTTCAGCAATGTTGGTGGAGATAATGATTTTTCTACCAGGACGACCATTGGGAGTAAACCTTTCAGGTGCTTTGTTAAAGATTTTTTGTTGCATGTGAGGGGGCAAAGAACCATATAATGGGTATACGTCCACTGGTCCACAACTCTGTTCTCGCACTAGTGCATCAGCTTCAAGTGAAATCTTTCGTACAGCGTCTTCAATTTCTTCTTCACCAGTCAGAAACAAAAGCACATCACCCTCGTCTTCAGTAGCATGAATCTGAAGAACCGTTCGAATGGCGGAGTCTAGATAATCCCTTTGAAACTCGGGTGTGTAATAGATTTCAACAGGATGCGTTCTACCTGGGACAGCCAGTAATGGAGCGTCGTTGAAGTAGCTCTGGAACTTTTCAGCATCCAAGGTAGCAGACATGATAATAATCTTAAGGTCTGGTCGTCTCTTCACGACTTGTTTTAGTAAGCCCATCAATATGTCGGTAGCTAGAGTACGCTCGTGGGCTTCATCAAGGATGATACACGAGTATCTGGATAAGTTGTGATCGTCCATAGCTTCCCTTAACAACATACCATCAGTCATATACTTCAAAATGGTCTTGCTGCTTGTTTTGTTTTCAAATCTAATACTGTAACCAACCTCTTCTCCTAATGTTACGTCCATCTCATCTGCCACTCTCGCTGCAACGGACATAGCAGCGACTCTTCTTGGCTGGGTACAAGCCACCTGCGATCCTAGGAGATGAGGCATCTCATCGTACAGCACAAATTGAGGTATTTGAGTTGTTTTACCGGAACCAGTTTCACCAACAAAGACCATAATTTGACTTTCATGGAAGATCTTAAGGAACTCGTCTCTCTGTGCATGAACCGGTAGATCTCTTCTAGTTTTCAGGATACCAAAGTATTTGCTAGAAAATTGTTTCCCTGTAAATGGGTTCACGCTGGCTGACTCCAATCTTTCAGCGTCTTTAGCGGTTGTCTTATGACGTTCTAAACCGCTGAACTCTCCGTTATCGTGCACTTGAAGAGAACGTTCAGCATCCTTCTTAGGGTGACTCAACAATTCCTTTTCCGCTTCTTCAGCAGCATGTTCGGGAACAGATGTTTCAACTACTTTTGCCTTCTTCTTCGGTCTTTCCCGTTCAGTCATGAAGTGGTTAATTTGTTAGAGGAAGATTTATAGCCTTTCTGGAGTGTAATTTTTTTTTTTCTAAGGCATCTGATATTCGCTAAATTACACTCATGATCCCGACTCTTTCTCTGTTGGCCTCGTATATAACTCCACTACCAACTATCACCCAATTATCTACAATCATGTCCGGAAGAGTGTTGTATGAGACATTCCTTATTGCTTCTGGGGCCTCCAAAGTGCTGAAGGGCTCAGCCGAGTTGATTTGCCAAAAAACGTTCCCTTCCTGGCATCAAGACAGCAAGCTTTGGGAAGAAGCTAAACAGAAAGCTAATGAAGCCAGATCCAAAGCTGAAGGCACTGCAGGAATCTCTCCATTAGACTCAGAAGAAGTGCAAACGGATATTTTTGAGATTGCTAGACAAAAAGCAAATAGCGTGCGATCCACTGCCGAGGTGGAGAACTCGTTGGGCGAAGAACATAGACCCAAACCTCCCTCAAAGACAAAAGGACCCTCAAATAAAAGAGCCTTTCACACAACTAGGTTGATCCTGAACGAGAACCAGGATATCAAAACCAAAAAGGAGAAAATTCTACAAGAACTGGCCCAACCGGAGTTTCAAATGGACCAATCTTCAGTACCAAGTACAAGGTTAAGCAGACTTTTTCATTATGGCTCTTTGGCTGCTGGGGTTGGTGTTGGAATGGCTAAAGAGACCTTTAAAAGCTACTCGAGCGGTAAGTCTCCTGAGTTGAAAAGTTTGATCATGTCGCCGGAAAACATTGAAAGAATTGCAAAGAAGTTCTCCAAAATGAGAGGAGCAGCTTTGAAAGTAGGTCAGATGCTGTCCTTCCAAGATTCCTCTGTTCTGCCCCGTGATATCCAAGTCATCCTTCAGCGAGTCCAAAACAGTGCTCATTACATGCCTCAGTCCCAGTTGCACAAGGTCATGACTGCCGAATTAGGTGCTGATTGGAGAACGAAGTACTTCAGTTCGTTCACTGATATTCCTATTGCTGCTGCCTCAATTGGTCAAGTGCATGCTGCTGTCACCAAAGATTTGGACCCTGTTGTCGTTAAGATCCAGTACCCCGGAGTTGTCGATAGTATCGATTCCGATCTGAACAATCTGCTCTTGTTGATGACTGCGTCAAGATTGCTCCCTGCGGGTTTATTCTTGGATAAAACCATTGCAAATGCAAGAATGGAATTGAAATGGGAGTGTGATTACATTAGAGAAGCTCAGAGCTTGGACAGGTTCAGAGATCTGCTCCATGACGATCCTGTTTTCGAAGTGCCAGAAGTTCTACATGAACTAAGCAGTGAGCACATTCTAACGATGCAACATATGAAGGGTACTGAAATTGTAAAGGGCAAATGGGACCAAGAAACGAACAATTGGATTGCTACCAACATTATGAGGCTGTGTTTAACAGAGATATTTAGATTCAGGTTCATGCAGACTGATCCAAACTGGGCCAATTTCCTTTACAACCCAGAAACTAAGAAGATTGAGTTGCTAGACTTTGGAGCTTCCAGAGAGTTTGGAGAGGAGTTTGTGACCAACTACGCCAACTGTCTGAGAGCTTCGGTCCGAAAGGATCGAGACAGGGTTGAAAAGTACTCGTTGAAGCTTGGCTATCTAACAGGAATGGAGAAAGACTCCATGAAACAAGCTCACATCGACTCAGTTCTTGTTCTTGGCGAACCATTCTCTCCAGCAGTTAACGGCGGCAGCGCCTACGACTTTAGTAGCCAAGATGTTACTGACAGGGTGCGAAAGAACATTGGTACCATGTTAGAGGAGAGACTTACCCCACCACCAGAAGAAACTTACAGCTTACACAGAAAATTGAGCGGAGCCTACCTCCTATGCTCCAAGTTGCAAGCTACGGTGCCCTGTGAGCAAATTTTCAAAGACGTTGTGGGGTTGGAGTACGAGGAGTAGAAACAGCTGATTAATATATAGCACCCTTACAAAATGTATATAGATAGCAGAATTCGCGTGGCTAATATTTTTTCCCTCTCTTGCATCAATTGTGTCTCAGCTCAGTCTATAACCCTAGCAGTTATTGAGCCAAATGAGCTATTTCGGCCAAGATCAGAAAGAAAAACGGCCTTCTAATCATTTCAAACGCCACAAAAGCTTTGTGAGGTCGAGGGAGGACAATGCTTCCACGCATAGTGACTTGGGCGACCTGGATATCTCCTACTCCAGGATTGATAGTATGAAAGCCCCCACAAGAAAAACTTCAGTCATTCTGGCAGAGTCCGGAAAAAAAGTACAAGGGGTATTTACTTATGGTATGGACGACTCAGGTGACGTCACTATCGATGGAATGGAGGTGGAAGAAGGAGAATATGAAGAGGAAAACGACCCTTTGTTGGCCACTTCCCTTCCTGATCTAAACTCAGAGCCTTGGGTGGCCCGCAAGGTTAAAGAACTGTCACATTTCCAGCTTTCAAAAACCCAAAAAGGAGTTTTAAAGTCGTCAATTGCTTACTTTTTGGCCTCTCTGTCTGTCTATTGCACCCCGATATCAAATTTGTTGGGAAAGATTGACTCGAAACACGTTGTGTGCACTGTGTGTGTCTATTTCCATGCCACTAGAACCAAGGGTTCCATGATTGAATCTATGGGATTTGCCATTCTTGGTGTGTCATTTGCATTTTTAACATCCATTATTTCTATGACAATTTCGACATTCTACTTCGATCAGGGGCACAGAATCCTCTCCATTGCAATAGATTTACTGGTTAGCTCCATTGCATTGGGATTGATTTCCTTTATGAAACAGAGAGTAGACAAGCCGAACTTTAACGTGGCATGTTCTCTTTCTGCCATCTCACTGATTTCCTGTATCGTTAAGGAAGGAAGTTTAAACAGTGCGCAAGTTCCAGTTGAGAAAATTAGATACCTTCTGGCCATAGTGTTTATGGGATCTTTTGTTTCCTGCATTGTGTGCTTTCTTTTATGGCCCACAAGTGCAATAACTGAACTGCGTACTTCATTGAACGAATGTTGCAATGATATGTCCCAATTATTACGAGTGTTGCCCAACAAATTTGTGACTATTGATTCCGTGGATTCAGAAGATGTCAACCAGTTATATTCTTCCTTGAACAACAACATGAAGAAAGTATACAAGTCTCTCAATGAAGCTAAGTATGAGCTGTATGTGAGAGGTAAGGAGAAAGAGTTTAAACATTTTTCAGAAATGGCCCACTCCTTAGTGAAAATGAGTGGCAGCTTGTCTGGTTTGAAGACGTCTGCCGAAATGCAATGGGCTTTATTGCACGACGAAACTGAAGCTGCTACTTTCGTCAACGATGTGTCCCTCGATGAATTTATGGGAAAATCTTTGAGGAAATCAAGAATTGACGAGGATCCATTAGACGCAGATCATCATTTCGTAGCTTTGAATTCGGCAGAACTGTTCAAAGTGTTCATCTTTTATTTAGGTCCTTCCATGAAATCTTTTTCTTTCACTATGAGACAGGTATTAGATGGAGTTCCATTTGAGAATAAGCAAGTTCAGTTGGAAATCACTAACACAGCACCTTTTCAACACAGTCTGAAACTGGCTTCTGACCTGTTCAACAGTAGACATATGAAAGCTTTAAACCGGCTTTATGGCCAAAAGTTGTTTACCGAGGACGCTGATGTTGAAAGCAAAATCAATCAGGAAGAAGTTGCTGCAAGTTGTGGTAATTTTGCTGCACTATTATCTGACTTCTCCAATGAGTTAAGTGGGTTTTTGTCCGTTCTAGATGAGTATCGCATTTTGGTCGACTCGAAGAGCTACGAGTTCCTGAAATTCTGGAAACGTACCCCAAACAATAGTTACCAAGCTTATACGAACAAAAATGGTTCCAGACCTACTGTCACATTGAATGACGCCCTATTAAAGCTACAAAATGTCAAAACAACAGAGAACAGTGTTCAAAGTGGATCTTTAAGCTTCAACTTGTGGCGTTTGCTGCGGTTCTTTCAAAGGGTGGACGTTCAATTTGGTTTCAAAGTGGGTATTGGAGCATTCTGCATATCGCTATGGGCATTTGTTGAAGAGACAAAGGCTATATTCTCGGAATGGAAAGGTGAGTGGGTTTTGGTGACGTATTGTATCATCATGAATAAATCTGTGGGAGGTACAGCAATGACGATCAATTGGAGATTCCTGGGTACATTCTTAGGTGCATTTAGCGCTTATGCAGCGTGGTACATTTTCGAAGGGGAAGTCTTTGGGCTGGCGTTGGCTGGTTTCCTGATATCCGTTCCTTCCTTTTATATTATACTTCAGTGGAAGACAAATAATGCCTTTGGTCGGTTTATTCTATTGACCTACAACCTTACCGTGCTTTACTCCTACAGTTTATCCAGGAATGACTATGATTCTGGAGAGGGTGATGATGAAGAAGGTGGAACAAATCCATTAGTCTCTGATATTGCAATGCACCGTTTCTTTGGTGTTTCTCTGGGAGTTGTTTGGGCTATGGTAATCACCTTGCTCTTCTTTCCGAACAGTGCCAGAAGTAGATTAAGGAAGGGACTATGCGTTCTTTGGCTAAGAATGGGAATAATTTGGAACAGTGATCCTCTTAGTTACAAATATGATGAGTTCACTCAGGAGAATAAAATGGTTGGTATTGCCGATAGAAAGGCAATTCGTCGTATTATTGCGGAACTTGAAGTTTGTTTGAAACAGGCTCCAAAGGAGCTGAGACTGAAAGGTCCATTCCCGCAAGATATTTACACCCGTCTCCTCAAGTCTACACATAAAATTATGGATGCATTTGAGAATATGAACAGTATCATTGATGTGGATCCAATGATCACGGAGAATGAGAAAGACGTAATTACGTATATCCAGTCGGAGAGATCTGAACTAGAACACCGTGTATTCTTAATCTTCTACATGGTTGCTTCTGCAATTCGATTGGGGTTCCCTTTGGCCAGCAAGCCAGCTTCTACTGAACATGCGAAGGATAGGATGCTAGCTAAACTAAGTGAGATCAGACATCGCGTGACCAAAGATAACGAAAACAGCATGTATTTGACGAACCAAGACTTCGTTTTGTTGTACTCGTACATTTTGGTTACCTCCACCATCACTGAAGAGTTGGACAAGATTATCGCAGATGTCATTGATCTCTTTGGTATTGTCACCGAAGAGACGTTTGACATCTAAAGGGTCAAGGTTTTCCCCCATGATTTTCTTTTCCAAATCGAGGCATAAGTCGTCCTCGCTGGTTGCGAGCCCGGTGGCGCTAAGAGAAAAAAAAAGTCAGACTTATAACAGAGTTTCTTCTTTATTCAGTCAATACAATACACAGAACTTCGGCCATCATGTCAGACACACAAATCACGGCGGAGAATGAGTTAGGTCAACAACTAAAGTCTTTGGTATTGAAAAAGCTTCAATCAATCAATTTCACAGACGATCCAGAATACGTTTCCGAGTTTATCGTGATTCTGATTTCCAACAACAGGTCACCAGAGGAGATCACCAATGAGCTGTCCAGTTTGTTTGGAGACGCCATCAATCAACAGTTTGTTCAGTCCATCTTTCAGGATATACAAGGATTGAGGAATGACGCACAGATTCAACATCAACAGCCCCAATACCAGCAACAGAATGGACAGGAACAAGTACAGTTACAGCAACAACAACAACAGCAACTAGAGCAACAACAACAGCCACAGCAAATAATCCCTCAAGCGCAGACTACAAACAGCCTACCTCCTCAATCGGCGTTTGCTAATATTCCAGATAGACCCCGTTCATTTGCCACAAACAACAAACGAGGCCGCGGAGGAATCAATAAGCAGAATGGTAGAAACAATAATGCCAGGTCCAATTTTGCCCTCAAGAATGAGGAAAACTTCCTGAGTGCGATGGATTCCACAATGAACATAGCTCAACCATCCAATCCTGACCAGGAAGTTGAGGGATCTAGTTTTGTCTCCAAGAAGGGAAACCGTTGTCAGTATTTCCCACATTGCAAGAACAAGCAGTGTCCATTCGGTCATCCTACAAAGACCTGTTTTGCATTCCCCAACTGTCCTAATCCCGCTGGAACTTGCAATTATCTTCATCCTGGTGAGGATGATGCACTGATTGCCGAGTTGGAGAAGACCAGAAAGGAATTTCAGGAAAGAAAGACCTTTAGTCAGGCCAAATTGATGAAGCAAGTGGAACGTCAAGTTCAGGAACAGTTGAAGAAAACTTTGGAGCAAGGTCAAATCGGTATCTGTAAGTTTGGCAATATGTGTTCTAAGGAAATGTGCCCATTTGGTCACCCAACTCCAGCTAACAATGCTGCTCGAGTCACGGTACTAGAATGGTGCCCAGAAGACAAGCAATGCTCTAATGCAGAGTGTCCAAAGGCTCACCGGTCACCTGAGCACAAAATCACCGAAGAAGAGAAACAGCAGAAACAACAGAGGGCTTTGGAACAATGTCGATTTGGTAAATCATGCCGTAACTACAAGTGTCCAAGACGCCACGCAACTACTCCTGTACTGTGTCGTGAGGGCAACAGTTGTACCAGGCCCAACTGTTTTTTCACTCATCCAATTGATGAGGATTGTAAATTTGCAGCTGGATGCCGCAACCCTAACTGCCCATTTAAACACCCAGAGGGTCGTGAGATCAGTGCCGGTGCACCAGTGACTAATGCTGTGTGGACTCCCGAGACTGGCGCTACCAGTGAAAGACAGTTTGCCGTTCCAGAGGACCAAATTATGGAACAGGTTCCGTTGCAAAACTAATAACTACATATTTGTACATTAAGTAAAGTTTGAACAGGTGAAATAGATTAATATTTGACTATTTAATATCTCTTTCTGTAAGAAGCAGAAGCCTCGTCGGCGTAAACGTCGAGAGGAGATTCGGACAACTCGTAGTCGTCCCACAAAGTTGGGGTCAAGAAACCGTAAGTGTTACCAATGGCAATGAAGGCAGCTTTCAAAGTGTTCTCCAAAGTTCTGGTGGAACCACCGGAAGAAGTGTAAACATCTTCAACACCGGCCAGTTGCATCATCTTCTTAACAGCTGGAGAGGCAACAATACCGGAACCTCTTGGGGCAGGAATGATTCTGACCAAAACGGAACCACACTTACCAGAGGTCTTGGAAGCCAAAGAGTGAGGAGCACCCAAGTTGGAACCCCAGTAACCTCTTCTGACTGGAATGATAGACAGCTTAGCGATGATGATAGCGGCTCTGATAGCGGTAGCAACTTCCTTGGCAGTCTTGATACCAAGACCGACGTGACCGTTGGAGTCACCGATAACGACAACAGCCTTGAATCTGGTCCTTTGACCGGCACTGGTTTGCTTTTGAACAGGCTTGATCTTCATGACCTCATCCTTCAAGTCAGGCAATAAGTGGTCGATGATTTGGAATTCCTTGACTGGGAGAGAGTGCAAGTAGATCTCCTCAATGGAGGTGATCTTACCGGCCTTTACCAATCTACCAAGCTTGGTGACTGGGGTCCAACCCTTCTCTTCCTCACCTCTTCTTGGGCCTCTCTTTGGTCCTCTCTTACCTCCACGGGCGCCACCAAATTGTCTTTGGCCTTGGCCTTGTGGGGCTGATCCTTGTTGAGCTGATGCTGGTGCTTGAGACATGTTATTTACACTGAAAAAGTCGGAATGTACGTGGAAAGCCGATGGTGGTGGTTTTCGATCGACGGTATTCAATGATTGAAGAGGAGAGTCTTGAAAAGTTTGAGATTATTTTTTTTGCCCTGCCTGTTCGCTCGATCGCGCGCAATAAGGAGGGCGTTTGGAAAGGAGAGGCCAGGGTGAGCATTTATTGCCCTGGTTGGCAATCACGTGCAAAGATAACAAATGGTGTTTTGATCTCCGATTTCCGAACAGTCATGTGCAGCGAGGCGGAAGATTGCTTGATTGCTCTGTTGCTTGAGAGGAGCGAGACATAGACAAGTGTAGGCAGGAGGGTGTGAAGGGGGTGGATGGTGGGTAGTCAGCTCAGCCAGGTCTAGCACGTATGTAGATGTAGTAGTATCTTTCAAACCTCAACCAATTAGGTTTCTCCATATTATTATTTTCTAAGCTTGATAGCATGCTTGATAGTATGCTTGCTCCGCGCTCACCCCAGGCGGAAAGCTCGCGTGTGTCACAAGGACCGAAATTGCGATGGTCCCCCAATCATGCAGCAAATGTATGAGGTTATCGCAAGACGTGGATTTGACCACAATTCTTTTCCCCCTCCCATTTCCATCTTTCAGTTAACTTTTTTACAAGCATTATGAGGTAAGTAGGAGTTACCACAGCTGGACAAGGCAGGCGGGAGATCCGCCAGGCTTGTCTCGCACCGTATCACCCAATCCCCGAACTAACACCGGATAGTACCTACGCCGAAGCTGCCACACCCCCAGAAGGAGTTTCCGCTGGCAAGCCAAAACCAGTTCCAGAAGTCGAACAAACCCAAGACCCCCACGGATCAGTGCAAGTCGTCGATGAAATTGCCGGCGACGCTGAGAAGGTCGTCAAGGATGCATCGGACGAGTTCAAGAAGAGCCACCCAAAGACAGAGAAGGACCTGCAACAGTTGTTAGGCAAGATCAAGACTACCCTTGTTAACTTTGCCGCCAGCGTCAAAGAGGCCGCCTCTAGCGCCGCTGTCCGCTCTCAGGAGGAGTTGAAGAACCCTGTCGTTTCATCCCATGTCGTAGCTGCTGGTGTTGGAGCCGCCGTTGTAGTTGCTACCAAGGCCGGTAAGATCAACAACGTCTGTTCTTTAGACCATTTCACCAAGAATCAAAGAGTGGGCGTTATTGCCGGAGTAATTGCCACCGTGCTCATTGTGGACGGACTGCTAACCAGTAAATATTATCCTAAGTACAAGAAGAATTAAGGGCGTTTGCGTTGTCTTGACATCAACCAGTAAGGTAAAAGGATACAGAGATCGTTCCCCAAACAATACTCAAGATAGAAAAAAGTTAAGTAGTTGAGCGATACGGGAATCGAACCCATGTCACATGCTTGGAAGGCAAGTATGATAACCACTACACTAATCGCCCATCTCTCCGGCGAGTATTTTACAAGTGCCATTAAACCAAGTAGGTGGAAGAGTCTTTTTCCCATACACTACCCTATATGCAAGGAAACCTATTCTACCACTACAGTCCTTTATCAGTCACTTAGCAACTATAGTTTGCTATTTATTTCTTATTTTGACTAGATTCAGGTACTGTTTCGGGGCAGATACGCTAACCCACCCGCCCAACAGTATGCGTCTTGTCTATTGTTGTCAACCAAACTAGTCACCTGTTTCAGTTACTTTTTTCAAACTTTCAATAAAGACGCAATGTTTTGATGTTGACAGCTGTATGCGACATTACACTGGCTCGTGTTGATAACCACTAAACAATCCGGAGTGGCTGAATCGGGAGTGGATTGCCGGCGCAAATTTTGGGCTGGGCCTACTCGATTTTTTACCTATTGTGTGTAACATGTAACTTCTTGAGACGGAAACTACTCCAACTCACGTCCCCGATCGTCTGATTGGCGAGGCAGTGACTCCAGTGGCAACAGAAACACTGGCAATCCATACAACTTGACACACATGGCCGATCCCATTTCTGCTGCCGGCTGTCAAAGCATGATTCAGCAATGCAGCACGCCATGGTTTTAGGATTGTGACACCACAATTACGTTGAATATAGCCGAAACACGTCTAATTTCAGTTACCACTGGCTCCAAAATGACAGGCTCAAATGATGTCAAACGTATCGCATGGCGCAGAACAATAGCGCTGGATAATCCCTCACATAGTGTGAAGGATTATCGCAAGTGGAAACTGTCCATGTGTGTTAGCAGCTAGTGTTGACAGCCCATCCTCTCGTTGCGCATTGCATCATGAACTGCAGGATTATGCAAGCCATAGAGACCGCTTTGTTTACCACCCACCACAGACAACAATTAGTCACCACGTTTAGTTGGTGTGTGGGTGCACAAATTCTAGAATCTGAGAGCGCGCAAAACCAGGAAGGAGTGGGTTAACTAACCTACGGGAACCACCACCAGCCACTAACTCGCTCCACCCTCTTCTCTTTCTTTCTTTTTTTTTTGTTTTCCCTGCTTAAAATCATTTTGGTCTTCCCCTCCCCGTCTCTCGTCCTACCAAATCTCTTCCATCCTTGTTTTTCTTTTTCGTCCCTTCTTTCCGCAGACCAGCACTCATCCCATTTGCCTCTTTTTGGTGCTGGAAGTGTGGGACTTTCGGACTACTAAAACGTCAGCTGCGAGGTTTCTTGCCTCAAGTCATGCAAGCATAACTCTTGGTGAGTCCTCCTGCTTTTGAGTCATCTAACAATGCCATTTCTTGTTCAGTTTCGAGGTTTTGAGAAAGTTTCCAATAAACATGCGAGTACTTGCAGGCTGATTGTGATCGAAGGGTTGATATATGCCCTCGTGCATACTGCATAAGTGCCCAGTTAGGATGCAGTACTTACTATTCAGGATAACAAGGGGGCTAATTTATATATGGTCCATCCTGTCGTCTTTTACTGCCCTCTTTTCTACTTTTAGTTCATTTCTGATACTATAGGATATCTTTGTGAGCTTAGAGTACAGAGACCACACAGAAACTGACTTGACAACCACTATTCAGTCTGTTTCTCTAAGGTTCTCTCTATTGTTCTATTTCATACCGTCGCTTTTCCAACCCACATTTGTTACTACCCAAAGATGCAGTATTACTTAGCTACTCCAAACACTCCTTTTGTCGATGGCTCGACAATACCCTCTGGTAGCGGGGCTTATGGCAGGGCCAACAGTAACAGCAGCAACACTTTTTGTCATAATTACCACGGAAAAGAAGAGCTTTCTGACGACCCTTTGACCACAGATTTCCTTGACCCGTCAATCGACGACGTATTGTTATACTCGATACTATCTCCTATCATGACCGCCAATACCGAACAACCACAAGAGCCCCAGAATGAACAGCAGAGCCTGTCTAGTTGCTACCAGGAGATGCTGGTTCAAACAGAGGAACAACAGCAACTGGATTTGTTGCCTGATATGCACCCTGAGAATATTTTTAATTCCGAGTCTTCCATGTTCGTGTACTCTAATATCCCGCAAAGAAACTCTGTTCACTCGCTGATTAGTGTCAACACTTCTACTCTTGCCTCTGACCCTGCCGAGGGGAGAACGCTATCATATGTGGAGACCATAGGCTCGTCCTTCGACCATCCAGTCGAAGATTCATTCTCCTATGGAATGAACTCTGCGGAGTCAACTCTCCCGTCGTCAGCACGTTCCTCGGTAGAGCTCGATCTACTACCCACTGTGGCAGCCTCTGTGCCATCCGTAACATCATTGGAAGCTGTCATCAACTCCAAAAGACAGAAGATGCAATTCAGACAGCACAACAGGATTGAGGAACTGAATTCTACCCATGGCATCAATGCACAAGCACCAGTGTTGCTTAACTATTCAAGTCTGCCGCTGGTTCGTGGACTGAGCTCCGGAGGGAACAACAGCAGGCCTCCCAAAGAGCCACTAATCCCTGGAGCACAATACATTACTGCCCATCTGAGGCTGGAGAACAGTTCCTGCGAGGACATGTGTTTACCGGAATGGAACGAAGACGAACTGAAGGACTGTCGAAGGATCATCCGCATAGAGAGAAAGCGCCACTCCAACGAGATCGTGGCTTCCTTTTCTATAGTCGGTTCGGCCACCCAGAACCCGCAAATTAAGCCATCGTCCGACTCTGATGTGCAAGTGATGGAAGTCTCGTGCTTACAGTGCCTCGTCAACCACGACGAGACTGACGAGGAGAAACAAGTTGACAATGAAAGCTCCCCCAACGAAACACAGCATAGCTCTGCAGAGCCACCGAAATCGAACCTTAACAGGAAATTGAGTGGCAGTAGCCACAGAGCAGCTGGGAGCTCAGTAGGATGCCAGTACTACATCACCAGTGTGGAAGTCATCAAGATTATAGAATTGCTAGTCGGAAGCCATCTGATCCAAGACTCGCAGCAAAAGAGAAAAGAAAGAGGCCGCGTGAGATCAAACTTGGTGCCGTTCTGGTCTAAACATCCCGTGTCCTCGTCCAAGAAAACCCTGAGGCCCCGTTCAGGACCAGCCTGCAACGATGACTATCTTGCGGAGCTGGCTCACCGTATCATGACCTACGAAATACGGAGACCGCGAATCTTTGACAAGAATGTCCGAATTTTGGAATGGGCCAAGCTCGGGCCAGCTTTGCAGCGAGCTCTTCAAAGCTACTACGTGGCGGTGCCACTAGATGAATCCGAGAATAAACGTGTATAAATGTATAGGGCTAAAATGTAATATATTTCTTAACCAGCAGTTATGTTTGAGGCTTCCAGAAGTGCTGCCACCAAACAGTCCTTTTTTTTTTATCTCTATGAAAAATTCTCGTAATCTACCTAGAAACCTCGAGAAACCATGCCAATGTCCGCTATCACGGTAATGAGCAAACAACATGCCGCAAAGATGCAACATGGCTCAAAACACGGCAGAATCGGGTGAGATACCAGCTTTTAGGTTAAGTGGTGCGTAATTAGTACCCTTTACATATCAAAATATGATGATCACCATGCATACAGATTAGGATGCATAAGATACATAATTAATAATTACATGGGGGCTACAATACCGCCTCCACCGCGTGATTGCTGGGCAAAACACTGTGTACCAATCACATGCAGCTGCCCAGACTTTTAACTTCTAAGTCTGTATTCGGCAACCGCATGCGTCGATTACTATTCGTATCTGGTAAGTTTTTCCATTCTCTTTGTTTTGGGATTTCAAAGGCCGATATAGCTGCCATCTGCCATCGGAAATTGCACTGTTATGGCCGCGGCCACATGACGCGACTGTGCCAATTATCTGAGCTTGTCCTAAGGTAATAAGCTAAGGCCCAAACAACTGTCCATGCTGTGTAAATGCTAATCCTGCCATTACAAACAGTCTTGCAGAATGTTCCCCGCTTATCCACGGGTCTGCCCACCCTTGATGCGATCTTGGATGGAGGAATCCGTCGAAACAGCATCCTGGAAGTCTCCTTCGTGCCAGGTGCGGGATCTGACGCTCTGGATCTGATACTCAACGTGGTGCTAGAAGTACTAGAAAAGGGAGAGCGTGTTTTGTGGATTCAAATGGGCAGTTTGTTTCCCATCCGGAAACTGGTCCAATTAGACAGGTTTCACGGTCCAATGCTGGACCAAATCACAGTTATTAGCATCTCGTCCCTGTCGGAGTTGGCGTATCTCTTCTCCAACACGCTCAAGAAACAGCCTAGGGGCCAAGAACAAGAGTACGGCTTGGTAGTTCTAGACGACCTGGCGTCTTTGGTCAACTACTCGTTTCACAAGTTGACAAAGACATTTACCAAGAGAAGAGCAGTTGTTACCGCCCATAACAACAACCTGGAAGCTGAGAAAAAACTTGGTATCTCCAAGGTGAGACTGCCCAGAAATCCGTACTCTGCGGCCGATCGACGACTGCATTTCCTCCAAGAATTGATGCTCATGATCTCATCCTACAATCGAACCCACAACAGTATCAGTGTTCTCTGTGGCCCCTTGAATACAACCAACCGAAAAGTGGGGAAGTCCAATGTCATGCAAACGATATTGCAGCCAATGTTGGGTTTTACTGGCGTCTGGCTGCACCAAGTAGCTAATCGTTTGGTTGTCTTCAAAGACTGGCATAAGCAGACGGAAGAGTCTGCCGGATTACAAGTTCTGCCTCACATTGCGGTTCACACCAACCCGCGGAATCCCAAGATACCCCCATCCCATCCAATGAAAGTAGTTGTTTTCAGCAGATCCAGGGAGGGCATCGTTGAGGTTTCCTCAAAGGGAAGAAACATGGATCCGGCGACATCAACAGACAGAGAAGCGGGTAGTGAATCCGAAGCCACAACACAGCCCGATTTGGAAGGGAGCCCACCATCAAAATAAGTTCCAGCCATTTTTTTTCTTTTTCTTCTTTTTTTTTTTTGGTCAATTGAGTCAGACCCACCTAACTATTTTTAAAATGGATCCGGTAATCTCGCAAGGAAGAGACTAACCATCTTTCGTTTCGGGGAACCGTGTGCTCGCCCCATCTTGCTAATTTTTTTCCCGCGCAGCAGAAGAGGCGTTTTCATCGTATCGTGGTAACAGAATGGTCAGTTGATGTGCCGTACAGGCACATGGCAGCAGTCACTATTTATTTTTTTAACCTTAAAGTCGTCCATTAATCATTACCTGACCAATCAGATTTTCTGTATTTGCCACTTATCTAAAAATACTTTTGTATCTCGCAGATACGGTTCAATGGTTTCCAGGACAACGCCAGAAAAAAGAAGTATCAATGCCACCAGGCAAGTCGGTTTTATGTTTGGTAGTCCCACGCAAAGGAGCACCCACCTCTTTAAAGTTGTGGTTAACCACCTGAAGCTCCGGAATAAACTACTGGCTGTGACCACAACAGTCCAATGATGCAGAATGCTAATTTAAACGAGTGCCAAATCAGGATTTTCACAGATAAATCAATCGATCCAGAGTTACCCATTCCAGCCTTTTCTGGGTCGAGCTTGCTTCATTCTTTTCTCAGGTGCATACGTCTGCATGAACAATCCAGATTAGGGCAGATTTTGAGTTTAAATTAGGAAATATAAACAAATATACCGCGAAACTGGTTTGTTTATAGCTTTTCGCCCACTGCCGTATGGTATAAATACATACTCTTCTTCCCCCCTGGTTCTCTTCTTCTTTTGTTACTTACATTTTACCGTTCCGTCACTCGCTTCACTCAACAACAAAAATGCAATTCTCTATCGTCGCTACTTTGGCTCTTGCTGGTTCCGCTCTGGCTGCTTACTCTAACGTAACTTACACTTACGAGACTACCATCACCGATGTTGTCACTGAGTTGACCACTTACTGCCCAGAGCCAACCACCTTTGTTTACAAGAACAAGACCATCACCGTGACTGAGCCAACCACTTTGACCATCACTGACTGCCCATGCACCATCTCAAAGACCACCAAGATCACCACTGATGTTCCACCAACCACCCACGTCACCCCATCCACCACTCACGTGCCATCTACCTCTACCCCAGCTCCAACCCACTCTGTTTCTACCATCTCTCACGGTGGTGCTGCTAAGGCTGGTGTTGCTGGTTTGGCCGGTGTTGCTGCTGCCGCTGCTTACTTCTTGTAAGTATCTCCAGTCTTTTAGATTGTTAGATATTTCTTTGTGTATTCTTTCAGTCTGATGTTTATGCTACAAACGTCAGCTGAGCTTTAATCCAATGAGGATATTCTTCAACTTAATAATATCTTAATAATATTTTTTTTCTTTTGACCCTTTTTACGTAAGTCCGGCTGCTTGTTTTGAATTACGCATTCCTAAGAACCGTTACTCTATTCGTGACTAATCCTAATTCTTCTGGTACACTAATATATACGCATCCTTCCCGTCATTGGTAGAAGCTCCAACGACCTGTTGTGGAGTCAGTGGGACTATGTTCGTGTCGTCTATGCGAAGCCATGAATCACGGTCGTTCTTGACGTCAATGGTGTAGTGCCCTCCCTCCGTGCTGTTCCCATGGTGGTATATCACACCCTGGAGCTGGTATTCGTTGTTTGTCTCACCACGAGATAAACAGGCCTCCGGGATGGTCAGCGCATGGCCGAACTTTATTATCTTTTGAATCTTCTGGATACACCCCATCTCAGCATCATTGTTTTTGTTTTTGCTGTGAAATCCATTCTGGGTGGAGCCAGATGGAGAAGGAGATGGAGATGGTGAACTTGGTTGTGGAACGGGAGTGCTTGCGTTGGATGAGCTCTCCTGTCTCACGTACGAAAACCTCTTCAAATGGATAATTAGGACCTCCGGTAGTTTATCGATCATATTCTGTTTTGTAGCTTGAACTAGATTGCCGTTGCTAGATTTGTACGGTATAACCTCGATCTGTGACAGACATGTAAATGCGTCTTCCACAGAAGAAACGTTGGGTTCAGAAATATCCAACTGAACATGCAAAAATGGGTCTAATGTAATGGATCTACCGTTTTTCTGTTTAGGAACATTCAGTACCGATCTGAATTGTCCTCCAAATATCTCGGTGATCGGAGACGGTTTGACTTCTACTGTGCGCTTGGCTGATAGCTTATTGTTGACTCCAACCTCGCACCACCCATCATCATCGTGTTTATCTTCGGTATCGAATTTGGATTTTGGAGGCGAGCCTGGCTTCTTTTGGATCAGGTTCAACGCCTCAGAAATCTGTTTCTTACTCTCACCGTTGTTCACACTGGCAAGTAGCTGGTTCTTTTCCGTCTCTGTGAGCTTGGTTATCTGAGAGATAAATTCTTCATGCAATTCATCTAAAACGTAACCCATGAATTCTTCAGCATCTTCCTGTTGCCCCCATCGCAAATGAGAGAACTTGGGCAGTGATATTATAGATGTGTAGAATGACTCTTGTGATAATGGTTCCCCGAAATCATCTACGGATGCTGACTCGTGTGACTCTTTGTGTTGAAATCGTTCCAACAATAGTGTCAGTGCATCCAAAATAGGTGTGTCTGACTTTCCCGAAACATGAGCTATCGTCTTTTCTCGTATGCAACGGAGTACGCGGAACAATGGCTTACAGAAGATGAACAATTGCAGCACTGAATTCATATAGCAGATGTTACCCCTGTTTATTAGTCCGTGCGGAAGAAGTTTTACATCGGGAGGTTTTTGATAGTCCTTGTCGTACATGTATCTTAGTAGCACTGCACCCAAAGGCTGGAATTGAGGGGACAGTTGAGATGACGAAGTTGGCAATGCGGTTGACTGTTTTATGAGGTTAGCTGCATGTGAGTCCTGTTTGGTTAATTTATTCTGGTGATGATTCGTGGTGGATTTTACCAACAACGAAGCCCAAGTCTTGTATGCTGTGGGCTTCTCCTCGACTTTCTTTATGGAGGAGAGTTCTCTTTGTACTTTTAATGCATATGTGGGATCAGAGTGGAGCCGCCTGTTCCTCAACGAAAGCTGTTTAAGTTGGTGAAAATCCTGTCTTGTGACTCCAACAAAAAATGGCAGTTGATCATGTTCCGAGTCATTGTCGGACATTATTCGTAGCTTCAAATGTCGTCGAAAATACTCGTCGATCTTGTGAAGATCATCACTGGTCAGTTGAGGTGGTGACTGAGTACCAGTGGTCATGGTCGCCTACGGGTGAATGATAAATTTTGCTCTGGAAAAGGGTAGAAAAGAAAGGAGTGGTTATCGCGAGATGTCCAGAGGTTGAAAGGTATGCTGCTCGCCCAGAAGGGGGGCCCAGAAGGGACACCTAGCATTTATCATTCACTTCTGCCAGAGAGTCCCAAGAGCGAACCACCTACGGTGGCACATAGGCAGATAACAGATTCAAATTAGTCCCAATTGTTCAAGGCATGATGTGTATTGTAAGTGAACATCAAGCGGGCTTCCAGGACCTATCAGATAGAACAAAAAAAAAAACACTTAGAACTAAATAAAGTTAAACGAAAAGTAACAAAAAAAAAAGGCTTCTAAACGAAGAATACGTTGAGTAGTGGAAGTACTACTCCAAAGAAAGCTGACCACCTCAGGGTATTTGCTTCTCCAGCTTGCAAGGCAACCGCTGAAGGGGACTGGGAGATGATAGCAGATGTACTGTGGGCCTCTGTTTCGGACACGTGAATGCTGCTTTCGGCCACACCGGACGACTCCAGTACTGTTTGAAGAGTACTCAGTTCAACTGTTGGTTCATGGGTGCTTAACGGAACGTACTTTGGAAAGACAGTTGTAGAACCAGAGTCCGCAACAGTGGCAGTTTGCAGAACTTCTCCGGTGACAATAGTAGCTTGTGTGCAAGTTTGGGCGTCACATACCTTTCTTGTGATCGTAACAGTTGATGGATGAACATCAGGCTCGGCTTGGCTGTGTTTTACGTCATGGATTGTTTGTACAACTTCATTCCCACTGACAGTTGTAGTCTTCAGAGTAGCAATGCCAGTTGGCAAAGGACAGTAGGTAGTCACGACAGTAGTTGCGCCATCAACTGTGAAAGTTCTCTGGGTCAGCCCTGTTAGTGCCGTAGTCTTAGTACACTTGCTGATGCCACAACTGGTCACGGTAATTACGGTAGTTGAGACAGCAGTGTTTGTCAAAACAGTTTCAGTCGACGCAAAGTGACCATCAATAGTCGACGATGGCACAACTGCGATGGTACTTCCATCAGCATCAGTAGTGAAGGTGGTGAAAGTGCCAGTCCAAGTGGATGTGGAGTCGATAGTGGACGATGGCACAACTGCGATGGTACTTCCATCAGCATCAGTAGTGAAGGTGGTGAAAGTGCCAGTCCAAGTGGATGTGGAGTCGATAGTGGACGATGGCACAACTGCGATGGTACTTCCATCAGCATCAGTAGTGAAGGTGGTGAAAGTGCCAGTCCAAGTGGATGTGGAGTCGATCGTAGAAGATGGCACCACGGCGATGGTACTTCCATCAGCATCAGTAGTGAAGGTGGTGAAAGTGCCAGTCCAAGTGGATGTGGAGTCGATCGTAGAAGATGGCACCACGGCGATGGTACTTCCATCAGCATCAGTTGTGAAGGTGGTGAACGTACCGGTCCAAGTGGATGTGGAGTCGATAGTGGACGATGGCACCACGGCGATGGTACTTCCATCAGCATCAGTAGTGAAGGTGGTGAAAGTGCCAGTCCAAGTGGATGTGGAGTCGATAGTGGACGATGGCACAACTGCGATAGTACTTCCATCAGCATCAGTAGTGAAGGTGGTGAAAGTGCCAGTCCAAGTGGATGTGGAGTCGATCGTAGAAGATGGCACAACTGCGATAGTACTTCCATCAGCATCAGTAGTGAAGGTGGTGAAAGTGCCAGTCCAAGTGGATGTCACGTCAGGAGTTGGCGATGGCACCACGGCGATAGTACTTCCATCAGCATCAGTAGTGAAGGTGGTGAACGCACCGGTCCAAGTGGATGTGGAGTCGATCGTAGAAGATGGCACAACTGCGATGGTACTTCCATCAGCATCAGTAGTGAAGGTGGTGAACGTACCGGTCCAAGTGGATGTCACGTCAGGAGTTGGTGATGGCACCACGGCGATAGTACTTCCATCAGCATCAGTAGTGAAGGTGGTGAACGTACCGGTCCAAGTGGATGTGGAGTCGATCGTAGAAGATGGCACCACGGCGATGGTACTTCCATCAGCATCAGTAGTGAAGCTGGTGAACGTACCGGTCCAAGTGGATGTGGAGTCGATCGTAGAAGATGGCACCACGGCGATGGTACTTCCATCAGCATCAGTAGTGAAGGTGGTGAACGTACCGGTCCAAGTGGATGTCACGTCAGGAGTTGGTGATGGCACCACGGCGATAGTACTTCCATCAGCATCAGTAGTGAAGGTGGTGAACGTACCGGTCCAAGTGGATGTGGAGTCGATCGTAGAAGATGGCACCACGGCGATGGTACTTCCATCAGCATCAGTAGTGAAGGTGGTGAACGTACCGGTCCAAGTGGATGTCACGTCAGGAGTTGGTGATGGCACCACGGCGATAGTACTTCCATCAGCATCAGTAGTGAAGGTGGTGAACGTACCGGTCCAAGTGGATGTGGAGTCGATCGTAGAAGATGGCACCACGGCGATGGTACTTCCATCAGCATCAGTAGTGAAGGTGGTGAACGTACCGGTCCAAGTGGATGTCACGTCAGGAGTTGGTGATGGCACCACGGCGATAGTACTTCCATCAGCATCAGTAGTGAAGGTGGTGAACGTACCGGTCCAAGTGGATGTCACGTCAGGAGTTGGCGATGGCACCACGGCGATGGTACTTCCATCAGCATCAGTAGTGAAGGTGGTGAACGTACCGGTCCAAGTGGATGTCACGTCAGGAGTTGGTGATGGCACCACGGCGATAGTACTTCCATCAGCATCAGTAGTGAAGGTGGTGAACGTACCGGTCCAAGTGGATGTCACGTCAGGAGTTGGCGATGGCACCACGGCGATGGTACTTCCATCAGCATCAGTAGTGAAGGTGGTGAACGTACCGGTCCAAGTGGATGTCACGTCAGGAGTTGGTGATGGCACCACGGCGATAGTACTTCCATCAGCATCAGTAGTGAAGGTGGTGAACGTACCGGTCCAAGTGGATGTCACGTCAGGAGTTGGCGATGGCACCACGGCGATGGTACTTCCATCAGCATCAGTAGTGAAGGTGGTGAACGTACCGGTCCAAGTGGATGTCACGTCAGGAGTTGGTGATGGCACCACGGCGATAGTACTTCCATCAGCATCAGTAGTGAAGGTGGTGAACGTACCGGTCCAAGTGGATGTCACGTCAGGAGTTGGCGATGGCACCACGGCGATGGTACTTCCATCAGCATCAGTAGTGAAGGTGGTGAACGTACCGGTCCAAGTGGATGTCACGTCAGGAGTTGGTGATGGCACAACAGTGATGATGTTCTCATCAGAGTCGGTGGTGTACGTTGGGTAGATACCAGTCCATGTCGAGGTGGAGACAACTGATGGCGAATGTTCATCGGATGATATGGAAGTGGAGTCAGTAGTAATTGTTGTATTGGTGAATGGACCCGTAAAGGTGGATGAGAATGTCACATACGAGTACGGAGTTTGGACAATAATAGTACCTGGTTCCGTACCAGTTGGGATGACGGTGGTGGTGGTCTCAAATGTGCCGGTCCATGGTTCGGTGGTGGTCACATACGAGTACGGAGTTTGGACAATAACCGTAGCTGGTTCCGTGCCAGTTGGGATGACGGTGGTGGTGGTCTCAAATGTGCCGGTCCATGGTTCGGTGGTGGTCACATACGAGTACGGAGTTTGGACAATAATAGTACCTGGTTCCGTACCAGTTGGGATGACGGTGGTGGTGGTCTCAAATGTGCCGGTCCATGGTTCGGTGGTGGTCACATACGAGTACGGAGTTTGGACAATAACCGTAGCTGGTTCCGTGCCAGTTGGGATGACAGTTGTCGTAGTTTCAAATGTTCCAGTCCATGGTTCGGTGGTGGTCACATACGAGTACGGAGTTTGGACAATAACCGTACCTGGTTCCGTACCAGTTGGGATGACGGTGGTGGTGGTCTCAAATGTGCCGGTCCATGGTTCGGTGGTGGTCACATACGAGTACGGAGTTTGGACAATAACCGTAGCTGGTTCCGTGCCAGTTGGGATGACAGTTGTCGTAGTTTCAAATGTTCCAGTCCATGGTTCGGTGGTGGTCACATACGAGTACGGAGTTTGGACAATAACCGTAGCTGGTTCCGTGCCAGTTGGGATGACAGTTGTCGTAGTTTCAAATGTTCCAGTCCATGGTTCGGTGGTGGTCACATACGAGTACGGAGTTTGGACAATAACCGTACCTGGTTCCGTACCAGTTGGGATGACGGTGGTGGTGGTCTCAAATGTACCTGTCCAAGGTTCGGTGGTCGTTGTGTAATTTGCTCTGGTAACTGTATCTGCTTGGCATTGTTCTTCGTCGAGAGCTCCAAACTGATAGATATAATTATGGAAATCTGTTAGTTCAGTTCCATCTGGAAGTGTCATCGTGAAGTTAAACACAGCATGACGCTCTATGTTGACAAAAAAAGTTCTCACAGGGTAGTACTTTCCAGCCTCCAAGTATTGAGTGTATGTAAACGAATCGAGGTTTGTTGTTTCATCTCCTTCTTGTCTGAAAATGGTAAAAAGTGAGTAATCAGTTGAGGCTTCATTCGAAATTGAGTTTTCATTACAGCATTGGAACGCAGTTTCCTTTCCAAAAAAAAGGATAGCACTATCATCAATGTTCCTCAATGATAGTCCATAGTCTCCGCTGACTTCAGCTCTAAAATACCCTTTCAATTCTAGAAGCAAGTTCTCCCAATTAACATTAGGAATCCCGTAGAGGGTTGTAGTCGGGACACCTGGAGTGTAAATGCTGAATCCAGGATCTGTAACCCCTGTTATACTATGTAACTGGGTACGGTTTAAATACCCTGTACTCATGAAAACTGGATCCCGTGTTAACCTTCCATCGCCCGGCTGAAACTCATAGATAGTAGCATTGAATCCGTCGTAACGTGTGGCATCAATATCGCATGCGTAGGCACTGTCGCTAATGTCACCATCACCACTTTCCTGTCCTTGTACACCAAGGACACAAAATAGCTGCAGTAGAAACAGTAGCGAGACCGAAACTTTATTGCTTATAAACATACACGATATAGCACTAGGCATTAACACCTGAACCTGGAAAATGGAGCACTTTAAATACGTAAAAAGTTGTCTACCAGCTGTGAGACACAACAAGTCCATATATGCAGGTTTTGAAATTCTACACGTTTACACGCTATGAACGCGATAAAACTTGGTAACATTTCAATACTGGCATCTTGCTGAAAAAGGATTAAGCGAGTGTTCCTATTCTAAACGTGCATGAGAAAACTACAGTTTTTGCATTTGCTGCATAAGGAAGATTGCTTCCTGTTCCAAACGTGCATGAATACAAATTGCAAATCTCTTTTGAGCATATGCTTGTATGTATTCTAGTCCGCTTTGCCCTTTTTGGCACGAGTAGTGATCATGCAACCAGCCAAGACCTGATGAGGAAATTGTATGAAAACCAATAACTTGTGAAGCTGTCTCCTAATTCACTTTGAGGACACAAAGATAGACTTGTTTGCGAACAATAACACCTTAGATTGTCCCATGAATGCTGAAACTGTATGAAGCAGGGTAAGGAAAACTTGCGTCATTTGGTCCGCTACTACATATTTTGAACAAATAGTAAAGCGATATATATTTCTTGCACTGTAAAATGTTAGGACACACAGAAATTGAACAGTATTTGAATTTTTTCTAAGCCATTTCATCGGAAATAAATCACTAAATAGGCCTTGATGTTTTCAACAGTTTCAAAAAAACAATGTTCGAATCAGTGTCCTAAGAAGCTATTATATCTAGGGTCCCAACTGGACAATAGTTACTGTACAATAGTTGATATTAGAGCTTATTTCAACTGTCTACCAAAGTCAAGAAATAAAGCCTACGCTGAGAATTTGAATTCCATAAGTTAAGTATTTCAGACAAGAGGAAACAAGGATAGTAACTAAAGAGTGAAACGCGCTTTCAGGTTATAGGCTAGGCGAATATGAGAGTAGAAAATTGTACACATGAAGATATTAAATTGTCCGCTCCTGGTTTTAAAATTACACCTGCAGTATGCAGCTTGTAGATCCAATGCATCAATCGTCATAGCTGCGTATTTTCTTCCGCATATTTTCAAGAACCTGCTCCTAGAGTCCATCGAAACGGTATCGCTTGCTATCTCCTTTTTGACGTCTTCGGATCACCATCCGAAATGAGCACTTGGGAGTAAAACAATGTGCTATTGGGAATAGCTTGTTTCAGCTTCTGTAAAATGTTTCTGCTAAACCAAGATTTCGTTCTACCAAGAAGTCGATTATGGTGCTATTTCACGATAAGGCATTCTAAAGTGTTCACAATTATTATGGTTACAACAAATCAACGTGCATTACGTCGTTTCAAGTATTTGGTGAACAAAAATACGGAGCAAACCGCTAGATTGGAAAACTCCTGAACCGGTGTCATATTTAATCTGAGTTTCCAGTCCCCCTCTGTTCATATTCACGCTATCTAGATGCAAGACTTCTAAAAAATAAAGCAAATGATCGCCGTGTCTGTAAAAATTTAAGTACTTTTTCAGTCAAACAGCTATATGACTTTCCGCAAATGGCTCCATAATGGAGTCGCATTCGGACATAAGTCCCCTTCCAGAATGGTGTAGACCAAATTTAAAATCCGCAAACATTCTTTTGAATAGTACATGTTTCAAACGTGCGTTAAGGTAAATCTGCAACTCAAAGAAAGCCTGCCAAATGATGCCGTTTTGGTATGTATTGTACCAATTTGAATCCACTATTCCATTTTGGGCATCAATCAACCAAATCTTTGATGCCAAGGTTGATGGAGCAACAGTTCAGAAATGACAAGTTTTAGGAAGCAGTCATTAAATGACATTGAAAACACAAGAATTGACACAAATGTGAATAATGAAATCTTAGACTTCATTAGATGAAAGCTGATACTTTTTCACTATGGTGGCTTCCAAGCGCACAAAACTGAGCTCAGATCCAGCACCAGTGCTTTGCAATACCTCACCTCATAGGCAATACGAAAGAAATCACATTATTTTCTTCAGAGATTAAATATGCAATGCGCTCTTTCTGTCAAATGATTTCTTCAATAGACAGTTTTATCTGCACATTATAAGTGAAGTTGCAGGTTATCAAAAAAATGGCTAGCAACTGAATACTCATGCAAAAGAAATATGACTTTCATCATCATAATGGGATATATAGTTTTTAGTAACCATGGTATAATGACAGGAACAACATCAGAATCAGCTCAGGAACAATTGTAAGCTTATGCCTCAACCACTGGAGCAACAACAAGTGGCGTTGTTCTTAGCCATGCGTCCGGAGAACATTTTCAACTCTGAGTCATCTGCACTTGCTTATTCCACCACTCCATATAGCAGTTCAGTTCATCCGGTCACAGATGTTAACGGCTCTTTTCTTTTCAATTCTGATATCCCAAATGATGAGTTATTTTTTGTGGACTCCACAACAGATACATCTTTTGAGCATGCAATTCAATGTCTACTATCTTACCGGATGAGCCCATCTTCAGCACTTCCTTCAGTAGAGCTTCCCACCACGATAGCATCTTCGACTCTATTGGAGGTAGTTGTAGACAGCAAAAGACAAGAGTGCCAACTAGCACAGCAGAATGCCATTGACAATCTCAATTGCTTCCATAACATCAATATGCCAGCACCTAGGTTCCTCAACTACTCAAGTTTCCCTTTAGTTCGAGGATTTTGTTCTGCAGGAAAAATGAAGCCTCCTAAGAAACGACCAGTTCCTGGAACTGAATATGTCAGTGTTCATTTGGAGCTGTCAAACAGCAGTTATGAGGACATGTGTTTACCGAAATGGAATGAGCTAGAACTTGAGGATGGTAGAAGGATTATTCGAATAGAGAAAAGACGCCAATTTAACGAGATTGAGGCTTCCTTTTCAATAGTTGGATCTGCCCTAGAAAATCCACACACCAGACTTGCATTTGATACTGACGTGGATGTGTTGGAAGTTTCGTGCTTAATATGTCCCATCAAAAAAAACAGGTTAGACACTGAACAATCCGTTCTTGCAAGCTCCTCAAACAAAGAAGAACACTACATGAAGCTTTTGAGACCAGACTTGAAGAAGAACTCCAGTAATTGTATTGAAAGAGAAACTGAAACCTCCGTTACCCACAAGTTTTACATTACCAGTGTTGAAGTCATCAAGATAGTCGAATTTCTAACAGAAAATCGTCTGATCCAAGACAGCAAGGCAAGGAGACAAGAAAGAAGCTGTGTAAGATCGAATTTGAAGCACTTCTGGTCTAAATATTTAGTCTCCTCGTCCTCAAATACCATGAGCAGGGGTTCAAAACCAGCTTACCAGGATGATTGTATTGAAGAGTTGGCCCGTCGTATCAGGGCCTATGAGGTACGGAGACCTCGAACAGTCGATAAAAGTGTAAGAATTCTGGAATGGTCCAAGCTTAGACCAGCTTTGAAGCGGGCTCTTCAAAGCTATTACGTAGCGGTACCACTGGATAAATTTGAAACAAGTTTTAAGAAACAAATAGTGACAAAATGTGACTATGATTTGTGAGCGGATTTGTTTTGTCTCCGGGACTCCTTAGAAATAAAAATAATTACCCTGGCGCTGGGCTAAAGGACATCCTTGTAGCAAACAAGGTCATAATCTATATTTGAGGCACCATTTTAGCTTGCTTTCCTGCCCGCCTCTTGAGGCCCAACGTGAATCAATAACATACTATCTGCAGTTACCCAGTCTTCGCGCGTTTGCATTACCTTGCACTGGAGATAGATGACCCTACATTTGCATTGCATGATATGCAGATTGATAAGAATAGCAAACGCAGATGGTAGCAAAGTAAAGATTGGAAGACCTTCGACAAGAGAAGAATTGATCTTATTCAAGTCTATTTCGTGCACTAGTCGCATGTGTGAACTTTCAGCAGACATTCAAACTAGTTATGCGCTTTTGAAACAGCAACCTTGAGCAACTACATCATGCAGCCGGCACAGCGCTAACGCAAATATGTAAATAGCGGGACTTTGTTAAATTCCAGATCACTACTCACACCTATCACTGAAAATTCAATGAGCCACAACTAGTCGCGTAATTCAGCATTAAGCAACGATGTAGTCACCAATTGGGAAGTTTATGCAATAATTTCGATTGACGAGAGCATTTATGGCCTATCACTTACTTCATTTAGAACACGGGACTGAAACGCCAATGTTTTCCGTTTTAAAGATACATTACACCCGAAAGACGTGGGTATAAACCGAATTGAGTAAAAGAAACCAAATGGTCTACACTGTAGGCGTAGATCTGCTTAGCCCACATCAAGCGTACTCTGTTTCACTTTTTTGGCCAAAAGACAGCCGAATGTGTGCACCCCAAGGAACGATGCATAATAGGTGAATAATTGTATTTTGAAATGGATACTTGGTGGCTTCAGTTTTTCCCACTATTTATATTGTAACAATATCCTCCTACAAAATATTCATTTCATACCTAGGTTTGTTTCTCTACATGATGTTTTTCAATCTATTGGGTACTATAGTTTGCAGTTTTTTATTCGTCCCTCTTGCCATGGGAGAGGGCGAATTCCGGATCAAGTATTCAGCACTGGCTGTAACCGAACTAACTACGGTCGGAGATAATCTTGAAGCTCAAGAATTAAATCTTTGGAACCTTAACTATGGTGACTGGGAATGGTTATATGGGAACGTTTTACAACAATGGTGTGAGAACTTCAAGATTTGGTTCATATGACGTCCTTGACCTTGTCTTCACAGGTCCTGATGAGGAAGAACTAGTAAGCGTTTATCGGAATGATACTGGAGCAAATTTGGGATTTCTAAGTTTTGCACCGACACTTAGTCTATACAATGACAGGATCACAGGAGCAAAGCTTGTTCGTACTAGATATGATCGAAATTTGGTCTCACGTTTTGCGATCGTGAACAATGAATTAACAGTGACGCACTTTACTACCAGTGAACCTATTGTCAATGCAAACTTCACGGCTTGTTACGCCGATCCAGGAATAAGTCCACCTTCTTCCGTCAAACAATATTATTTGCTTCTCAATCAAGACAGTTTTGTTAGATCTTATCACTGCCAACGAGTCTCTATTCAAATGGAGTTCCTTGACTCACCAGCAGCACCTGAGTCCACATCCACTTGGACTGGCACTTTCACCACCTTCACTACTGATGCTGATGGAAGTACCATCGCAGTTGTGCCATCTTCTACGATCGACTCCACATCCACTTGGACCGGTACGTTCACCACCTTCACTACTGATGCTGATGGAAGTACTATCGCAGTTGTGCCATCGTCCACTATCGACTCCACATCCACTTGGACCGGTACGTTCACCACCTTCACAACTGATGCTGATGGAAGTACTATCGCAGTTGTGCCATCGTCCACTATCGACTCCACATCTACTTGGACCGGTGCGTTCACCACCTTCACTACTGATGCTGATGGAAGTACCATCGCAGTTGTGCCATCGTCGACTATTGATGATCACTTTGCGTCAACTGAAACTGTTTTGACAAACACTGCTGTCTCAACTACCGTAATTACCGTGACCAGTTGTGGCATCAGCAAGTGTACTAAGACTACGGCACTAACAGGGCTGACCCAGAGAACTTTCACAGTTGATGGCGCAACTACTGTCGTGACTACCTACTGTCCTTTGCCAACTGGCATTGCCACTGTGAAGACTACAACTGTCAGTGGGAATGAAGTTGTACAAACAATCCATGACGTAAAACACAGCCAAGCCGAGCCTGATGTTCATCCATCGACTGTTACGATCACAAGAAAGGTATGTGACGCCCAAACTTGCACACAAGCTACTATTGTCACCGGAGAAGTTCTGCAAACTACCACTGTTGCGGACTCTGGTTCTACAACTGTCTTTCCAAAGTACGTTCCGGTAAGCACCCATGAACCAACAGTTGAACTGAGTACTCTTCAAACAGTACTGGAGTCATCCGGTGTGGCCGAAAGCAGCATTCACGTGTCCGAAACAGAAGCCCACAGTACATCTGTCACCGTCTCCCAAACCCCTTCAACGGTTTCTTTGCAAACTGGAGAAGCAAATACCCTGAGGTGGTCCCTACTATGAAAAAAGGTCACCAAATACTAAGACAGAATAATGCATCTCACAAAAAAATTACAGTACCTGAGTTTCGCGTATGGTCTCCCACTACACTACTCGGTCAGGCTCTTAGCAGCTTAACTACGGTTGATCGGACGGGAAACAGTGCTTTCTGCTAAATATGGCCGAGGCAGCAGATTTCAATATTGCTGGACCATTACTAAAAGTAATCCGCCATCTTCATAGACTCCCCTCTGATCAAATGTAACGACAATTTGTAGACATCTTCCAACTGAAAGAACTGGAGGCCATCAGAGCAATTTTTAGAACTTCTAAAGTGCGATGTAATTTCAAACCCAACGAATGTGGATCAAAGAAAGGGCTTAAATAGTGCCCTCAATATTTTCCTGAACTTTGGCAGAATCTTGCTTATCCCTATCCATTCCAGCACAGGCTGTTGACCTGCAACTCGCCTTGGCTTGTGAAATACACTAGAAACAAAAGAGCTTTTTGGCGATCACACCAAATAAACACTAAGATCGCAATGCCGTAGATGCTACTCCAAAGAGATCAACGGTTATTCCAACCAGATCAAAACAACAATAAATAATGCATTTCTCTTTTCAAATACTTAGCCTAATACCTTAGCTACTAGCTTTAGAGTGGAATCAATAGAACTTGTACTCATTTGCTGGGTTGCATCCTATGACAGCATAGAAATGTAAGAATGAGCAAGGCGTCAACTGAGCTTTTACAAGGTTCAAACATCGCAAGGTATTTACATTCAACATACTCGTAATCAGCTTTTGAAGTCTTGTCCGTAGCTGTTCTCGTCGTGCCCTACAATTTCATTTTGATCGGTCTAATCCTCATACTTATTCATCGAGCTTGGACAATCGCCCGTTATTGGAAATAGTTGGATTAGTCGGACTAGGGAACACCAGAGATTCAACTACAAGCAACAGTATTTTCCAAATTACAATTTATGATTCTAAACAACACCGGTTAAAGTGATTCCAAACATGAAAAATAGGCAGTCGCAGACTACTGCCACTATTTTAAAATTTTGCTGCCATTACCGTAAATACCTTACCAATGAGCTCCAGCAAATGTCCAATCCCGCTGGACACAACATACCCGCAACAATGTAGACAATCCTAATCAATCCTTGAGGCTTTGCTAAAATTTGGTTCGCCACCCTAAGTCTTAAGAAAATAAAAGGTCACTTCAGATTTCACTAGACGAATTTCTCTTACCCGAATGGTCTGATGACTATTTGATTTAGCCATTTTTCAAAAGTCGCTTTGAGAAATTTTGTTGCCCAGGGGTATCTAACAGTCATATCTTTGTGATCTTCCAGGGTTGAGAATTAGACCAGTTCCTTCAGCTCACTTCGATCATTGTCAGAGGAAGAAAAAAAACCATGTAATCGATGAAGATGTTCAGTTCACGAGTTTTCAGACGCAATAGGTTCTTTATACTATTAAAGGTGATAAACAGTATGTTACGCATGTACAAGAACTGCATCATGCATCATGCAACAAGTTATCCGCATGCATCGCCCTTAAACATCTGGCGCTTAATCGCCTAATCGCGACGTTATAATACCGTGTCGAGAAATCTGCCAACCAACACCCTGAACTATGCATTCCACCACTTCTTTTTGTCAGAGGAAACATAACTGGCACCATTTCAGATAATCCTCCATTTTGTCCAGCTTTTCCACACGAATCAGACTCTCAGAATAATTGGCGAAAAACTCTTTGTTTCTGTCGTGAAGTTTCCAGGCTAAAACATGTTCGCATAATTTGGAGCTAGATTGATCCAAAAGTTCAATGAAAGTAGGACAGGAACAGAAGTAACCATCCTTTTCAATTCTATAGTGGCATTCGCCGCCACTGGACGTCTTTGGGGAATCCTTCACAACAAAGAATATCGCATTTTGGTACTGGATCTCGTACACAGAACGCGTCTCCAATAGCTCAAGACCTCTGTAGAAGGTTTTTGGATATAATGCTGCCAGGGCAACCGATTTGGCTTCATCAACCTTTATAGAGGCCAGTTCACTTCCGCGGCCCGATTGGAACAAACCTTCCATCAACTGGTTGGCTAACTGGTTGAACTCTCTCTTCTTTTCCAGTTCATCCTTCTCCATCTACAAATCGAATAAGGAGAAATTTGCTTTGGGTTGTAAAAATACATTACATAATGGTCACGTGACAGGATATCTCTCTCTATTCATTCTATATAATCAACCAGTTTAATATGGATAATCAACCAGTTATAATATGGGCCTCACAAACTCTGCCCCAAATTTTCACTCCCTCCGTCATTTCTTCTTCGGTAAGATAGCTGAGGCATAAACGAACCGAATGAAGTCCCCAGTGTCTGCAATCACCTTCTACTTCACATTTATCTCCACTGGCAAGCAAGACATCGTAATTTGCACTCAAATCTTTGACAATTGAGCGGGTGTCATACTCGTCTGGCAGTGTTACCCACATAAAATACCCTCCATTGCCTCCTGTATAGGTTGTGCCTTTCGGCAGATATGTGTCTAATAAATGCTTCAACGTATTGGCTCGTTGTTGATAAACCCCATTTAGATGATGAATTATTTTGTCTATTGTTCCTGTAGTTATCAAGTCTGCTACCAGGAAAGATGACATTTGGCCAGCAGCACCTCCCGATTTTACAAAACCTCCCTGCGATAATATTTCCGTCAGTTGTGGGGATGCGGTCTCCTGCCAACCTACTCTTAGACCTGGCCCAACGAGTTTACTGAAAGTACAATTGGCTACTGTGTTCCCGTATAGAGATGTGCGAGTAGCTCTATCAATTGTGGATAGTCTTGGCAAAAGCTCACTGCCATCGTATCTCAAGTAATCATAGACGTCGTCAGATATCAACAGCACGTCGTACTTTCTGGCTAGTTCCACTAGGGCCTCTCTGTGTTCATAGTCCAAAACTCCTCCCTTCGGGTTACTGAACGTGGGGATCAGATACATGGCAAAACGGTAAAACTTTCTGGGAGCACGAGAAGGATCTGCTGCACCTTCGACTCTGTCGCTCATGATGTCATGATCAATTGGGATTTTTTCATCTGGATCAGTATACTTGAGCAGCAAACGTTCCAACTCTTCCAAGTCAATTTGCCCTTGATCATCTTCTTCAATTGCAGTTAACTTACCACCAAGGCCAGCATCAATGAGCAAACTGTTAACGAGGAAATATGTTGGAGTCACAACGAAGACCTGTTTTGTCACTTTCGGGTGGGTGCATTGGTTCAAAATAGTAGTGGCACCAGATGATGCCCCGCCTGTGATATTGATTACATTCACATCAGTTTCTGAGAAGGGATATGACGACTTTTTGAACCATGAATCGTTCCATTTGGCTATAATCTCTCGAATATCGGTATTTCCAAAGTCGTTCCCATACTCGAGAGGGCCTCGGTTATCTGACCCGTCAAACTCGTAAAGATCGGGTCTCTCTTGGAACTTCCTCATGACACGGACCGAAGCCTCGGCAATTTCACCATATGGCAGTAACGAAGAAGTTGGGTGCCCACGGAAAAAGTTAATTGGGGTTTTCATTGATTGACGTGAGTGAAATTAACGAGAAAGAGTGGAGAAATGCTCTGTCCGTAGAAAAGGTCCATGAGAGACTGCCATTCGCGAAAGGAAATGGTGAAGTCACTTGATGGGACTCTAAGCATTAATCAGACTTCATGCGTTGCAGCCGTCTCTGTACCCCAAGTGGAATCCTTGGCTGCTCGATCTTTTAACCTCTGCAGGTGGAACTCAACTGGAGAGCCCTCTAATTCGCCAGAGACCAGATGGTAAAGTCTTGGACTCAGTGGAACACAGCTGAACAGTGTTTCGAGGCACTCTATAACTCTATCCTTATCTCCAACTGATAAGAGTGCTTTGAGGTGATAAAAACAAACTTCCTCATCTTTCTCAACGTCTTTGGTGTGTGCGTACCACTGGTCAAGTAAGTCCAACGCAGCACCGCCTTTATGCTGGTTTATTAGTGCGATGACGAGACTCAGCAGTAACGGTCGACATATTTCTTCTCTCTTCGAATTGTAGATTAAATTGGCAATTTTTGAAGAATCATCCAGGATATCTGTGTTTGCTAACTGTGTTTGAAGGTTGGGCAGTTCAACTGCACGGATGTTCATATCGTTGAGTTCAAGCTTGTAGAAGAGGTAGTTGGCACTAGTTGTGCCACACCGTAGCACATCTGCCTCAAAAAGGGATAAACCAAGTAGTCTTCTCCAATCGTACGAGGCTAAAAGAACAGGATTCTGTAAATGCAGAAATCTTTTCACTCGTAATATAAGCTTGTTGGCTCCGTACTCAGAGGCCAGATAGACAATGCTTTTGAGAACATTCTCGCCCAAAAAGACAGACCTTCGGGATCGAACTATATACTTTAGCCACCATTTCTCCACCAAATCGATCCTTCCGTGCTCTAGAGCCTGAGTCAAAAGCAGTCTTATCAGCTGTGAGTTAATGCGTAGATATGAAGTTCCTTCAATCAGTCTTATCATGTAAACCAGGGGATCCAGAAGCCCTTGACGGGCTACATGATAACAATAGTTGTCCAATGTAAATCGGTTTAAGGGTATATTTTCATGGATGCAGTTATCAACCAAAATGAATGCGTGTCGATAATGGTTCTGAATGGTTAGTGCGTGCAATAAAACGCTGGATATCAATGACGTTCTAGGAAGAGCTAGCAGAAAGTTTGTTAATTCCAGACCTAAAGCTTCTTCCTCTTCTATTAATCTTGTAGTTGTGTTCAAAAGTTCCTGCTGGACGTTCAATTCTGCGTCAATATCAGCTCCTGACTGTTCGGACAATTTCGACAGAATATGCTTAAACAACTCCAGTTTCTGCTGCAACGGCCGTTCGTATTTTTCAATGATCTTAATCAACAGTAGAAGCGAATCATTGTCCAGCTGATAAAAATCACTCTGAAATACCGCCTTGGACAGCCGATCAGACAAGTCATACTCTTCCAGCACCAGCAAGTTCACTAGCAACTGACTGATCCCTGAACTGTCTACCGTCGAAAGTTGCAGAACAGAGCTGTCGGGTGAGGAGAACAAATTGATGTAATCTTGGGCTGATTGTTTCAAATGCATGATGCTTGATTGAGTGCCCATCTGGACGTTCAAACTCCTGACAAAATACCTGCTAGACAAATGCCTACCGTCCACGGTCCAGCGGGCTATTCGTCTAAGCATCACAGGAAAGACAGAAGCCAACAAAGGGTGTACTTCTGGGGTCGTTTGATGAAGTTCCCTTGAGAAATGTAAGGCGAGATGGATCATTTTTGGATCCCAACACCATTTTCCACTCGTCTTCCAACATCATCTACCAAGACTTTTCACTTCTCCAACTAGAGCAAATGTTTCCTAGGATTCTGAAGTCCGGGTCCAGACCCTTTGCCCTGATTCACTCAGCGCCCAAATTTTCAGCTCTGCGTGCTACTTCTCCTCTTGTGGGTGCTAGGTTCAACTCTTCGTCCAGTTCTGCTCCAATTGATGAGATATCTACAAAGCTGCAATCTTTCCCCGAGGCTGCCAACACTTTGACAGATACAGTGACTACGCTTACACATGATCAGCTGGGATACTTGAGCTCTGTTGGCATGGCTCAAAGCTGGTGGTGGCCTCCAGATGTTCTAGAACGCACCTTGGAATACGTACATGTCTATTCCGGATTACCATGGTGGGGTACCATCGTGGCTACTACTATTGCCATCAGAGTAGTCATGTTCCCACTGTTCGTCAAAAGTTCTGATACTATGGCTCGTTCCGCAAAGGCCAAACCAGAGATGGACGAGTGTATGAAGGTTATCCGAGATGCCCAGACCGTCGGTGAACGTCAGAAGGCTGCTTTGATGAGGAAGCAGATCACTGCCAAACATGGAATCAAGTACAGATATATGATGGCCCCATTCCTACAATTTCCCATTGCCATTGGATTTTTCACTGCCCTCCGTCACATGGCTCTTCTGCCGGTCGATGGATTCTCCACCCAAGGAGCTTATTGGTTCCCAGACTTGTCTGCAGCGGATCCATACTTGGGATTGCAGTTAATTTCTGCTGCTACTTTTATGACGTCTATGAAGCTTGGGGGAGAAACAGGTGCTTCCAACTTTTCACCCGGTACTCAAAAACTGTTAACATACGTTCTTCCCACAATCTCTATTCCTTTTACCATGAACCTATCCTCGGGCGTAGTCCTCTACTTTGCAACTAATGCTGCCTGTTCGTTTGTCCAGAGTGCGTTGCTAAGAAACAAGGCTTTCCGTAAGATTGCCGGATTGCAGGAAATTGTTCCCAGAGTGAAGAAGCCAGGTGAGGAGGCTGAAGGTATGTTTGATGGTATCAAGAAGTTTGCGCAAGAGACGAAGAAGAGTGCTGAGTCCAAGGCAGCCCAAGCAGCAGCTCTGGAAGAGGCTTTGAAGGTTCGTAAGGCTCGTTCCAAGACAGGAGAGGTGATTATCCGTAAAAGAAAGTCCAAGAAGTCTTAAGAGGCACTCTACCTCCCCAGAATTTCCTGTACATATATAAATAAGTTTTAAATCTATAATTATAGCTTTGGTTCATCTCCAAATCTGTATATACCCCATCCCAAGGAAAATGTCTCATTGTTGTACAGTTCTTCCACCTCCTCTTTCTCCCCAGCTCCCCCGGCCACAACCAGTGGAAGGAAATGTTCTGCAGTAGGGTGAGACTTGTGGAACAGTTTCTTTGATTCGTCGTTGGTCAGGATGGTTTTGAAACCTTGGAGTTCGCTAGGCTTCTTGAACAAGTTTCTTAAGACTTCATTGAAGCCAAAGGCGTAAGGAACGACCTGTTTAGGATATTGCATTGAGGCCCCAATGTCACCCAAGTTATGAACGGACATTCCAGAACAGACAACCACACCGTTCTTATCCCTAAAAGTCCTCAATATTTGGCCTAATTTGAACTGTAAATCAAAGTCGTCAGATCCTGCCAACGAAACTTGAACCAACGGGAAGGGCACATCTAGAGTTCCGGAATCGGGTACATTTGGCTCGGTGAAAGCGGGTTTGAATGGTACCCATACGCCGTGATCGATGCCTCTTTGGGTCAGTTTGGCCTTTATGCCGTTTTCTGTCAGTGTCTGTTTTATTGTGTGAGCCAAATCCATAGAGGACAGAGAATGGAATTGCTCTTTGTACATATGACTAGGAAACCCGTAGAAGTCGTATATCAGTTCATTTTCCAAAGCGTCCAGTTTATTGTCCAGCTGAAGAAGGTTGGGGACTGCAATCTCTACGGTGTCTTTCAAGTTGGACTGCCAATGGGCCGAAACGACAACGAGAAAGTCCGGATTTAGAGTATTCCTGATGTAGTTTCCGATGGATTTAGTTTTGTTAAAGGCCCCGGCATCTCCACCAAAGTCTGCCTTAGGATACATGAAAGTGGGCCCTCCATGGCTTAAAAAGAAGACTGGGGTTTTGTAATCTTTTTGGACTAAATCGAAGGAAGTGTGACGTTTTGTCATTGCAGTTCTCACAGGTTGAGTTGAAGTCGGAAAAAATGAGATTATTTTGTTTGAAAACAGGGACATACACAGTGTTACTAGAGCAAGTATAATGTAGACCGTGTTCATAACTCAATTACCCTTCTGAGTGGCAAAGGCCGTCTTTTATCAGCACGACACAGGAACACAAAAACACACCACTCCACTCGACAGATTCAAGGATGAGTAAGAGATTATTAAGTGCATATTGACACATTACGTAAGATTACCTCAAACGGGATTACTCTGGCCCTTGGAAAATGCAGACAGTTCGATCAATAAATAAGGGTTGTGTATTATACAGGAGTATTTGAATATCTAAGCAATGGACTGTAGAGTTTTGGCAATTTGATCGGCAGAAAATCCCTCCAGGTTGGTCTTGACTTCATTGCCCTTTTCCAGTCTGGCGGTGACACTTGGTGGAATTCCGTAGGCTTCCCTGATTAGAATGGGCAAGGTTGGGTTTGCCTTTTTGATAGCTGGGTATGTTTTGGTCAAGAAGGATCTGTTGTGTTAGTCTTTTAGTTTACGGGAATATTTGTACTGGCTCGTAAAGGCGTGAAATTGGCACCAAATGCCGGCCGAACTTGGCTTAAAAACTTACCTTAAAGGAACAGAAGCCTCACCAGTCTGGGACAGGAAGAATCTGAGCTCCTTGACGACTTTTGGGAAAACAAACTTGGAAGACATGGATATCTATAGCTTGATGCGTTTGATGCTGATTGAAAATGTCGCTATTGGGTAAGCACGATCAGAGAGTACACGACCTTGATTTGGAGGTGAGAAGTCTGGGAGTGGACTGAGAGTACGGGGACGGAAAGACAGAGGCAGGATGATCTTTTGAAGCCAAAAGAGATGAATGAATGGTACCCGCTGGGTGTAGGAAATACTGGATGACTGACTTGGAGTTGGATTCCGTAATCCAGTAATTCATAGATCTGAGGGATCTTGCAGAGTAGCTTTCCAGCGTCCACCTTGGAAGGAATCAAATATTCTCCATTCAAACAGACATCAGTTTGAAGAACACGAGGGATTACTGAACGTAAGTTCAGTCATGGTAAGCTAGAAGGTAACTGAAAAATCGCAGGATACCGGAGAAAAACAAAGAGCAAAGCTCACAAGATGCTAAGGACAAGTGAAGATCAGAATCCCTCCAATGCTCACCCGCTAGTCAACCAGATACAGCAGAAGCTAGCTCTGAAAAATAAATCTATTACACTTTCATCCTCTCTAAACCACCAACCAATCAAATCATGCCAGTCTTCTCCAATTCCACGCATCGTGCTATCCGTCAGAATTTTCAGTGTTAATCGAATCGGTCATTATAGCTCCGTCTGGGGCGACAACTTGTCATCACAGAATAGCACATTTACGTGTTGAAATGGTCGAAAATCACCTCCAGTTCTGTATGCCTACAGAACTGGCTGCAACGACAATCTTGTTTGACTGAAATGACTGGAAGGTGGAAACAGAAGAAAAATAAGTAAATATTGCAAGGAAAGAAAAAATTTATTCTCCAGTCAGCTCTTCACCTTCGCGATTTCGTATTTCCATGTCTTAACAAATCTTAGGGCTTCTCTATCGCCCTTATCTGTTAGATGGCTCCAAGGTGTGTTCCACAGTGTTCCAAATTCAAGTGGAGAGACCTCGTAGAGCTATCAGGCGATCGATCAGAGTTTTCTCCGTTGTCAGTCGTAGCCCATATTGATGTGAACGCCTTTTTTGCTCAAGTTGAGCAGTTGCGATTAGGTTTATCTAAGGAAGATCCTCTGGTCTGCGTGCAGTGGTCAAGCATCATTGCCGTGTCTTATTCAGCACGGAAGTATGGGATTAACCGTATGGATACTTTGGAATCTGCTCTCAGCAAATGCGAAGGGCTGAAAGTGGGCCACACCGCAGTGTTCAGGAAGGGACATTCCGATTGGAGCTATATTGACTATCTACCAAGCCCCAAGGATCATAAAGTGTCTTTGGATCCTTATCGAAGGGAGTCGAGGAAGATAATGAGGATTTTCAAGCTTCGCTGTTCAAAAGTGGAGAAGGCTAGCGTTGACGAGAGTTTCTTGGATCTGGGTAATGTTGTATTTCAAAAACTGTTAGAATTGTTTCCCATTTTAAATAATAGTTTGGACATGTCGTTTGACGACTATTTGCCTGAGATTCCAGAAGAATTACCGCAGGGTCTCGATTTCAAAGGTGAAATTATCAGATGTCCAGAAACTGACTACCAAGACGGGCTGGTTCTGCAGGATTGGGACGATATCGTTATGTTATTAGCATCCATGGAAGCACATGATATCAGGAAACAGATCGAAAAAGCTTTAGACTACACTACTTCTTGTGGAATTGGAAGAGTTAAGACAATTGCAAAATTAGCTTCTGGACTACACAAACCTGATAACCAGACTATTATTCGTAATTGTGCAATCGATAATTTTTTGACCACTCATTTCAAGTTCACAGACTTTTGGGGTATCGGTCCAAAGACCAGTGAGATCATCAAGCAAAGACTACTTGTACCAGAAGAGGATTCGATCGGTTATATCAAGGAGAATTTTACTCAGGAAGAGCTTGAATTGAAACTAAAAGACCCCCAGCTGGCTACAAGGTTATACCAACTTGTGAGGGGACTCTATCAGGAAGCAATTAACACCAGAATTGACATCAAGTCGATGGGTTCGAACAAGAACTTCAGAGGGAAATCAGTAAACAGCGTTAAAGATTTAACTGACTGGATGCCAGTATTTGTTGGCGACCTGATTCAGCGATTGAATGAATTGGACGAAGAGCAACCGAATTGTATCCGGAGGCCCAAGACAGTTGCAGTGCATTTCTGGTCATGGAATGGATCATATTCAAAGCAATGCACTATCCCTAAGTTTATGGATCTTTCCAAGCTAAAGGAAGCCATGAGTCACGAAGCCAACCAGCTAATAAAGACTTTTGCATCAACATTCGACAATTCTCCTGTTAGCCTGTTTCCTTTGCGTAGTTTCAGTCTGAATCTGAGCAGTTTTGAGACTATCAGCTCCAAGGAGTCCATTGACAAGTTTGTTTCTTCGTCCAAAAGGAACAGAGAGGAACACATTGACTCATTATTCAAGACTCTGGGAGAGAACACCAAGATCAAACCAAAAATCGAAACTGAGGAACCTAAAAGTCCAAATATTACAACTTATCTAAAAACACGGAGCCAAGTTCAAACTGTCACCGTTGCCGCTCCGTCTGAGGATTCAGAAACATGTCCTCAGTGTGGATCTAATATTCCTCGGGAGGAATTAGTCACACACAAAGATTGGCACTATGCCATGGAACTTCAAAAACAAATGGAAACTGAATCACAGCCTAATGCCCAGCCTCACACAAATGTACATTACCCACCGACGAGTCGAAAGAAAGCCAAATTGGATAAGAACCAGACTCGTTTACCGTTCTTCAAATAACTCTTAGGCGAATCATATTTATTTTAACTTAAACCCTAATCAAGTAACCATTTCCTTTTTTGATCTCGAAAGCCTAATCTACCTTCTCCACATGCTAATCAACTTCCCCCACCGGTCAACAGCCATCTGCCTTTCTTCTGCCCTTTCACCCTTCTTCAGACTGAGTTTATCACTTAGCAAGCAGAACATCATATCTGTCAAAATTAGGGATGCCCCCGTCCGAAGAGATTAAGCTGAGAGCGGTGTCTCCGAGGCCCGATTTCAAGGCCAATTACTTAGAGTTTGCCAACGCTCCGGCAATTGTCAGAGCCAACCAGAAGGACTCTTATTTTGAAACAGTGTTACGGGACAAACTGCAGAACGTTATTCAGATCTTTAAAGGGCAAAGATTCACCCATACCCATCCAGAAGAGATCGGCGTAGCTGCAAAGGCGTTATATTTATCTCTAACAACTTTACTCGGAACCAAAACACTAGGAGAAGAATACGTTGATCTAATCTATGTCTCTAAAGATGGTAAGAGGATACCTAGGTATCTTTCAAGGGCTGGGTTCATATTTGCTTATGCCATCTTACCTTATTTTTTGACTAGGTTGTTTCGGCGATTGAAGTCCTCGTCCACACAGACAGATGAAGTGACCGAGGAAAAGATCAACAAAGAGCTTCCAATCTCATTGAGAATTGAGAAATATCTATCAAATTTGTCATATTCGAAGGTGCTGGACACCATCATGAACCTTCATATCGCAGTGTTCTATTTTTCAGGGCAATTCTATAACATCTCCAAGAGATTTTTCTCTATGAGGTACGCATTCGGTCACAAGATTAACAAGGAAAGGACACCCAACGGGAACTACGAACTACTAGGAGGACTGATTGTTCTCCAACTGGCCATGAAAAGTCTGGGTGGATTCAAAGGTTTGATAGGCTCGTTCACCGGAGACGACGAGCATGATGAGAGCAATTTGAGGGCGAACAATAAGGATATTATGTATGGAATTCCCTCAGAAGAAGAGCAGGAAGAAGCAAAGCAACAGCTAGGAATCATAGACTTATCAGATCCGAGTCAATTACCTTACATTCCAGAGTCTTCAAGACAATGCATGTTGTGTCTCTCTTACATGACCAACCCTACTGCAGCTAATTGTGGACACTGCTTCTGTTGGAGCTGTATAATAGACTGGTGCAAAGAAAGACCAGAATGTCCTCTGTGTAGGCAAAAAGTGTTGGAACAGCAATTGTTACCATTGCATTAGATCAATCTATATCCCAACTTTAAATAAAATTTGCTTCTTCTTTCTTTTATCCTTTTTGTCAGTGAGAGCAGTATCTAAGGAATTCAAGTCGACAAAGGAGGAATTCGCAGAACTGTTCAATGAAGAACTTGCGGACATAGCCGGAGAAGATCCCCATTGTCCTGGCCCATTTTCAACTGGACGAACCCTAGGGTACTTCTTGGTTGTATTTTGAGGTAATGCAGGGAATTTTTCAGGGTCCAAGCCAAATGTTTTTGGTTTAGGTTTCTGTTTGGCTCTGGCGGATTGAATACTAGGGAATGCTGTAGGAGTTGATAAAGTGCTTTTTACAGGCTTTGGAAAACGTTGCTCTGAAAGAACACCCTTCTTGTTGGCTCTAATCGGATTATTCCCCCAACCATGTGGTGTAAATAAATCTGTGTTGTTGAGAGATGGGTACTTTTGGTTGAATTCTGTCTCCCTGTCATGGGCAGCATTGAGCTGGACTAAATCAATTGCTTTGGAGGAGTTCTTGGGGTATAGTTCGGATAGGTCATATATTAGTAGGTTAATTTCTTCTGGTTTTTGAAATTTGAACAATTCGTTGTATCTTGAGAGAAGGTTCTGAGCAGTTAAATGTCCAGCATCGTAGGCTTCATTGACGGTGATAAACTCATCAAACTTCGCAGAATCATAGTGAATGTAATGACGGGCTCTTTCTTCAAGACGTGTTCTCTTGACATCATGCGCAGTAGCTTGGGTTGGGAGAGTGGATAATTGCGATCTGAATCTGTTGTTATTATGGGGGGTGGTAACACTCTTAGAATTTGAATTGCCAAACAAATTCAACGTTTTTCTGTTGCCGACCAACATCGGGTGTTCACTAATCATATGTGCTTGAAGGTCAAATTCATCTTTAAAGACCACAAACTTTTGGTCCAGACATTCTTGTACATTGCAAGGGAAATGGACCTCATTGAAATGATTGAACAGTTGGTCGTAATCTCTAAAGTATTGGGGGTTTGTCGGATCCAGTTCGTTACATACATGACACTTTTCATGTTTTTCTCTGAGATGAGCGTACAACTCGTCATCTGAGTAGAAATGCTTATTGGGACAGACCATGCATACGGGATGCCCTTTGAAACCTATTTCATCTCCTACAACTTGATGGGTTTGCAATTTCTTTTGCGTGTATAACTTTAGTTCCGAAGGAAATGCATGCTTAAAGTTGGCACATATTAAACAGAACTGTCTGTCATGAGCCTCTCTACAGTGTTGGTTAAGTTTCTTGAATGAGGCATACTCCTTTCTTTCCTTACAGGAGTTCAAGGGACAGGTTAGTTTCAGCAAATCCAGTGTAGCACTAGCAGCCTCTTCACTAGTGAATTTCATACCAAACTTGTTGTCATTCGGGACAAAAACCTGAGGTTTGTAATCGTCAAATATCGGTTTCAACTGATAGTCAGCCGTCACGATGACAGAGTCATTCTCCGAACGACATACTAAACATTGATTCTTCTTGTACAATGCCCTTTGTCGAATGGAACACATGTTACAGGTCAAATGATTACACGTGGTGATAGACCCATACACTATAGGATTGGCACAGATAATACAAGTAGTTCTCTTTTCCTCACTCTCCGTAGCATCTTCCTTGGACTGGTGTCCCTGTGTGGTATTTCGGGTCCATTTAATTTTCTCCTTTCCTGCGTCATCGGATTTGGTCTTTCTAGGAGGTCTGCCACCTCGTCTTTTGCTCGTCTCCGACATTTTTCGGGCGATGAGTCAATGTGAAATTTTGGGTGAAGGTATTATTTTCGCAAAGTTCATTGATGTTGGTAGGTGCTACCCTCGATTTCTTGGACGCTGGGAGGAGAACTATCCTGGCAGTCCTCCGGCATCGAGCCCTCCCAGTGAAGAAGTACAGGTGAACCCCCAGGATATCTGGTTCCCAGCATGAATGTCAGTGCTACTTTGAACGTTTCAAGGCTCCTCATCAGCCCGTCATTATGTTTACCTCATATGATGATCCCCACATTTAAAGATCTACCCATAACTCCCGCTTTTCCATTGATGCCTGAGAAAGGCATCAAAGCCATAGTACTAGATAAAGACAACTGTTTTGCAAAGGCTCATGACGATAAAGTCTGGCCAGACTACCAGGAGACCTGGGATGCCCTTAAGAAGCAATATCCGAAAGCAAGTCTTTTGATCGTGAGTAATAGCGCTGGAACCAACGACGATGAGGGACATAAACAGGCGTCCGAATTAGAAAAAACCACTGGGGTTACAGTCTTGAGACACTCAACCAAGAAGCCTGGTTGCTACAAAGAGATACTAGACTACTTTTATCAAAACAAAATCATAGAAACTCCCGCTCAAGTGGTCGTTGTGGGGGACCGTCTCTTCACAGATATGCTCATGGCAAATATGATGGGTTCTTGGGCTATTTGGGTGAAAAATGGAGTAGTGAAATCAGAATCTATGATCTGCAAGATCGAACGGAGATTTTACGACTACTTGACCAGCAACTCTATGAGCCCACCTACACCTGGTAAGTAATAAAAGCAAGTCAATATTCTAAATTAATCATAATAAATTATGGAGTACCTAAAGGTATGCCATCCAAGCAGAGTCTGTGTATGCCAAATTGCGTGGATTGACAGCTTGAGAAATGAGGTTCAAAACAAACTGAGTAGCAACGTTCTGACTGTTGGGAATGTGGTTCAACTGTAACACTCTCTTTGTAAGAAGTTCAACGTTGACACGGACAATTTCTCTCAATTGGTTAGTTTGGGCACTGGCTCGATGTTGTTGAGCAAACCAAGAAATCACTTCATCTCTCACGAATAGGCTCAAGTATTGTTCCATGTCAAATTCACTGTCCGATAAACTGTTTGCAATCACCAAAATATAAACAGACAGAATTCCTTCGAGACCTGCTTCACCTATAAACTTTTGAATGTTAGGTGTAAGACGGAAGGGAACCGATTCAGTGTTGTAGAAGATAGGAGCCCCTGCTTTCACTGCTGGATCCAGTGTACTGTTATTGTAGGCTGTACTATGTGTCTTTCCCGTAGCAACCTTTGTTGGCAACATCTCTGAGGTCCAAATGTTTCCTGAACCTTCGTTGATATGAATTTTTTGAGGTTGGCGACTATTAATGCACATAATGTAGGTCATGAAGATGAACGATGCGTACTGCGCAGTGAATTGTTTCCTAAACAACCAGTAATTTTCGTAATTGCTGAACTTTTCAGTATAATAGTCCTTCAGCAAAGTAGATGGTACCAAGGTGGATTGAATTGAAGCAAGTACTTCAGCCCTAACACTAACAATGTCTGGTTTAGGAAGTCTAGGATCGAATGCAGCTCGCAACTTTTGAATTGTATAGGCAAACGGTTCGTCTCTGCTCTGTCCCTTGCGGCGACAAAATTCCTCGTAAATACCCATCAGTGTTGTGTATCGTTTATCATCATTCAAAATTCTAATATGAGGTGATAACGGAACTGCGATGGGCAAAGTCAGTGAAATGTTACGGCGTCTACTTTGAACTTTTCTTGAAAGAGCATCGTCAAAGATTCTAAACAATTGGAAAATACGTTCTTCTCTGCGACAATGACGAGCAGCTGGGAATTGGACTGCAAATGGATGTAAACTTCCATCATTACCTCGAATAGTCATTCTCTTGTAGCACCCATTACTTCCTCTCACGAGATCCAGTGTTGGCAAAAACCTTTCAATCTTTATGAAATGGTTGTTGTTATCCTTATGCAGTAAATATTGTCCCGGGATTTCTATATCTTCGAACTTTTGATGATGGAATAAACTTAAATGCAGAGATACTCTCTCCAAATCAGCTTTACCATAACTTCTGTCCAGTTTCTCTTCCAGACAGTCTCTCCATTTACGTAGTTTTGAAATGTACGTTTCTAAGTTGGGGTTGCAAGCAATAATATCCTGCTCAAAAACCTCTCTGATGTTTTTTGGCAAAACAGAATCAGCAAACCTGGAAATTGATGCTTCAGTAGCAGCAGGTAGTTTAACTTCTTCTCTGGGGTTAGCGACACGGTTCATTTGTTGGACTCCATCGTTGTACAGAACAATAACCAACCGATATGCGTCTTCATCTGCATTGCATTTGAATCTTTGATTAAGTTGATCAACCAATGACTCTAATGATAGGGCCAATAATGGATATGCTGTTTTGAGAATTCCCATAATTTCCTCCACATCTTGCCATGGTTGACGAGAATCTGTAGCGGGTATTTCTGAAGGATGTTTCTGTGAACTTTCGCCATTCTCTTGCGATTGGACCTGCGGGGACGCCTGGGTTGTTGTTGGTCTGGAAGGCTGAGGTGAACCTTGCTCTTCCTTGGGAGGAATGCTTGGTTTGCTATCTGATTCGGCAGTTTGCCCTGAAGTCTCTGTTCGAGTCTGTGGTTGGGGTGTGTTGGTATTCTTTGAAACACTATCCGTCGTATCTTGTTTATTGGAATTCTGCTCTTCAGCTCTGTTAGCTGCCATAGCTTGCCTCTGAATTGCTTGGTAATCCTCTTTAGTGGTCCTAAGTTGAAAATGCAATGACTGAGGATAGCTCTTTGCAATCTGAATCAGAATATGACGGACAATCTTAGCTTCCTTATGGGAAAGAGAAGTTAACAATTGTGGTACAAATGTGATCCAATACCAAACAGGTGACTCTCCATGATGGTCCTCAAAAGTTTTAGCTAGGGAACCAGAGGCATCATCCAAACTAATCAACCAAAGAATACGACACAACAACTTACGAGTTTTTCCATCCTTGTATAAACCAGCAGCCTGCAAATAGCAACTGATGGCGTTCTTAGCATGGAAAATCTCCTCCGGATTCTCTTTGAAACGGCGATCGTTGAAGAATCCCCACTCAGCCCAAGCTTTAGGTAAGTTCAGGTCAATTTGTACAGCAGTTGCAAAAGCCTGGTTTGCCTCATCCTTTGCATTTAACTTAGCTAAGAACATACCCTTCAGCGTGAAGAACTCTGCTTTTTGTTGAGTAGCAAAGTATACCAAATTAGTGTTGCTGATAACATCTAAACCAGTGTTTAATTCAGAACTATTCTGATAATGACATTTAGCCTGTTCTCTAAGCTTCAAGAAAGCCTCTTGGATTTCGATGTTAGGAAGAGTGTAAATCTTGGTCAACTGATTGATACAAACTTCGGGCATTTCATGTTTTCTTGCCACATGTGCAAACCTGTTTATGACCCAAGCCATCTCATGGTAGCCTCTATAAGCATAAGAATTTCCGTTATTCGTACCGTTTGACTGCTGTAAAACAGGTACAAATGGCATATATACTCGGTTGATTACACCAAAGACATGTTGACGCCAGGTCACAAGGTCATTCCATATGTTGATATCATCCCAAACATTAGGCAAACGTTCTCTCCATGCTTGCAGAACACGTTTCAATTCTTGAGACTTGACATCCAAATTTTGAGCATTGGTAGTGACTAGGCTGCTGTAAACTTGGCTGGCTTCCATAAGTTCCACATATTGTTGGAAGGTATGCAGGAGACCAATATGAGCTCTTGTAACTCTTTGTGGAAGGGCATTCCATTTTCTCAACGTCAATTGGATACCCTCATCGCATAGTCTAGATACATCTTGTAAAGTATCTTTTTGTTGAGAGAATCCTTGAAGAGCCAAGAAAGTCTGAAATATCTGCCTTCTTGGAGTAGGTATATCCATAACTGTTTTTACTGATTGCTCTAAAGGCTCTCTGTCTGCAATCCAGTCTGCTCCTCTCCATCCACACTCTAATAAGAGATCCGTGAAACCCTCGTGTTTAGCCAACTCAGTAAGAATCTCCCAGTGTTGTAACTTTTCAGCACAGTAGATCCAATGATCTTCCCATAAAGAGTATTCTGACTCTCCAAAGGGAAAAACACCACTGCGTGCTTTGATCTGAGCTGCCTCATAAAGCTGTAGAGCTTTATCCCATATACCAATCTGTTCATAAGAAAGTGCGGCGTTCGTCTCAAAGTATTTTGCCCTTCTTCTCCATGTACCATAAAACATGTCGTCTTCTTGCAGCGACATGTACACTTCCAAGAGAGCATCTTGATTGGCGTCTGAAATTTTCTGATTATCAATTCCTTGGCCTTCACTTAGTTCCTCCAAAAGCTTAATAGCACCATACCAGGCATTGTAATTGGATCCCAAGTATTTGACCAGATGAGGAGGTAAGTGTAATCCGGGACATTTTCCAACACCGTCCAGCAACGACTTGATTACGTTAGGACGAGCATCCTGCTGTCTAATATGGAAATCCTTGAACAGAAGTTTTACCAGAGCACGAGTGAATTCCAGTTCATAGCGGCTCTCAATAGCACTATAAGCAACAGGAAAAACGACTACCCACGCATTGTGAATAGTTTCTGCACTTTGATAAGAGATGTCAATCAAAGGATTGAGGATGTCACCTGCAGTTAAGCTTCTCACAGAATCCAAGAACTTATTATGCTTGGCAACAAAGTCGATTATATTCTGTGGTGCTTTTTCAACTGGAGATTTTTCTTTAGCTAATCCCTCTGTGATACTTTGAAGAGGAGATAGTGTGTTTTCTTCTGGTGAAAGACGAATCGGACTGTCCAGATGAAAAGAACCATAAAGTAGCTGTAAAGCTTGGTTTAGCCAAGGATAGTCAGAGAGATACTCCCAGTTCTGATCCTTAATGATGTAGAATAGTCTCTTGTCAATATCGAGCTCCAAACTGTCACTTAAAATTGCCATAAGCTTCTTTCTGATAGAGACATCAGAGAGCCTCGTTCCAAACAAGAAGGCGGTTTCCATTCGAGCCGTTAATTCGGTATGAGCAAGTTCCTTGCTCTCAAATATATCTACGATAACTTGATTGAACTTTTTAGACAGTTCAGGTTCCCCTCTCAAATCAAAAATCATCATCTTACCCAGTATACCGGCTTTCTCCTTGGTTGTTGGGTAAAAGTCTGTCTTGAAGATCCATTCTGTGACAATATTTATCACTTTAAGGAGCATATCTTTATCCACAGATCTGTCGATCAGCTGAGCTAATAACGACAAGAAAACACGCCGTTGATCATCCAAGCTTGAAATACGTGCAGCACATAGATTCAAAATTTTTTCCAAAAGGTTAGTAGTAACCTTGGCTTCAAACTCGATGTTGGCAAAATCTCCAGACTGTGGCTGGTTTCCTTGCAAAGATATTGCAATATGATCACGGCATAGCTTATTAAATGTTCTCATGATTGAGGGCAATAAACTGTCCAAGGCGTTTGGTCTGTAAAGTGATAAAGTCCAACATAAAGATACGCCCGCAGCCACAGAAGTCATGTTGGACAGGTCCTCACCGATAATATTAACAATGAGAGAAATGAAGTTGGTGACCTCTTCTGGTTCTTCTTCTTCAGAGCCTTGTGTTTCTTTATTTATCGCCTCTAGTATGATACCCAGGACTTTTTGAAGAATTTCTTGTATGTCTTGATTATCAGATCGCAGACATTTCTCTAACAACTTTTGCAGGTAGCTTACATTCTCTATGATCCACGTTGATGGTTTCCACTTCAGAGCAACTGCGAGAACCTCTAAAGCATTCAGACAGTATCCTAGTAAACTTGGCTGGTTTAAATCTGATGACATTAGGAAACGCTCAAAGAACTGAAGTTTAACCGTCACTTCAGACCAGTATTTTGGACCAAGTAATTCGTAAAGAATGTTCAAAGCACGCTTGCCCAATTCATTCTCTGAGGGACGCTGAGTACTGATACAGATGTATCTGATCAGGAAAGTTACACAGGCCTCCCGCTGGGCGAAAGAGACTTCGTAGTCTTCAGATGTCAAAATGTTAGACGAATCAGTATCATCATCAGCGATCTGGTCTTCTGATTTAGAATTCTCCTTGATGTCTTCCTTAGTTTCTTCTTTAACATCAATATCCATTTGGTCTTCACCGATGGATTTTTCTTTTTCAGCCTCTTCTACAGTTTCTAATTTTTCAAACTTAGGAGGTTTTGTTTCCCATTTCAAAATCAACTCAGCCAAGTCAATAGCCAGTTGTTGGTTTTCCAAAGATGTATTCGACATTACAGTTAATTTTCCCATAGCAGTGATAATATTTGGGATGAAATGATCCCTCGCTGGGTAAAATAAATCTGGAAACTTCACAATCAGTTGATAAATGTTGGCCACCTGCGTGATATTAAATCCATCCTCCGATAGAACCCTACGCGGCCATTTGAGCCAGTCTAGCTCTGAGTTCGTCCTCTCTGATAAAACAGGAGCGAGCAATTCCAGAGCTTGTTTAACCAGATATCTGGTATCTATCTGGTGACAACGTAACAATGCAACAAAGATACGAGTAGTCAGCTCAGAGGGAGTATCAAAGCGGGAAATAAAGTACGCCGTTACCACATATGCTGCCTGTTTACTGGTATTATCATCAAGTTTGATAAAGTTCCAGCTAAATTTGATGATATCTTTGCGCATATCGGTTAGGGCAGTGGGGGCACCTTTTATCAAAAGAGCGGTTAGTTGCATTAACTCTAAACGGTAACGGTCTTCCAAATTTGAGGTATAGTCGTCAACTAAAGGCCCAGTGGCTTTCCAAATATCGGAATCAAACGATTTCAACCAAGCTGGGAGTTCGTTGTTCTCAGTCTGGCTTAGTCTGGATAAATCTCCGTGCACCTCAGATTCATAGATACAAATTGGAAGAAAGATTCTTTTGTAAAGGTAAACCCGAGCATCTAAGGAGCTGAGTTGTGGTGTCATTTTAATGATGGCATCCAATGTCTGTTGCACAGTTGAGACATCTTTGCACTTGACAACTTCGTTGAAAATGAAATCATCAAACTCTAAAACAAACGGAAGGCCTTCCTTCGAAATTTTATCAATGAAATTGAAAACTTTCTCATGGCCCAAAGGATGCGATCTGAAGTACTCAATGTATAATAATTGCAGTTTTTCGAACCCTTGGTCAACTTGAAAATATAACGGAGAAACAACATTTGAAGACCGCTTCAATGTCAAACATACAGACCCTGCGTCGAGTAATTCGCCTAAAAGTTCTTCTTTGTCTTTGATCCATTCTTTGTCACTGGCAGCAAGAGATTCACATAGGTCAACTAGATTAGAAAAGCGAACACACTTTTCCTCTGCAGAGCCATCATGGTGTAGTAATCCACTCACTCTTGAAACGTTTTCCAGTACTTTTGCACGTAATGCGGAGCAACTATCTAAGCCAACGAAGTAAACAAATCTGGTAGTAATTTCACGTTTGCTAAATTCATTAAAAAAATACTCAAACGATTCATCAGGAAAACGATCCAAAAATTTGGCCAAAGGTTCTCTAAACGGAGAATACTGACATCGATGCAAATTATTTTCAAGATACAATAGAGCGTTCATCAGATCATTCATAAATTTGTGTGCAGTTGGTGGAAGAAGATGAAAGACATCTAATATAGCAACTATGATCTGGACGGTAGAATTATTCTCCAAGTCTTGACTTCCAAGTTGTTGAAGAGTTCGGGGTTGAGCCCAAGCCAATAAATGATCCAACAACTTACTTCCGATTCCAACTTTAAAGTATGAGATAAACAACTTCAGTAAACCCGATAGAGCCTCAAGAGATGCGACAGTTAATTTCTTATGGTCTGATAGGTTCATCAACATTGGACGAAGACCGTTTTGTAGCAACTCTTTCGGAAGTTTCATTTTCAAGTCAATGACAGCTTTTAGTCCACCATGGGCTGCTCTAATAATTTCAATGGATCTTCCGCATAATGATTTGAAAAAAACGACAAGAATTTTGACTCTAATATTAGACCTTTGTTGGGCAGCTGCAAATTCGGGTTTCGTAATGGCCAATGATAAGAGTTGAATGCAAACTACTCTTAACCGGACTAACTGTTCGGAAGTCTTGTGCTCAGATATTCTATGAGCGCTGACTAATGACTCATCTTCAGCATCAACCAACGCAAGAGCTTCCTGAACAAGTCTATTCAGCTCTTCATTGTACTCCAGAAAACTGTTTTCCAAACCCATACAAAAGGTTATTGCATCAATGTTTCCAATTTGCATCTGGAAGGGTAGTGCTCGCAATGGCTTACCAAAGATCGGAGCCAATAATATATGTTTGCAGGGTGAGATCATTGTGGCAATTGGAACCTGGGTGGTTTCTGACAAGGTTCTCAAAGCCTCCTGGGCTGTTACTCTAACTATTTCATTAGCGTTAGGAAGATCCACAATCAAAGAGCTCACCAGGTTTTGAAAAACGCTTGAAAATACATCGTTTCTAGTCAATTCTTTATTCCACTCCTTCAACGAGTTAAGTATCAATCTCTTGGCTGTGTTAGTCACCTCACACGGTAATTCTGGAGCTGTATCTCTCAACACATAAAATAAAGCTCTAACTATTTCCAACTGACGCGCATTGAAGTATTTCATCGGAATATCCAAGGAGTTCAACATCATTTCTAATCCAATGCAGCCAGCTAGCTTCTTATGATACGGTTCTTCAAAACAACAATGGATAAACTTGGAACACATAACATTTATTGGCGCAAATTTGAGAGCACAATCGATATTTCCAAACAGTTCAACACAGGAGTCATATATCAGTTGAACACTTTCCAAACCCATGGAGCGAACAGCAGAGTTGTCAGAACTAAGTGCGTAGATAATGGCATCGAAGATACAGTTCTCGTTCAAAAACAGGTTTCCTTCATGGTTATCCACCGAAAACTTTCTAACAAACTTCCTTTTATCTATTACCATCTTGTTGAAGTAAAGCAATATAAAGTGATTACAAGTCCCCCTGATTAAAGCTTTGCTTTCCTCGCGTACCTCTTGAAGAGAAACAGCATAGAAAATGCTCTCCAGAAGCTTAACTAAAAGCTCCATTTGACTGTCATACTTGGCTATATCTTTTACCGGGAAATGATGCAATTTGTTTAGTGGTTCATCAGGTGCAATTGTGTCTTCCAAGATAATATCCATGGATTCTTTCAATCTATTGGCATAATCATCTGGCAGTTGTGTGGCTCCCATGAATAGTTGAAAAATTCCACTGATGTATTTGAAACTGTTTATCCTATAATGAATCCTTGGACGGGGATCGGTCAGTAGAGAAAATGCAGCAGAAAGGCCGGGAGTGATCGAAATTGGAACCTCGTTTGGAAGACCATGTATTTTGAACATAGCTTCCACGTTTTGAAATAATTCAGAGTCAGTTTTCAGATTGTCAACAGGTTTAATGAACGTACGGTTTCTGCCTCCAAGTTTTCCCAAAATTCTTAAGGTAGTATGTGAGTGTTGGTGGTAGTATGGCAACGGCTTCAAGTGTTTGCTTAAAGCTTCCATGACATCGTCAATAACTGGTTCAATGATGGGGTCAAAGTATTCAGCAGTTAAATTATCGACACATAGTTCCAATGTTCTTAGACCTTGACTGACAGACTCTTGGGATCCATTTAACGCATACACCAGTGGTTTCATTAAGTAGCTGAGATGGGGAACCAGCACACTCAATCTGACAGGCACCGTCAAGCAAAGTTCAACGTAGATATCTCGCTCCTGTGGTCTTCTAGCTTCATGGATAAGCTTGCTCAAACTCTCCAAAAGTACCTGTAGGAGTGGCATAATCTCTTTATACAAGTTTTCAAAACGACCACCTCCTATGCTTCTGAATAGCGTTCTGATTAAGTAGAAGTATACAAGTGGCTCTTTAGCAGTGGTGGAAAGCTTTAGAGATTTTAAGATCAGCTCATTTAAATGTGGTAGTATGACACTTTCATTGGCTGCTGGGAACAAACTTACAGACATGAAGCACAGCTTAAACAGTCTGATCAAAATATTTGACTTGATAATGTTGACTTCACCTAAATCTACCAGTTTGGATTTTAGAAAGGTGATTAGAATTCCGGAGAAACTTGAGGAAGTTATCACACTGGCCAAAAAAAATTGCGGAATATGAAGTAAAGACGCAAACTCAAGCATTTGTTTATACATGAATGGTAGTTCTTCTCTCACAATTTCGTTAAAAGAGGCAGGATCTATGTGGATAAACATGGTAGCAAATATCTCCATTAAATCCTTTTCTTCTTTGGTAGATGTTATTGGTAAATTCGGTCCTGTAATATCAAACGATTGTTTCATTGAAGAGGCAGGAAGAGAGGTCTTGGATGTGCTGAAGAACCGAAGAGCCAAAATGCATTCTCTAAACAAGCTTTTCAGTATGTTGATGTCTTCGTTGGAAAACCCTCTTGCCGTCTCGTTCCAATTTTGGGCGTTAAAATGATTCTGAGACGAGGGTGGGTTAGAGTTCTTCAACCCTATCATTATTGTTTTTAAGAAAGTCATTAATGTCTTGAAGAGATAGCGAGAGTCCTTCAAAAGATCTGCTTCTGGAGGAACAGATACTTGGATGGGTAAATATTCTTGAAGCGACATGAAATCGGCTAGCTGTTGCTCGGGATCTTCTGTTTCTGTGGCGGTTTCTTGATCACTTTTTGATGTTTCTTGTACAGTTACTTCCGGAGTCGGATCTTCCATTTTAACGTCTTGATCTTCGTCAATTAGTTCAACCTTCTTGTCATCGGAAGAAGTTGGCGTTGTTGCGTCCAACTTATTTGTGAGGAGCCTTTCCTGATCCTGTTTTTCCTGTTTTTCCTTCTCATAGGTTGCATGTTGTTTCATGATACCGTTGTAACGTGAATTTAACATCTTGAAACGTTTCGTATAAGCGTCTATAATCACCATTAAAAGCTGTCTACTTTCCGTTTTACTTTCCGATCTCATGATCTTTTCAATCAGATTGAGGAGCAGCTTGGCACTCATTATCTGAACAGTCAATGCTAAAGAATCATCTTGCAGGTTCTTGCAATAAATTGACACTGATTTCCATAATTGAGCAGGAGTTAAATGGTCCCGAACATTGTGTATAAAATCGGCCACTGTTGAGTACGCTAAGGGTCTCAGAGTTTCATAGGCAGTAAATCCTTCACCGATCAACACTTTTAAATCAAAGAGCAGGTCAATTTTGGGAATGAACATTTTCCTGAAATCTGTAGATAATATGTGTCTAGTGGCATGTAACAGCTCCTTTCTTGCTGCACTTAATTCACTGGGACAATCCTGGAGTAGCCGTATTATAATGTCGGGGATTGCCTGTTGGTAAGGTTCCAAAAAAGTCTGAGCTTGCCTTCTGATGAACAAGTAAGCCAAAAAGGAGGCAGCTTTCACTTGGCCGATAATGAATTCTCCGTAGTTCGCTCTGTTGGTAATCTCTTTGCAGACATTAACCAGAATTATACCCTGTTCCTCGGCGGCCTTCCTGGCTTCTGCCTGCTTGGCGACTTCCAAAGACAGTACTTTCATGACGTGTGGTATGAAGTTGCCCAGAGAAGAGGCAGCCAGTTCTTTGTACGAAGAATAAAGAGAAACCATGGTGATGGGCGACTCTGCCAGGGTCTTAAACGAGAACATTGCCTGTGCAAGTTGTTTTGGATTTGAATCGTCAGATTGACTTGAAAACGACGGTGAATTTGGCCTTGAAGTGGAATCTACGTTCTCCTTGGAATCAATCTGACCGGGGCCATTGAATTGTTCCTCCACAACTTGGGGGATATTTGAGTATATTTCGATGACAATATCGATGAATGGGTGAACCTTCTCTTGCAGAGAAGCCTTGAATGTCTTGTGTAGCGTGGTGATAGCCTTCATACAGAGAATACCATTCAGCTCGTTCTCGATCTTCAATAGGTCCATCAAAGTGTCTACGATTTCGTTGGAATAAGCCTGGAGGGCATCGTTGGCAGGAATACGATGAAGAATCTCCAAGGTGATATTTCTCAGCTTGTTTTCGGGTGAATTTGCCACAAAACTGACTGGAACCTCCTTCAGTATCTCGATGAACAAGGGAATCAGAGACTTGAGGAAATACTCGTAATCTTGGGCGGCATTGAAGGTCTCCAGGGAATCACAGATCTCTGAAAGAACTGAGTGCTTAGACTGATAATCTTCAGCCGCCTTAAGCCTGGTGGCAAAATCGTCCAATTGCACTACGTGTAACATCGTGGCTTAGTAGAAATAGAGCCCTATTGGAACGTTAAAAGGGAAGGTCTAGTGGTAGATGGGCCTACCTGTCGTACCCGTGTTCTTATGTGTGTTTGGCTGATCAACAGAGTTTTTGAAAAACGAGGTAGAGTGGGAGACGAGGAAACCTTGGAGAAATGGTTTCACGTGCATTTCACGTGATATGATTATGTAATTAATAGTATAGTTAAAATTTTCATAAATTTGATTATATAAGATGGTACGAATTGTTGTGTGTAAGTCCATCGCACATTTTTCCAGGCCTTACTTAATCCTCTTGGTATCCTGTGTATTAGGGGTGACATCATAGGAAAAATTAATTCTTGGCTCACGTAAGAGAGGTGTATCGGAAGCAAGATAGCCTGGAATTGCTTGGTACAAGCGTCAACACTCGGATGAAAAGAAACGGTGGAACAACTGCTTATCACGATTGATCTTCTCAACAAAACTTGAGCGGAGGCTTTCGTAGCTCCGAACCAACTCTATATACTTTTCTAGGGGCACACTCTTGCACTCTTTGGTTGCTTCTAGGAATGTGGAAGAGTTGGGAACGGCCTCATCCACATGTTGGAGATCCGAGTCAAACATGTCTTCGACCTGTTTCCAGGCATCTTCAGAGCCCGAAGATGGTAAGTAGTCTTGAAGAATGGGTAATCGAAAGTTGTGAGGGGTAATCTGCCCAAAATCGGCATTCTCTTTGTTCTGTAGTTTGTCCATTGTAGTGTGGTACAGATATCTAGCGGCATCCTCAAACAGATCTTCTTCCGAGCTTGCAAGGCTTGCAGGGCTTGGCCTCTTGGGAGAGCTCACCTTAGCGGAACCTTTAAGGGTTGTCCGTGATTTCTTTTTGTTTAACTCCGAGTATTCCAAGGGATTGTTGAACAAAGTGTTAAGATTGCACGATATCTGCCCTGAAAAGAGGGGCCCATCGACCAATTGTGGAGTAGCAGATTGACCCGATCTTCGCAACGAGGAAAGAGTGGGCATCGCATAATGGGGACGAGAACTCCTGTTAGGCGTGCAGGCCTGAGACGAGCCCGTGCTTTTCAGACGAGATCCAGGATTGACATTCTCAAGCATGTTATTACGTTAGGGGTAGGGGTATATTTGTGCTACAGAGACAGATACACGAAATGCTCATTATATTCATGTTTACATAATCATCATCAACCCTTTCAAACGGTTATAGGGCGCCCTTGTCTCTAATCGTGTGGCTGTATGCATATGCTCTTCCGAAGGTAAGGTTCTCATAGACTTCATCAACGTCTTCCAGAGACAGACCCTTGGTTTCAGGAACGAAGAAGTACACAAAGAAGAAGGCGAACAGAGTACATCCCATAAAGACGTAACCGTAGGCGAAATCAATGGCACCCGAAATAAATGGAGTGAAGAAGGCAATGAGGAAACCCCAAAGCCAATTGGAACCTTGAGCGATGGCCATACCCTTGGATCTAATTCTAAGTGGGTAGGTTTCAGAGACAACAACGAAAACACCTGGAGCCCAGGTACATGCAAAGGAGAAAATGAACAGACAGGTGAAGACAATCATGGCGTTACCTGCTGGCTTGGATGGATCATCCTTACCGTTCTCATAAAGAGATTTGACACCGACGGAACTGAAAATGACCAAACAAACAACCATGGCTGCAGCACCTGCTAAAAGTGTCTTTCTTCTACCGAACCTATCCATGGTGTAAATACCCAGGAAAGTGGAGGCAAAATTGACAACACCTAGAATGATAGAGGTTTGGAAAGAATCGTCCAATCCAACAGCCTTGAAAATGGTAGTACCGTAGTAGAAGAAGTAGTTGTTACCGGTCAGTTGTTGCAAAGATTGCATGAAAATACCAATCAACAGACGGTAGAAAATCTTTGGCTTACCAGTGAACAGTTCACCCCAAGAAACACTACCAGCCTCCTTCTCCTTCTCAATACCATCGGAAATAAGTCTCATTTCGTTGTAAACAGATGGGTCGTCGACGGAAATCTTGTTAACTCTGGCAATGGACTTCATAGCCTCGTCGACTCTGTTGGCCTCAACCAAGAAACGTGGGGATTCTGGCATGAAGGTCATACCAACAATCATCAGAATAGCCCAGGCAAAACACAATCCCAAAGGAACTCTCCATTGAGTGGAGTCAGTATAGGTCTTGGTTCCGTAAGTGGTACAGTAACCCAAGAAAATACCGGCAGTAATCATTAATTGGTAGCAGGAGACTAAGGAACCTCTAATGTGTTTAGGAGAGGTCTCACTGATAAACATGGGGGATAAAACGGAAACTGCACCGACGGCCAAACCAGCAATAATTCTTCCAATGAAGTACTGGTACCATTTGTCGATGGAGGAGATTTGAATCAGAATACCGATCATGTAGATGACCATGACGAACATCAAAGCCTTCTTTCTACCCCAAATATCACCAAGCTTACCGAGAGTAACACCCCCAATAGCACAACCAATGTTGAAAATAGAAACAATTAAACCAACTCTCACTTTGGAAAGGTAGTATGTTTCACCGTTAAATTGTCCAAAACGTCTAGTAAAGTCAGACATGTTCACGAAACCTGAAATCGTACCGGTATCCCAACCGAAAACGAAACCACCGAAAGCGACTAGAAGACATAACACCGACACCAGAATATAAGAACCCTTGGGTTTGACTGGAATGTCTAGTTCACTTTTGTTGTCGGCCGGGGCCTCATGGATATCTTTTATTTGCTCATTGGAGGGACTGCTCTCAATGGCGTATATCTTTTCATTATTATCACCTTGAATATCTGTTGAACTCATAATGTAGTATGGGGAATAATACAAAGAAGGGGAAAAGCTGGGGCTAATTCGGTTCTTAAGTAGTCAATTTTTTTTCCGGGGACGCTAAGGTCAGGAGAGGAATTTGGCAGACAAAAAAAGAAAATCTCGGAAAAAAAGAAAGGGGCGAGAAACATCACCTGGTTTTGGGGTAATTTTTCCGCTTTGCTTTAGGTTTAAGGGGGGATAGTACGACTTATTTTTCCGAGAAAAATAGGGCTGGAGCGATTTAGCGATGAAATTCCAGGTTTGAAACGAAGCCGCAAAAGTTGGAAAAAGAAGTACATAGTCTACAAGGAAACATCATCTGAAGAAAGCTGTTCTGGCACTTTCCGCTACCCTGAGTCCAAAGCTGTGTCGTTTGAGTGAAAAATGTACGGCTTCGGGGATGACGTACGGATCGGAACATTTCGGAAAAACTGGATCCACTTGCGAGGGGGTAGTCCTTACCACTTTTTCCGCAAACCAATATACTTCGAGTAAACTGGACACGAGGAGGCCTGAAACCCATAAATTATGCGGGCAAGGAAAAACACAGTGTTTGACTAATTTGAGTCTGCTGATAAATCTCGGCACTGCGTGGATTGTTGGAGAAAGACGGAGTGGGGTATGAGGACCCACAGGTAGTACCCAACAGCACGTGGATAGCATAGTATGGAGCTACTGTATCGTTTTGGAGGATTAAGGTTTTGCGTGGCAGCTTTTGTCGTGGGCCAATTGACATCATGTAGAAATTTGAAAATATGGAAAAATGGATACATGGAAAAATGGAAAAATGGAAAAATTCAGGAGAGATTGGAATGCCCACGGGTTACAGTTAGAGAACTAGAAAAATAAACTCCGATGCCGGGAGTCGAACCCGGGTCTGCCCGGTGAAAGCGGACCGTGCTAGCCGTTACACTACATCGGATTTTTCTAAACAGAAAGTTGTCCTTCTATATATAACGGTTTGACAATTGTAAACTGGACTATTCTCCTGCGAAGTTTTCTTCTCATTTAAGGTGGATCATCACTTTTTCCGCTTTGGGTTTATAATTATGCCGTTTGCATCCAGCCAATGAAAGACTAGATGTCATTTCTACGAGAACGGCTGAGAACAGGAAGTTATCTGACACCAAAGCGAACTTGTTTCAGCCTTTCCTAACTGGGTAGTAATTGGCCCATCTTTTTATTTTCACTGTTCTTCTGGCGACAGGATTCTATGATCTGTTTTAGGCAATTCTGCATGTACGAAAAAGGCAATTCAGAACAACAAATACAAGAAACCCATTTTTGCGGGGAAAATTAACTAGCATTGGCATGAAAAGCAAGTTTTGAGCGCGCCATATATCCCACTATCAAGTTGTGAGTTGCTTTTCCAGCATCCCTTTCCCTCCAGCACAACTCCAACACTTAGTTTCATACTCTTTGCTAAACAACTTCCAAGGATGCACAGAACTTACTCATTGAGAAACAGCAGAGCCCCAACTGCTTCGCAGATCAATTCCCCTGCTCCACCACCTTCGAGCACCAAGCAGAACCGTTTCTTCGGTAAGGGTTCTTTAAGTAACACGTTGCGAAGACAGACCGCCGGTTCTTTTGGACCAGAGCTTTCGAAGAAGTTGGCTCAACTGGTCAAGATGGAGAAGAACGTCATGCGAGCCATCGAGTCGTCCTCTTACGAGCGTAAAGCCGTCGCTAAGCAGCTCTCTCTATGGGGTGCTGAGAACGACGACGATGTCAGTGACATTACCGACAAGTTGGGTGTTTTGATCTACGAAATCGGAGAATTGGACGACCAGTTCATTGACAGATACGATCAATACAGAATCACACTCAAGGGTATCCGTGACATTGAGGGATCTGTCCAGCCTTCGAGAGACCGTAAACTCAAGATCACCGACCAAATTGCCTACTTGAAGTACAAAGACCCTCAATCCCCAAAGATTGTCGTCTTGGAGCAAGAGTTGGTGCGTGCTGAAGCCGAATCGCTGGTTGCTGAGGCCCAGTTGTCCAACATCACCAGAGAGAAGCTTAAGGCAGCCTTTAACTACCACTTTGACTCAACTAGAGAGCATTCTGAGAAACTTGCCCTGATTGCCGGTTACGGTAAGGCTTTGTTGGAGCTTTTGGACGACTCACCAGTTACTCCAGGTGAAACTAGACCTGCCTACGATGGATACGAATCCTCCAAGCAAATCATCATTGATGCTGAGAACGCTCTTGCCTCATGGACTTTGGAAGGTGCTGCTGTCAGACCAACTCTTTCCATCAGACATGTCGACGGAGAATACGACGACGAGGACGTTGAGGGTCTTAATGAGGACACTGACAACCTGCACCTCACTGAGGAGGAATGGCAGAAGGAGCAGCAGGTTCAGAACGCCTAAGGTGCTTGAGGAGAAAGAAAAAAAAAGTGTAATCAAGCTCTTAGCGACGTGGAAAAGGGTGTTTTTCACTTTTTCTATACTTTATTTTAATTGAACCATCTTTTATATCTCTTTGCCGTGTCTCCCTTTGGAAACAATGTAGATGTCAACTGGTGGGCCTATGATTGTATTGGGGTGATAGTGTGTGCTTATCGTCATCTTCTTCGTATCTTGCGATTCTTCTGGTTCTAAAAGCAGTATTTCAGAGTCTTCTTTGGGTTCTTCCAATATTTCAGGAGAGTTTTGCAACTCCTGTGATCGCGTTAGCAATTGAGTGTATTTGAAAGCACCACTGATGCCTGGATCTCCACCATTCTCCACAATATCTCTCACTTTTGCCAGCTCTTCCGCGTCAAGATGAACATGGCACACCCATTCTTCTTTCTTTAGCTCTATAAGCATGTTACCTTTATCCTGGGGAAGGAAATACTCCTCCAACTCCGAACTGTCTAATTTTTCAGCAAAGAGAAGATCCAAGGGGGTATCCAGTATCTTCACCAGTAAAGTGTCCAGGAATAACACCAGAAAACGGCTCAAATCTTTATTTGACAGCTTCACATGAACGGCGTTTACCAGGCGCAACAGAGACTTAGTCGGCTTTTGGGGTGTGTTCGAAACATTTTCTGTAGCTATGGCAGTTTCATGGATAACTTGCTGGTTCGCATACACGGAGAGTCTGTTTACAAAGATCCGGAGCGGTAGAACTTTTCCCGGAGACACTCGAATAAAAGTTGTTCTAGAAGGTTAGAGGCACTTTGAAATATTGCAAACACTTATAACACTCACGTTGGGGCCATTTCACCGACTTGGACTTGAGAGACTGGTCTTCCCACACTGCGTTCGATAAGTAAGGTTCTCCCAAAACGGCAATTTTCAACAGCCCCAACTTTGTCCTTCAATAACGTTTCTCGACTATCTGATTTTGCCACTTCTAGCCACCACCCAACCACCAAGTTAACCATGAATCACGGTCCTTACGATTGGGGTAGACCCTCCGATGACACATATGGTGCTTACAACCACCAGATAGCAGCAGCAAACAACAGCCAATTCCCAAGAATGAACACACAACAGCCAATTGTAACAGGAACTTCCGTAATCGCAGTCAAATACCAGGACGGAATTGTGCTTGCTGCAGACAATTTGGGATCTTATGGATCATTGGCCAGATTTTCAGACATTGAGCGTCTGATTCCAGTGGGAGATTCAACCATCGTGGGAATCAGCGGAGATATCAGTGATTTACAACAGATTGAAAGAATACTAGATGATTTGCAAGTTCAAGACTCTTATGATATGGAGAAACCCAACCTAAAACCAGAACATGTGCATGAATATCTTTCAAGAGTTTTTTACAATAGAAGATCTAAGATGGACCCATTGTGGAATGCTACCATTGTGGCAGGTTTGAGTTCCACGAACGAGCTGGTCCTCAAATACGCAGATCTGTTAGGTGTAACATATTCGTCTCCTGCAATTGCTACTGGGTTTGGAGCACACTTGGCCATCCCTCTGTTGAGAAGAAAAGTTGAAACAGAGGAGGACGCTTCCAAACTGACAGAAGAGGAAGCCGTTGAATTGGTACGCAACTGTATGAAAGTGTTGTTCTATAGAGATGCCCGTTCAATGGACAAGTATTCTCTTGCTGTTATCAGCCAGAGCAGGAAAAAGATTGATATACACAAAGGACTCCGTTGTGAAGACATGAAATGGGAGTTTGCCAAACATATCCGTGGGTATGGAGCACCCCAATTGTGATGGAACGAAACTACTTATTATCTACTATAATCTATAACCCATCCAGCATTTTAAAGTCGTTTGAACCCGCTTAATTCTTCTCTATTGTTTCTTTCTTCTTTTACATGCCCTCTTCTTCACCAGACCCTTTCTGTCACCGTAGACCCTAACTGCCAACCTCCCGGGTGGTGGCCGAGGCACTGTTCGATCGCGAGCATTATCTTATCAAATTTCCATGAAGCATGACAGCGTTCTCCAATTCCGCACCCAAACGCTCATGGTATAAATGACTACAGAGTACTTTGAATTGACCATTTTGGGAACAAGTGGAGGTCCTGTTGAGGGTGCAAACTGTTCCCTTTTGATAGGACAAATCTCGGAACAAATCGACTCCCCAACGACGGATCATGTCTGCATTGATGCCGGAACAGGTATCAAGGGTTTAAACGATATACTAAACTATTATAACCAGTTCAAGTCTGCGAAAGATGTTAAGTCGAAGTTTCTGAACACTAAAAACTATTTTGCCGAGTCATTTTATCCCAATTGCCCCTCTGTGGCTGCCTATCACTCCAACCCAGATTCAATATTTTTTCCCAATTCCCTACAAAGATACCAAAAGCAAACCAAAGGGACGAACTTGCAAATTGCCGATGCATTCATGAACCTGCATGTTTCCTCCTATCTAATCACCCATTGTCACCTGGATCATGTTTCTGGTCTCATAGTCAATGCTCCTATGTTTTATAGCGAGGTTTATCCCCACAAATTGCGCAAGATCTATGGTGGAAAGTGCACTATGGGCCAGCTACATTCCTCTATCTTCAATAACCATGTCTGGCCTGACCTTTCAGAAGTTGCAAAGCCAATCATTGAGTTTTGCAGCTTGGATGCTGACAATCGATCCTGGGTGCAGCTGAATGAGTATATGGAGTTTCAATTGTTTCCCGTTGCCCATGGCACTATAGAGAGCCATTCAGCGGAGCCTAGTATTTATCATTCTTCAGCGTTTTTGCTGAACATGAGAAAGTCTCAGAAGAAACTGTTGGTCTTTGGTGATATGGAGAGTGACTTGACATCCAACACATTTTATTTGCAATCTCTTTGGAATTTCATATCTCCCTATTTTCACCAATTGAGTGGAATGGTTATGGAATGCTCAACCAAGAATATGCCCTCAGATCGCCCATTATATGGCCACTTAACACCTCATTTTATTATTAGCGAGATGCTCAGATTGCAGGAGATAATTCAGACTTATAACCCTGAGCTGACACTGAAAGGCCTGAATTTAGTGATAACACACGTAAAAGAAACAATGACAGAAGATGACCCTAGGATAAGCATTTTGGAACAACTAGAACTACTAAACGATAAGCACAAGTTGGGGCTGGTGTTCTCCATAGCACTTCCAGGCGTTTCTTACAAATTCTAAAGTATGCAACTGTTTATTATGAAGAAGTAGAGAGATGATAGATCTTATACGAACAAAACACTATACATGACCAGAACCGTGGCTCCAACTGCGCTAACTGAAACTCTTTGTTTGTTGCCAGCATTGGAGTACTGGGGACCCAGTTTTCGAATCCCAAATCCATTACGAATGCCCCCCCGTCTAGGCTTTGCTCCATTACTATATTGATCGAAACTTGGTGGATTAGCACTTGCGTTCCCATGGTGAAGGTTTATCAGAGCCTCCAATTGGAGCCCGTCTTCAGGTGTAAGTGGAATTACAGTTCCTTCCTTAAAGTGGAACACTTTTTTGTTAGGTGAACCCTCTTGATCAGGACTATTCTCGGCATTCTGGGATTGAAATTGCTGAATACGTTCTAGCGTCGCGTTATCATCTTGTCCAAATGTAACAATTATGACTTTATTACGAGAACCTTCAGCATCAGGGCTACTAGTGTCGCCTTCGTCACCCTCATCATCATCGTCACAATCGTCATCGTCTTTCTTTTTTTTCTTCCAAGGGAACGGGAATCCCAAATTATCGATTGAATCTTCTATATTGGTTGCTCTTTTTGCGGGATCATTATCATCGGGCGCTATAGCCTCGGGGTTGTCAACACCAATATCGGAGCTAGAAGCTGACACAGTACTTTGCAACTGTTCATTGTCCAGGCTCGCTGTAATATCCTCACCCCCAACATACCCAAATCCAGGGGAGGACGCCGGACTAATGGAGAAGTACTCCATCAGTTGGTCAAGTTGCTCGTCAGTCAGTTGTTCCAACCTTTGAAGATCCATTTGCACTTGCTGAGAAGTGATACTTTTTGGTAGGGTTGGATTGTCTCTTGAATCATCATGCGCAAGTGCTCCCACCATTCCTAGGCAAATTAAAGCAATACCTAGGTTTCTCATAATGTCACTAGCAATCGAATAGGGTGTTAGCACGATGTTGTACAAAAAGAGATTTTGGTATCAATTTGTGTCTGCCGATGGATTTTGCTCTGGAAGGCTTCAAGAAAGAGGATCTTGAAGAGCCGCAACCTTATGCAATTTGACGCAACTCTGAACACAAGTGTGGGTTTCTGGTGGGATGGGGAAAGCTTCTAAAATAGTTTGGCTCGAACCTTCTCTGCAATAGATGCATAATAGGGTGCCAATTGAGGGTCTGAAATGGCAACCGGTTTGCCTACATCAGATTGTGTGCAAATCTTTTCATTTAGTGGGATAGACCCAAGTACTTCAAGATTGTGCTTGGACGCCTCTCTCAACACTCCATCTGTTCCAAAAACATGAGATTCGTGGTTGCAATTGGGGCACAGAAAGAAGCTCATATTCTGAACCAGTCCCAATATCTATAGTTCTAAGTTAGTAATTTGAAAAAGAAACTGAACAAATGAGCTGTGTCTGAGGTCTCTATGAGGCTTTTACATACCGGTATGTTGACTTTATTGAACATTGTAATTCCTTTAACTGCATCCAGAAGTGCAATATCTTGAGGGGTAGACACTATGACAGAACCGTCAACTTTGACCTGCTGACTTATAGTTAATTGGGTATCCCCAGTTCCAGGAGGCATATCTATCACTAAAATGTCTAAATCCTCCCATTGTACTTCGAATAGAAGTTGTTGTAGAGCTTTCATAACCATAAGACCTCTCCATACAACTGCATTCCCTTCACTAACTAGGTAGCCCATTGACATTGTCTGTATTCCATAATTTACTAGTGGTATAAGCTTTCCCGTTTCAGTGATCCTTGGTTCCCCAGACAGGTTCATTAGCTTGGGGATTGAAGGCCCAAATAAATCGGCATCCAACAATCCTGTCTTTAACCCAAGGTTTCTCAAAGACAGGGCCAAGTTGGTAGAGACGGTCGATTTTCCAACACCACCCTTTCCTGAGGAGACCAAGACTACTTTATTAACATTCGGTATTCTCTGCCGAATAGGGAGTCCCTTTGACATTCTGGGCATCTCTGGGGCCTTCTTTCTGGGTATCCCCTTGATTTGTTAGTGCAATGAACTTAGGAAGGTCTAGAAAGAAACTTACCAATGGATTTTCATGGCCATATTCTCTGATTTGGAAGAACACTGGCCATCTTCGTATCAGTTGATTCATCTTTGGTGGTGCTACCGATAGTTCTTGAACAATCTTAGGTAATTTAATCATCTAATCTCGAAATTATTTCACTCTCTCAATCTAGTCTCTTCCTGTTCCCAATGAAACCTCATTGGAATCCCCTATTGGGGTGTCCTCGAGTCCTGAAACGATGGGTTTCTGACGTAAGATCACCCACCATTTATGCATTATCCACAAAACAGGGACGCTCCGCCATTGCTGTAATAAGAATATCCGGTCCCACTACATTGGATATATTCAAGAGGTTATCCCGCATAGATGACGATAAGAGGTTACAAAGACATAGGTTTGCCAATGTAAGGAAACTGTACGATCCAAAATCAGGGGTTCTTTTGGATGAAGCCTTGTCGTTGTTTTTCAAGGGCCCCAACTCATATACTGGAGAGGATGTTCTGGAGCTCCACGTCCATGGAGGAAATGCTGTAGTCAAGTGCGTTCTCAATGCAATCAAATATTTGCATGATTCTTCCGCACCGGTAAGATATGCCGATCCAGGAGAGTTCTCCAGAAGGGGGTTCCAAAACGGAAAGTTTGACTTGACCGAGGTTGAAGGTGTACGTGACATGATCGATGCTGAAACAGAATTTCAGAGAGTTTCAGCATTATCTTCGTTGAAAGGGGAGACGAGACAGCTATTCCACCGCTGGAGGACAGAAATTGTGAAGAATGTAGCTCTTTTAACTACTGTAATCGATTTTGGTGAAGATCATGATATTGAAGAGGTAAATGAACTGTTTGGCAGAGTAGCCCAGAATATCGATTTATTGGAAGCAGAGATAGTAAATTACTTGGAGAAAGTGAGACGATCTGAAATATTAATGAAAGGGATCAAATTATCATTGATTGGACCACCAAATGCTGGGAAGTCATCATTATTGAACGTTCTTTCGAACTCAGATTCCGTGATTGTGAGCGACATACCGGGAACCACCCGAGACAGTATAGATATACCCTTAGATGTTGGCGGGTACAAAGTTGTTATTGGTGATACTGCAGGTATAAGGTCGTTTGAGGATGCAGATACTATTGAAAAGGAAGGGATCAAAAGAGCTACGACCAAGTCGCTAGAGAGTGACATTGCTGTAATAATCTTACCTGTAGACTTGCAGGAGATCAACAGTGATTTAATTAAACACATTGAAAATTTGAAAAGTTCGACGTCAAGTTGTTCAGAAAACATACTAGTTGCTTTAAACAAATCCGATTTATTGGAAGACCCGAGTCAACATGGCCAAATCATTAAACAGTTCTCCGAATTGCTCAAATTACCTGAATCATCTTTTTGTCTGCTATCATGTGCTAACAGGGATGGAATTAATTCGTTGATGGCCACATTAATTGAAAGATTTAAAATCATCACGTTAACGACCAATTCCGATCCGATAAGTATCTCCCAAAGATCACAGGATATTTTAAGCAACGATGTGTTGCATGGGTTTCATGAGTTTCGCTCGTATAATGGAACTGACGACGTGTTAGCCACAGAGAGTTTGCGCTACTCAGTGGAAGGAATTGGCAAAATCACAGGGGAAGCAGTTGGAATCGAGGAGATATTAGGTGTAGTTTTCTCCAGTTTCTGTATAGGTAAATAGCATGTCAAATACTTTCATCAACCGCCTTTTCAATGGCTTGAGACCACCCATTAACTTCTTGAACCAATTCCTCTAAGTTCGTCACGCTGTTCTCAGCAGCTAGTAAATTCTTATTCAAAAGCTCAATTTGACTGTTCAACTCTTTCAGGTTATTGGCTGATGATTCGACATCTTGCAGCTTCTCGTAAACTTTGTTGTAATCTACAATGAGTGATATGTTAGACTTCTCCACGGTTGATATCTTCTTAATGACTTCATCGGAGTCCAGCTCCAATACTTTCTTTGCACATTCGAAAGATTCTCTTACCAAGGCGACATTGGGCTTTTTGTCAATTCCAGAGCCGTTACTCTTTCTCCTTGTCTTTGAGGGACCCATGGGCTGCTCCTAGTCTTCCAAGAGTACGTCAAGTGCGATGGTTCGGGATGTTCAGGTAAATCTCGAATCTAAAATTATCATACTTATGTAAGGTCTATTTAAGAAGAGTCACTACTGGGTGTTCTCTTCCTGGACAAAGTTTCCCTGTAGGCATAGTTGGTAGAACAGACTGTTGGTATCGTTCAACAGATTAGCGGGTGTATCAAACTCTTTTATTTCTCCTTTATCCATGACAACAATCTTATCGCTATCCATAATGGTGTCCAATCTATGTGCAATGGTCAATATGGTTCTATCCTTGAACTCCGACCTGATAGTCTTTTGAATCAATGTGTCTGTCTCTACATCAACAGCTGCAGTGGCCTCATCCAGAACCAGTATCTTGGAGGAGTTTAATAACGCTCTTGCTAAGCACATCAGTTGTCTTTGACCAACCGATAAATTCGACCCTCCTTCCGAAACCTTAGCATCCAGACCTTTATGAACGGCATCATCCTCTTCAGTCTCCATTTGCTCTATGTGAGTCTTCAAATGAGACAGCTCCAAAACCTTCCACAACTGCTCATCTTCATAGAGCCCTAAAGGATCCAAGTTCTGCCTAACGGTTCCTTCCAAAGCTTGGGAATCCTGGGGAATGATACTCAGACTATGTCTCAAATCATAAAGCCCCAGCTCAGAAATGTTTATTCCATCAATGGTTATATACCCCTCTGAGGCTTCCAAAATTCTGAAGATGGCCAAGGATAGTGTACTTTTTCCAGCTCCTGTTCGTCCCACAATACCAACCTTATCCTTTGGTTGGATGTCTATATTCAAGTGCTTCAAGACTGGATCCAAGTTTTCACGATAACGGGTGCTATAGTCGTGAAACGAAATGGAACCCTTTTCCGGCCAATTTGGGGGCGGTTTCTGATCAGGAAGTTCATATGGGGCTTCAGAAGGTAAACGACAATATTCCTCAATTCTTTCAACAGATACGATATTGGTTTCAACAGCGACACAGGCTCTAATTACCCACGACAGGGAACTGGTGATGTCCAATGCATAACTAATGATCAAACCGACAGTTCCGGAACTTAGTGGATTTTTAGTCAGAGTGGATAGAATTGCCATTATTGCGGCTGCTAAAACCATGGTAGATCCGATCAATTGAAGCCTGAAAGACAACCAACGGTTCGTAGATCGGGAACAATAGACCGATTTCAAGTTACGATCAATAGTCTCTGCGTTCAAATACAAGAATCGGTTTTCCTGTCTGTAAGCCCTGACAGTGTCAACACCGTTCAAAGTTTCTTGGAAGTGTGCAAAAATAGGACTTCTAGTCACACTCATAATTCTCTGTAATTCTCTTGAGGCCATCATATAATATTGTTGATAGTAAAAGTAAAACACAGACAGAACAGCAACGACAACAATGAAAATCGGAAGTGTAAATGACAGGATAGCCACAGTAAATAGTACTTTGATCAATGTTTGTAAAAACAAAGAAAATGTCCGTGGTAAGGATTCATCTACTTTATTCATGTCCGTGGAAAATCGATTCATGATTCTTCCAATTGGTGTTGTCTCAAAGAAAGACAATGGTGATCTCATAATGCTATGGGTCAGTGTTGAGTGGAAAGATTTGGAAGCTCTGATAGAGCAAAACATCCACATTACCACAGTTTTCAAAGAAGAGAGGACAGCCGAACTTAGACCAATCACTGTATAGGTGGCTATGAATGGAATAATATGAAGGTTGGCACCGTTCTTTAGATTCTGCTCTGACCAGTGCTTCAGCCAATAACTACTGGCTACAGATAATGCTGTGGACAGAAAGATACAACCAATGAAAAGAGCCACTCCGGAATAACTGCAAGATTTAATGTATGCCTTATAGACGGCCATTTTCACGTTTCCTTTCTCCTTGGTTTCTTGCGATTGAGCGGTTCTCTTATCAGGAGTGGAAGTGGTGTGAGGAAACTTTAGTGTCGCCAAACTTGCTCTCCGTGCTACCTGGTCACTGAGGACAGAGAGTGTATCTAAATCAAGAGCGGGATTCTCGTCTGAATCTTCTGAGAACTGCTCAGCTTTTTCATCCACGTTAATTTCCGTTTCGGTTTCGCTTGTCTCAGTGGAAGTCAATCTTTTACCAGTCTCCTGGGCAAACTCATTCACCAACGTATATATTTCCCCCCGTTTCTCATCAATACTACGAGCATCACCCCTCTCAAAAATTGTACCATTTTTGATCATTAGAATACTGTCAGCTTGATACAAAATTGGAATGGTGTTGGTGGTGAGGATTCTTGTTTTTGTCTTCAGCAATCCATTCTTGCTGAGGACCCGGTCCATAATATGCTTACCAACATGGGTATCAACCGCGGACAAGATATCATCCAAAATTATAATGTCAGCTCTTGAGTATATAGCTCTAGCGATGGAAAGTCTTGCTTTTTGCCCGCCCGATAATGAAACACCTTTTTCTCCCACAAGTGTTTCATCACCATCAGGGAGAACTTCTAAATCAGGAACCAATGCCGAAGCCTCCAGGGATTGTTGATAGAATGCCTCGTCATATCTATGTCCAAATAAGATATTTTCTTTAACCGTTGCATTCATGATCCAAGGAACCTGTGAACAATAAGCTACGGATCCCGAGAGAGAAATCTTGGGGGGATTAACCCGGTCGGCGGAGACAGTTAACAATTGTCCTAGTATAGCCTTCAAAAAAGTTGATTTTCCACTTCCGACTCTTCCGACAACACAGGTTAAAGTACCTTTTTTAGCACTGAAGGTAATATCTTTCAAAGCTATTTGAGACGACTCTCCAACATTTGATTCTTCGTCAATGTTTTCACTTTTGGGGGTGGGCGATGACCACAGGAAAGTAGAATTTTTGACAACAACCTCACCACGTACCTCTTCGGGCGGGTCATCATCGAAATTAATAGACTCGTTTAGTAATTCATCACTGGTCAAAAACTTTTGTAAACGATCAAGGGACACTGAAGTTTCAATTAACGCAGTTAACAGAGCTGGGATCGAAAAAATCGGAACTGATAGGATGTTGAATAAGGATATAGCTGGGAAAACAATATCTGGGGTCAGTGGGATAGACGAAGTGAATGCAAAGACAGCAAAACAAGAACAAGAGACAAAGAAAGGAACACAGGCCCAAGCAAAATTGACCACAGCAGCTAAGCAACCCGTTCTTTCTAAATTTCGCAACTCTCTATCATTTCTCAAATGATCTACCTTATCTAGCATTGGTTTTTCCCAGGCATAAAGTTTGATACTTTTAATGGACGATAAAACGTCATTGACAGCACGGGTTCTTTGGTCTTTAAACTCCATTTGACGCTTATGATATCCTCTAAGGTTCTTGATAAGGTACGTGTTAATTGGAATAACTAAAACCATCACCAGTAGGCCCGACCAAGTAGCATTACCAACAAGTTTGTACAATGAAAGAAGACATAAGACCAGCTTCAAAGGAGAGGACACCATCGTTTGTACATGTTGAGAGATGTCTTCGACTCTTCCTACATCAACAGACATTAAGTTGACAATCTCTCCGGTGGTATGCTTGCTCTTAGCTGAATTTGATAATACTAGAGTTTTCTTGTAGATTAAGCTCATCAATCCTGCTCTAAGGGAGATTCCAACCTGGTAGATGAGGATGAAAAACTGGTTGAATAGAACACTTTGAATAATGGTGATGAAAAACATCGCAAAAGCTATAGCAAAGCCAACAACTAAAGGGTATTTCTGATAGTTGTCAAAGTATTGGATTAAATACCTTAATAGCCAAGGTTGGAGGAAGTTGAGTACATTTTCTGAAAGTTCCACCGCACAAGCACCCATAGTAAGCAGGCCGTAAGACACCAAAATGGACTTCAATAGGGATGGTTTGACAGTTTTTTTCTGTTTGTTCCATTCTTGGGCCAGCCTCTTTTCAGAGTATCTTGATTGACAGAATTTGGGGACTTTAGGCAAATCATCAGACTCCAAATACCCTTGTTTGTAACCTTTGGTGATTAGCGGGTTCATCCAAGTGAATGTGATACTTGAGAGGGCATTTGGAATTGCAAGATCCAAACCATTTTCTAGGTAGTAATTAACTACCCCATAAGTAGGTTTCCACAATGCCAACTCTGAAAAAAATATATGTGTACCGTTGATAAGTAACAAGAGGAACAACGCATTTACCACGTTAGACTCCACATTGATAACAGGGTATTCGCCAGATAACTGCTGAAGAAACAGACAGAAATGTACTGGTATGGAGACCAGCCAATAGTATAACAATGAACACCGGGGGTTTATGTGAACAATTGGTTCCAACGCGTGCAACGGAAGTAATACAAGGAAAATAGACACGGAAGATAGCAAGTACCCCATTGTTCTAACATCAGTGGCGCTGCCATACAAATTGAAGGAGATAACAGCCAACCCCAAAGATAAAGCACCCTGAGTGAGGACAGCGTTGATTCTCATCCAATACTGTCCATTACATGATTTGAAAGATCCCGGTTTTGGGGAGAGCAAAGTCTCAACCAATTGCAAACCACTAACCAACATGACAAGTACACTCAGAGCAGATAAAACCAAGCCGATGAAGCAAGGGTTCAAGCTGTTTGATTCATAATTTACCAAAGGAGAGTAGGACGAGCATTTACCTATGGTAGAATTCAGCGGGGATTTCGACATAACGACACCGTCATATCCCAGTTGCAAATCAACCCTTTGTAATGTCTCCATTTGTCGGAGGATTGAAGAAGCTGAGAGGCAACAGAGATGAGATTGGAAGAGAAGGTTATTTGCAGGAGGAAGGTACGAATCGCAATTTAGGTATGGTATTCAATTCGCGTGTGACCGAAGGAACGGAGATTAAATAGATAAAAATGGTGTTGTTGAACTTATCCTTCGTCATTCCCTGATCCATGGAAAGGTATCAATCAGCTACAGTTGAAAAGGAGAGACGCATGTTAAAGGAAAAACTCTTGAAATCTATTCATTGGTTCCCTAGTTATTTAGGTGGTGTAGTCTAATTTGGTTCCTAAGTATCATGTCCATCACATGATTAATACCGCTATAATTGGTCCTCCCAGAAGCAGACCAATTGGATACGAATATTTAAAGCCACTTGAGCTGTGTTCATTCTCATCCTCGGGCAGATAAATGTCTCCTGTTCTGGGTTGGAATTCCTGTTGAACGAGTTTTTGCTGTTTTAATTTTTCGTCAGTCAGATTGCGATTAAGCTTTTTGTCGTTCAAACTTTTAGTCGCTTTCGGTGGATGTGCCGAGCGATATTTGGAGCTGATGGAGTGAACAGAGTGACTAGGATTGGCGGAGCTAGTAGGCTGAGAGGATTTAGAGGTAGAGCTTTTCTTTGGTGGTACCGAAATATGAGATTCAGTGGGGTCAAAAGTATCGAGCTTGAGGTTATTCTTCATTCTGATAATTTTAGGTTTGGAGCCAGGACTTTCAATTCTGATTGCCTTATAGCCATCAACTGTGTTGTCACAATCATCATCACTGTCACAGTCACTGTCACTGTCAGAATCATCATCAGTTTCACTGGCAGTCTCAGAATCATCACAATCGTCACTCTCACTCTCACTCTCACTCTCAGTTTCATACTCTTCATACTCTTCAGTTTCCTCAATGTCGTCGTCACAATCATCCACCTCATAATCGTCGTGATAACTACTCTCTTCATCCTCCTCCTCCTCCTCCTCCTCCTTTTCGTCGTCCTCCACTTCTTTGCCCTCTTCGTCGTCCTTTTCTCTTGCCTCTTTTTTCTCTTTTATTTTTCGAAAAATCTTCTTTATTCCCTTTCCTACCTTTTTCATCAACTCCTCTCCATGAAAGTCCATGTGCTCCACTTCACTTTCGTCGACTTCATGCTCTTTTGGCTCTTCTGGACCGCTGTCATCTGGGGAAACCTCGTTCGGGAATTCCTCATCCGGGGAAATCTTAGTGGGGGAAGCGATCTGTGGGGGATATTTTTCATCGCTCCTTTTGACTCGTCCATCTTTAAACCTATTCTGGTATTCGATACCACTTCTCGTATCAAACGAGTCTCTTCCGAAATCCAACGAAGGCCTCTGTGACTCTGCATATTTGGCTGAATTATCAGCAGACGACTTTCTCCTTCCTTTTTTCTGACGTTGTGCGGCTGGTCTCTTCTTTTTCACTACAGATCCTTTCCTAGATACAGTTTTGTGAGACGGATAAGAATTCCCCGGATTACGACGACGGGAAGCAGTGTGGACGGAAGACGCCCCTAGCCTACGGTTTCTGGACCTCGTCTTTTTCTCTCTGATTCTCTGGGCCTTGAGCTGCCTAGAGTTATTTCTCTTAGTCAAGGACCACTGGGAATCATCCGTATCTACCAGGTTCCACGGAACATTTACTACCTGAAGGAAAATTTGATCAGAATCGAGTGGCTCCACTCCAGAATTTTCCATTTTCTCCGTGGGGCTTGGCGTAGAAACGGACGCAGCAACAAGAGAAAGAAATATTTCAGTCAGAATTAACAAGTTCATATCTAGCAACTAATAGTCTCTGTATTTCTACAGTAGTAACTAAAGAGGAGTCACGCGTTGGGTGGCCCCTCTGTGTATTTAACCCGAAAGGAGAGGGCCACAGCAAAATGTTTCACAAAAGCAGCGCAGACTCGGGATACGGATAATACTCAAATTTGTCACGTCAGAGTTTTTCCGAAAGTGAGATGCAAGAAGGCGCGCGGGGGGATGAGAGTGCCTTAAACCAACATACAACATACCCCCCTCAAAAATCTATATAAAGTGTGCCCATTTTCTCCGAAGCATTTTTCACTCTTTTTTCTTCCACTCCAAAATAGAGCTTCTGCTACTTCATCACACCATAAATGCCTATTGCTAAACCAGCTAACCAGGTTGCCTCTACCATAACCAGCCAACACCTCTCTGATAGGGTGTTGGAGATTCAGGATGCCTTCGAAGTGTCTCCTACCAAATTGAAGCAGATCGTTGCTCATTTCGTCGAAGAACTCAAGAAGGGATTATCTGCAAAGGGTGGTAACATCCCCATGATTCCTGTCTGGGTCATGGATTACCCCAACGGAACCGAAACCGGTGACTACCTAGCCATCGACTTGGGTGGAACCAACCTGAGAGTTGTCCTCGTTCACCTGTTGGGAGGACAAAAGTTCGAAACTGAACAGGAGAAATACCATCTTCCTAAGGGAATGAGAACTACCAGGAATAGAGACGAACTGTTTGAGTTTATTGCTGATTGCTTAGAGAAGTTTTTCTACAAGCTGCATCCAAATGGAATCGAGAAAGGTGCTCTCCTTCCACTGGGATTCACATTTTCTTACCCTGCCTCTCAAACAAGAATCGACACCGGTGTCCTTCAAAGATGGACCAAAGGTTTTGATATCCCTAACGTCGAAGGTGAGGACGTTGTCCCACTGTTGATGGACAAAATTAATGAAAAGAAGCTGCCAATCAAAGTGGTTGCTTTGATTAACGATACTGCTGGAGCCTTAGTTGCTTCCAGATACACTGACCCCACAACTGAGATGGGTTTGATTTTTGGAACCGGTGTCAACGGTGCTTACTATGACAGAGTCGGAAACATCGAAAAGTTGAAAGGAAAGCTTTTACCGGACATTACCGATGACTCTCCAATGTTGATCAACTGCGAGTACGGATCCTTTGACAACGAACATGAGTCTCTTCCACGTACAAAATACGATATTCTTATCGACGAACAATCCCCAAGACCAGGACAACAGGCCTTTGAGAAGATGACTGCAGGTTACTATTTGGGTGAACTTATCAGATTAATCCTTGTCGAACTTTACGAAGAGAAACAGGTGTTCCAAAAATATTCCAAGGATTCTGAACAGATTAAGTTATTATATACCCCTTACCTTCTTGACACATCTTTCCTGGCCGAAATCGAAGGTGATCAAGACTTGGAGAACTTCCCAGAGGTTGTCCGTCTATTCCAAGAATTCTTGAAAATTGAGCCCACATTAGACGAGAGAAGGTTATCCAGAGCACTTTCCGAGATCATTGGAAACAGATCAGCTAGACTTTCTGTCTGTGGAATTGGAGCTGCTTGCACCAAGATGAATATCAAGAAATGTCACTGTGCCGCTGATGGTTCAGTCTTCCACAAATATCCAAAGTTCCCAGAACGTGCTGCTGACTCTTTGGCTGATATTTTTGGATGGAAGGAAGAGAACATCCACCCAAGGAACTACCCAATTCAAATTGTGCCGTCTCAGGATGGATCAGGAGTGGGAGCTGCCGTTATTGCTGCACTTGCCCATGCTAGACAAGCAAAGGGCCTTTCTCTGGGATTGGCCGAAGCTTACAAAAAAGCCTAGATGTGAAATGTTTTATTCTACTTCCATTCTATGTATAAAGCGGAAATGACAACGCTTTAGGAACTTCCTTAGATTCCTTCATGAGTTTGGTTTATATCTTCAATGAACATAATTATTTTATCATTTGGATCAGGGATCTGAAGACCACGTGAAACTAAACCGTGGATCAAATTCAGCCCCTGCTCGTTAACTGTGCGTAACAACGGGATGTTGTCTCTCTGTGCGAATTGTACGATTATCTTACTATCTCCTCTCAAATCATCTTTTAAATCGACTTGTTGCTGGGCCAGTTTCAGTTGTGAAATCGAAGCCGACTGAGTCAAGTCGATTAGGAACCCAAATAGAAGGAAATGCACAATCTTGTAACGTAGGAACATTCTTGCAAATGTCCAAGGAGAAGTTCACGCTCCTGAGATGCTTAGCCTTTTGCACGATGTACAGATTTGCGGCTTTATCTGATGGTGAGATCCACGGAGAAACCCATTTGTTTCGGAAAAACTTTGAATAAGATCCACCTACCACGTCTCCTGGATGTATCTTCCCTTATTCTCTAGTTCTAGACAAAACTTCGTCGACTCTTCGTTCGAAATTCCCAAATGATCTTCTAATATGGTTTCTATGGTAATTCTAACCTGGATGGGCATTTTTCCGGATGATCCACACAGGTAGAAAGTGGCATTTTTATTATAAATAAGGTCAAAGATCAGGTCACTCTGTGCATACAGTGTGTCCTGAACATATGATTTTTTCTCATCTCTGGAAAATGAGGGAAAGAGACGAAGTTGGTTCTTTGATGCAAGAGACTCCCATAGATCACCGTAAAGGAAGTCCTTATCATGGAATCTGTTTCCAGTAAAAAGATACATGTCCTGCATTCCGAGTTCTAGTCTTTGTTCAATGATTGACTTGACTGGTGCTATACCAGTTCCTGGAGCAACCATTATCAAAGGTCCAGGGGGGAATTTGACATTGTTCGGGTGAACTGAAAACTTGATTCTATCATTCTCTTCTAATTCTTTTACCCATCTTGTGCACACGCCTTTTCTGAGACGTTTAATAATTGTACGATATTCCACAATGGCAACAGTGAGCTCAACAGTAGAAGGGCTTGGAGTCGAAGAAATGGAAAACAATCTTGGCTTGATGGTGGGAATGAGATCGAATACATATTGAACTGGAACACGTAATGAATGAAACTCCAGTATGGTCTCCAGAATGGATCTTCTTGGTCGATTGGCGTAATCGTACAGAGCATCAATATTATCAATGAGAGAGAACTCATACAGCTTTTCTCTCTCACGCTCATCGGTAGAGAAATGGTGGGCAATCATGAAAAACGAACGCCGCGGTATGGACATAATGTCCAAATGATGAGTTAGTAACGATCGTAGGGTCAACTTCTTGACCAGACCACCTTCGATAGTCGGCGTAGGACCATCAATAATTAAAGGAAAATCGGCAATATCCTGCCAATCTTGATCTTCGATCAGTGATTCCACATCTTTGGGGTCATTGCTAGGATATAGAGCTATGGTATCACCTGGTTTGTATTCCAACGAGTTGCTAGTGTCTTTAATGACTAGTCTTCTAACATCCTGAAAATGATCTGCGGATGTTATTCTTTCATTGACTTCAATTACTCCGGTCAGAAGCTCAAATCGTGTCAAAGCCACTTCTTTGACGTTGCTGGTAATCTTTTTGAACTTGTTTGTCTGGGCAACAATCCCGTTCATTGGTGGCAATAGGGTATTAGGGTCGATCTCATGGTGACTGAGCTTTTTGATCTTTTCTAGTAGCAGTCTTTCCCACTCCGCGTAGTAACCTTCGTTTCCTTCTGGCGATTGCTCATCACTCTCTGCCCTATCACTGAACTCGTGCGCTCCAAGTTGAATCAACCTCTTATGGATCTTTCTGATTGCATAGTTGAACTTGGCATAGGACGAGTCTCCCAGACCAAACGTTGTGAAACTCAGATGAGACAACAGATCATTCGGAAGGCCCTTCTTTAACATGAACTTCCAGAACTTCTTCCCGTTCCTAGGAATGTCTCCTTGCCCCGTAGTGGAACAGATAACCACTAATAACTTGACATCCAACAACCTCTTTAAATCAAAGTTATCCAATGATGAGACCACTGTGTTTAAAGATAAATAAAGACACTTCCTACCAAGAACCTGTGCAAACTCTTGAGAATTCCCGGTCTCGGAGCCATACAAGATGGTGATAGAAGGATGTCCCATTTGGTATACGATAAAGAAAATTTCGAATGGACCCCACCTGGAAAAGAGCCCTGAGAGAGTCAATCAATGCGATTACATAATCAAGAGCAGTGCTGAAAAATAAGCTTATCTAAGCATTGTATATACAGGCTAGCGGAGTTCTATTTCGTAGGTAGAACGCAAGATATCCCTTACCTTCTCCTGGTAAACATTAATTTCATCATTTGTAAGTGAGCGGTCCATAGATTGGTAGTTTATTCTGTAGCATTGGCTCTTGCGACCAGTTTTGGGGTGCACAAACTGATCAACTAATTTGACGCTTTCTACCAAGTCACCAGCTGTGTCTCTGACAATTTCCATCAAGTCGTTCTCGTGCAAAGGTAGCTTGTCAGTATCCGGAAGCCAAAAGGAGACATCGCGAGTAGTTCCTGGGTATTTGGAATACGGTTTGAAAGTAGTGATCGAACCTCTGGTAAACTGTGAGCTGAATCTCTCATCAAGGGTCCAGAACAATCTAATATCGGGAATACCGAACAAAAGCATAGCAATTCGATCTAGACCAACACCGAAAGCCCAGCCAATTGTGTTTTCAATACCAGAATTGGTCAGTACTTGTTCTCTCACCACTCCGCAACCGCAGACCTCCAGCCACTCTCCCTTCCACCAGACCTCAATTTCGTAACTAGGAGCAGTCCAAGGGAAATAGGCTTCTATCCATCTGACGCGTAACGGCTCGTTCAGGTATGGTTCTTCGGATCCTGCTAGCTTTGCAGATTTCTTGGCCTCGTTGAAGACCTGGTTTACCAGCAGTTCAAGGGTTCTTTTCAGATGTTGGGACACCAGCTCCGTCTCAACATCAGTCATGTAAGATTGTTTCGGATTCGTTGCATCACTGAACGCAGGGTTTGGATCTTCTACGATTATATCAACTTTGGGAATGGAAGCGATGTCTTGACGTAATTTTTCATGCAATGAATCTCCCAGTTCCGAACGACTCCATATACGGGCTCCTTCCATTTGGTGGAACGCTGGATAATGCGTTCTGTCAATCTCATCTCGTCTATAAACATCAGCAGAGATGAAGTAACCCGGTGTTGAGCATTTCTGGAAGCATTCGTGCTCGTGGGCAGAGGTATGAGTTCTCAACAACGTTTTTTCATTGATGTAGTAGGTGTCAGACTTTGACCTTCCTGGGTGATCTTCTGGGAACCCCAACACGTCAAAGTTTTCAAACGTTGTGACCACTGGTTTGAAGTTATTATAGAAGGTGTATCCCATACCTTTGAACGAATTCTCTATGAGACTTCTTAGTATTCCAATTGGGTGATTTTGGTCCAGATGAAGCTGACGATCCGTCAAGGCCACGATACTTGCGGGCACATTGGTCCAGCTGTCAGTGGCATAAGTTTGGCCATTGACAGTGACACTTTTTGGTACCTTTTTAGTCGAAAAGTACCTCGCAAACCTGAACACTGATCTGTTCATTTAGTGGTTGGGGTAATTGGAGTAGACGAATCACGAGCAGAGATCCTTGGAGGAGTGTTCGAGGGATGTGTTCCCAGGACGGTCTCCTTGCAAGGGCGACGCTTACTTTAGAAAAATTCGCGATCCAACCTGAAAAGTCCACTCAATCGCTCATCACAAAAAGCTTTCAACCAACACCTTCTGCATGTTCGGACTCATAAACCAACTGGCCAAGTCACAGTTTGCCCAGTTCCCTGTGGGCCTTCCTACTAGGCTGGGCAAACGTTTTTCTCACGAGCTGGCTCCCAGATTCAAACACGTGGGAAAGAAACACAAAGGTAGAATCACAGTTAGAACTGGTGGATCGACCAAAGGATCCACGGTGAAATTTGGAGACTACGGATTGAGGCTTAAATCTGTTGGTGTAAGAATGGATGCCAACCAGCTGAAAGAGGCCGATAATGTGATTATGAGAATGATGAGACCAGTAGGCGGAAAACTCTGGAGAAGACTTTGTACTAACATTGCCGTATGCACCAAGGGTAATGAGACTCGTATGGGTAAAGGTAAAGGGCCCTTTGATTACTGGGCTGTCAGAGTTCCTACCGGAAAAATTGTGTTTGAAGTTGGAGGTGAAAACTTGCACGAACAAACAGCTAAAGATGCGTTCAGAAAGGCTGCTGCTAAGCTACCAGGAGTCTTTGAATTTGTTAAGAAATCCGATACTCCGAGAGTCGGACTACACGATGTCAAAAAGCCAAAATCTCCCGTCAATGAGCTAGAAAAGCTAAAGCAAAACCCCACCAAGGAATTTCTCAATGTGTTAAAGTCTAAACAGAGGGAATACGTCTTGTATAATGGAAGGAAGAGGTAAACCTCTCAAATCACTGTATATATATTTTATGTTTCCTATAAGACATTCTTTTCAAGCACCACCATAACTTTAGTAATAAAACCCTCTAGATGGAAGATATCTTTTGATCCAAGACTCAACCTCTCGTCGAAGATGGAAGCCTGTTGGACTATATCCATCTTGACGGTGTCGGTATTTTTTATCTTCGAGTCTTCGTCAACTAAACGCCAAAATTCTATGGTCAACTTCTTGAGGATCAGTTTTGCTGGGATGGAATGAGAGATTAACTCGTACAGATCAGATCTGCTCTGTTGTAGCTTGGAAACTGTTCTCTCAGAGACGATACCAATTGCCAGCTTTTTGATGACATTTTCCCAGTCTGGCATGATCATTGGAGTTTTGATGGTTATGGAGGGATTGTAGGAGTATAAGGCTTCCAGAAGCAATAATCCTGTTCTTAGGTTGTGATCTGTGACTCTGGCAATCTTGGAGTAAATCTGTTGTCTTTCAGTTTCATCAGCAGGAAAAGACTTGGCAACTTCTGGCTGATCTTTCAGAACCTTTTCAAAGACCAACCCCATTTCCTCATCCGTGGGAGCGGCCACTCTAATTAGTAACGTTCTTGACTTGATAGGCTCAATGATGCTGGATATAGAGTTACACACCAACACCAACCTGATATTTGCAGAGTACTTTTCCATAGTCCTTCTCAAAGCCGCTTGAGCGTCACGGGTCAACAGTTCGGCCTCATTTATGATGACAACCTTGAACCTGTTCTTCTTGTGTTCAGAAACGTGTGTGAAATCGATGGTCTCAGTTTGGGCGACTTCTTTCAAGAGGTCTTGGATCACAACCCTATCATTGTTGTTCATGTCACTAGGTGTGATTTCCAGATGATTAGGAGATGACACCACATTAAACTCTAATTTTCTCTTAGTTGGTGTGACAAACACCTTCGGATCAACCTTTAGCTTCTCTATGTTGGGACCATAGATCTGTCGTAGCGTGGCCAATATTCTGGTTTTTTTCCCGGCTCCACTTGGCCCATGGAACAACAAATGGGGAAAATCACCGGACAGGGCCAACGAGCTCAGCATATTCGAAATCTTGCCATGATAATCCAGATCGTCTAGCGTTTTTGGCCTGTATTTGTCTGCCCACAATGACATCCTTTACGTGTATTATTAGGGAAGGATATTTTTCAGTACATATTAAATACGCGATCAAATATTATTAGTGAAGTCGCTAGGGACTTATCCTACGGTCTCCTCTTTTGCTCTTACCCCATACCATACTGCATCAGGGTTCAAGTTGTAAGGGTTCCCAACGTTCCTCCTATGGCCCTCTCTTGTCACTTTGTGCTCTTCCATGCTTTCAATTCGTGCAAGAACCCAGTCTCGTCCATTCAGATCAATTCTAGACACATCATTGATCAAAAAATAGTGGGGCGCACCGACATTGAAAGCTGCCCAGGGTTGATAGGTTTCGAAGGAGGCGACTGTAGACGATCTTCGATTGACTGCTTCTACAGTGTTCGTCATGTTCATATTGATGGTGTCATCTCTGGTTGGTAAGAACAAGACCAAGTCTCCAACCTTGAAATCCTTAATGGATATCCTGGCGTTTACTTCTTTTATGAGTCCATCGATCTCCGTTTTCGAATAGTTAGACTCTTTTTGCAATTTCCTTGCCAACTGCTCCACATCCTTGAATCTTTTGGTGACGCTTTCGACTAGTAATTTTTGATCCATATAAGTCAGGCGAGTAAATTTGTCGAAATCCTGATTGAACTTGAAATCAAGTACTGATTCCAAAGATTCTAACTCCTTGACAGGCTCTTGGTGGAAATAAACGAGCTGCTTGTCTGCCTCCGCAACGATCTGTGAAGAGAGCTCCAAAATATCATCATTGCCAACAGGGGATGTTGCTTTAGACGTTGTTGATCGCCTCCTACTCCTCAATCCCTTCACACGATGGATCCTGATACCGTTAGATGGGTCATTCTCCTCGTATTGTTCGTCTCTTTTCATTAAAAGGCCTATTGCTTCCAACATCAGACAAACAGTGACTACGTTCTGGAAAGTCCGTTCAATGACAAGTCTCAACTTTCCGTAGAGGGACTTGATAATTGTTTCGAGCTCCTCAAAATGAGATTCGTTTTCGGCTAGTTTAGTTTCATAATTCTCTTTGACTTCAATCAAATGAGCCTCTTCATCTTCGAGGTTCTCAATCTTCACCTTCAAATCTTCGATCTCTTTAATATGTGTTTTCAATTCGTTCTTGTATTCTTGTTCCTGTGCTGTCATGTTATCTAGCAAATCTTTCTTCATCATTGCAGCTTCCTCATACTGAGTCTTCCAATGTTCATTGGAGAGATCCAATCTGTCCTTTTCATCAGATATTTGTGTCTTCTCTTCAGTCAGTTGAGCTACTTGCTTCTTAAGAGCTTCAATCTCTCGTTCTTGAGACGCCTGTACCTCATTGCTATTTCTTTCTTGAAGTGACTGCAATTCTTGATTTTGTTTTTGCAAAGCTTCCAACCGTATCTGCAGTTGATGGTTTGCTGCAACCAAGCCATTGATTTTCTCACCTTCGTCACCTTCTTCATCCCTTTTCGTGAGTTTCAAGTACAAGATTTCCTTTTGTTCTTTTTCCTCATCTTTCTCTTTAGAGGTCCGCTCTAGTTCCCCTTGCAGCTGCTCGATTCGAGTTTGCAGGACCTGAATTTCGTCAACATTCTCTCGGTTCTTTTTCATGTCAGTGTCATGAATCTTGGCATGAGTATTCATAAGCATTTCGGTTGCTGTTGCACTGGTCATCAAATTTGCACTTGAGCGCTGCTGATAATCCCTTATCGGAGGATAAGCCATATTTATAGGAGGAGGTCCACTTTGGTGCAAACTCTGTTGATAAAGGAGACTTTCTAATTTCTTCACACGTCTTTGATAACCTTGTAGTAATTCATGATTTGAAAAAGAAGGTTCTTTCTCTTTTTCATTATCATTTCCGTTTTCTGTTTCCAAGCCACTAATATTTATTTGGATTGTGACATCATTTATCTCAAAGTTCTTCAAGAACTTTTTCAATAGGCCCATATAGCTAAGATCTTGACTGTTTAAAGGCCCTATAGTACCGCCTCCTGCACTTATTACCTTATCATTCGAACTTTCATCTATCCTTCCCAAACCAAGGTCGGTGAGATTTTTCTCCAGTTGTTTGATAACTTTGATATTAACCTTGTTCTCCTTCAAGGAATCTATGTAGTGATAAAAGTCTTCTGTCGTTATGTTGTCAATAAGATTCAACCAAAATTGATTACCAAATCTATCATCCATCTTCATCACAGGTGAATGTGTTCTGACAATTTCTTCACTTGCTTGTCTCAAATTACCAAAATTGTAATCCTTGTTGAAATTGTGTAATAGCTTGTTAATAGCGTTTAAATGTGGTGGATGAGGATCATGCTCTGGAGTTGGAGCTCTACTATTTCCCTTAGAGCCGGCTGGAGTTTGTACATTGGAGCCAGCTTTGAGGACAATGCGGGAAGAAGCCAGATGGTCACGTACAAATTTCTGCTTCAAATCTTCATCGATCTGTAATGCCAAAATGCGCTGTCCTTGATTTGAATTAACACATGGATTAGTCTTGCTAAATCCGTCAATCCATTTGGAACGATAATTTGACTCGATAAATTTGAGCATTTCCAAGATTTCGTTAGCTTTGAATGCTACTTTGTTGAAATTTTCCAGCCATTTTAATTTCTTTAAATTACCAGCGAGCCATAGACCAAATACTAGCGGTAGGTCTTTTACAATCGACATTCTTAGCTCGTTGAAATCAAGTTTGCTGATGTTCTTGGAGAGGTCATTATTTATAAGGTTCGTAGCCTTCAAGATGCTCAATTGGACTCCAACAATCTTATGTATTGTGTCGCTTAGTAGCGTTCTCTGCAAGTCTTGCTTCAAGTTCAGCGCTTCGACTTTTTCGTCATAGAGTTTGTTGGATAGTTCAGTTATTTGGGGTATGATGGTGGAAGAGTGAGTGTCAAACACTGAAACTAGTACGCTTATTTTCTTTACTGATTCTGCTGACAAAGTAGTCGAATTTCCGCCAGATGTGGTCAACAATTCGTCTAATATGGGTAATTCTTTGGAGTCTTTGACAACCTGGTTAACCAGTTCTGTTAGACGGTTGAGAGTGTCACTATCGCTCTCCGTTCGTGAGTTTGAGTTCAAGTTGGGCACATCTAGATATTTCTTCTTCAAAGATTCGTATAGATCATTGATCATTACTCGCTTTGAGATGATTTCGGAATCAATCCTCGATCTCAATCTTGTCAGTTTATCATTGACATTGTTCATGAGTGCCTTACTATCTGTAGCCACACTTTCTAGCATTTTTTCATCAAGTAGGTCACTTAGAACGTAATTGCCTTTAAAACGAATGCCTTTTAGTATTTGATAGTACGTCTTCCAGTTTTCAAGTAGAGATTGCTCTTGAAGCATGATCAGAGAGTCCACACTTTCGTTGAAGCTTTTTTCCAGAGACTTGAACATGAGATTGGTATATTGTATGAGGGCATTGTGCGATACGAGAATTACTTCAATTTCCTTTTTATTGTCGCACAACACTTCTTCGTTCACTCTCTTGTAATAGTTAGTTTTCTTGAGGTCACTCAACAGAGCAGCGGCCCAACCTGAGCTCCTTTTCAAAGAGTTCAGGACCAATCGCAGCTTGTTGAGATCCAAGTCTTCAGTACTCAGATTAGGTCTATTAGTGATATCTTTCAAGTAGCTGACGAATCGCAGAATATCAGCGTTTTCCAGAGGGCTTCTCATTGGCTTGATCATATTCAGCATTTCACACTGATTCAGCGACTCTAAGGCCGTGTCCAGCTTATCTTCTACCATTTGCTGGCCATCGTAGAACCTCCTGTCAAACACGTACACTTCTCTTACATCGCCATTCATGATCATGGAGAACTTGAGCTTGATTCCAAATGCTGTGAGTAGAAACAAGTCCGCTGGGGCGATGCCAAAAGAGGCAGAAATGTACTGCTTGAACTGATCATAGCTATTAAAGTTGTAGGGGATGGCTGAGATCCTGATGCCCGTTATCGAGTTGTAGATGTCCATCTGTGATTGGTGGAGGAGGCTGTTTTGCAATGGATGCAAACCATGCCTGCTTGAGTCCATTCTAGGAGGGAAATGAAACTAAAGAGATATATGGGCTGGTTTGCCGCCTTGTGTTTGGGTTATTATCTGATCAGCAACTGAACTTGCGGGGAGGGGGGCAACTAGGAAGGAACTCTAGGAGGAAAAGGTGGGGCGAAGCTAGAAACGCGAAGGGGAACATAAGTAGAGCTTCCTTAGCGCGACGGGGTAGATAACTGTTACAGCGAGAAACCACACTTCAGAAGGCCTGCGACCGTCCCATCGGAAGGATCTGTGTTAGGGTCCAGTGAATAGGCAGACAGATGGTGCAGGGAAAGGATAAGCTGGATCGGATCTCTTAGACGAACCGATTGGAGATAGATCAGTTGTTTTTTTAAGATCTTGGCAAGTTTTCTAAGGGAACTCGTTTGATATACAACAGGGGCCATGTCGCAAGTGAGAAACTTAACATCGCTCGTATGGGGACCAGGGTGCATAAACTTGTGGATGTCTTGGACTGTGAGGGAAAATGTCCTGCCCTTCGATTATTGGTCCTTCCATTGCTGCCTCAGTTCCATTTCCCCAGCCACAGCCTCCGGTCTGGGCATGCAACTATCAGAGTGTGTTAATTTACGATTATTCATTTCTTATTACCTCGAAATGTTAACTACCGAGAGCCGAACGGGCTTACATCATAAATACGTTAGTGAAGCACATCATTTTTCTTTGCAGCCCAATTCTACGTGAAATGTCAGGATTATCGATTCTGTTCAAGGTCATCAAATGGTCAGTAGCTGTCATAGCTTTGCTCTCCTACAAAACCGTCCCGTTTGCCTATTATTTCAGGTTCTACAGTGTCGTTATCAAGAATTTGATCTTCCCCTATAGACGATGGATCAAGGAAGGGAACAGGAAGCCTCACAGTGAATTAGATGTGTTCCACACCACTACGGTTTCAACATTCGTTTCCATCTTTGAGTGTGATTTCTACCTGCACAAGTCTAACTCAACTTATTTTGAAGAACTCGATATTTCAAGAACCAATTTGATGACCACGGTTTTCAGAGACCTCTTCTTCAAATACCAAAGAGATGCCCTTGGAGGATCCAAAAAGGACTCCATTTTCAACTGGCCTTACATCCCGGTTGCCACTGTATCCGCAAGTTTCCGCAGACAACTCTCCCCCTTTGAAAAATATACAATTGAAGACGGAATCTTGTGTTGGGATGACAAATGGATCTTCATTCTTTCTAGGTTCATTAACAAATCAAACAAAGTGTGCACGACTTGCGTGACCAAGTACGTATTGAAGAACGGAAAGAAAACTATTCGTCCCAAGGATGCTTTGGCTGATATTGGACTTTGGAATGAAAGAGTTCAACAAATATCCCAGTCCCGTCTACATCTGATTGAGAGCTACGTGGATCAATCGGAATTAGAGTCATTAGATTTATCTCACTGAATTAATAGTATATATATCGGTCACTGTTATTGTCTCAGAGGTCCCTCATCTGGTAAACGTCTTGTTGATAGCTTTCGCCAGCTGGGCTATCCAGTTGGCTATTCAGTTGGCTATCCAGTTGGGGTTCAACGTCACCCCGCAAGTAGTCTGTGGGATCCAAAATCCGCAAGAATTCAACAAAGTCTTGGATAAACTCTCCACCAAACTCCCATTCATCTGCACCTCCATGCAACGTTTGCTCATCATTAATTTTCAGCCGTAGGCCAGGGATCCAGTTGATTATCAGTAATACGACAAACGATATAGTGAATGCATAGAGGGAAACCACAATGGTACCGACCACTTCCCATCCTAACTGAACATAATTCTGGTTTACCCAACCGCCATCAATGTCGTTGTATCCCAGAATGGCAATATTCTTATCGGCGAATAATCCCGTCAAAAGATTGCCGATCATTCCTCCAATCCCATGTAAGGCAAATATGTCCAAACTGTCGTCAACATGGATCAGGTACTTCAAGCCAGTAGCAAAATTTACCAAGAAACCTCCCACAAACCCGAATATAAAACTCGACCATGGGTTGACGTAGCCAGCAGCGGGTGTAATCACTACCAATCCAGTTAAGCATCCAGAACAAAAGCCCATAATAGAGAGCTTCCTATTCCAATAATAATCCACAGACATCCAGGTTAACGATGCCATTGCCATGGAGATTAAAGTATTCAAAACTGAAATAAAAGAGGCCAATCCTAACGTTAACGAGCAACCAGCATTGAATCCGAGCCACCCTGCAACTAAAAACATTGTCCCTATGACAATCATTCCGGTGTTGGAGTTTCTGTACCTGTTTTTGTTCATAATTAATATTTGGTCCCGTTGACCTAGCAAGATCGAATAGGCCAGAGAAGTGAACCCAGAAACCAAATGCACTGGTGAGCCGCCACCATAGTCCAAAATATCAATCTTGTCAACCATCCAGCCTTTGGAGTTCCACTCCCAATAAGCGACCGGACAATAGACTAGTATCACCCATACAACGCAAAACACCAGCATCGGTAGTATCCTCCCTCTCTCGGCGATACATGGCATGGTAAGAGCAGCGGCTACACACGCCAGCAGACCTTCAAACACGGCATGTGGCAAGGCAGGGATCAAATTATCCGTTGCAGATTCATTTACCAGCAAAGCTCTCTCTAACGTTCTCAGACCTGCAAACTGAAAATTTCCTATATACCCAGTTGAGGCATTGTCACTGAACGTTAACGAATAGCCAAGAACACACCACACAATAAAAGTGACCACTGTGACAATCAAGGGAATGGCCAGCATGGACAAACTGGACCGCCTCTGCGTCATACCCGAATAGAACATGGCTATTCCTAGCACAACGAATATCAGGAGACATGAGCATGTAAAAAGAAACAAACCGTTTGCCATTATCTTGGGATTCGACCCGTCCACAGACGGGTCAAATTCTCGGAAGTTTGAAAACACTAGCATCGTATTGGGGGTATCATACAGAGTCTCTGGAAGGTTAGAAGAAAAAAAGTCAACACCTTCGACTAAAGAACCCTTTGGGAGGGGGAGCGGGGGCAGATGGAATGGATAATATTTTTTTGGAGACTTCACATAAATACAATCACGTGAACGATCTCGGATGTCCTATCCTAATCACCAGGAGAACGTCCTATCTGTCAGCCTAAACCTGCTTTTCCCAACGGCGGCCTTTCCAGGTTTCAATCACGTGACCCATAAGAGTCAACAAGACAATTTTTTTTGCACTCATCCCAGGCTCTCTGTCCCGTTTTTGTTAGAACAACCCAACTCGCCCTCCACAAGCAGTCCGACTTCATCATGTCTATGGTAACTTTGGCCGGTCCTCAGGCTTTGTCGAGTTTCAGGATCAGTAATTTGACTAGAGACATCAACAACACTGTCAACTCCAACGTGGTAGCTTCGATCCGTTCCTGTTACGTTCATTATCTTCATGTCGATGGAGAAAACTCAGACCTGTCCGAGTCCACCAGAAAGAAGCTTGCTGAATTGCTGGACTACGACCACAAATTGGATCTTTCCGTCGAAGAAAACGTGAGATTGGAAAACTTGGTTCAATTGTCCGGTGATCAGGAAAGATCAGCTTCAATCATCTCTCAACAGTTGAACGATGATATTCTGATAAGAGTGTTGCCCAGGTCGGGAACGATCTCTCCCTGGTCTTCAAAGGCCACCAACATAGTAGAAGTCACTGAAATTGATAGCACCATCAAACGTTTGGAGCGAGGTTTGGCTATTCTTATCAAGACCCGTCCCGATTTCCCGTTGTTGCAATATCTTCAAGATGACAAGTTTGCCTGTCTTGGCTCCGTGTTTGATAGAATGACTCAGAGTCTGTATATTAACGAGGCTTCTCCCAAATATACCGACTTGTTCGAAGAGCTTCCTCCTAAACCCCTGGTTTCCATTGACTTGTTGTCCTCCAAACAAAACTTAATCAAGGCCAACAAGGAGATGGGACTGGCTCTTGACCAAGGTGAGATTGAATATTTGATCGATGCCTTTGTCAACCAACTGGGAAGAAACCCAACTGATGTTGAACTTTTTATGTTTGCTCAAGTCAACTCAGAACATTGTCGTCACAAGATTTTCAATGCCGAGTGGACCATTGACAATGTCAAACAAGATAATTCTTTGTTCCAGATGATCAGAAACACCGAGAAATGTAACCCACAGTTTACCATTTCTGCTTACTCGGACAATGCCGCCATTTACCAAGGTTCTGAAGCTTATCTGTACACTCCAGACATCAAGACCAAGAAATGGAATTCCACCAAGGAATTGGTCCAGACCCTGATCAAAGTAGAAACTCATAATCACCCAACTGCTGTCTCTCCATTTCCAGGTGCTGCTACTGGGTCCGGTGGTGAGATCAGAGATGAAGGAGCAGTAGGTAGGGGCTCCAAATCTAGATGTGGTTTATCTGGCTACACTGTATCCGACTTGAATATTCCAGGTAATAGCAAACCTTGGGAAGTTGACATTGGCAAGCCAGGCCATATCTCTTCTCCGCTAGACATTATGGTTGAAGCTCCGTTGGGGGCCGCAGCCTTCAATAATGAGTTTGGTAGACCAAACATTAACGGCTACTTTAGGACTCTAACGACTACTGTAAAGAACAACAATGGTAAAGACGAAGTCAGAGGTTACCACAAGCCTATTATGATTGCCGGTGGTCTGGGTTCTATTAGACCCCAGTTGGCTTTAAAGTCTGACTTTAAGATTACTCCAGGATCTGCCATTATTGTCTTGGGTGGGCAGTCTATGTTAATTGGTCTTGGTGGAGGAGCTGCTTCTTCTGTCAACTCAGGTGAGGGATCTGCAGATTTGGATTTTGCGTCTGTTCAAAGAGGTAACCCCGAAATGCAAAGAAGAGCCCAACAAGTAATAGATGCCTGTGTTTCTATGGGGATAAAGAGTCCCATTCAGTGTATTCACGATGTTGGTGCTGGTGGTCTATCTAATGCCCTTCCTGAATTAGTTCATGACAATGGGTTAGGAGCAGAGTTTGAATTAAGAAACGTTCTCTCTTTGGAACCTCATATGTCTCCCATGGAAATCTGGTGTAACGAATCCCAGGAACGTTACGTTTTGGGTGTTTCTCAAAATGACTTACCTCTTTTCGAAAGCATTTGTCATCGTGAGAGAGCTCCTTTTGCTGTCGTCGGTGTTGCTACAGAGGAACAAAGGCTTATTTTGAGAGACTCTCTGTTGGGCACCACACCTATTGATTTGGATATGAGTATTCTATTTGGAAAACCTCCAAAGATGTCAAGATCAGATAGTACTCAGCCACTGCAACTGAACCCATTTTCTACATCTGAGTTGGATCTGTCTGAGTCAGTTTCACGAGTGCTAAACCTTCCATCTGTCGGTTCCAAACAATTCTTAATCACCATTGGTGACAGATCTGTCACTGGTTTAGTTGACCGAGACCAAATGGTAGGTGCATGGCAAGTTCCTGTTGCCGATGTAGGTGTGGTTGGAACATCTCTAGGTGAGACCTTTGTCAAGACTGGTGATGCTTTGGCCATGGGAGAGAAACCAGCCTTAGCCTTGATCTCCGCTGCTGCCTCTGCAAAAATGTCTGTTGCTGAGTCGTTGCTGAATTTATTTGCCGCTGACGTCAGGAGCTTGGAAAGCGTAAAACTTTCTGCTAACTGGATGTCTCCCGCTTCTCATCCAGGGGAAGGAGCTAAGCTTTATGAGGCTGTTCAGGCTATCGGTATAGATTTGTGTCCACAGCTTGGAGTCTCTATCCCTGTTGGAAAAGATTCCATGTCAATGAAAATGAAGTGGGATGACAAAGAAGTTACCGCTCCTTTATCTTTAGTGATTACTGCCTTTGGAAGTGTTAGTGACACCTCCAAGACTTGGACTCCTGCATTGGTCAAAGAAGACGACACTTTGTTAGTGTTAGTTGATCTTGCGGGTCTTAAAGGTACACATGTCCTTGGTGGTTCTGCCCTCGCTCAGGTATACAATGAGGTTGGTGATGAAGCACCAACAGTCAGAGATGCTGGTATACTTAAGGGATTCTTGGAAGCAGTCACTGTCTTGCATGCTGACTTAGATGTCCTGGCTTATCACGATAGATCTGACGGTGGTCTCTTTGTCACTTTGGTTGAGATGGCTTTTGCTGCTAGATCTGGGTTGAATATTGACCTGGGAAAATCTTCTGATATTATCAGCGATTTGTTCAACGAAGAATTGGGAGCTGTTTTCCAAATAAGGAAAGAAGATTACGACAATTTTGTTGCTGTCTTCAATGACAACGGTGTCTTCGAAGACGAGTACATACGTGTCGTCGGTGAACCAGTATTTGATAGCAAACAGATTGTCAGCATTTCCGCCAATGGTGGCCTAATCTACTCTAGCTCAAGAGGAGAATTACAGCAAAAGTGGGCCGAGACATCTTACAAGATTCAACAATTAAGAGACAACCCTCAATCTGCTGAGCAGGAGTACTCTAATATCTTGGACAACAATGACCCTGGTTTGAGCTACAAATTAACCTTCGATTTAAATTCCGGAGAATCATTTTCTACAAGACCAAAGATTGCCATCTTGAGGGAACAAGGTGTTAACAGTCAACAAGAAATGGCTTGGGGCTTCGAGCAGGCCGGATTCGAATCTATTGATGTTCATATGTCCGATATAATAAGTGGTACTGTTACTTTAGATGACTTTGTCGGTATTGCTGCATGTGGTGGATTCTCTTACGGTGACGTCCTTGGTGCCGGTAACGGTTGGGCCAAATCTGTTTTATTCCACAGCAAAGTTAGAGCTGAATTTCACAAGTTCTTCAACGAGAGACGAGACACCTTCGCCTTTGGTGCTTGTAATGGTTGTCAATTCTTGTCTCAAATCAAGGAGCTCATTCCGGGTACAGACAACTGGCCCTCATTCGAAAGAAACCTCAGTGAACAATATGAAGCTCGTGTCTGTACACTGGAGATTGTAAGCGGAGATGAAGATTGTATATTCTTCAAAGGTATGAGAGGATCTCGCTTACCAATTGCTGTCGCTCATGGAGAAGGTCGTGCTGAGTTTGAATCCCAAGCTACGCTAAAGAAATTCGTTGACGAGGGGCTCACTGCTGCAAGATACGTTGACAACTACGGTAATACTACCGAGAAATACCCCTTCAATCCTAACGGTTCCCCTCAAGGTATCAATGGTATCACCACGCCAAACGGAAGAGTGTTAGCGTTGATGCCTCATCCAGAGAGAGTTACAAGAAAGACAGCCAACTCTTATTATCCTAGAGACAATAAATGGGGAGACTTTGGTCCTTGGATTGAGCTGTTCCGCAATGCTAGAAGGTGGGTTGAATCAGTTAATTAGATGTGTAGAATGTGAAAAAAAGACCGTATTAATTAGAAACTGTTTTGATCAAGTTGTGTCCTAATTTCTTTCCAAAGTCTTTTCTTATTTTGTGTTTCGACATGAATTCCTTTAGCACGTTGCTCAATGTGTTCAACATCATCCTGAACGGCAGACAATTCCATGCTGAAAAATGATAATAAAGGATTAATAAACTGACACTGTTTGATGGATTTTTGTATCAAATCATTCACAAGCGTCATATCCCCCGTATTATCAATGAGAAACTGTGTTTTCGATAATTCAATTGTATGGATTTTTTTCAAAAGTTTCAGTTCAAGAGACTTGGCATTGTCATTTTCAGTCCATTCAATATCTGTGATGTCATTCTCATGAGGTAACGCTTCTTTGTCATAAGTGTCTGGGAAGTATTTATCGTTCTCTTCATCAAACTCTAGTTCTTTAAAACTGTTGGCTAAATCCTGAGCTGGCCTTGACAAGCGATTTTCATCTGTGTTCGAGTTTGCTCTTGCTGGCTCATCACCGTAATCATTGTATAAATCATTAAAATCATCATCGTTCTCTAAGTTTTCACCAACCTCATCTGGACTGTTAATCTCGTCAGCTACAGCTGAACTGCGTCTTGAGTGTGGTTTAAACTCTATTCTATTCAAGGCTTCTTTAGTATCTTTCGAATTGGGAGGAGAAGGTGTCATGTTAATCTGGGGAACAACAGGTTCTCCACGGGATGCGTCTTGAGGAGTGATTAGGGGCGCAGCAGTGGCAGCCTTTCTGGGACTACTATTGCTAATGAATACATCTCTAGCAGAGAGATTGGAATCCTTTCTCCTTTCTGGCGAGGAATGGGAGCTGGATTCATTCGGTATTAAGGGTAAAACCTGTTGTTGATTGGATCCACGGTCTTTGAAAGGAGAGGAGCTTTTATCAGCATTCGAAGTCGGCAGACTTTGTTTTCGTTGAGGTAAATTAGTTTGATCTCCGTTTGTAGTAGTATTAGTAGCACCAGTCAGACCTCGCAATGATTGCTTACGGATAGGTATTCCAATCTTTTCCAATGGAACATTCACCACTTCGGGCAATTTACCACCGGTGTATTTGAGATACGTTTGCAAAAGTGTCAAGGTAAACATTTCCGTCTCTTGATAATTAGTGCCGAGCCAGAAATAAGGCTTCCCCATTGTAAGTATGAACCCTCCATCCATCAAGGGGTCAATCTCAATTTTCTTAACTTCGTCCAGATCCCAAGTACGCCCAATTTGAATAGACCGATCCTTATTCTGTCTGCCTTTGTGTAATCGGACCCTACCAGACCGTTTCACTCCCAACATGAGGATTCTTGCCTTTTTATGGTCGGTGTTACTGTTTTGTGGTGGTCTTTTGTTTTGATGGTGGGAGTCCTCTATCACTCGGAGATGGTGTATGTAAGTCTCGTGGACAACACGGTCGTTGTCCAACCGACTGAAACAGTACCTTATAACATCTTTCTTATCAGTTTGGAATTGCTTAGCCAGAGCATTGATGTTTTTGGGGTCAGAAGCCATCGTGGGTGGACTGATAGTGTTGTGGAGTTGTTCTGGTATGCGGAGCAGAGAGAGAGGCCGAAAGGAGCAAGGGGAGTACCCTTTCGCGAGCGCCTCGTAGAGGGATAGTTGATAAGTAGCCCGACCTGAACCTGCCTAACTAATTCTCTCCGTCTGGGATCTGGATGTGCGCGGGCACTCTTTGGGGCACTTGTGGAAGAGACGTGATTCGAATAACGCGCCTGGGTTTGATCTAACCTTTCCTCTACTTACGACTCTCTCTGCGCAAAGTTCTCCATTTGAGAACCCGTTAAACCCTTAGAATGCCCAATGGGGTAGACTTAGACTCTTTTCTGGATGATTTAAGTGATGGAGAGTTTGAAAAATTGTTGGAGCCCGAGGTGAACAGACAACAGATCACCCATGTCGATGTAAGACGGGAGCCAGCACAAAAGACTTTGGATGGAGCAATTGCCGTCGGTCAGAACGGTACCACATACAAAGAAATCGTACACAAGGTGACATTCAAAAAGACACACCATCAACTTTGTACTGCCAATCTGGAAACCTATATCTATCCCACCAATTTGGAGGTGCGTGAGTATCAATTCAGCATTGTTAGAACTGCTCTTTTCAAAAACACGTTGGTATCTCTTCCCACTGGTTTGGGTAAGACTTTGATTGCAAGCACCGTGATGCTGAACTTTTATCGTTGGTCTGAAACTGCAAAAATTATATTCATGGCGCCAACCAGGCCCTTGGTAGCCCAACAGATCAAAGCCTGTTACACTATCACTGGCATTCCACCCCAGGATACGGCTATTTTATTGGATAAAACAAGACGTAGCAGAGAGGAAATCTGGGACTCGAAAAGAGTGTTCTTTACTACACCTCAAGTGGTTGAGAATGATCTGACGAACGGATTGCTGAACCCCAAAGATATCATCTGTTTGGTGATAGATGAAGCGCATAGAGCCAAGAAGCGATATGCCTACAACAATGTAGCACAGTTTATTAAAAGATTTAACACTTCTTTTAGGTTGCTGGCTTTGACCGCAACTCCATCTGCGGATGTCGAAGGAGTACAAGAGATTGTGGATAATCTGATGATCTCCTCCATCGAAATAAGAACAGATGAAAGTTTGGACATTAAGAAATACATAAAGAATAGAACGCTGGAAAAAGTTCAATGTGACCCCAATGAGTATATGATAGCATACACTGAATTAATATGTGAAGCAATTGCACCAATATATGAACAATGCGTCAAGTTCCAGATCTTTGAACCAATGGGTGTTGCAAAAATCAACGCATTCCAAGCTAGGGAAGCGTCACAGAAAGTTCAAGGGAACCCGAGACTGCCAGAGGGAACCAAATGGATGTACTTTTTTCTCTTACAGCTGCTGATTACAGCTGGTGAATCCTTTCGACGACTGAGTGTATATGGTGTTGTGGCATTCTATTCATATTTCAAAGAAAAATACGACGAGTTTACGACAAAATGGGAAGCAAAGAAATCGAAAAACAAACATGCACATAGCTTCTATTATCATCCTGCGATCAAGCAGCTGTTGAGAGAAGTCGAAACCCAAATAAGGCAGAATAAAATAGCCTCTACTCATAACCCAGATATTACTGAGGGTGCATTTAGTCACCCAAAACTTCCAGTTATGTTAGAACAGTTGAGAGATTTTTTTAGTGTTCAGGAGAATCTTTTGAATTCTAAAGTCATTATATTCACGGAGTTTAGAGAGTCGGCATTAGAAATTGTGAAAGTAATTGAGAGCGATAACAAAAGGTATCCGCAGCCACTTTTCAAACCTCATATTTTCATTGGACAGGCAAAAGAGCGCAATAAGTTTGATGAACAGGAGTATAAGGCTAAGCACTCCCGAAAGAAGACCAAGAAAAAGGCTTCTGAGAAAAATGACTCTACCATGGAGGAAGTGTCAGGGCAAAGAGGCTCCGAGACAGTTAAAATAGACACAAAGAATCGAATCGAAAGTTCAAAACTTGCACATTTGAAAGGAATGAACCAGAAAGCCCAGAAGGATTTAATTGAAAAGTTTCGGGGTGATGAGCTGAACATACTAGTTGCCACTTCTATTGGAGAGGAAGGTTTAGATATTGGAGAAGTTGACTTTATTATTTGTTTCGATACAACCAATAGTCCAATTAAAAATATCCAGAGAATGGGTAGAACTGGAAGAAAGCGGACAGGAAAAGTCCTGATCCTGTGTTCCAATAATGAAGAGGCCAAGTTCGACAAGGCAATGGATAACTACGCTTGGATTCAGAAACAAATCAGTGATGGTGATGCCATCAACTACCACAAATCTGACCGGATACTTCCTCCAGATGTCGAACCAAGAGTGAGGAAAACACTCATTGAGATTCCTGAAGATACTATAGAGCTTCGTGACATCGAGGACAATGAGACATTGTTGAAAGTTGCAGCTGAGTTGTCTAAGAGTAAAAGGAAAGCATCGCCCAGAACAAGCAGTAAACGACAAGCTACTATCATGGAGCTTCAACTGAAGCCCAAAAAGAAATCAAAGACCTTTTTATTACCTGATGGAGTCAACACAGGGTTTCAAAAGGCTACTGATCTAGTAGAGAAATTGAATGACAATGGTGAGAAAGATAAAAACTTTTTGGATTATAGCGATGAAGATGATATTGATATCTTGGGTATGCTGGCCAGTTCTAATAATAAAAAAAATAGGATGTCCTTCACGATTGACCTGAGTGAAGATAATGAAAATAGGGTACTTGCCAGTAGCACTCAAAAAAGTTTGTTATCTGGTACCCCTAGGCCCAGAAGTCCAATATTGATATCTGAAGACGATGAAATTCCTGAAGGGGAACCATCCACTGGTACGAAGAGCTCAGGTACAGTGTCAAGGCCCACTTTTAAAGAGCTTTCTCCTCAAAGCAGCTCTAAATCTAATTTTGTTGGGATAGAAGATCAACTGCGGAACTGGCCAAGGGTTGACCCAATATTTACAAATCAATTTGAATCTCAAGAAGGGTTTTTAACCGAAAAGGAGACCAAAGACCTATACGAAAAATACTACACCAATGAGCAGCTGCCAACAGTCGCAGATGATCCTAGGTTAGATGCTCTTACGGGAGGGCATACTGGCCGTATTTGCCACAGTAACAAAATGCATCGATATATTGAGTTGGTTCAAACAATGAAAGATAAGCAAAAAAGTGATATGCTAGTGGAACATTATCGAGTTTGCGTCACGAAAGAAGAACAGTCGAAACTGAATGACAATTACTTATTTACAGAGAAAGTCATTTTTGACGATTTGAAATAGTGAAACAAAGTAACTTACTATCCCTTAATAACCCCAAAATTCAGTAATGTTGTCTCTGGAGTTGTAGATTAGCAAGTTAGGAGTTCCATAGTTTAGATCCGAGTCATCAAGCACATCTTTAGTGCTGAAACTCAAAATTCTTGCTTTTAGTTGAGCTGGGGTCAATGAGTCACCAGAGTGAAACTGCGACTCGTGTCCGGGTTGTAATGAGAGGTAGTAGCTCAAAAGTCCGGCAACATGTGGAGAAGCCATTGAAGTACCCGACAGAACTCTGGTGGAAGTTGGAAGGCCAACGTAGGTGGACTCAATGAGATACCCTGGCGCAAAAACGTCCACACAGGTACCCCAGTTACTGAAGAATGCACGCTCGTCCTCGACAGTAGAAGCACCTGCAGTGATCGCTTTAGCTGCATTTGCTGGAGAGTAACTGCAAGCGTTAGCGTTGTCATTTCCAGCAGCTACAGCAAAGTGTATACCGTTATCAACAGCGGCATTTACAGCGTAAGAGAGAGCGACTGACAAACCACCACCCAAGGACATGTTGGCAACAGAGCCCTTAGACTTGCCCTTTGAGCTGTTGTGGTCTTTGACTACAAACTCAATGCCTTTAATGACATCTGAAAGCGTGCCCGAACCATCAGATCTGAGGACCTTAACAGCCACCAATGAGGTCTGTTTAGCCACGCCATATTTTGCAGAACCGATTGTACCAGCTACATGAGTTCCGTGTCCATTGAAATCCTTCTCAATGTCTCCATATGGGATAGTTGCACCCCAACGAGCCCGCTTTTCAAATTGTTCATGTTCAACAAAAATACCGGTGTCAATGACATAGGCGGTTACATTTTTGCCACCATCGACATGGTAAATATAATCTCTATCAGTGTCTAGAGTTTCCCGCTGGGAAATCCTAGCCAGACCCCAAGTTGCATGTTCGTCAGTGGCATACTCTTTTGTTGAATGGACTACCGAATCAGTCTCAATAGCCACTATCGGAAGGTCCATGGAGGCGAGTCTTTCGATCATTCTTGGTGGAAAAAACCCAACGAAGCCTTTCATGGAATCGCCGATATTGAAAGGTTCAGCCACAGGGTACTTGGCCCGTGTCAGAGTACCCGCATTCTCAAAGAAGGGGTCTTTGTTGTATAACAAGAAACTGTATCCATCTTTGATATATTCATGAAGCTGTTGAAGTTCCGAATCAGTGATGGAGTTGTCCACAGTGATGATATAGCGGTTTGCGATCGCGTTATCTCCAGTCGAATATATCTGGATAGGGTCGGGTCTCATTAAGGAAGCATCAAACGGGTTATGTCCCTGCAACTTCAGCGATGGAGACTCAGTATGATCGGGCAAGGAAAACGGCAACTGGATATTCGTTTCGTCGAGAGATGGGATCAGAAGCGAGTGTGCCACGGTAGCCACGGTAGCCACTAATGCCAATCTGATAAATTTCATGTTCGGAGTGTCAAAAAAGTAATGATAAAACCAAGCTATAAGGGAGGTTTTCTAGGGACACGCGGAGGAGAGTGGTTCAAACAGCCCTTCCAAAAAAAGAAAAAAAAAAGGGGGAATCTCTGTTCTTTCCAATTGAAATGACGTAACTTTAACTGAAAAATACCCCAACCAGAAGGGTTTAAACTCAAGAGGGATTGCGTAATTTCTAGGGTAGTTTAGTCCCAGCTGAAGGCAGCTTAACGATAACGCGAGGGGGGGGGGGGGGGGGGGGGATTGGTGCACGACTGAAAGGTGGTATCTTAGTCTTGTAACCTCTTTTCTCCAGAGGCTATTCAAGATTCGTAGGCGATATCGATGTGGAGAAGGGTAAACAATATAAAAGGCAAGAGGGATGTCAATGGAGCAACTGGATAGATTTCAAATTCTCTAGATTTCAGAGTAATCACACAAAAGAAGGAATCCCACCAAGAAAAAAAAAGAAAGATGTCAAGAAATTTTCAAACTGTCAAGAGAGGAGACAGATTCCCAACCGATGCCACCATGTTCCATATTCCGTCCTCTGGAGGTGGTCCAACTCCTTTCAACTTGAGAGAGACCGTGCAGGGCAAGAGATTCATTGTCGTTGCCGCTCCAGGTGCTTTCACTAGTACCTGCCACGAGGAACATCTGCCACCATACATCAAGAACTTGCCCACTTTCTTGAAGAAAGGGATTGACTTTATTCTGGTGATCACTGCTAACGACGCATTCGTTTTGAACTCATGGAAGAAGGCTCTGGGAGCTGACTCCGACAAGATCATCTTTGCCTCTGACACCAACTTGGAGCTGGCCAACAAGTTGGGACTGACTCTCGATCTGTCTGTAGCTGGGTTGGGCGAGAGAACCGGAAGATTTGCCCTAGTCGTTGGGAAAGACGGTGTTGTGCAAAACGTGTTTGCAGAGAAGGGCCCAGAGGTCAAGCACTCCTCTGCCGACAAGGTGCTAGCCAAGTTGTAAGTAAGTAGTTTCGCTTAGTTTAACACTAAATTAGTGTTGTTGTAATGCCAAATATAGCACTCTGCCCGCGCACTTTCGCCTTGGAACTTTCGCCTTGGAATCTCGATTTGTCCGGTATTGCCGTGTCACCCGGCCTGGCTTCGCCGTAGCCCTTACATCACAAATTCGCGACCGCCATTTCAGATTCAGCTCTGGACAAATCACTCTTCCCTTCCTTGGAAAACAATCCAGACACCGAAGTCATTGAACTAACGACAAGATGTCCAGCGATATTCCAATCGAGTTCACAGAGCCTCTTCAGTTGACCGATATCGGCATCCAGCCCCAATTCCTGGATTTCCGATCCACAACGTTGGAATCTGATCGTTTCGTGTGTGTCAGGGAACAAGGTGCCAATGGCAACACCGTCAGCATCATTGACTTGCACAACAACAACAATGTCACCAAAAAGAACATGACAGCGGATAATGCCATCATGCATCCATCCCAGAACGTTATTTCTCTCCGTGCTAATGGAACAACTCTACAGATCTTCAACTTGGACACCAAACAGAGACTAAAGTCGTTCACGATGTCAGAACCTGTTATCTTCTGGAAATGGCTCAATGAGCAGACTCTTGGTTTGGTGACCCAGAACGCCATTTTTGAGTGGAACATATTCGATGGCACCGGGGATGGTCCAGTTAGATTGGCCGATAAACATGTCTCCTTGACCAATAACCAGATCATCAACTTTGTATCGAACAAGGACAACACTTGGATTGCAGTCACAGGTATCGCCCAAGAAGAGGGACGCATTGTAGGCCACATCCAATTGTACTCAAAGGCAAGAAATATTTCACAGGCAATCGACGGTCACGTCTGTAATTTCGCCACACTGAAATTGAGCGGTGCCTCCGTCGACACACAAGTATTTGTATGTGGTAACAGAACGGCCACCGGTGGTCAATTACACGTAATTGAAATTGACCATCAAGAGGGAGCCCCTGTTTTTCAGAAGAAAAATGTGGACATATTCTTTCCAGCAGATGCCGCCAACGATTTTCCAGTATCTGTTCACGTCTCTCAGAAATACGGTATCGTCTACCTGCTTACTAAATATGGTTTCATTCACTTGTACGATGTTGAGTCAAGCACCAGTTTGTTTGTAAACAGAATATCAGCAGAGCCTGTTTTCACTGCTGCCTCATATAACAATGGTACCGGTATCATCGCCATCAACAGAAGCGGCCAGGTGCTAACTGTTGACCTCTCCAGGGAATCGTTCATTCCTTATATTCTAAACAAGCTGTCTAACATTCCTTTGGCTCTATCTCTTGCTTCAAGAAGTGGGCTTCCAGGAGCTGAGAATCTTTTCACTCAGCAATTTAATCAGTGCTTAGCCTCAGGAGATTACGACAACGCTGCCAAGATTGCTGCCTCGTCCGAACAATTGAGAACTTCTGAGACAATCAATCGTCTAAAGAACTTACAGCCCGCTCCAGGCCAGATCTCCCCTATCTTGAGTTACTTCTCCATCCTTTTGGACAAGGGAAACTTAAACAAGTTTGAGTCTATCGAATTGGCCAAACCAGTGCTACAACAGGATAAGAAACCTCTATTTGAGAAATGGTTAAAGGAAGATAAGCTGCAGTCATCCGAGGAGCTCGGTGACATCGTCAAGCCTTATGATACCACACTTGCCTTGGCTGTCTACATGCGTGCACAAGTTCCAGTTAAGGTTGTGTCATGTCTTGCTGAAATTGGCCAATTTGACAAAATCTTGCCTTACTGTGAAAAGGTCAATTATCACCCAGAATACACTATCCTGATTCAGAATATTGTTAGAGTGAATCCAGACAAAGCTGCTGAGTTTGCCACATCGCTATTGAGACAGACTCCAGGTCTGGACATTGAGAAAATTGCTGATATTTTCTTATCTCAAAACTACATTCAGCAAGGTACCGCTTTTCTTTTGGATGCACTTAAAGATGATAAACCAGCTGAAGGTCATTTGCAAACAAGATTATTGGAGATTAATCTTTTGCATGCTCCTCAAGTAGCTGACGCTATTTTGGGAAACAATATGTTTTCGCAATATGACCGACCAACTATTGCCACATTGGCTGAAAAAGCTGGCTTGTATCAAAGGGCTTTGGAGCACTTTGACGACATCAAGGACATTAAGCGTGTGATTGTGAACACTCAAGCTTTTCCAACCGACTGGTTGGTTAACTACTTTGGTAAGCTCAACGTCGAACAATCTGTTGCATGTTTAAGAGAGATGCTCTCTAAGAACATTGCTCAGAACTTGCAGGTTGTGATTCAAGTGGCCACTAAATATTCAGACTTGATAGGACCAGTTACCTTGATCAAGGTGTTTGAGGAATTCAAGTGCACAGAAGGTGAATACTACTATTTGGCTTCTATCGTTAACGTTACTCAAGAACCAGAAGTTGTCTTCAAATATATCCAAGCCGCTGCTAAGTTGGGACAAGTTAAGGAAATCGAAAGAGTCACCAGAGAGAATAATGTCTACAATGGTGAAAAAGTTAAAAACTTTTTGAAGGAAGCTAAGTTGGACGACCAGTTACCTTTAATCATTGTTTGTGATCGTTATGACTTTGTTCATGATTTGGTATTGTACCTATACAAGAATAAATTTTTCAAATTTATCGAAGTTTATGTTCAGCAGGTCAACCCTTCCAAAACGCCACAAGTTATTGCTGGTCTTTTGGACGTCGACTGTGATGAGGCCATTATACAGTCCCTACTACAAACAGTAATTGGCCAAGTTCCAATTGCTCCGCTGGTAGAGGAAGTTGAAAAACGAAACAGATTGAAGCTGTTGCTTCCTTTCTTGGAGCAAACTCTACAAGGAGGATCTGCTGACAAAACTGTGTACGACACTTTGGCCAAGATTTACATTGACTCTAACAACAACCCTGAAAAATTCTTGCAGGAGAACGATAACTACGATACACTTATTGTTGGTAAGTATTGTGAAAAGAGAGATCCATACCTTGCTTACATTGCTTACTCCAAGGGTCAAAATGATGAGGAACTCATCAAAATAACCAATGAAAATGCAATGTTCAAATACCAAGCAAGATACTTATTAAGCAGATCTGACCGTCAGTTGTGGTCCGTTGTTTTGTCTGAAGACAACATGTACAGGAGACAGCTCATCGACCAAGTCGTTGGCACTGCCATTCCTGAACTTGAGGATCCTGAACCAGTTTCATTGGCTGTCGAGGCTTTTATGGACGCTGACTTGCCATCTGAACTGATTGAGCTATTGGAAAAGATCATCTTAGAGCCTTCTCCATTCAACGATAACCCTTCCTTACAGGAACTTTTGATTTTGACCGCCATCAAGGCTGATCAAACAAGAGTTGATTCATACATTGAAAAGCTTGATGACTTTGATCCGGAAGAGATTGGCTCTTTGGCCACTGAAGCTGGATTATATGAAGAGGCATTCAAGGTATACAACAAGTTTGAACTGTACGGTAAGGCTTTGAAGGTGCTAGTGGAAGATGTTATGTCTCTTGATAGAGGTGAAGAATATGCTGAAAAGCTTGACAAACCTGAGCTGTGGTCGCAATTGGGTGCTGCCCAACTGAATGGTTTAAGAATCCCAGAGGCCATCGAATCCTATATTAAGGCTGGCGATCCTTCTAACTTCGAACAAGTGATTGACATTGCGGAGCATGCAGGAAAAGAAGAGGAACTGATTCCGTTCCTGAAGATGGCTAGGGAAACCTTAAGGGAGCCAAAAGTTGATGGGGCTATCATCAATGCCTATGCCAACACAGATAGATTGAACGATATTGAACACTTTTTACAATTGTCAAATGCTGCTGATCTGGAATCTATTGGTGACAAGTTGTACGAGAAGCACAACTATGAAGCTGCAAAGCTGCTTTACTCCAGTATCTCCAACTACAGCAAGCTTGCTTCTACCTTAGTTTATCTAGGGGATTACCAAGCTGCTGTTGATTGTGCTAGAAAGGCATCCAATGTAAAGGTATGGAAGCAAGTGAACGAAGCTTGTATCGATAACAAAGAATTCCGTTTGGCCCAAATTTGTGGTTTGAATTTGATTATCCATGCCGAAGAACTTGATGAGCTTGTTAACAAGTACGAATACTTTGGATACTTTGACCAACTTATCTCGTTGTTTGAGAACGGTCTTGGGTTGGAACGTGCTCATATGGGTATGTTTACCGAGCTTGCTGTTTTGTACACGAAGTATTCTCCAGACAAAACCATGGAACATTTGAAACTGTTCTGGTCTCGTATAAACATTCCAAAAGTTTTGAGGGCCTGTGAGGCTGCTCATCTATGGCCAGAACTGATTTTCTTGTACTGTCACTATGATGAGTGGGACAACGCTGCTCTGACTATCATTGAAAGATCAAGTAGCGCATTTGAACACAGCTCATTTAAGGAGGTAATTGTTAAGGTGTCGAACCTAGAAATCTACTACAAGGCTATCAACTTTTACCTAAATGAGCATCCATCATTGTTGACGGACTTGCTGTCTGTTATGATTCCAAGAATCGACCTACCAAGAGTAGTGAAGTTGTTCCAAAAATCGGACAACCTCCCATTAGTGAAGCCATTCTTGATCTCCGTCTTGGACAAAAACAACTCTATCGTGAATCAAGCCTACCACGACTTGCTTATTGAAGAAGAAGATTACAAGTCTTTGAGATCGGTAATTGAATCTAATGATAAGTTTGATGCCCTAGGACTGGCTGAACGATTGGAGAAACACGATGTAATCTTTTTCAGACAAATTGCAGCAGTCCTTTACCGTAAGAACAAGAAGTGGAACAAGGCTATTTCCATTTTGAAAACAGATAGATTGTGGAGCGATGTCATTGAAACCGCAGCCATCTCTGGTAGTGAGAAGGTTGCATCTGAAACGTTGCAATACTTTGTTGAGACTGGTAACAAGGAGTGCTTTGTAGCCACTTTGTATGCCTGCTACCATCTAGTTAACCCAGACACCATTTTGGAACTGACTTGGCTCCATGGTTTGGGTGATTACACCAAGCCGTATGAAATATCCATCGCCAAGAATAACCAGGACAGAATCAACGAGTTGTACCAGGATCTGAAGAAGAGGCAGAGCCAAGAAACAAATGCTGATGATGAACCAGCTGGGTCTCAAAGATTATTGCTTACCAATGGTACTGGCATTGGTCTGCAACCCACCGGTACTGGATTTGGGGGATTCTAGTAGGCATCAACGACTTTACAGTAGATATATATTCAATTGTTGTTCTTTTTAGGTTTATTAAAGTTATTACTCTAAGAAAGCAAGCACAATACCGTAAAACAACATGGCTGGCTGTGTGGTTGTTCTAGAAGAAATGAAGTCGACGCAGTTTGATGCATTCATCGACGGAGTTAAAGGTATCGTTGGAGTGCTAACAATATGCAGTACTTTAATGCTATGATTCCATGCTGGCTTAATGTTTCGGGAATGACACACCAAGTCAGACAATGATAAGGCTTAGTTAGTACTTGAGCTCTCGTCAAATTTGATAATATTTCAGTTCAACTCTGCTCGGCCTTGCCTAACTGTTTGAGCTCTCAAGGTTTAAAGTAATGTTGTAGAACACTTCGGCCCAGGAGTTCAAATTCTGCTCTCTGGCTTCGATCATACGATTCTCACAATATTCAACATCTGCCAAATAATCTCTATTCTTCAAGATATCACTCAACTGGCTCCAGGATCCGAACTGTATAAAACATCTGCTCCATTCAGGCAAGTAGAAGTCAACATACTTGTACCATTCCTCAGGGGGATCAATAACATTTTTAGTCTCAAAGACATCTCTGTCCTGTGGACAGTCATTCTCCTCACAAATCTGTGTCATAAACTCAGGGCTAGGAATTGCCATCAGTGTTCCATAAGCAAGATTCTCCCACATTTTCATGGTAGCAACCTGATACGGTATATGTACTACAATAGATTTGTACTTGGCCAAAGTTTTCGGACCACCATATTTGGTGCCCAGAATCTTACATTCCACGCCTGACTTTTCCTTGACGAGGTTTGACAATAGCTGACCGTCTTGAGAAACACGGTTAATTATAAGACATGGCAAATTGATATCATCCATTGGAATTTTCTGATCTTGAATACCAGAAAATCCAAACGGTCTGATAAGCTGCGGGGGTTCCTCGGGGAACACGTTTCTACTGAGAAGATAGTTGTATTCGAAGGGGTTGTTTATGATAAACTTCGCAGGATCAGTTCTCCTATTGATAGCTCTCTCCATATCCTGGTGGTAAATATCCTTCTCACCTCCACTTGCCATGTAATCGAATCTATTAGTGATGATGAAGAACAAGTTCTTGCAAATCTTTGGGGGCATAACCAACGGCCATCCCACCAGTAAATCATCAGATACAAACACAGCGTCGTTGTCTTCACAGACAGAATCATACGGTGGTTCAAGTGCTTTTTCCTTGTACTCATTTCTTCGAATTCCCAACGGGGGAAGGTCTTTCTGGTGGTACGTCACGTTGGTCAAGCCAAGATGTTCGGCCATATACGTGAAGTCTTCTGTGGTTCCGATGTGCCTCGATAAGTAAGCCACACGCATATCCTTTTTTATCAGCATTTTCTTAGACGTCAAGTCCAACGGGAGGCTATTTGACTTGGGCGTGTATGCCATGTTGACGGTTGCAATTACAATTCCAAAGAGCGCCATGAAGACAATGGACTTCTTGTAGGCTGCCAGCCACTTCAGCCTTCTCAACCTTGTGAGCAACGCGTGCTGAATGCCGGTTTTATTATCCTCGGTCTCAATGCTTAGAGCGTGCAGCATTATCACTTGAAGCCAGAATCGACCGTTGTAAACACGAGTTGTGTAGTATTTTTCCTGTGGTGTCAACCATACTAACGATTAAAATAAAACGGACTCACACCGGGAAACACCCTCTCTAGCAGGAAACCCTATCTGTAGCGACACAACAAAGGTGCATAATCCGTATGTGCTACTCTGCACAATTTCGTAGGAGTGCTAACAAAAGAGTTGAATTATTTCTTCCGTTGCTATGCGAAAAAGTAGAAACACTATGTAAGGATGTTATCTATGCAGCAATTGCTACAGTTACCACACTTCGCCGATCAAGAACACAGCATGCGGATAAGGCAGGTAAGGCTCAATCGGTATTAGACGGCAACGTGGGATAGCCGAGCGGTGAAACTTTCTGTGCGGAAACATTTCGGTAGTGGTCCACCTAAAAGTATATTCCAAAATTGTGAAATACGTACAAACCAGAGAAAACCTGTTGTGCATGCCATGAATTCGCAGGATTGCACCCTGAATGGGTCCACCTGACATTTGATTAGTACCACTGAGCCGCTTTACAAGTTGAATTTACCGTGCGAGTCTTTGACTACATAGTCCTGCTCGGTGACAATTGAATCGATCAATCTGTTTGGTGTAACGTCAAATGCAGGATTCCATACGTCGATATTTGGCGTGGCAGTTTTAACGCGTAAAAGGTTAACTTTCCCCTCAGAGTCTGTAACAAACTGGTCAGAGCTGTCAACCTGCCCCCCTAAAATTGATGTAAGCTCATTGGCAGGACGCTGTTCGATGACAATGTCATCGCCGGAGTCTCGGGTATAATCAATGGTAGTTGTAGGAGCAGCTCCGATGAACTTTACACCTTCGTATTGAGATGCGATAAGAGCAAGCTGGAAGGTACCAATCTTGTTGGCTAGATCACCATTCGTGACAATTCTATCAGCTCCCACGATGATAAATTTGACAGGTGCCCTCGATGGTAGCGGACAGTTTACCCTCTGGCTGAAGAGAGAGTCAATTAAGTAAGCGGGCATATTGTCAGTAATCAGAGAGAACGGTATTTTCTCAAAATTCAGCTCGTACGATGTCAGTCGGGAACCCTGGTTATATGGTCTGGTTTCACAGGCGTAGACGTGGGACAACCACGACTTTTGACCCTGGATCGTTTTGTCATCGGCATTGTTTGGGTTCGCTTTAGACTTGGCCCATAACGAACGAATTATCCCTAGAGCGGTTCCATGTCCCGATGTTGCAAGAGAGCCGGTATTGCAGATGGTCATGACTGCGAACGGTCCCTCAAATTCTGATAGCTCGTTATCGATGTATCTGACGCCATTGTCACCAATTCTGTAGTTATTCTTGAGGTCATCCTCAAACAATACCACACTGTACCTTAGCACTTCAGCGTATAGATCGTCAATAGTACAAGCCGTTTCGACAATTGCTTTAACGGCAGTACATGCATTGATGAGGTTAACTGCTGTTGGTCTTGATTTCACCAGATTGTCAATTCTCCTCTCTAAGGCTGCTTTGAAAACCGGCAAGTTTGAGACGTTGTAGCCGTGGGTATTCTTTTGGCCATCTTTGACCGAGTGCAACTCGCAAGTGATAGAAAATGCTCCAACGATAGCAATGGCTGGGGCGCCTCGCACTTGCATCTTCTGGATCACCGAGTACCCATCGTCAATGTTCGACACTTGGATGTATTTTGTCTGATAAGGGATCAACAACTGATCAAGAACGTCGAGTCTGGTCTTTGACCTGTCAAACTTAATGGCTTCCAACGACATTTCACAAAGATCGGTTTTCAAACTGACTTGGACTTTGGCGATATTTCGGATGGTGCATAACTTAAAGTAGTTCACCCGTGCACTACCATTCTATTATTATGCTCCTGAAAACTCTAGCCTAAAGTTCCCATTCATTCCCCTTTAACATACATCAAATGGGTTGTTAACAATGCCTCCATCCCAACCGAAACCCGTAGTGAAACCAAAATCCCAAGAGATATTCAAAGAGCACTCCTTTTTGGATACGTTTGCGCTGACGGTGGTGTTTATCACCCTGCCGTCGTGGCTGGCATTGTTGATTTTGAGTGTTTTCGGCATATTCAGCTATTCCAAGAACCTGATGGGCAAGATCGTGTTTTTTTGGTCTTATCATAACACACAGGTCACGGTACAAGAGATTTACTCAATGTTTATGTTCTTCGTGGTTGACGTCTGCTTGTACTTTCTCTTATTGCACCGAAGCCCGAAATCACTAAAGTACGTTTATCTTTTAGCTAAGGCATTCGTTGCCTCCACTATAACTTCTCCCAAACACAAATTTTATCGCAATGCATTCCTGACGCTATTCATCATATTTAATATCCAGTTTCTAGACCATTGGTTGAAGGACTTCCTAAAACTGCCCTCCAGGGTCAACTTGAGCACAGAGTTTCTCTACTACCGATTGAACGATCTACTCTTGCATCAGCAATATCTAAAAAGATTGAGCAATCCAAGGTTCAGTGATCTGGTAGATTTTTTCATCCAATTCAGCTCTTCTATATTCTCCATGCACATCGTGTTAATCAACCTGACTAAAAAAGTGCCCCTCAAGCTGAAAGGTCCTTTTGCCTCATCCACTGAAAAGGATACTAATGACCACGATGAAATAGGACTGAAATCTATAGGGAATTCCATACTGGAAGTTGAGATACCTGAAGACATTGAACCACTACCATTCACTAATAAACTTTCATCCGCAATGTCTGCTCCGGCTTCATATCCCACCGAAGCTGTCTCCGAAACCATCAGCGTTTCCTCCCCATTGGCGGTAGTTGCTAGAAACTTCGAAAATTTTGCCATTTTTTCATTCGTCCCGTCTATCCATTTCTCCATTGTGAGTTCTAATCGGGCTATTCTTGACAAGAAGTTGAGATCGATTTCTCTTAGCAAGATACAACAGCCTATATGGGCATTTTTGTCTGCTGCAAAGACCATGTTCAATAAGCAGGACCTTTATAGTGGCGAAATGGACACCGAAACGTATCAAAATAGAACTGCGCTGATTCATCATAACGATTCAACATCGTTGACATCTATTGTACAATGCTTCACCTCTTACGTGGGAGAAACCTCTATCGCGTTTGAACTTTATAGGGTTCAAATTAATGAGGTTAAAATCCGTGTGAATGGAATTGTTTGGTACCAAGTTTGCTCAGCTTCCATTGATGACAGAGAAATAATAGTCGTCAACGGGCTATCACCTTTGTCTCAGTATGACATTGAACTGTTCAACATCTCTGAATCCAACAAACAATTCCTGCTAGCTAACGTTACTGTTAGCACAATATCTCCCAATTGCAAACTTTCACAAGCAAAGAAGAATACCCCTTTGCTCACTCTTCAAGAATCTCTAGCCACCACTAATGAGCATGTGAATAGAGAGAAACTCAAACTGAAAAAGACTCGCAAAGATTACAGCCAGAGGACTCAGGCAATCAAAAATGAGATTGAGATCTTAAAGAAAAAGCTCTATGCCAACGATAAAACGGACGAGAGGAATTATCGCCGAAAAATTGACCTAAAACAAGAATTAAGCAAACTAGATCAAGAAAATTCGGAGCTAGAGTCTCAACACATGGATTTGTTCACCAAAGAGACTGAGCTGAACGAAGTCTATCTGGAGGAACGAAGAACGTACGAGGCAAATCTTCGAAGCATTCAATCTACTGAAAACGCATACTCCGAGACCATTAATTCCAGGAAGGAGATGTTGGAAAAATTGAAAAACGACGAAGCATTGATAATAAAACGAAACGACAAGTTGCAAGCCAAACAGCAAAAAATCCTTGAAAGCATAGATAAAATTGAAATTGAACTCCAGCAGTGCATAGATGAAGAAGTAGAAAGACGCGTATCTTCCAGGAAAGAGAGAATAAAAGAAAAGCAAGAGGCTTTACAAGATTACAGAACTGAGATTTTTAAATATGAGGATGATGTTAATAGTCTAGCACTTGAAAATAACTCTCTCCGAGCAGCAGGGGGTGTAACTGAGAGCACTTATTCATTAGCTAGTCGGCCAACATCGCCGATCGGACACAATTCAGTTCAGGGATTGTATAATTCTCTTAGTTCCATGAACAATCAGACATGGAGCTATAAATGATTCTATTACTATGCTAATTCTCTAACTTGGTTCCAATATTATGAAAGTGTCTGTCAAAATAGAGCAAACCTCCGGATTTTCTGGGCTGATTTATCAATATATCATTTACTTGGGCCACCCAAAGTTCATGGTTATTTACTTGGAAGAGATCTTTCTTTTCGCAGAGGAAAACTCGTTCAGCATGACTGATGATGGGGATCTGAACCTTATCGTTTATATTTTGCAGTTTCCAATCGTCTTTCGATAGACTCATGAAAGGTTTTGTGTGAACTAAATTTCCCTGACTGTCCCTGTGTATTCTGGTACCTTGAGCAAAAGCTCTTGCAATCCTTATAGAGTCTATAGTAGGAGGCATTATATGTATGGCAAACGAGTTGAATTGATGTAATAAGTCTGAAGTAGCGCTTGGAACTTGCAGGTTGAACTGAAGCAACGGTTCGGGCTCGATACATAAAGAGGAAACTGATGAAATGGTCATTCCATGAAACTTACTCACAATTGGATCACCGTGAAAACCTGCCGTCAAAATCATTGCTGGGTTGTTAGTTTGGCCACAACGAGTAAAATATTCAGACTGACTTACCTTGACTTCCGATGGACGACATCGACTCCTTGTAGAGCCCGATGGACGGCCGGGTAGAAAGCCTTCTCACAAAAAGTTTTATGGGCTGTATCTGGTAGTTGGCCATCGGCATTTGCAGCTCACGAAGGTAATGTATGGCACAGAGCTCTATCCTACCAGATGTCAAGTAAGAGGAAAATTAGTGACTCTCGCGCCAGGAAAAGAGGGAGTTGGACGGAAGGGGTCAGAGGTTGAAGGGTATAAATTACTATTCAAATCTGGACCAGTTTGGAAAATGGTAGGCGGGGAGTCGTTTTGAACAACGAAGGGGAAAAGATTCTCCTTTTTGCAATGGAACAACCACTTGACTGAACCGGTTCCCTTGAAGCTTTCCCACCAACATCAACTTGTTTAGCGAATAAAGACTATCCATCTCATCGCCTTTATAGTGTGCCCTAGGAAGAACTGCCATGAAAGGACAGGGTCCAAATATCAGGTCTAAAATCATCCAGTCATGTCAAACCTCTCCATCAAGGGTAAAATCTCCCCTTCTAACATCCTTTCATAAGTGGGACGGCAAACCCAAAGCATTGTCTAGTACATATCAGGCTAAACAAGTCACCGAAAGTCTTTCATTGAATCCATTTCTCAACATAATAACCTCTCCTACAAGAAACGTATCACTTGCCAGACTGGTTGTTCCAAGGGCTCATCTTCTGAAATTTGTTGTCAAGAAATCGGAAACAGATCTCTTAATAGCACCCTCTTTGGACAACAGGTCTACAGGGACATCTTCGTACGCGCCAAACAGCAGGACAGTACTTCAGTCAATTGTATCGTCCCGCAAGGATAGATTTAGATCGCAACTGATACCCGTGGATATACGGAACTCTGAAAATAGTCTGGTATCTATAAAGAATGTTCAAATTCCAGACCAGCTCGTTGAGCAGGTTGATGAGGCATACTTTGACAAGTTGAGAAAAGAACTATCATACTTCCGCACCTTGGACTGTCAAATTCCTACGAAAGGTCCAACCGTTAAAGTTACCAGTTCAGACTCGAACGAACAGACCTTAGACATAGAGAAAGAATCTATAACTATAAATCTCCACCCTCTCATCAAGGACACAGACATTATTCTGAAAAAGGATCTTTATTTGGATATGTCTAAAAAATCTCATCGAATGCTATTTACCTTCCTGTTCAAGCTCCAGGAGTACTTTAATGACTGATCAGTGCGTCAGATATAATGGAAGACCATAAACTACTGGTGCACTTCCGTTTAAAAATCTCAATGTACATAGATTCCGAGAAAGTGCAACAGCTTCACATATATTCATTTCCTTCGGATAAGGCTCAAAGAGTCCCCAGAAATCACACACCCCTACAGTGAACTTGTCGATATCTTTATCTGTCACATCCCACATATTGACCAAAACCATGGGAGCCCCCGCAATTAGGTAATCAAATACTGGACCGTACGGTTCCAATAAACTATTATTTCCTTTCAAAGCACCAGATGAACAGCCTATCAATAAAGAGCTGCTGCAAGTATTCTGTTTCTTTATCGTTTTGGATTTGATGTATTGCTGGCCGCTTCCATGACCCAAGTAGATTAGCAGATCATTCTGTAAACCTTCCTTGAACTGAGATTCTGTTGGTCTTTCGTCTGTGATTCCTTTCCATTTGGCTTTTGACTCTAATTTCTCTTTAAATGTAGTTTTCGTTCTAGTTAGATCTCCTGAAGGGTTGAGAAGGTAGAAAACCCTATCAGTTTTGAGCGAGTTTTGTGTCTTGCCTGATCTTACCAGCAATTCGTTTAACATCTCCAAAGAGGGCATTCTTGAAACTGATTTAGTTTGAAGTACTGGAAGTGATTCCCAAGGAAACTCTAAACAATCCTTGGAAGGTACCAGTATGATATGTTGATCTTGGGGCTGCTGTTCGTTGCCGTAGTATTCTTCAAGCAAATTTCTAATTAGAAGACTTTCACCGTCAACGTCCAATAATTTGTCGGCTGTAACGTATTTGATAAGCTCATTTAACTCATCCGAGGAGCTCCACTCCCTTGGGTTTCCTAATGCCAAAAACAAACGAGAATAAAAGATCCCAGTCTCTCTATCAATGTCACAGCTCAAAATTTCTTTTAGATCCACAGAGAACTTACCTAGCACATTTGGCCCAAAATTCTTTGAACTAAAGATCCCCTTTAAGGCGCCCAAATGATCATTTTCGAATGATTCTAACAAATTTTGCAACTTTGAGTCTAATTCTCTCCTTTCTTTCCACCAATCCTGTCGATCAGCCTTTGTTTTCACATTTGCAGTACGTTCTTGATTGGTTGTTTGAGCGCTTGCGTCTTTAATATCATTGAACTGGTCCCTAAATACTTTCCACGATACATTTGACTTGAAGGGTATTCTGGTAATAACCAAATCCTCAGTAGAACTAAAGTATGAAAGCAGCATATCACCCGTAACCGAGCATATATCAACTTCAACCACTGTGATATTCAGAAAAAGATTCGATTGTACTTTTGCAACAATATTGAAGTCAAGAGCATAAGCACTGCTTTGGGAACGCAAGACGCTTATATCTTCAGTATCGGGTAAAATCTGGTTTGGCCCTTCCTTGAGTTGAGCCACATCCTTGTCAAGCTTGAATGTTTTGCTAAGGGCGTATCCATTCATCCCCAGTAAAAGATTACAAGCGTCCTCGCTTTCATTAAATTGATTCTTGAGCAACATACAAATATCGGACAACTTCTTCCAATGATGCATGTAAAACAATGAATCAGAATCACAACTTTCGATCAAGATCTTCAAAGTGCTGTTATCACCCAAAGATGATCCGTTCTGCTGTATAATGGCTTTATTTGCAGGGAGTGGATCAGAATGGTACTTTTTTGCAAGGTTAACCATCGGGTGAGATGATCTAAAAGAGTTAATGATTTCCAGCTTTAAAGGAGACGCATAAGAGATTAAGTTCACTTCAAATCTGGTACACATTTGTTTGATCAAAGTCTGGTCACCCTCAAAGTATCTGAACTGTTTTAGCATCCCATTGCTCAACATGTCCTTGATTTCCATAGTGGTATGATCTAGTTGTTTTGCACACATCATTGTGTCATACATCTGACAAAACTTCCCATAACATTCTGTGGCGCTATCCATCTCGTCGATTGCCATAAAATAGGATCCATGTGCTGCAAGATGTGAGAGATCTAGTAAATAATCGGTTATTTGCAATTCTTCATGTATGGAATCAGCTTGCACAAGAAACTCACTAGCTCCGGATGTATTCCCTGCGAGCAGTGATGCCTCGGCCATAAAATATGATGCGTAACAGAAAACAACAGGAAAATTGTGTGACTCTAGGTATTTAGTATATTCGTTCAAATAAAATTCAACTTGTTTTGTCAAGCTCCAGCAAACAAAAAGATTAACTAGCTGTTCTAGAACCTTCATCGTCAACCGAGAGACTTGCCATTTGAAATCGTTGAATTCATGCACCGTAAAGTTCGATAGATTTGGAAGAAACTTCTTAACTAAACTTTGAAGTATCTTTAAAGACAATCGTCCAAGCTTATAGCTTTGCTGAGGTATGCTGTGAGTGTATAGAATTGAAGACAACCACAATAATTTTGACTGAAGAATCAATATTTGAACTAGTTTCACTCTTGTCATTGACTTACTGGACAGTTGCAAATGCTCATTTTGAGAAAAAAGCTCAATTAAGTAGAAAAACTTAGTCTCTGCTTCTTGAGTTTGGCCAGCAATAATTAAGTAGTGATACTCTTTAAGTCTCCACTCTAACAATTCTAAAAAATCAACCGTTTTAAGATCGCACGAGAAGTTTTCTGCTTGTTTCTTGTTTGAGATCAACAAAGCATTAGCTTTCTCTAAAGACTTCAATTCCAATGCAATATCAAACAGTTTTCCATCAAGGAGTCTTTGTTGAGAACTTGACAATAAAGAGATTCTCTCAGACTTATAAACATCGATCAAAGTTGAAGCATATGCAAACAAACCATGATAAGAAGCGTAGCTGACATAACAGGAAAGAATCTCAAACTCCAAACTTAATAATGATTTGTCATCTTCGTAGTTCTCAATAACAAACAAGCTTTTCTTCTGGAACCAGTATAACAAAGAATCAAAAGATTTTGTTATTAAAGATTGGTTCACCTGACGATTTTGCAAACAAACTATAAGGAGGCCAAAGGAGATAAAAAGATGACTGTAGTCCGCCAAGCAGCTTTTCTTGTCGATTGTAACGCTAGGCTTCAGTTTGAAAAGCTGTATGTCTATACCAGCAATCTTGAAGTACTGGAATGCAATATATATGGCTAGACCTGTATCTGTATTCGATAAAAGATAGTTCTCAACTAGATAACCAATTATTTCATTCTTTCTGACTAATGAGGTAGAAGCTAAAATATTGAATAGATTGCCCACTATAAGTGTCATCAATTGAGAACTACCTCCCGAAAGTAGAAGGAGGTCTAGCTTCAGAGACTTGATTATCAGTTTCGCTAGCAGTTTTAATGAAATGTCTAATGTTTTGGAAAACATTCTTTCTTTTTGGAAAAATGATAACTTGGGGGATGACTTTAAAATGTTATTATTGTAAATTTTGAAACTGTTGGATATAAATTCCTGTGCTTCAAGATAAGAGGAGTTGTTTATCAGTTTATGAACAATTCTGTCATTTTTCAATTTGAGAGACTCAAATCTTAACAGCGGATTTTTCTGAGTAGTTTCAGGTTGAACTAGAATAACATATTCGAGTTCAATGGATGACATCCAGTGCTTTAAGCTAGCTTCGAAGCTTAGGTCGAATACGTTTATCCCAGTTTGAAAAAAGATATTTGAGATATCCTGGATACGGCTGAGAAACTTTTCATTTAGATTATCTGGAAGCTTCTTGTAGAAAATTTTGAAAACATCTGTGAGAAGAGTGTACAGTAATTCCTGATGTAACGTGGGATCCAAACTCTTTGTAAATCGTACTATCAAATCTAGAATCTCTACAATCACGGTTGTTAGTGAAAGAGATTCATTAGCTTTGAATTGCTTCAATATGATGGGTAGGTATTCGTAATATTTAGCATTATCAGAATAGGCAATAAATGAAACCAGTTTGTAAATATGTTTGATGAACGAATCGTTCTGAATGCTTGTGGTAGAGAAGAGATTGGAGTTTGTCAAGATGGATTCCAACTCTGAAAAATCTTGAGTTGCATCGTCTTCTTTGCTTGATAGTATCAAATTGTTGATTAAAGTGTTGAAATGCTGGATAGAATCTTGACTCGTAAACTGATCAAGATGAATTCTGGCGGGCCTGCCAAAAACTGATAGTACTGACTGATACTTGGGATGGTCCAATAGAAGTTCTTGTGGCGCTTCCAAAAATGGTAAACATTGTCTCTTTATAGGCTCTAATCGATTCCCAGAGATTAATCGGTCTATAGTTGAATGTAAATTATCTAGGATGAGCTCCAACGGCACACTATTCGTGAATTTGCTGAACATGAGTGTAATTAATAGACAGCAAATTTGTGAGCCTACAGGAACGAAAACATTAGTCGGATATTGGGTGTAAGAAAGAAATAACTTGATCAGAGTAGGGGATCTCTTGGTTTGGCTGTCCTTATCTAAAGAATGAAACCACTGCCAGAAGTTAGAGTTTGGACACATGGACTCAACTAGTTGATCAGGAGTTATGAGCACTTTTTTCTCTTTGAAAATGTATTGTAAAAGGACAGTATGGAAAGATGCAATGATACCATTGAAGGCTGCTGGTTCTTTGGTACATGGAATCGACCGGATCATTTGCTGTACACTTGGAGTTTCATCGTTTGATGTCACGCTTAACACTCTCTTTATTTCAACAAACGTTTTCATCAACTGAAGGTAGCACGACTCAAATTGATCTTTATCCATCAGTTTGACCGCAAACACCAATCTTGTCTTGAAAAGTTGTTCAACTTCACACCGTTTCATGCGGCCAGTCTCGTTATGCAGCACTTCAAAGGCCAATTCGTACATTTGAACCTTCAAGGAGCTGCCAGAAATGTCCAAGGGCATTTTCAGAACCAGCATTGACGCCAGGCCAAAGGGAGTGACCGTGTGAGATTTGAGATTCAAAGAGGGACATGACAATCCAGCAGTGTTCGTTCTATCGGCCAAAATCGTCGGCTCGTTTCGTTTATAGGATTCAAGCAGTTTTATGTGATCATTGACTCGGTTCATTGTTCAGCTGTGTTAGAGAATTCGTAGAGCAAATGTCATCTATAGATATGGGTGCATAGGTGATTGATTGTTTGTTTGTTTACATTAGGTACAAATCTTTGAACGGTGAGGACACGACCATGGGAGGAGCCGGTGGGGGGAAGACTATGAACCACCTTGACGATGGGTGGGCCAAGAAAGATGCAAGATGCTGTTGGAGGTTTGTTGGTAGTCATTGAAGCGTGATATGGTTCCATTTCTCTTCTGCTCTTCTGGTACATAGCTTACCAGTGAAGTGGGTGAATCTTTCAGATGCATAAGTGCGACAGTGATAATGTAACAATCCGCTTAGTAGTATCTTCTCGACATCGAGCATCTTTATAATTACATAATCCTGCAATCTCCGCGCATCCAACATCTATCAACTGAAAAAAACAAAATGGTCAGTTTTACTTTTCTCATTGAAAGTACAAAAGAAAGCCATCAATGTCAGCATGATCTACTTAATTGAAAGGATACCCACCTTACGATGTGGCCGATCACGATTGTCAAGACTAAATCATGTATATACACCTCCAAACACCAATCACAGGCCTCTCAAGTTCTACAGTGGAACTTCCAATGAACCATCAGAGATAAAATGGTTCCAGCAGGATCTACCGTCATTGCTGGTCCATGAGATCCAAGTTCCGAAAGAGTTGCTTAAATTGAAACCTAATGCTGTAAATAGATCATTCAAGTCACAAAATACCTCCAAATCCATTGCCACACCAGATTACACCTACAGTCGAGAGCTGTTGAGAAGACTGTATCGAGATGTGGAAGAAAACTACGGGTACTACGCAGAAGCGCTACTGGACAGATTCAAAAAGAACAAAATGATAATACCAATTGAAGAGGTCATCCCGTTGATCAAGTATCTCTACGACCTTGGGTTGTTGAAGCCTGCCTATAACGTCTTCAGGTGGCATTATAGATTGTTCCCATTGGACGCTTTCTCCATCAAGAACAAAGACCTCATTGTCATCCTGTATTTATGCTACAGGGTGAACAAGTTCAGCATGTTCGATGAAGTCGCTTCAAAATATTTGAAACGCATTAATGATTTGAACCCCATATTTAATATGCTTGTGCATGTCTATCTGTCATTGGATAATTATCCACTAGTCAAACAAATTTTTTATCAGTTTGTCCAAAACAATTTAACAACTAATTCTAACAAAAGTATTTCCCAATCGTTAGAATATTACGTATCACAGTTGATCCATTATAAAACTCCCATTCATTCCATCCTTTTTGCATTTGGTCTATGGAACACCCATAACTTGCCAATTACTATCAAAACGTATTCCATGATATACTCCGCCCTCTCTAGAGAAGGAAATCAAGCTGAAATTCTGAATTATTCACGGCTTTTAGAGGAGAGAAAAGTGTTTGACCATGTTCAATTCAAATCCAACATGTTTATACGAGAGACACGGAAAGCTAATGCTACGTATTCTGAAATCAAGCCCAAGTTCCAGCATGAAGTTGCCGCGTATCTCGCTGAATTTCGAAGCCTACCCCAGACTGAGGACAAAAACTCCTTAATAATCAGTTTTCAGAAACGAGTCATTAAAACCATGGTTGAATTGAAGTGTAAGAAAAGAGACATAATTCACATCAATAACGAGTTGTTCAAAGAGTATCAAGATAAAGTGAAATATTCAAATGAAATGTACATTACTAAACTATACAGTGATCAAGGTTCTACATCAAGTATCATGTCTCAAATCAAATATTTAAAGAGCAACAACGTCCCTTTTGACAACTATTATATCCTTCTATTTTGGCGAGCATTCTTGCACAAGTATCCTTATCGATACAAAAGTACGTCCTATAGGGTTTCCGCTCTATTGAAAAGTTTGAGAGACCACTACCCAACAGGTACATCGCATCAGCAAATGCTCCACTTTATTCGTTCCAACTGCATTGACCTCGACGATAAGGAGTGGTTCAAAGATACGGAACAACAACTTTTCAAAGAGCTCGTTGTCATCATTCGTTCCACATTTTTCACACATCAATCTTTTATGGAAGCTTACACGTTGGAAGACATAAAGAGACTGGAACAATCTGGCAATATTCAGCTACTCTTATCGCTTGTCAATAGAAATTCCATTGATCTTTCAAGTTCAGTGCTAATAAAGCTTCTAAATTATCAGTTGGAAAGTTTATTAAAGGCCACACCGAATAGCAGGATATTTGAATCCAGAGCCTCTACAAAAGTGGGGGAATTTGTTGACGTGTATCGTTCCAAACTAAAAGGACATGACTACGCATATCTTGCATTCTTATCTGTCAAGTTTCGATTATTCTCCATGACTGAGCCGTTTGTCAACGAATGCCTTGCGTTAGAAGGGGAATCCGGCGACTCCTTCGTGAAGTTGTACAATTACATTTCCCTAATGGACTGTTATTTCTTCCAGAATGACCTGATCAAAATTAACCAAATCATGGATACTTTACAAACCGACCGTATTCTCTTACGTCCAATCTTCATCAACAGACTTCATTACTGGACAAAGTTTCTACCATTTCTAGAATTCTCAGACGAGGATTCCAAGACCAAGTTCATGGCTAAATGGGACCTATTCAACTCCCATTGCAAGAAGAGACTCAATAAAGACAAAAAGAGATACTTTACATCGTTGGATAGAGGATTGCAAATGCTTCACCACTGGTGTTTACAAGTTTATCCATCGCAAAAACCCAAAACTGACTCTACTCAAGATAAAGATGTAACAACCCTGAAAGACAACTAAGTAGAGTCCTTGTAATATAGTAAAGATAGAATAAATGCATTAATATTTTCTGATTTACACGAGCTAGAACACCTTAGACAGAACTCCCTCCAGTTTTTCACTTTTCTTTTGCTTTTTGATTTCAGCCGGTGCATCTGCTCTTCTGGAAGCAATGTCTTTTTGGTGGAAGGTCCTTCTGATTTCTTCATCTTTCTTGCTTGGCCCGTATTTCTCCCTTTTCCTTTCTATATTCCTGGATTTTTCCACATTGCTAATGAACACTTTACTGAGTTTGTTTTCCTGCGTCAGCTCTTGTCTCAGTTTAGCTTCTCTGCTCTCGTTCTCCTTAGCAATCTGTTCCGTGAGGTCGTGCCATTTGAATCCACTCAAGTATTTGATATTTATGATATCGTCGTAGTAGAACGTACCTTTCTTCCCACCTAAACTGTTTGCATTCAGCGTTTCGGCCGCCAATTTTGCGTCCTTTTTGTTCAAATACTCCGCCCATCCTTCCGTGTACATTCTCTTTTTGTTTCCTCCGAACCTGACTCTTTTATTCTGGGTCAGTATATCTTCTGGCTTCAGGTACAATCTGTCGACATCACCAAACCTGGACAGTATCTGTCTCATTTTTGTGGGTTTCATATAAGGTGGAAGTGATGACAGATAAACTACACCTGTTTTCTTTAGTTTTTTCTGCTGCTTGGCTAATTGTTCTGGGGTCAGCTTCTTATTACGCTTGGATTTTACAATCTTGGATTCTTTTGTCAAGTTTTCCAAATCTTCACTCAAAAATATTTCTGCATCATCCCCTTCTTTGTGTTCAGTGGCAACATCGCCACCCTTGTAATCGCCTTCTTGTCCTTGCTCTTCTTCGTTGTGGTCTTCGTCGTCCTCATCGTCCTCGCTAAATGCATCAAATCCTCTCTTAAGAGGCTTGTTTTTGCTCTGCAAATCCAAATCCTCTTCATTAGGCAGAACTTGTGACTCTATGTCTTCTTCATCTTCAGAGGAAAGATCCAAGAATGAGGTTGAGGCCGCTTTACTCATAGCTATTCTCTGTAAATTAAAAGCTCTAGGAGTACTTTTTTTTTTCTCTCAAGATGAGCACGCGAAAAATAATTGTGCTTATCAAGATTACTCTTCAGGCATCGGACATCCAGATGTCTAGTCGAAAAGATATTCTTCATTAATACGTAAACAATAAACACCCTAAATCTTAGGAGCCAACTTCTTCAGTACTTTGTCACTCTTCTCAAAGCATTCCCGCACTTCTAGTGAGTCCCTACGTAGCATGGCCTCAAGTGCCTCGGAGTATGCCGCCTTGCCGTCTCTAACTTGGGGATTGTTCAGATTGTTAACAGTGTCAAAGTAGGTATTGTAGATGTCTCCAGAATGTGATCCCAATGCAGAGTTGATAAAGTAGTCTGAAAATTGGAAAGAGTCAGTCAATCCAATCACTTGGTCCCTCACTGATAAGCACAGTTCAGACACAACATCGGCAACAGGTTCCAACGAACCAATGGCCTTGAACTGTAAGAAATAGGAGGCAAAATTCATTTCAATCTGTGAGGTTGCAAACAAAGCTGCAATTTGAACAAGGTATTGTTTGTGAGCTTCCTCGTCTCCAAGTTGTTTAATCTTCAGAACCAAATGTTGCAACATGTATAAAACAGCATTCAATTTGGAAAGGACTACTCGTTGGGATGCTATGTCATCCCATGTGGACTTTTTACTTCCAATAGATTCGGCACAACGTACACCTAGACGGATAATGGTACCCTGATAGGCATTAATCAACTTGGACAAGTTGGTCATACTTGGCTTGTCAGGTAGCAGAATAGTATTCTTGTCGATATTGCTGATTCCATTTAAGTATGACAAGTCCCCCTTAATCTTCTTTTCCTTTTCTTGCAACTTGATAATAGATTGCACAATGATTCTTCCGGCATTACTTGCAAGGATATTGTTATCACCTTCCCAGGTACATTGAACGACCCAATCGTTATACGCTTTACCAAATCCGGAATACGAGGAATATCCATGTCCACCGCATGCTTGTCTACATTCGTCAATCAGCTGGGCGACATACCAGGTTGCAGTTGATTTCAAAGAAGCAGAAGCACAGAAAAGGTTTTTAAGTCCAGCAATTGCTTGGCCCAACTTGGCAAAATCTTGGGATTTTCCAGCGGCATCTAGATTACTCAAAACGGAGTCATAAGTTTGGGATAAATCAAATGAACTTATTGACAGTGCGTAGGTCAGGGCCAGGTAAGGAAGCAAACGACGCTGGTGCAACGGGTAGTCTATCAATTTGAGTTCCTCTCGGGAATTTTTGGCTCCAAACTGTCTCCTACCAACTGAATATCTTAGAGCAATGGTGATGAAACGCTGTGCCATTCTAAAAGAATCGGTGACCATTGTAACTCTTCCACCCAGTAAAGCTCCATACGCAAGTTGTTCCAGAGGTGGGACCTCTACATCTCCTGTCTCTGGGTCCACTTTAGTAAACTTAGAGAGCATGTAGTTCATCGGAATTCGAACGTTGGTGAATTGAATCCAACCGTTATCAATACCGTCTCTGCCCATCTTAGCACCAATGTCACCAATAGCAACACCGGAATGCAAGTTATGGTTTCTGTCTCTTATGGGGACAACAAAAGTCTTGACTCCGTAATCCTTACCGCTGACAATCAATCTGGCATACACCACACAGTGGTTTGCAGAATGAGCAGCCCCTCCGATCCACCATTTTGTGGCACCCAGATGAGGGGTGTTGATTTCAAACTCTTTAGTCTTTGGATCAAAAGTAGCTGTGGTTTCCAGACCTGCCACATTCGATCCATGGGCTAGTTCAGTCATACCGAAACAACCGTACACATCCTTCAGGTAAGCGGCACCACGTTCGAAGGCCCAATACTTGAACTGTTCCTCCGTACCATTGCCTCTGATTGCACTCAGAAACAATCCAAGATGAACCCCAACTCTCGTACCTAGTTGTGGATCAACAATAGCAATGAGATTCAGTCTCTTCTGGAAGTTCTCGAAGAATGGGGCATCCTTTTCAATGTAAGTGGCCAATCTGGCGATCTTCTGAGCAGTGAGCTCTCTGTGCTGGTCTTTCGTCAAGTCGTAATAGCTGGCATTGGTTTTCAGGATGGTATCTCTTTCGATTTGTTGCATCAGGGACTTTGTGAGCGCAGCTTCATCCTTACCACTCTCCAAAAATTCAAACATCTTGGTGATATCAAACTTGGTGGCTTTTCTCTCCTTGTCAATTGCCACCTGAGGCGACTGACTTTTGATCGATTCAATTTTGAACATGTTGTGACTTTCAGTTATGGGACTGGTTAAAAAAGGTGGACTCAGCCCATGGTACTTATATAAGATACTGGAGGCAATGCATGTGATGCGCTCTTACTCCACACTTAGGTGAATTTCACATGGAAATACACCGCGAAGAGTTGAGTCGTGCCGAAAAACGTTGATGATCGATGGGCCGGAGTGCAATTGCGAGACGCGAAAGGAGCTGGTGCGATGCTCTGTCCGTTCTCCCCTCCATGAAAAGTCGTAAGATCAACTGGCGGAAGTCGCCTAGCAGAAGGTGCCTCAATCCAAAAGGAGAACTGTCATTTATAATTCTCATCTATGTACATTACACCTACAACAGATACACCATCTTTCCGCTTGCGTCGTATCCGATCTTACGATCCTTCTTATTATCTCTGAGACAAGTTCCGTATCTGTATCCGACCTTACCAGCCTTAGCCTCCACAAACTTGAAAACAGACTTTTCTCCTTGCAAAACCGGGGCCAAAAAGCCGTTCTTCTTACCGGTCGATGTGGCCTGCATATGATGAGCAGCATGTTCTCCCTGCTCAGATAGTTTGGCTAAGGTTTCGGCAGCAGGCTCTAATCCAAACACTTTGGCAGCCTCAACTGGTCCAAATGGTTCACTCTCAGCAATGGTAAGGAACCTGGAGTTTTTGGTCTTTGTTGGAATGGGAATCTCTGTAAGATTCTCTCCATTCAGATGAGGTTCAAACAGTGGGAACATCTTGTACATTGTCTCGCCCATCTTGGCCAAATCTTGGTCAATTTTATTCTAAAAAGTTAGTAATTAAACTTTTAACACTAAAGAGATGTCAGAGCTCTCCTTCTTGCTGGGGTTCTAATTGTCAGTGGATTTTAATTTCTAACCATTATTGTGTCTTCAAGACTAATCGAATTTTTTAAATAATCTCATCATTTGTAACCCCAGCAAAAAAAAAAGAAAACTTGGCAACTCACCACTTGGTAATACTTACGTTTTGCTTCCATTCTTGTTCTATGCTATATAACTTGACAATAGCCTCTATCCTTGGAATTTTCAGCTTGTATTTGGAAGCAACCTCCTGTGTACTCAAGCCCACCTCCAGGATGTCCCGAGCAATCTTCTGCTTCAAATCTTTTGGAATTTGAAAATTGGTCTTGCAAAAGGGGTTGAACGGGAATGGCTGTAATGCCCTCTGGCGACTAACCTTGAGTTTGTACTGGAAGTTGGAAGAGTCCTTTGTGTCCTTGTCATCATTGGCGTCAGCGTTAACTTTCACGGATTGTCCGCGTTCCAAATCGGGCTTGACATAGTTTGGTTGATGATTTTGTGGCACATAATAGTACTTGTTCAAGTAGTACTCGCCCTTGTAGTTCTTTGGGCCCAAGAATTGGTCCATTGCCAGCTTCAGGTTAGACTTGTGAAGTTTGGGGTGCTTACGTCCAAAAACATTTGTGCGGTATGAGGGGTATGCAATGGTACGTCTGTAACGAACCTGGGTTAGGTTGATACCAGACAAAACCTTGGAAGATTTGTTCATTGGGGCTGATATGGGAGAGGAAAGTGTAAAGTTTTCACTTTTGGACGATAGACTCAAAACGGTCATGTGATGTGTCATGTGACCATAACACCCCCTCCCACCCTTTTTTGCTTAGGTTTGTCTATTGAACACCCTATACAACTACTAAAGGATCCCTGTCCTCTCTACTGATACCTACATTGTACTCTAATCCTTGCTTTAGCAGCTCCTCTTCTAGTTTTCCCTTCATCTCCTTCAAATATCCTCTCTCTGTGTTGGAATGGTTGCATGTAATCACATACGACCCACTTTCCACCAAAGCCAACGTCTCATGATGTGACATTTCTCCAGTAAAATACAAGTCAGCTTTGACTCCGCTGAACACTGAGGAGCCAGAGCCGGCACAGATAGCCACCGTCTCAACTTTCGGAGGCAAATCGGAATTGAAAACCGGAGGAGTCGCAAGTTGGATGTATGGCAACTCCAGATGCTCCTTGATGCGTTTCACCAGGTCCACAATATCGGTAGGCTGGCTTAGCGTAACCACTCTGCCCATACCGGCGCCCTCTGTTACCTTTGATGGCTCGATGACTGATCGGCTGGGGTTGGATTCTAAAGCTTCACAAAGCCAGTCGTTGACTCCCCCCTGAACTGCATCCACTGCCGTGTGTGGGGAATACACTGAAATTCCATTAGCAATCAATTGTATTAAGGAATCCTGTTGCGATCCACCGCTCGGAGTGATACTCTTGAGTGGTCTGAAAATAAATGGATGGTAGGCAACAATCAAATCGGTTTTGTTCTTGATTGCCTCTTGGGCAACTTTGGTAGTAAGATCCACCGTCAACAGTATGGAAAGAGGCGTAGTGCTGGAATTGACCCCTGAAGAGTCCACCAGTAAGCCGGTGTTGTCCCAGGATGAGTCAGCAAGCTCTAAAGGGTACAGTCTTTTTAACGCACTCACAGCGAGTTGAACTTTCTGACGTTTGCTCATGTCAAATGAGAATAGGTGAATTTGTAAGAAAGACGAAAAAGAGGCAGAAAACCGTCTAAACTAAAATTTTCAGGAAAAACAAAAACTTTAATTCTCTCCCCCCCCCCCTTAATTAGACAACACAACAGAAATATCCCATTGACCATGTCGTTGACAGTCGGGTATTTGGAGCAAATAATAAAAGACAGACTGGAAGCTGCACTGGTTCAGGTCCAAGACATGTCCGGAGGCTGTGGTCAGGCTTTTGCCGTGGTTATTGTGAGTGATGTTTTCAAAGGAAAGAACAAACTCATGAGACACAGGATTGTCAACAAGGCGTTGGAGCAAGAGATTGCTGCCATACATGCCTTTACGCAGAAGGGTTTCACCGTGGAAGAGTGGGAGAAACAGAAAAACGATTATCAATGATGAAAGGGGAAACGTATTTCCAATTCCATCATCAAAAGTATTACAGCAACATCATCCCCTCTAACTGACGCATTAACAAGATTCAATCTTCAACTCTTCATTCGATGGCCCAATAAGCTCTTCAAGGAAGTAAATAATAAATTTGAAATCCCTTCAAACCCTGCCAAATCTAAACCGTTTAACAATTCGATTCTGAAAGCATCGAAGCCCTCGAGTCCTTGCTCTTCATATTGTTGTTTTCTTACTATTCCTGTGTATTTTGAGTCACTGCTAGCTTTTACTAGTCTGGTGACTATACCTAGAAGACTCGGATGGAAGAACAGGTTGAACTCCTGCTCTAACTCTTGCTGGTAAAATTGTATGGTCATTAGCTTCTGTTTGAACTCAGGTGGAAGGAAAGCCCCTCTCGCTGTTTGATCAATAGAGAACCCCCTGTGTCTCCAAAGAAGATTACAAATGTCCATTACGTATGCGTTGTTTAGTTGCTTGAATGGATCTAATTCATGTGTATTGTAGTAGTTTTTGGCTCGGACAACGAGATGGCAACACTGGTCCAAGAGTAGGCCGTTGGCAGAAAATAGTAACTCATACATCAATACTGGAGGAATGACAATGTTTCTGGATGCTTGTGTTTGGAGAATGAATTGGGAGAGTTTGAAAAGACGGAAATATCTTTCTGCAGTGTGTTCGTCGTACTGAAATATGATGTCTAGCATTTTGTCTATAATCATTGCAGATATCGTCTCGTCATTCCAAGAAGAGTAAGCTAACGGCTGAAGCCATTGATAATCGGGTGAATGCTTTTCCAAAAGTTCTTCTTTGAATTCCTTGGCCGACACTTCTTCCATATATGGAAACCAGTTCCAGACAGGTACTATGCCAACAATAGAAAGCCCTAGCTGACCAAAGAGAACTTTCTTGACAACAGGTAGATAGTACCTTTGATCGTATCGCAAAATTACAAGTATTTTCGGAAACAATTCTGTCAGTATCATTCTGGATTGTGGATCTAATTGTCCATTGTTAGAGATCAGGGCATATTCCAACCAAACACTCAATTTTTGTAGTAAATCATCAGAAACTTTCATCAACTTTGATATAAGGAACTTCAACTCCTCAGTCTCTGAAGAATCCTCCTCGACATTGTGTTCCCTGAAAAATGAGTATATGGTGGGTGATACTTGTAGATCAGGCGAGCTCACATTCAATGCAAACAAAAGCTCAATTATGTCTGGAACCGTCTCTGCACTGTAACCATGATGTGCACTCTGGCTTTTTAAAATACCAATTGAATGCGTCAATTGATCTGCGGGGACGACTTCTTCTTTAGTCATATTCCAAATTGACTGGAGAAAAGTAAGATTCTGTTTCAAGCTCTGTGCAACTTTTTTATTAGATCCACTCTGATACAACTTTCGAACGTTGATAACTGATTCCCAATGTTTAATGGTCTTTGAGTCTGTAGAAATGATCGTTCTCATTTGCTCTCGTGTGATAGAAACGGAAAAGTCACTACTCATCATTATCAACAATTGTAAGCTTAGGTCATCTGGATCTTTATCCAAAAAGGTTAGACACAGTTTCAAACTTGAAAAGCTGACCTGGGCACCAAACACTTTATTTTTGCTCAAAAGAATGATCAATACTAGGCTCCTTCTGACGAATTTGTATGCCAAATAGTGTATCAATAGATTAATTAGTTTGACTGTTTGATCGTACGTTTTCCATTGAAAATGATTCAGAAGAGCCCAATTTAACAGTGCCCCTTGAATGTCAATGTGAAGTTTTTCCTCCTGAACGAAATATGACTTTACGCCTAAACATGAAAAAATCTGGATGATGCTACTCTCCTCTATTGTTTCGTACGTGAACAACCATTGGTTTATGAGCTTCAATTTCGTGTTCTTGTCAAAAACACGTCCATTGAAGACGTTCAGTACTATTTCAAGCACTTTCTGAGTTTGGTAAGAGTCCAGCCCATACTTTTCAATCACGACACCACCTTTCAAAAGCTCATTGACTTTCTTCTTCAAAATGGCAATTTTGGGTTTGTCTGTCTCCTCGTTCAAAGCTTCCTCGTTGAATTCAACGAGTTTTTGTATCAATCGGGATCTGACCTCCAGATACTTGCTGGTTTTGTCGCTATCCGAGCCCATTACAGTCGATAGCACGGTCTAAGTAAGCTCTTGATCCCTAGGCGCGTTCTGGAGAAGTTTTGATATACATATAAATACACTATTAGTTTTGCTTATCTAAGCACAGGTTGTCACTTCCCAACTCTGAGGATACGGACGCTGGCATCCTCCAATTCTGGCACATCATCTACTTTCAGCGGCGATATGAATATTGTCTGTCTATGATATTCGTTTGATATACGGTCAAGAATCATTTTGATGGTCAAGTTCTTGGAAACATCGTCCATAAACACTTCAAATTCATCCATGGCACGAATCTTACAGTCCATGTGTTTCCATATGGCCAACAGAAACGCAATCTGGGCAAATCCCTTCTCGCCTCCTGAAGCTGTACTCACAGATTTAGGTTCTCCGTCTAATGTCTTAGAGAAGCTCAAATGTAGCTCTTGTTTGTTGAAATCAATCTTGACTTTTCCGAAATGAGATTTTATGCGCATCGCCTGTTTGAAAGATACGTTCACATCCTGTGCTATGGTCTCTTTGATCTGAGATAAATGCTCAACCCGCTCGGCTAAACCAGACACAAGGGAATCCCTGAGATTCACAATTTTTTCTATATTGCTCAGAGCGTTTGAGTATTCTTCTTGTGCCTCTTTCAGGTTACTTAAAACCTCTTCATACGTCTTTCCATGAACATTTTGAATCCTTACCAGTTCCTCTTCATTGGCTTCAAGCTCACCTTCAATCGTTTCTAAGGTCTCATCATCTTCTATTGTAAGTTCTTCCCTGGGCACATTAAAAGAAACAGCAGTTTCCATCTCTGATCTTAGTTTAACTTCGTAGTCTTCTATCTTGGTTCGAATGTCCTCGATCTTTCTCTCACGTTTGGCAATATACTCTTTTTGCTGAACGCTATTTTTTCGACACAGATCTTGTTGCGTTTCCATCTCTACCAAATGGTTTTCCACATCGCTTAGCTGCTTGGTTCTTTCGTTTTTCTGCTGTAAGGCGTCGTTGTAAATCGATTTCCTTTCCTTTAAGTTTCTTTCAGCCTCTTCTAGACTGCTTTGAAAGTCAGTCAATTCAGCCAGCTTGATGCTCACCTGAGTCTCATAGTGTTTTAACTCTTGCTGCAATGCTTCTACTTTTCCCGTAGAAGAATCGTCGTTCAAGTTTTCAGTAATGTCCTCGATTTCAGCATTCAATGACTGTATTTTCAATTTCAGCTTTGATGAATTTGTTTCCAGTTCTTTCAGCTGACGTTGGATAGTAGCATTTTGTTCTTTATAGTCAGAATTCAATCTGTGGATTCTTGCTTCCACATTAGCTATATCACTTGCTATCTGCTTGAGCCCATCTTGAGTATCGGGTCCGCCGTTTGAAATTCTACCCGAATTGAACTTGTACCTTATTGGATCAGTGGCTAAAGTCCCATTTCTAAGCTCGCATGCAGAGCCTGATTTTCTATTATACAATGACCAGATCCTAGTAACGTGGGCTGGTCTGGAACTTATAGCATCCAGAGCATCCTGGGGCGATTCTATCAACAGAGTTTGATGAATTCTGTTCATATCCACAAGGATATACTCGACGGCTTCGGAACTAATTTCCAATAAATCTTGAACAGTTTCGAAATTTCCTGTTGGTTTGTGATGTCCATACTCAAATTTTTCATTCTTCCTTTTCAAAACGTTCATGTTGGTAATACGGTACTTTCGGAGCAGGCTGGATAATAGCTGCTGGTCGTGGTAGTCTTGAACGATAAAAGAGTTCAAACTCTGATCCAGCATTGTTTCCAACAAGACAGCCCATTGTTTGTGTTCGGGTTTCAATGTAATGTAAAACCCTAAAGGTCCAATAGGTTTGTTGTGAAACCTGGTATCCTTTTCGATACTTGCCAATAAGGCCTTCAAATTTCCGTGGTAGAGATCATGAACGTTTGCGGAAGATTGGCTCAAACTTATTTTCATTTGCTCCAGTTGTCTCAGTTCAGACCTTAACGAACTAGATTTGTCTTGATAATCGTAAAAAGAAGCTTCTTTTGAATCTTTTAAATTCTTATACTCTTGTTCAGTAGTTGTTAACTGCTTACTCAGAGCAGCCACTTGCTGTTCTTTATCAGTTTTCCTTCTACTCCAATCTTCGAATGATCTTCCATTGCGAAGTGCTTGTTGTTCCGTTTCCTCTTCTATACTTTCCTTAATTGAAACACATTTCTCCTCATACTGGCGTTTCTCTTGGTTTGTGGATTTTATATCTGCTTTTAATTCAGAGACTTTCTTCGAGTATTCCGGCAGTGCTGATTTGTGCTTCTGAATGCTGACATCCAATTTATCAAGATCCTTCTTTATTTCAAGGGCTTTCTTATTGAAGGTATCTTTCAAGTCATCCAGTTTGACGGTCTTGTCGTTATTCTCTTCAATCTTCTGTGCTGCTTGATCCTTCGCAGCTATATTGCGTTCAATTCTTTCTGTGTGTGACTTTATGGCATTCTCCCTAGTCTGTACGATACACCATGCCCTCTTTATAATCAGTAGCTGTAAATTCTGTTGAATTTTCTCTGAATCCTGGTACTTGGAGTACAAACTTTGAGCATCCTGTTCTTTTAACTTGAGCTCTTCTAGATCTTCTTTCAACTGGACCAGCTGCTGAGAAAGCTTCTTTATTTCCAACTCAGATTCCATGTGTTCCGCCATTGAGTCGTGCAATTGGGTCGATTGCATAAAGTACTTAAACAACTGACTTGGGGATGTACTTCTCAGAAACTCCTTGGCTGCTGATTGGTTTATAATAGCCATTGGATTCGTTATATGAATTCCAAAATACTTCAGCATTGCCACAAGGTCTTTTTTCTTAGACGAAACCTCTTTGCCCTTTGCATTCTTAACAATATATCTCTGTGGGCCATCTCTAATGATGACCCTTTCAACAGTGATCTGTTCTCCAAACACCTCTGGTTTGTAGGCCGACGCTCCCTCATTGCATATTTCTATTATTATTGTGGCTTTGTTCCTATCGTCTTTGATGAAACTTTTGAAATTAGACCCTCTATCAGTTTCACCTGCTCTAGCACCCAGCCCGACAGTTAGGGCAGATAAAATGGTGCTTTTTCCTTGACCATTATTTCCTGTAATAAAACTGATCTGTGGACCCAGCAATACCTCAAAATTATCGTACGCCATAAAGTTAATCATCGTGACTTTAGTGATGGTCCCTGCAGAAACCGATCCAACCTTGGAGGAATTTAGATCTGAAAACAACAGCATCTTACGCTTCTTTTTCGGTCCAGAACGGTTTTGAGTGAACTCATCAAGCACGTTAAACGGCTCCTCCTGAGTCGAGACATTTGCCAGTCGTTTCATGCCTTCTTTTTCTGGCAATTTGAGGCACGGAGATGTTGTGATGACAGATGTAAATATACACAGGAGCGTTTGATCCAGGATATTTCAAAATGCGTTCCGCGATTCCTCCTAGTAAATATTATTTTCACCCACTCCAATCATCACATCATCTACTCATCCTACGCTCTCATTAGGCCCTTCTTGATGAATGGGAAACGCATACTAGATTCCAAATGGATTCCTAAATGGAAGGCATTGGCCAAAGGAGGCCTGAATCCAAGAAAAGCTGTCCCACCAACCAAAAGTAAAGTGTACAACTTGACGATGTTTCCATACCCTTCTGGAATGCTTCACTTGGGACATCTGAGGGTTTACACAATCTCTGATGTGGTGACAAGGTTTAACAGAATGAAAGGCTACGACGTCATACATCCTATGGGCTGGGATGCGTTTGGTCTACCCGCTGAAAACGCTGCTGTAGAAAGAAAGGCCAATCCTGCCGTCTGGACCAGCTCTAACATTTCAAAAATGAAGGCTCAAATGGAGATGTTCTTAGCCGACTTTGACTGGGAGAGAGCAGTTACAACTTGCGATCCCTCTTATTACAAGTGGACTCAGAAGATATTCCTTCTACTACACGAGCATGGTCTGGCTTACAGGAAAAAGGCTGAAATCAACTGGGATCCCATCGATATGACAGTTCTGGCCAATGAGCAAGTCGATGATGAGGGCAGATCTTGGAGATCTGGTGCTCTTGTGGAAAAAAGGCTACTAGAACAATGGTTCTTAGGTATAACGAATTATGCTTCGGCCTTGAATAAGGACTTGGACACTTTGAAAGAGTGGCCAAATAGCGTTAAAACTATGCAGAGGAATTGGATTGGAGAAAGCCAGGGTGCAAATATTGACTTTAAGCTGATTGGCAGTAAGCTGGTTACCGTTGACTCGGATGTTTTAACATGTTTCACGACTAGACCAGACACCCTACATAGTGTTCAGTTCTTGGCTTTGGCACTTGATCACCCTATCGTTAAAGAGCTATCATTCGTGGACATTTCTCTTCAAGATTTTGTCAGCAAACATTCAAATAGCAAATCAAATGTCACTACTGAACCTGACACCAAAGATGGCTACTTCTTGGGACTGTTTGCAGAAAACCCACTTGACCCTTACCCCGATGGCGATGCTATCCCCGTGTATGCTGCTCCTTATGTCATTGGATCCTATGGCTCTGGTTGTGTTATGGGTTGTCCTTCCCATGATGCTAGAGATTACGAATTTTGGGTGGACAAGTTTGGGGACTCTGCTGAATTTAAGCCAACAGTGGTGCCTGCAGATAGTTCCGTTGAAGTTGACCTTCCATTTAGACCTAAAGAGGGAAGACTGAATGAGAATACTGGAAAGTACGCAGGACTGACAGTTCCTGAAGCTCAAGAGGCTATCGTCAAGGACCTGGAAGCTAAAGGTTTGGGTCACAAAACTAAACAGTACAGAATAAGAGATTGGTTGATTAGTCGACAACGATATTGGGGAGCTCCGATTCCAATCATTCATTGTAATTCTTGTGGAGTTGTACCTGTTCCTGATGAGGATTTGCCAGTCCTGCTACCACAAGTGGAAGGTTTGGTCGGTAAAGGTGGTTCGCCGTTGGGTCAGCTTGAGGAATTTGTTAATTGTAAATGTCCTAAATGTGGGTCTGATGCTAAAAGAGATACTGATACAATGGACACCTTCATGGATTCCTCGTGGTACTTTTTGAGATACACTGATCCAACGAACGACAAAGAAATGTTTTCCAAAGAACTTGCCGATAGTCTAATGCCGGTTGACAAATACATTGGTGGTGTGGAGCATGCCATTTTGCATCTTTTATATTCCAGATTTATCTCCAAGTTCCTTCATGATATCAAAGCTTGGGGTGGTGATCACACCAACGGAGAACCAATTAAGCGTCTTATAACTCAAGGAATGGTTCACGGTAAAACGTTCATAGAGCCCAAGACCGGAAGATTCCTTCAAAAGCATGAGTTAGACTTTTCTGGCTCCAAAGTATTCATTAAGGGAACAACTGTTGAGCCTGAAATAACTTATGAGAAAATGTCCAAATCAAAGCATAACGGAGCAGATCCTGCAGAATGTATCCAGAAGTATGGAGCTGATGCTACGAGAGCCCATATTTTATTCCAAGCCCCAATCACAGATACTCTGAACTGGGATGAAGGTAAGATTGTTGGCGTTCAAAGATGGCTCAACAAGGTTATTTCTCTTGCAGAAACTATCGGAGAGAGATCCCCAAAAGAACCAGAAGAAGCCAAGTCAAACGAAGATTTCAACGCGAAGGAGACTCAGTTATTCAATAACGTTCAAGATTATATTGGCTCTGTGACCGATTCTTTCGGTTATAGTTTATCTCTGAATACTGTTATATCTGATTACATGAAGCTTACAAACAACATTGCCGATAATGTCAATGATCCACAGGTCAGCATCTCACTATTAAAGTCTTCATTGGAGAAACTTTTAACTATAATGTCGCCAGTGGCCCCCGTGACAAGTGAAGAAGCCAATGAGATCCTTTTGGCCAAGCAAAACATACCATGGCAATCCATTCTGAAAGCAGATTGGCCCGAGGTGGAACCCCGCATAGAGAATACTCAGATGAACTTTAGTGTCATGATTAACGGAAAAGTCAGATTTGTCTTCAGTGGCGACAAATCTCTAGTAGTGAAGGACCCTACTGAGGTATTAGATATTGTCCTAGGGACAGAGAATGGGCAAAAGCACATAGGGTCCAAAGAAGTCAAAAGAATTATTATAAAACCAAAAATGATGAGCTTCGTGCTCGGCAAATAGATATTTTTGAGTACTATAGCTTGTACATACATTTAGAAATTTCATAGTTCACTCATATTTTGGCGCTCTGGCAGACAATTTCCAGTATTCTCTGCTCTTCATCGCTTATTTCCTCTAACATTTCCTTGGCTATCACCCAATCATCAGAACTTTGGAAACGCACATAGTCATCATCTTCGTCTTTGAATTTGAACCTGAAAGATTCATATTCTGGCAGCTCGTAGGCAACATTTTGTCTAAGATTTTTGATTAGCTCCAATTTCAGTTCATGAAATGAAATATTGGAAGGGACAGAAAGATGTGTAGGATCATTATCGTAAACTAATTTGATGCGAATTTCTGTTTCTCGTTCATTTTTATGTTTAGAGTTCGTAGTTGACGAACTGTTGTAAGTATTAATATCCGGGAACATTGAAGAAACTGAGTGATTCCTACTCAAAGTAGTTGCAGTACTGACAACAGAATTGGGAGATGATACTGACCTCTTTACCATATCATCTTGATAAAGACTATGAAGACTTGATGGTGGAACAAAGTAAGAATTTGTAGACATTGAGTTCAACGATGATGGTGTAAACCCGTTAACACCCATCTTGTGAGCTGACCCATTGGACATTGTGGATTCTGATCTTTGCCTGCCAAGATTCAATTTGAATATGTCTTGACTTGATAGTCGTTTAGTAGCATAACTTGGTTCTTCATTTTTCAAAGAGAGTTTTCGTAGTGTTTGTTCCCATTGACCTCTAGTTTCGTCTGAACGGAACTTCATCACAAAAGTTCCAGAGTCTTTGTTCCCTGACCAGGTTACTGCCATACAATGACCCTGTTGTGTGCTACTAGTTGTTGAAATGTTTGTGATATAAGCGACAAATACTCTACCTTTCAGAATAAGCTCACTGGGAGGAACTCCGCCCAAAGATGATTGGGATCCATTGGGTAAAGACTGATGTGAGGAACTTGCGAGGGAGGCGGAGGATTTTTTCCTCGTGGATAGCATCGACTTCTTGGTCTGTAATGGGGGCATTTCTTCCTTGAAAAATAATAATATAGTTTGAAATAGATATACCTTAAAATCTCTTTCTGTGTCTGAATCAATGACAGTAAGGTTGCTGTGGAATAAGAGATCTCCAAAGGTAGATATATCATAGCCTCTCCATGTTTTTACTCTTGTGATCAGATCCTTGACCAGTTCGGCATTTTCTGCACGTCTTTGGGCTTCGTTGATATCATGGGCCACAATCTTTGAGTACTCTAAAGCTGTGCAGAGTTCTCTGTAATTAGGGAAAGATTCGTCAGTTAACTTGACTAGTTCTTTCAAAAGTAAAGGATACTTGCACAATCGCTGAATAGGCTTGATCAAGAAACTTTGCAGCTCATAGTTGGCATCAATTAACGTGGATGACTTTCTCAAACTGGTAATCTCCTTTTGAATGAATCTAATCGAAGAATATTGTCCCACTGCCCATGTCTCGTATAACCTGAACGCATTCAATGCGCCATGCAGGTACACAGAACCTATCCGCTGGTATCTGTCTGGAACGGCAGCATTACACTCTAGTCCTACTAAAAAGCGCCTTTGAAAATCAACAGCTTCGTTTAAACTAGGGAACATGTTTCTTATAGCCTCCAGAGATATTTCTTCTTTTCTCTCTAGCTCAGTTTTGTACTTCAGCAAAGTCTCAAGATCAAGGACATACTTTCTCTCAGTTTCTACTAACTCTCTGACCACTTTGGAACGAGCATCGGATACTTTTAACTCTGCATCAACGGGCTCGGCGACTATATTGGAATATTTATCCAAGAGAAAATTGACCACTTGGATAATCTTCAAAAGACTGTTCGTGTCATTGGTGAATACGTCAGTCACCGTGAAAAGTTCCACGCCATCCAAGCTTAAATGGGTCTGACAAGCAGAGAGAAACTCATAAATACTCATCTTGCATATTTTCAATTCATCACTTGGAACTACCTTGACGATCCCCGGTTTAATGCTATCAAATAAAAGACATAATGGAGCTCCTTGTTGAAACAGTTTCCAAATTGTGGTCACCGGATCACTACTTGATTGAGCAGGTAAGATTCCTGCTACAAAGGTTTGTAGTGAAGACGATCCGTAGCTGAAGTCCAATGTTGTTGTGTTTGTAGTTGTCTTTGATAATTGATAGCCACTGCTATTCCTAGTGCTGGAGATACTTCCGTTGTTGGTGGACGAGCTTCGCCTGCTGTCAACAAAGTCTAGGCCGTTACTGTTGCGATTTCCAGCGCCACTTGAAGAATACATACCCAGCTTACTCTCCGACAATTGTTGTGCCAGCATCATGGTTTGTCTTTCAGAAGTTAATTCTGTGGATGTCGCCGCCAGGTTCAAATACTTGAGCATTCCGGATATCTTTGCGAGTCTGCTCTTCAGCTTTAGGGCTATGAAATAGAGCGACTCTTCCGCGTCTGCTTGTTTGTTCATGATCAAAGGAGCAGCTGCCATGGGAGCACTAGGCGTCCTCATCTGCTGGATACTCAATGACGAGCTTGCATTCGACCTTAGTGGGGGTATGTGTAGATGTGACATGAGTTGTGTCGTTGGTAGCGGGGCTAGCTATGGTACACAACAAGAGTTCACTGTGTAGGTTTATTGATGTGTTAAAAAAAAAACTGCAATACACGTTAAGATTCGCTGGGGAAGAAACAAACAAGATAGTAGTGTAACACCCATATTTTGAGGGGCAAGAGGCGATAGGATGTTTTGTATTACAGGAATAGCTGGAGTAGGTGAGTTTTGGTTTGATAGTGACGGGAGGGGAGATTCTTTCCAGGATTCTTCTGCAATGTTTAAGGGTTCATGAAAACTGGTGGTCCCAGCTTTAAAACAAAAAAAAAAAATAACGACACCAGCAGGATTTGAACTTGCGCGGGCAGAGCCCAAAAGATTTCGAGTCTTTCGCCTTAACCACTCGGCCATAGTGCCTTACTAAAGCAAGTGAAGTGTTAATGTCTATATGAGGCAAAAAAGGAAAAGTTTAAAGAAGAATATATTTTGTAATTCTCTGATAGCCCTGTCTATGATAACTTTGTTGATTGAAGTTTACTGTTGAAATTTTCCCCTCTCAAGTTCAGTGTCAAGGTTGACCCATTGGAATACTATTTTCCTTACAGGAGGCCGTTGTATGTTCAGCTATTTACTACGATGAATTTTAAATCCCGAGAAGAAGAAGTTGAACCATTAACGGCCCCAAGATGATAGTGGTCGAGTTTGGCGACTCCCATTCTAATTTCAAACTCACTCAGAAGAATCCAAGTGGTCTTATCACCCTCGGCAATTTCTATATAGCTGGCCCTCTAATATAAACAATATGAGGTTTGACCGGCACACGACGATGACCTACAGGAAAGCTTGAGTTGAACTTTCCATTTTCGAAAAAGTTGCCATTCGTAACTGCAGACATTTAATATGACCAAGGCATTCCCCTCAGGTAGGGTAGAAACACTCTCTTTCGAAGAAGAGTACATCCTTAAAGAAACATGGGCATATTTTTTGCACTTCTGGGGGTACAACTTCGCCTTAGCTTCTAAGTACAAGTTGGAGAGGTCTCTCACGATGTCCTCCACACATTCGGGCAGTAGCTCCAAAACAGCTCCAGGATCGTCCGGGACTAGTAGCAGTGGCAGATCGAAAAAGAGCAAGTTCCGTCTGAAGCTGGGCGGAAAGCGCAAGGGAAGCATTGATCAAAACGAATTGAAGAGAACTTCCTCTTTGGCCTCGGCAAACGATCCAAATGTGCTCGTGTCAACCGAGATGAAAATTCATGAAAGTTTCAAAGACCAGGACCCAAAACAGCTGAAGGAGAAATTCTGGGACTTTTTGAGACACGACACGCCAGATAACCTGCTGCTACGTTTCATTAGAGCCAGAAAATGGGACGTTGATAAGTCATTGCTCATGTTGGCTGGCACGTTACAGTGGAGAGTTTGCGAGAGCCATGTAGATAAACTTCTTCAAGACGGTGAGTTAGTGCCCTACAATAAAGGGATGACTGGGTTCATGTTGCAGTTGGAATTGGGGAAGGCATATATTCGTGGTTATGACCGCAAGGGTCGTCCATTAGTCCACGTACGCCCTAAATTACACCATGCTTCTGATCAGACCGAGGAGGAGATGCAGCATTTCACATTACTTTTAATCGAATGGGCTCGTCTATTTCTGAACGACCCAGTGGACACTTGTTCAATCATTTTTGACCTCACAGATTTTTCGATGTCTAATATGGACTATGCACCGGTGAAATTCATGATTAAGTGTTTTGAAGCTCATTACCCTGAGTCTCTAGGAGTGCTGTTTGTGCACAAGGCACCTTGGCTGTTCAGTGGTATTTGGAATATCATCAAGAACTGGCTTGATCCAGTGGTGGCTTCCAAGATCCACTTTACTAAGAACTTCAAGGAGCTGGCGGTGTATATCGAGCCGAAACATATCCCTGCTTCCCTTGGAGGTGAAGACGATTATGAATGGGAATATTTGGAGCCCAATGATAAAGATAATGGAGTGATCGGGGATGAGAACACCAAACAGAAAATGTTGGCTCAGAGAGAGCAAATCGTGGAGAAGTTCCTGGAAACCACAATCAAATGGGTTGAATCTACCACTCAGGATGAGAGTAGACGATACCTGCAGGAGAAAATAGCTTTGGGCAAGAAACTGGCGCAGAACTACATAGACGTCGATCCATATATCCGCAGTCGAAGTATCTATGACCGCCTAGGCTGGATAAATATGACGGTTGATGGAGTATAGGTAGAATGAGCCCAAGGATAGTAGAGACAGCAATGAAATATATGCCATAAGGTAAGTTACCGGTACTAGCTGAGCGCGGATAACAGTAGCTAGTTGAGCCCACATGAGACAGTACTGGGCAACGTAGAGAAGGGTCATGCAAATTTTGGGAATCTTCTTGTACAATCTTTTGAGAACGACCAGAGAAATTGAGGTGGATAACGACAGCCCTGCAACGACTTGCGTGGAAGAGAGGCTGTTCCCGGTCCTCCTGACTATGAATGGAAGAAGGTCCAGCGTGGTATTTAACCTTTCTGTAAAGACTGAAGTCACAGCGTTGAGAGTGTAAATATCGCAACAGTTGGAGAATAAGAGAGAAGTCGACAGAGAGCTAACATCCCAAGGGGAGTCCAAAAAGGCAAGATACAATTGCTCAGGGTAGACATGTAAATACACCTGGTAGTAGTCTGTGTCACCTTGCAAACTTGCGTTGGACGGGTAGTAAGTGGAAGGTAAAGAGGTCAGAAACCGCTGGGCGTCGTCTCCAGAAAGAGGTATGTTTGTGGAAAACAAAGGGTCCGTAGAGAACTGAAGGAGGATGGGGAGAAATATACCTCCAAATACCATCCAAACAAGGTCTAACGCTAGGCAGAGTAGTCTAATCATGGCGTATCGTCGTAGTTGTGGGAGCAAGAGGAAAAAGACAGGCTGAGCCGCTGTCCTTCGTTAATTCACTGTAGATGTTAAGTGCTTAGATAAGCCAACCCAGTGAGGGTAGGCTAGGGCGCCGGAGCCCACAAATCCAAAAAGACCAATGAGAGTCTCCGGTAAGAAGCCCGATGTGGACCAGTGGAAAGTCAATGGGAGGAATCCCAAGTTATTGTAAAGTCTGATTGCAATTGGGTTCAATTTGGCCAGATTGAGTGAAGACCTGAGAGTTGTAGCTGTATTTGGACGGAGAATCGTCCTAGAAATGTCAGCTAGCTCCAAAAGGACGTAGAGGGCCCAGAAACGGTAGGATAACCGGTACACTTTGGTGTTGTATTGCTGATCTTTTGGGTCGTTCAAGTCAAAGTTTGGAAGGGACAGGAAATTGTGGCTTAGTACTGCCGCATAATTCTCCAACGCTTGAAATATTACCAACGCTACAGTCTGAGCCAATGGCATGAGTTTGGAGTAGGAGGTGCTTGGTTTGCTGTTAAGCTGTCTTAAAAGAGAGGCCAACAACGGGATCAAAGACCAACATCTAGAAACGATACGATAGTCTTGGAAATAGTAGAAAATGGCTCTCAATGATTGGTAGACCTTGTCCAAATAAGCCGAGGAATCCTTGGAGTGTTGGACCTTCTTGAGTATCCCTGCTACCAATAAAGATCCATACTGAAACGTGGCCAAAGTGTCGTCAAATTTGGCGGGGTTGCTTACAATTTGGGACTGAATCGATTGGTAGGTGTCCTGGGAGGAGATCAACTTTAGAAGGAAGCGAACGGACACCATGGGAGGGTTCTAATAAATAAATAGCAAACGATTACGTATAAGCTAAGTTCTCTAAACCACTGGCCAGGGCCAGAGAAGCATGGGTACTGAAAAGCCTTGGAAGAGTTCTCCCCGCTAAGTAGGTAGTCTACGTAGTCTACACTCGCTCCTTCCAAGCAGGTGACGCCTACTGCGATTAGCCCTGCAAGCACAGCTTGCTGATATTCTCTGCACATACGGAAGATTGAGACGTACTCACTGCCTACCACCAGATTCTCCATCGTGCATAATAGGATGCAACCGAGCCGTGCAGTCTCTCTACAACAAATCGGACTGAACGGTCAGATTCTAGTGTCAACTAATCGTGGCCCATGCACATCGAACCGCCCCGACCCCAATCGGAACCACTCATTACAACATTCTGTACGCTGTAAAGTCGTCTTGAGGGAAAATGCGACCCCTCCCTTCGCCCCGTGCACCAACAAAAAAAAACAGTCCCAAAAGTGGTCTTGACACCTATCCTTTTATTAACGCCCCAGTCTCGCATGAGGACCGCACTGTTCAATCGTACTGCTTGCACCGTATATAGACATGCATATGTACGGCAAATCCACTTTTTCTCTTCCTTCGCTTCCAATTTGCATTTGTTTGTTCATTTGTTTTTCGTTTAGATGAGTTCTACTAATCCTTCAGGGCCCTCAGGAGCCACGTCCGGCGCAACTCCTAATTCCGTCTCCAATGCTGCTGGGGTTATCCCTTCTGGCTCGTCCAATCAGCAGGCTTCGATCAATGGTTCTCCTGGCTCTGGTGTCCAGGGGGATTCAGGAGGACACTCACAGATCGCCAGGTCTGCGAATACCTCTCAGCAGACTGGCCAGATAGGGCAAGCCGGTCACCAGCAGGTTCAGCAATCACAGCCTCAATCTCAGCAGTCCCACCAATTGCAACAACACCTCCCATACCCTCAGTATGCGGGCACGGGTTACTCCACCACGAATCAACAAAGCACGCCTTCTAGGTCCTACTACCAACAGCAGCAGGACTACCAGTACTACCAGCCTCAACAGTATTACCAGCCCCAAGGTTATGCCCAACAACAACAACAGGCCGCTGCTGCTTCAGCTGCATCAGGTTCTACCCCCAGTGCAACAAACCAACAATACCCCTACTACTCGTACTCCCAATTGGGTTACCAACAGCCTGTATACCAGCAGAACAAGCAGGGTTCTATCAGTGCTACGGCAACTCCACAACAGCAGCAGTCTCAGCAACAGCAGACCCAAGGTGCAGTGCAGCCCCAGCCCTCTCAGCAGGCACAGGCAGACTATTCTTTCCGTTATGGTTACGGTGGCTATTCTGCTGGCTACCCCGGTGTTTACGGTTCGTCTGGTTCCGTTCCATTGTACCAGCAGTCTCAAGCGGCACCATCAGGCTATAACACGTCTGTTATAGTTCAAAGTGGTCAAATTCCCTCTGTTGGACAGGTTCAGCCTGTAGGGGTACGCCCTAGGATCACCACTACCATGTGGGAAGACGAGAAGACTTTATGCTACCAGGTTGATGCCAACGGTGTCTCTGTGGTTCGCCGTGCTGATAATAATATGATTAACGGTACGAAGCTTCTAAACGTGGCTAAAATGACCCGTGGTAGACGAGACGGAATGTTGAAATCTGAAAAAATCCGTCACGTCGTTAAAATTGGTTCTATGCACCTGAAGGGTGTTTGGATTCCATTTGACCGTGCCTTGGCTATGGCTCAAAAGGAACACATTGTGGATATCCTTTATCCTTTGTTTGTTAAGGATATTGACCGCGTTATTCAACAGGGAACTCCTACTAATAACGTTGGACAAACTCAAATGTCACCTCGTGATGCTAAGCGTGACGAGTACAAGGAAAAGGAGAATGCTTATGACCCTGCATCGGCATCTACTGGCGGTGCTGGTGCTGGCTCGGTGAGTTCGTCATACCCAATTGGCTACTACCAGCAAGCTCAAGCCCAGGCCCAGGCCCAAGCTCAAGCGCAAGCACACACCCAAGCTCCTCAGTCTCAGGCACACACTCAGCCTCAGGGTCAACTTCAAGGTTCTGATTCCACTACATCAGCAACTGCTTCGCAACCTTACGGTCAACAGTTTTTCTACGGAGTGAACAATTACAATCCTCAATATGGGTCCTACCAGTATCCTTCCGTGCCAGGTACAACACAGGCCACCCAACCCCAGAAATAATGAAACATGTGTCCAAACAAAAATTGAAAGAAAGAAAAAAAAAGTCATTCAACCGACAAAATCCATAGGAGAAATCTTTAAAGTTTTTCCGTTCGGGATTTCAATTGCAATAAACGCTTTCACTTGCTCCGTTCCTCAATTCCATACATGTAATTTTTTTTTTGTACTTACTAGTTGCCTTCTGTATTCTTATTCAATACCTCTTAATTTTTTACCAGCCAAAATATGTACATATTCTTTTACAATATGCACATAAAGTCGATGTTGCCATGGTAACAGCTAAGTAAACAGGGTAACCCTTTTTCAACTTAGATTTAAAATTAGGTCATGCTTATTGTTGGGAGTGTCGGCTGACTCAAAAGGGCGCCCGTAAGCAAACTTTAGGGCTACGCGTTTCATGTTGTATTGTATTTAGGTTCCTAGTTAAGTTTTATCAATAGGAAGCAAAGCAGTGCGCAAGTCTTCTTATCTGCTGGTTGCTGTGCCTGTAGCCCAAGAACAGAAAAGAAAAAGCCTTCACGCACCTACACGGGCATCTAACATACATTGAACCTTGGGCCAGCAACATTCGCTGTATCCCAGAATCGAATGCTTGGGTCGCTCGTAGGAACCGAGATAGTGGCTAAAGTAACAATGTTTGCATTGCAGCTGCATTTGAATTTCAATGCAACGTTGGGATCAGGCGGATTAATCTGAAAACTCATCTTCGCTTACATCCTCACTACCAGCAATGGAACCTTCACTATCGTCCTCTTCCGAAAAGTCACTTCCGTCCTCAGCAGCGGAATATTCTTCACTGACGTCCTCGTCTTCCGGATCTTCGTCACTGACTTGGAACTCACTCTCCTCTTCTTCGCTTTCTTCGTCGTCACTCTCTCCTCCACCGAGGAAACTCCAACCTCCATTCTCAAAGAACTCGTAAGGATCTGCTTGGATTGTCTTCATAATAGTTCCCCAGTTCAAGTTAACTGCACCCTCACTGTAAGGAATGTCCACATCAGTGAGCCACTGTTTAACGAATTCAAGCATCTCAATTGGGATCGTGTTTATGTGTACAACGGGTTTACTGAAATCTTTGAAAACGAATACCAAATCAAAGTTCTTCAATCCAAATTGGACTCTCTCCAGATGCGCCACTTCAATCTCCTCCAGAGTTACCACTAAGAACGGAGTGTCAATTAATTGAATCAAGCAATCTCTGGTAGGCAGACACAGAACTGATGATCTGAAGGGGACACCGGTGAATCCTAATTCTCTGAAAGGAGTCTCCAAGTCCAAGAGGCCATTGGAGGCTTCACTAATCTCTTCGGCAAATCTTCTGAATTCTTTGTCCAGCAAGGCCTTACGTCTTCGCTCTTCTTGCTCTTGCTCAAGCTCATCTTCATCACCATACCTGTATCTTCTCTTTTTATTACCTGTTTCATCAACAGTGACATCGCTGACTTCTCTGTAAAATTGCACATCGAACGTCTTTTTCTTACCTATCATTAAAGGAGTCTTCAGATGACAATGAATGATTACCATCAACTCTTCTTTGCAAGGTTGGAAAAATAGATGCTTGATGTTACTGAAAAGTATATCCACTCGATGGTCGCTTCTAACGGGTGATTGGTAACGGATACCGTTTTGGTGAATAAATAACGTTCCAGTAACTCGTTTACTGTCTGGTGCGGGACGCACAAATACATTCTCCAATTTCTTTGGTCTGCCCTTGAACTCAACCAATTGTGCTTGGGCAACAACATCTTCCATTGTTTTACGTTCTTGATCTCTCTTAACTGCAGTTTTCTTCAGTTCTGTAATTCCTTTGAATACCTCACTCATGCGCTCCTTGTTGATCGATCTAAAGGTCAGTGAACGAACAAACTCCTTATCGTCTCCATCCTCATAAGGAAGTTCTATCTTTTTCACACTTGATCCCATACCAGGAGAGTTGAAGTTCAGACGAATATACATGTAATCACCTTCCTCGTTTTTGGATCCATTCTTGAAAGAGTTGATATGAAATGGCACAGGTCTACCACAAATTGGCAATATAATAGTCTGCGCCTTTGGATCAATGGAGATACGCAGATTTTTAACTTTGGAAGGAATTTGGGATTCTCTCACATACGATTCGTACCGTTTAAACACAGCATGGTTTTCATTTCCATCTTGGGCATCACTCTTATTGAACCGGGCTAAACCTTCCTTCTGAATCTTTTCATGTAGCTGTTTTTGAATTTCCTTACGAAGGCGTTCTTTTTCTTCCTCGGTATTGGTAGTCTCGTTACGGAGTTTACTCTTTAGAATTTTGGAGCCTCTAGCGGGAGCAGAGACTTCAGGTTTTTCTATTTTTCGACTGGTAGGTTCATCTTTCACCCGAGGCTTTCTGTCTTCCCCTTCCTCGTCTTTAAAGTAGAAGGAAATTTCAGATCTACTGATAGGAGAATCAGTTAGCAAGATCGGCTCACCTCCAGTAATTCTGACCGTATCAGCAATCAACAAAGAATAAGTGCCAAGAGGCTGTGAGTCATCCTTCAATTGCTGGAATCCCAAAACTAAGTTGATTACAGATCCATCATGGATCACCCTGTCATTTTTCGCATTCAGTACCATGGTAGAATCTCTAAACTCAAGACCAATCAAAGACCCAATGTTTTTGACAAAATGCTTGGCTAGATCGGGTCTGTCTTTGGTAACCATAGCCAGTGCCTTGGCATACACATCTTTACAAACAGCTCCATCCTTAATCTGGTTCATGATATAAGATCTCAACTCCAGCAAGAAATCGTAATTCTTGTTGATCTCTCTTGAAGGATCAATCAACAGAGTTCTTGAAACGTTGGAGCAGTAAGAGTTGTATCGTAAACCCAAAGAGGCCAGGATCACTCCGCTAGTTAGCTTGTCATCGTTGGACTCGGCACTGAACTTCAGTTCGTATTTACCACCACTTTGAACGATCGGTCTGTAGCACCAATCCAATTGACCTATTTCGAAATCACTGCCCAACTTTTTCATAGACTTGTTTTGCTCCAGAGTTTTCCAAAACTTGGTATCATCGATTTTGTTCTCAATCTTGTCGACAACTTGATTGTTGGTAAAGTTCAAATCTTCGTCAATAATATTGATTACCTCATCAGTGAACACGGTCATCATGTTGACAGTGGCCTTTGATGCGGTACGAATGAATTTCTGCTCTTCCTCATCCTTGTATTCAGTTGCTTGTGACAACCCGGTGGCAACATCAACGAGTTCAAAGTCAGACTTGGCCGTGTCCCATTTCTTCAACCAATCCTGGTAGAAAGTTCCAGTGAACTTATCCTTTGTTATAATCCCTAAACGCTTTGAATCATCTACCGACGACTTTAGTTGGTCAATGAACTGGTCAAACAGGGCCTCATTGTGCTCAGGGTCCTTGTTCCTCGCCAAAATCTTCATCGTGGTGACGTTTTGGAGAGGCGTCAGATACTTTGCTTTACCCACAGAGGTCAGAAAGGTTACCGAGTTCTTTGTGATGGCAAGGGCCGTGGCGGGGAACTCGTATCCAAGCAGCCAATTGTGCAAGATGGTGGACTTCTTGTAAGGATTAGACTCATCGGACGAACCCACCACGACCAGGAGAGTAGTAATCCCTTGGAAAATTTCGTTTGAAGAGTTCAACTTCCGCTGGATGGCCCCCAGCCTATTCTTGAAGGCTACGGGATCAATCTTTACCTCTGACATTACGGTTTTATTTTCCCACAGTGAGTGTTGTCAGTGGCGGCGAAACAGGGTAATGAAATGCTTGCTCGTGCTGGGAAGCTGGTAGTCTGGACAGGGGACGAACTTGCACACGCGTTGCGATTTACTCGCGAGAGGACAAGTGCTTTTTCCAATAGTGCCCTGAGGGTGAGAACAAGAAGGGTTACCCGTCGTTTTGAAGAAACTCCAGGTATATCCCAATACGGAAGCAGTTGGCCTGGTCGATAGCAGGGTATTTTTCCCTTGGAGAAACAACACAAGCACCTTCTGTCCATCAAGCACACCGACGTGAACCCTTTAGCAGCACAACAGCATCCAAAGAGCGACTCTTTACCAAAACACACACTCTTATACCCACTTTAGTCCGCAAAATTAGTTGGGGCTTAATTATCGAAGGAAATTATAACACCTGAACCATACAACCCACCACAGAATGTCAAACAGTGCTGAAGATTACTCTTACGACTACGAATACCTGTTCAAGATTGTCCTAGTAGGTGAATCAAGCGTGGGGAAATCAAACCTGCTGTCTCGATTCACTAGAGATGAGTTCAACATAGAATCTAAAACCACAATCGGCGTGGAATTTGCTACTCGTACCATAGAAGTTGACGGGAAGAGGATAAAGGCCCAGATCTGGGACACCGCCGGCCAAGAGAGATACAGAGCTGTCACCGCAGCTTACTACAGAGGCGCCGTGGGAGCGTTGCTTGTTTATGACATTTCAAACTCTTCATCCTACGAGGGAGCTTCCAGATGGCTGAGCGAGTTGAAGGATCATGCAGACGCAAACATTGTGGTGGAGCTTGTCGGAAACAAGTCAGATTTGAATCACTTGAGAGCTGTGCCCACAGATGAGGCCAAATCTTTTGCCACGGAGAAGGGGCTATTATTTACAGAAGCTTCGGCATTGAACTCTGAGAATGTCGAACTGGCCTTCCAGCAACTTATCAAGGCCATCTACGATATGGTTTCCAAACATCAGTTTGACATGAATGATTATGGGAACGACAATAAACCAATAACAGGTGGCCAAACCATTACGCTTACCCCTACTCCAAAGGATAGTAAGATCAAGAAGGATTCATGTTGTTAGACTACATAGGGAGCAATTTTTCGTGTACAATTTTTTTTTCTGGGCTTATCATTCAAGCCTCTGAAGCTGGCTTAGGTTCAGCTTCTGGTTCAGGCTCTTTGAAGTCAGCATCGTCTTCCTCGTCTTCTTCCTCCTCCTCGTCTTCTGGTTTTTCGGACGCGTCATCATCCTTGCTTGCTGCCTTCTCCTTCTTGAGGGTCTCCTCGACCTTGGAGTAGTCAATTACTTTTCCTCTAGTTCTCCTTCCAGTAGCAATGATGTTGGAGGAGTCAATCTCACTAAGATCATCCTCCTCTTCCTCTTCAGCTATGAGTTTGTCGTCGTCTTCTTCTTTCTCCGCGTCTTCTTCCTCAGACGATTTGTCTTCAGGAATATCATCATCGTAGTTTCTTCTTCTACGCTTTTTGCGGTCTTCAGGGGCCTTCGTGCGTTTCTTAGAATCCTCCTGGGTTTCGTCGACAACTGGTGTTTCAATTGGGGCTTCTTCAGGCATTATTTTAAGACGTGTTTCAATGGTTTGGGTGAAAGGGAGTGGTGAATTAGTTGACTCGAAGGTTCCAAGGGGCGCGTCCCGCTATCTCAACTTACACCCTAAGATTGCTGGGGTTCACCCGCCTGGCCAGGGTCAAGAACTCTCTGCGCGAAAAATCCCTCCATCAAATCTTCCACAACGAACCCAGCTGTCCCTTGAACCCGTCCAAGACAAAACATCACATGTCATCGCTCTCCAAACGAACAAAATTGGCATCTCTGGTAGGTTACCACATCAGAGTGTACACGGTGGACTCTAGGCAGCTTGTTGGTGAGCTTATCTCGTTTGACAAACACATGAACCTGGTTCTCAGCGAGACAGAAGAGTTCAGGGTCACCAAAAAGTCGTACGCCCAATTGAAAAAACAAGCACAGCAGAAGGCCGGACAGCCCTTAGACGAATCCAACATTCAAGAAACCAAAAGGTCGCTGGGACTAATAATACTAAGAGGTGAACACATAGTAAGCGTATCAATAGAGGGAAAGCCGACTACCCACCAAGGATCCCGGATTAATATTAGCAACGCCGGAGGAATCCCTGAGTCTAAAGGTGTTATACGACCGCTAAAAGCCGAGCCAGCTCTCACCAAACCCTTAAAGACTACTCATAGAATTACCAAACCCCAAGGCTTCAGGAAGGTGTAACTGATTACATAATTAAATGAAATTTACGTAAGCATGTCAAAAGCGACGTTACTGTCACGTGCAAAATTGCTTTTTATATTTCTTTTTTTCCTTTTAATTGCATTTTTCCGGTTTTTTGTTTTCCCACATTTTTTTCTTCGGTCCTAAGTTCGGATGCAGCCAGAGGCCCCAGTCGGAATAGGTCAGGAGATTCGAGTGGGGTGGCGGGGCAATTATAGTTATGTACTATTTTTTCGCCGCAACGGAACATCTAGGTCCTAAGTTTTTCCGGTCATACGAATCTCCTCACTCTTTTGGCTATTTCTTTTTTTCCCACCCTTTTTCTGTTCTCCCCTGGTGAATCATTTTTTTTTTCCTTTCCTTTCTTCTACTTATACGGAATATCACTCACTGAGTTGCTTTATTTCCTCAAAATTGCAACCAATTCAATCACCAATAGATATTGAAATGACTACCGCTCCCCCGACCAAGCCGAATGATAGGCCCTACCAGTGCCCCATGTGCGAAAGGGCCTTCCACCGATTGGAACATCAAACAAGACACATTCGAACACACACAGGGGAAAAACCTCACCCTTGCACGTTCCCTGGGTGCCCAAAGAAGTTCTCCAGGTCTGACGAATTGACCAGACATCTGAGGATACACACAAACCCAACTGTTAGAAAGGGCAGAAAGAAGAAGCGGAAGGACGAAGAACAAGCTGTGGAGTTGCCACCCCAGAACAACGAAGTACATCTCGTTCCTATGGGGAATGACCAAATGGGACAACCAATTTACACGCAGGCGGTTCCTGTTTATTGGGTGCCTTCTGGTGCTGCAAACGGCGAACAAGGCCAGTATTTGATGCCTCCGCTTTTTTCCTTACAACCAAGACAGGTGATGGCAGGGAATTCTCAAACCAACTTGAATGGTGCTGTGGATGCTCAACAACAACAACTACAACAACAACAACTACAGCAACAGCAACAGCCACAACAACTACAGCAACAACAGCAACAACAACAACAGCCACAGCAACAACAGCCACTTCAACCACAACCACAGGCCCAGCAACAATTTGGATTTGCACAGGATCCAAGAAATCTAGCACCAGCTAATCAGCAACAGCACAGATTTTCTCCACCATTTTCTGCATCTTCAAGGACCCACTCTTCCAATTCACTGTTTTCTCTGAATTCAAATGGATCTACGCCCTCGGGATCGTATCAACAGTTGAACTCGTTATCTCTTTTACACAGAATCACTCCAATCAGGACTCCAAGCAGTAACAGTCTGTTGACAAAATCCAATAACCAGTCGGTGACATCAATAGTCACGCTGAGCGATCAGCAACAGGATTTTGTTTCCAGGAAAAAATCAAGACCCAACTCGCCAACAGTTCCGAATTCTCCAACAATCTCTAACTTGGTCTCACCTGCTGATACCCCATTGACTACGCCTTTACAATCGCCGACGTTGAAGCCCTCAATGCCCAGCAACGTACAACTTCCACCAATTAGATCATTGTTAAATTTGGAAGAGCTTCCTTCGGAGCCATTGCAGCAGCCGGCCAATGTTTCTGCCGACATTAAAGTGAAGACAATGTTGAACAAATCTTCGTCCAACGTCACACTAAGTAAATCTTTCTCTTCACAAGACATTCGTCTGGGGACCAAAAGAAAGTCTGATACCAACCTCTCTGCATTAGATTCCACCAATGCTATACGCAAGCCTGCCGTGTCACCGTTGGCTCCTCTATCAGTGTCATCAGATCGATTTACCAAGAGAAAGAACAACTTCACGATAGGCAATATCATGAATTCGGACTCTTAAACGTGGCATATAAGTTTGTTTCTTCCTTCACTTCCTCCTTCCTTTTTCTGTTTTATATAAACGCTTAACCAATTAATCTAAGAACTGCTTAACAACTACGCTACAACAATTTATCTTGTTGTACTGCGATATCAGATCACAAATCCGTAGAAAGCCCACTATCTTTCCTACTTGACACTTGGCCATGCTTCTGTTCAGCACTCTAGTCAAGGTAGCCGTGATAGTCAGTCACGTTGTTACCTTCTTCCTCTTGCGTACCCCGGACAACTTTTCCATTAGTCACTTGATTAGTGGACCACGCATATCCCTTTCACTGGGCGGAAACAATGATCAAGTGAGTCTCAAAGGTTCAAACCTGAACCACGAACTCCGTTTGTCTGCTGACGGGCAGCCGTTCGATGGCGTTCAGGATAACGAGGACGTTTTCTCTCAGGGCAAAACGTGCAGTCAAGTGGGGTCAGTCTATGTTCCTGCTACTACCCCTACTGTTCTGAGTCTTATACCCAACGTTACAATACAAGAGCCGGTCTTACCTTCAAAATCGTCTCCATTCTGGATTGCAGGTTTGATGGTTTTAAGTAGTGTGGGGTTTGTAATGTCGATTTGCGAAATGTACCAGGAAAACCTAAAGTTCCTACTAGTCAAATGGTTTCCATTGCTTGACTCTAACGCTTCCAAGATTTATAGGAAAGTGGTCAGGTTGATCCTGTCTTTATCAAACGTGTTTGCACTCCAACTTCTCTCCACAGCTCCAAAAACTAAGATAATTACAGAAACCCAATCACAAACTACGAACTCCGTGGCTGCTGAAAGGCCCCCTGAAACCCTTTCGCCGTCTCCCTCTCGTTTCCCCTCTCCATCTCCCCCTTCATCTGCAGGGTTTGAACGGCGTCTAACCTCCACACTCAAGACAATGTCCCCGCCCAAGACACTCGTTAACGTCACCAGAAAAGACATCCCGGACAATCATTTTATGAACCGAATGCTGTATCAGGCAGTAGCAGAAGTCTCTAAGGCTTTGAATATGGTCAAGACATTTCAGGATCACGGACTACACGATACCAAACTACTCTCTGATATGAACTATCAGCTTGAATCGAACATCAGACAGAGCTCGCTGGTTTTCGATCAATTACGATTCCATTATTTGAACGCACTCTCCAAGAAAAAGCGCTCAGGAGTAATGTACCTGTTGAAACAAAAAGAAAAGGGATTCAGGGCTAAAAATAGCAAACAATCCCTGAATAGACCTATCAATGGCACCAGTGAACTGCTAGAGTACAAAATATCCAAGATCATCCAGCGAATTATAAGGATTCATATCCGTTTAATGTCACAATTCTGCTACCTACAAACAACTAAGAAAACATTATACCAACAACAGTTTGTGTTTCAAACCTTGGATAACGAGAGTTATGGAGCAGATGTCGTCAGATTTATACTAAATAGTAGGCATTTATGCCAGGAGATGATCGATCTGGATTTAAGCGAATATCATCAATCAACCGCGGGTCGCGGCAATTCAGATCATTATCAAATAATCCCGGCCGAGGGCTCTTCCATGGAGTAAAAAAAGTAAAGAAAGTATTTAAACCAGAGCTTTACCCCAGATGACGTCTCAAAACCCCATAACTACTCCTAAAATGACTCAGGATTCACTTCAACCGAAAATTGGCTCTTTAGCTTTGGCTCCAATAAAGTTTAAACTATACTATGGTACTTTCATATACACTCCAACTCTGGGTGAGCTAGCCGTTAGTACTGATACTTGTATCGGGGTAGACAAGAAGGGAACCATAAAAATCAAGAAACAGTTCGAAGAAGGCTCCGACAGTGAGTCCAATATTGAGCTGGTCATTGCTGAACACGGACTTGAAAGATCAGAGCTTGAAATAGTTGATTATTCTGCTGATCCTAACAAGTTCTTCTTCCCAGGATTCATTGATACTCACATCCATGCTCCACAGGTCCCTAACAATGGAATCTTTGGAAACACCACATTGCTTGAATGGTTAGAAAAGTACACGTTTCCATTAGAAGCATCTTTCAAAGATGTCAAGACTGCTAGCTACATTTACAACAAGGTAATCGACAGAACTTTAACCAACGGAACAACCTTGGCCTCATACTATGCCACAATTCACGAAAATGCCACTAAGCTGCTGAACGACATTGCTTATTTGAAAGGTCAAAGGGCAATGATTGGTAAGACCTGCATGAATCAACACTCACCGGATAATTATATTGAAACTTTGGACGAATGCAAGGAGGCTCAGTATGAGGTAATAAAGCATGTAGAGCAGACCAATGAGGGTTACGAGTCTTTTGATGTCATAACCAAGCCTATCATCACCCCAAGATTTGCTGGCTCATGCACAGAGGAGCTAATGAGATGGTTGGGAGAACTCAGTCAATCTGGCGAGTACCACGTTCAAACACACCTAAGTGAGAACCACGGTGAAATCAAGTGGATTGCCGACATGTTCCCACATTTTGATAGCTACGCTGATATATATGCCAAATGCAATCTGCTGACCGAAAGAACGGTGTTGGCTCATTGCATCCATATATCTGAAGAAGAAAAAGATTTGTTAGTCAAACATAACTCAGGAATATCTCATTGTCCTACTTCCAACAGTTCAATTACGTCGGGCGAGGCCAGAATCAGATGGCTCTTAGATAATGGAGTCAAGGTTTCATTAGGAACCGACTGTTCTGGAGGGTTTTCCCCGTCTATTTTAACTGTTGCTAGACATGCGCTATTAGTTTCTAGACACCTGGTTATGAAATCTAAGAAAGACAAACAAAAGCTAACCACTGCCGAAGTCCTCTATTTGGCAACCGTTGGAGGTGCTCAAGTCTTAAATGTTGACTCGTATCTTGGAAAGTTTGAACCTGGCTTCCAATTCGACGCTCAACTGATAGATCTAAACGTTGAGAACTCTCCGCTAGATCTGTTCTCTTTCCAACAGGGACGTTGGCAAGAGTTACTAGACAAATGGCTCTTCAATGGTGACGATAGAAATACAGTCAAAGTCTTCGTCAACGGAAGATGTGTTGTTTCCAAAGTTTAAAAAGTTTTACGATACCACGATCCTATTCCTTAAAAGTCAATTTGTTCCATGTTTTTTTTCCAAATTATCTTTATTTATTTATTGCTCTGCTTTTCTTTCATTATTTGATACTAGTTCTGAATTTAATTATTTTCCATCTGAATCACGGTTAATTGTAACATACACTGTACAATAAGGGGAGATTTGGATGATCTTTCTGCCAAGCGGCCAGAATATCCGGAATATCATCCTCAAACAATTCGTAATTTTTCTGTATGCTTGTGCTGTCCTTCTGGTCGGGCTTCTGGTTAAATTCATTAGCTTCTTCCACCTTCTTTGCCATCTGCTGGGCCAAGTCCAGGATACCTTGCCCTCCAATCAATGCATTATCGTAGTCATCTCTAATTTCAACGTTAATTACGTGAATTAGCTTTCTGTCAATCTTGGAACTGGTGTCGTTATACGATCTATTCATGAAATCCTCTACTACTGCGTCAAAACACCGCTCTTCACATGTAAACACAATATCAAAGTCTAGACCTTGTGTTGTTTGTGGCTCTTGGCCGATATAGGGCCACCGTTGCGGAGCTTCTTTTATTGTCACGTTTCTATCGATCATTTTCAAAACTCCGTTTGCCTGATGTAGACGAACGTCTTGTTTCATCAGTTGCTCTCTCATTGTGCTGTAAGGGGTCCCAAATTGGAACACATTGGGCTTGTCAATAGATGGGCCAGGCAACCTCACGGCAGACCCCGTTCCATACGAACGTACCTTGAATCCGGCGTCCTTCAGCAGTTTGTGTGCCTCCATGGAACGATTTTGATTGGACGCACATACCGTACAAAAACTTAGAAGCTCTGACATTGAACGAATGGCAAAAGTCCACAAGAAATAGTCGGGTAATAAATGCAAAGAGTGGACTTAGCTAGATGCGAATCAGAAAAATCACCTTGCCCTGGAATCTCAAGATCCAAAATCGCGATGTCGGATGTCAGTTGAATTGATTTTAAGATTAGTACTTACCTACTTACAGATATCCCAGACATCTTATCATCTAGGGCAATAACTCCATTCTCCTCCGAAAGTGTAGGAACTACATCCTCTCTGGATACAATGACGGGTTGCGAAAACCTCCGAATCGGAAAATGTTGGACATAATCCGAGCTTGTTTCGTCATCAACTCCTGTATGAGTTCTGGGTTCAAGACCAGTAACAGCAAAATCTGCAGCAAGATCAACAAAATCGTCACTATCACTTGCAATCGCAGTGCTATCGCAATCTTCGCCACTGCAATTATCATAATCTGCGATCGAATTACTGCGAAGACTGTTGAATTGAAAGTTCGATGTCGATTCTGACACTTTTGTTTCAGTAATATGAACGATTTTGTGAGAGGGATCTTTCTTCCCAATATTTTCTTTCCAATCGTTGAAATCATCCTCACTGGTGATTAAAAATCCAATCAACATCGAGGGATCCATGTGGGATAAATGCAGCTTTGTCACTTTTGGTGTGTGAACTGATTTGACATCAAGACAAGAGAGAATTTCAACATACTTGCTGTTGTCTAGTTTGCTTTCATAGCAATCATCATGGCTTGTTTCATTATTTGCATCAGTATTAGATACAGGATACTGTCCAGCAGCATTTTCGTCAGTTTTCTTGGTCTGTAGCCTATGAACAGGTTTCTCGGTGCTTCCAAATGTTAAAGCTTTTTGAGGAAGATGGGGATCTAGATAAAAAAGGTAATCCCCTTGAAACCCGTAAAAGTAATGCGAAGAGCAAGGTCTTCCCCCAGCAATTCCTACTGATTGTTTTAAGGAAAGACATTCTCTCAGTGAATCCCAATATACAGGGTTCACTTTTTCCACCCCCAATCGTATCCCTAACAAAATTAAAATTGGAGTAAACGTATCAGAATCGCCATAGGCCAACTCTCTAACTTCAGTGTCGTAAACGTCGCCACAGTCGGAGCTTAAATAAACCCTGAGTCCACAGGGAGTGTACTCCTTGCACAGATTTTTGATCGCTCTTGAGGCGGCACTGGGACCGAACCACTCCCCAGGTTTCTTATCGCAACACTTGATGCCCTGTTGAACAAAATTGTGGATAGAGAACGGCTCATCAGGAATATCCACAAACCACGAGATAATTCTATCATGATCGACGTTAGCAGGGTCTTTCGCTTTAAAAACCCAGTCTCGCCCTAGATGTAGGAAAAGAAGAGCGTTGGCTAAGAGACTTTGTGACGTCCTTATCATGCAACCCCAACCAGCGTCAGAAGTGAACCCTACTTCATTAAAGTCAAATTGACCACGCAGTAATGCTCCCAGCGTAAACGTGGGGGAATCTTTGTCCCTAGCTATCGGAGGGAATCCAGCTCTATAAGTCAGCCAAATTTTGGAATAAACATCATCAATGAACGATTGCGAATAGTTAGCGGACTTTCTGTTCCCATCTTTAATGCTGTCCAGTACCTGCTGGAAACGACTATTCAAGTCCAGATCTTTCCCCTCTCCTTCTGGAGTTTTTATAGGATCATATTGCCTGCCCAAAACATGTATTTTGTTTTGATCATCATTGGGGTGTGTACCAAGTCCTAAAAACCTGTACATCTTTTGAAATTCCTTCAAGATTTCAAAACCAGCTAATGAGATTAGAAGGACCAGCCGGGAAGACAGAAATGTTGTTTCGGCTGATAGTTGTGATCAATCAAGTCTGGCTCTAGCGATGGGGCGCTCTGTGGGCTTATAGTGATGATGTTGCCTCTCACAATTTCGAAGAGCGATAAGGAACAATCAAATGGTGTAGAGGCGTCTTCAACATGTGTGCCCTGACCTTTTGGGGTCCTTAGCAGAGGTTCTAACAGACAAATATTCCCTGACATAATGGCCAAGAGACATAAAAATATGGCCAAGAGGGCTGCTGCTGCCCGTCTAGAGAAGAAAAAATACAAAGGCTCCAATCTCGGTAAGAAGAAAGGTGACAGTCAAAGGAAAAAGTCTCACACTCTGGGAGGCGATGACTCCGATGAGGAGTTCCAAGAGCTCTATAACGTTAACAGACCTTCACAAAGACCCAACAAAAAGAAAACATTGGTCAATGCTGCCAAAAGGGGTAAGAAACCCAGAATGATTGATGAAGTGGGATTTACCAATAGAAATATTGCCGATACTATGAAGAAGCAGTTGAGGAATAATCCAATTGAGTTTGTCAAGAGTAAGGATGTTTTTGATCCTTCGGCAGACCTGATTAAGAGGCTGAATGAAAACAAGAAGAGAAAAGAGATAATAGAGGAAAGAGCAGACCAAGATGATGATGAAAATCTTGTGGAAGATTTTGAGATGGTTGACGAGTCAGAAGTTAGCAGATCTGAAGAGGTTGACGGAGATGAAGACGAGCAAGAAATTAAACAAGCGGAAAGCGAGGAAGAGCAGTCTGAAAGGTTTCAAAACGGTGATAAAGAAACTGATTCCAGCCCAGCTCAGGGGGAATCGGATTCTCCAGCATCCGAAGAACCTCTATTTTATGTGGATGACACTCCGGATATTGGCGATTGGCCTAAACAAAATATTGTTCCCCCATCACAGTTACCAAACCCTCCATCTCCATTATCCATAGACATTCGACGTTACGATGAGGACGAATCGTCTGATGACCAGTATGTCACAGTTGGAAATGTTATGATGAAGGTAAATATGGATGAGGGAGAAATGTACGTCAATGCGCCATCTGGATCACTGGAGCAGTCTGAAAATGAAGACGAAGAATCAGATCCAGAAGAAAAGGTGTTCATATCACAAGCTCCCAAAGCAACGCAGAAAGAAGTTAAACATAAACCAAAGCCTTCACCGTCATACCCAGAGTTTGGATTTCTTGCCGAAGACTATGAAATGTTTGATGTTTCAACTATCATTGTATTAAATATTCGACAAAGCTACAAAAGCACTCAATATGAAGTTCAATCCGAAAGGTTACTAGGTATAAGTCAAGCTCAATGGTTGGAAGAAGATTTTTTGGTTGATATGTTGATCGAGTATGGATTATTGGATCATCGCGTTGATGCCTACTTAGATTACATTAAGAAACCATTTTTGAAAGAACTCTCTCCTGAACCTGACTATCCAATCGACGATTCTGATGAAGAAGAGAGTGAGGATGATTTTGAAATGGAGAACATTGAGGGTTTGATTGCCCTGCAAAAGAACAAAATGATGAATGATGTTGGGTTTGAGACTGACATGTTTACGCAAACTATAGAATTCAGGGGAAAAGGCAAGAACAGAAGGCCAATCCTTGATCATATTCACGATGAAGATTTAAAGCTTGAACTGCTGGAGCAGTTTGGGCTCCAAAATAGCAAACCAGCAAGGCAAAAGGGTAAAAAGGCTGAGGGTTTGTGTGAAAAATACCCCCACCTGTTGCATATCAATGAAATCAAAGAGGAATTTGAGCAGTTTTATCATGACAGCAGCATGACTACATTGCGTTTCCCTCCTTTAGATCCACATGGCATAAGGACACTTCTCAAACTGGCAGATCATTACCAGATGAAAGGCCGTAAATTCCTTAAAGGAAAGCGGCAGCATGTCACAGTCATAAAGACAAAACGGACACACTACCTAAGTCCCGAATACGACATGATTGGCAGACTTCTCAGGCAACGAAGGGTTTTTAACCGAATCGATGTCAGCAAGAAAGATTTCTCAAAGGATAAGCTGATAAAGGGAGCTTCAAAATCACACGTTAAAGAAGGAGAGATCGTTGGATCTAGGGCTCCCGAAATCGGACAGGACAATATCGGTAGAAGGATGCTGGAAAGATTAGGATGGAGCAAAGGTGAAGGCTTAGGTTTGGACAGTAGGGGAGTTACTGAGCCAGTTCTGGCCAAAATCAAAAAATCTAGGTTGGGATTGAGAAAGGAATGATCTCACACTGTGTTCCAACGACTATTCCCTCCCAGGCATTTAGCTCTCTGTCTGACTGACTCACCATGGACGTTTGCCTCTTTGATGATTGCTCCCTCGTCCATAGTCAACAACTCTTTGTCTTTTACCACAATTTTACCATCAATTATCACGTTCTCAACATCGTTACCAGTAGCAATGTAGACTATCATTGAAACTGGGTCTCTCATGGGCTGAGCATATAACTTGTTCGTCAGGTTGATGGAGATGAAATCAGCTTTTTTGCCGACCTCCAACGACCCTAGCTGGTCTTCTTTACCTATTGCCCTAGCCCCCACAATTGTTGCCATTTCCACTACTTGCTCAGCCGGAAGAATGGTTGGGTCTTTGTGGACAGCTTTTGGCAATAGAGAAGCCAACTTCATTTCTTGTAATAAGTCCATAGTGTTATTACAAGGACATCCGTCGCAGCCTAGACCTACTGGAATTCCAGATTCGACTAGTTCTTTAACTCTAGCAATTCCAGAACCCAATTTGGCGTTGGAAGTTGGGCAGTGAGCCACGGAGGCCCCCGTATTTTTTAGAATCTCGATATCGCCGTCATCTAAATGGACCATGTGAGCCAAAACGGTACGAGGTTTTAGGAGCCCCAGGTCTTTGCAATAACTCATGGGAGTGTGGTCCTTGGAGGCAAAAAATACTCTGTCTGCTTCAATTTCGGCGCAGTGCATTGTGATTCCAATACACCTTTCGTTGGATGCCTTCACCATCCGACGATAAAGATCTTCGGTGACGCCGCCGGGGGTTCTGGCACCGAACCAAACCTCCACCCTGCCTTCAGCAGCGCCATTGAAGCGATCAAACATTTGGACAGCTCTTTCCAGAGAAGTCTCGTCTTCAATGAGGCCTTCGTGCATGCTTATACCCTCCTGGGTAGCATATCTGGGCTGGTCCATGACTACCTTGCCCAGACAGCCTCTGATACCGGATTCGGCGACAGCCGTGACGGCGCCTTCGAACCCGTATCTTTCAGCAAAAAGAGCTTCAACGAAGGTAGTGGTCCCGGATTTTAGCATTTCGGCAATGGTCAGTTTGGAAGCTACATAGCCATCCTCTTCGGTGAAGCATCCCTGCATTTTCCACACTCTGTCACAGAGCCAATCAATAAGAGGTAGATCATCGCCAGCAGTGCGGAGAAGAGACTGAGCAAGATGAACATGCAAAGATATCAAGCCTGGCATAACAATTTGACCCTTCAAATCAATTGTCTCTTGAGCGTTATGCCTAGAGATAAGATCGGCGGACTTACCAATGTCAAGAATACACTGTCCGTCCACCAGGATGGCCCCATCTTCAATAATATCACGGTTCGCGTTGACGGTGATCAAAGTAGCGTGAATGAAGAGCATTTTGAACTATTACTGAAAGTATAAGACTTATTTATTAGGTTTTAGAGAGAAAAATAAGACAAAAAATCCTTATGGGAGCTAATGAAGAGGAGAAAGAAAACATGCAAAGGCCGGAAATAGGCAAGGTTTTATTGCACCTCACCTTTTTGTTCAACTTGACTAGTACAATCGTGTACCTGAATATCGGGGCTGTATCCGATTGTTCGTCATGCCCTATCAGTCCTCGTACTTGATTTGATAAGATAAGGATAAAGAAAAATGACTGAACTTTATGTGCCGTCCCGAATGGAGAGGTCCTGGAAGATCTATATACTCGGTTAACAAGGGGAAAGGGACAGCGAGTGCAGCATACCCAGAACCCCATTTCCGTATTTCCTGTCCAAAAATGCACCGCGCTGTTTGCCAATGCTATCAGCTCGATATTGTGCAAGCAGTTATCCGGATTGCATTACAAAAAATCATGAGATCGATGGGTCTATTCACCTAATCTACGTATTTTTATGGTTTCGGGCAGATCCGAAACTCAATATCATTCGCGTATTTCTATGATCTAACCTCAACTTCATACCACTATCGGCTAGCTAACACTGTATTTAGCGTTTCTTTTTAGATTTATTCTTCTTCTTGGCTTGACTGGGGGAGGCCACATGATCCGTATCCCTGATGTGTTGGAACAGCTTGTTCCTGCTGGGGAAGGCCATTGAGCAAGTCGCACAGTTCTCTGTAGATGGGTTGGGTAGGCGATTTTGGAGCGTTGGGGATGTATTATTGGTAACAGGCGTTGCAGTATTGCTGGCGGACTTTTTCTTGCCGTTTTTCTTCTTTTCTGTGATTTACCAGACCAATCCAGATCACTGTCATCTTCGTCTATGCCAGCCCATAGCGGGTTAGCTTTATCATTCGTTACTAGAGTGTCGTCCTCATGGAGGTTGGCCCGATTGTCCTGTTCTGGTTCGACTTGCAGAACTTCGGAATCAGATTGGGGGCCAGAATCGGTACTAAGAATCTTCTCTTTTGGAGGCTGCTCTTGGGATTCTCCTTCAGAGTTGTCTTGGGACTCTCTTTCTCTATTCTCCTTTAGATTTGCTTCATCCAGTTTTCTCTCCAGCTCCTCAAGTTCCATATCGTCCATGTCGTCGATAAAGTCCAACTCACTAAGTGAATCCAAAGACTCCTCAGCAGTCACAAACTCCTCTGGCGATAGTTCAACAGCAACATAAGACTCTTCGTCGATGCCAAGTTCTATTCCTTCCTCCCTCATTTGCGACTTTAGATCTTTTAGTGCCCTCTTGTGCTTCTTCGAAGACTCGTGGGTTAAAAATTGATTTTCTGTCCTAAATATCTTGTTACAGATAACACATTCAAACTCGTTGAATTCGTCTTCATCTTCCTCTTCACTGGGATCGTTATGGATTTTTTCCAATAGCCGTTCAATCTCTGCAAGTTCGTCGTTATTCAGTTTCTCCCAATCCTGCTCAATATACTCAGAGTTCTCACTGTTCTTATTCTGCACATACTGCCGCCTCAAGGTATCGTTTCGCTTCTTCTTTTGCTCTGCTTCATACTTAGCGATTCCCGGTTTGACACGAGGATCCCGTCGTTTTATGAATCTTGTGAGATTGCGAATGCTTTCATTATATTCCTTTCTTGCCTGGTCTCTGTATTTCTTGTTCTCCTTCTCAATCATTCTCCTGGTTTTTCTATCGTATGTCGAGGAGTATTTGTACTCGTCTACCCATGAGAATGATTTACCGGTCTGGAAGTTTGCCCAGTGCTGGTAGAACAGCCTGACAACATGTTCATAGGATGCAGAACTTCCGCCAAACTGTGGAGCGCTGTCCAACTTCTCTTCAGCTGCCAGTTTAGAGTATAATCCATTGATCATTCCGTATGCCTTGGAAAAATCTGAGTACAATGCAGGGTTAAAATATTTCATGATGTCTTGAGATGTAGTACCGACATACTCAAATTCCGCAGCCTGGGGAAACCCAGCATCAGCAGCATCCATCTCTGACAGAATCTGAGTCCTATGCGAGTCGTACCATGACCTTTCGTGCGGATCACTTAACACCTCGTAGGCTGCCTTGATCTCATTAAATTTCTGCGTCGCCTCGTTAACGTTATCAGGATTCTTATCGGGATGATGTTTCAGTGCCATTTTCCGATATGAACGCTTCAGATCCGACTCAGTGCAGTCCTGGCTCACCTGAAGGAGCTCATAGTAGCAGGTCTTCATATTAATTGCATACGACAATGCTCTCTGCTCCACCTTTCAACCCTACTATGGATAAAGAGAAAAAAAATTCTGATAATTCTGATACACCTCTACACCAAAAAATCTCAGACAATGTCAGAGGTAGAGCCTGACGTACTAGTACTCGCAGCGCATAAAAAAAATTTTTGTGATTGGAGGAGCTCGGTCTGATCCGGCAGTAGGATCTTGATGCTTTTTTTTTTACTACCCCCCTCCAAAAAGGAACGATAGCCCTGCTGGGGATAGGCAAGGGGACTGACAGCAATAGTTCCAAGTAAGAATCTCCACCGTCATGCAATAGATAGCATGTTTCTTTTGATCCCAATACGCGGTCAATTCCCTGTTTCTCGGCGCTTTGTTTCATGCTTATTCGAACTCTACAGGCAAGCCCATCGCACTGCTAGCACCCTCCACTAGTAAAATACCGTCTTTTTTTCAGCACCCTCTCAACCGTATGCTTTATCTTGCAGGTTGAATAAATTGCAAACCGTTCCAATCTCCTCTTAAAACCAGCTTTACACCCTTTGCAGAGGCCTACTGTGTATAAATACTTCATCAACAGCACCAGTATCGATCATAATCGACAATTTCCAGCTTTTCACACTAAAAATGGAAAAGGTATCTTCAAAATTAAGAAGGGTGAAGACCAAGTTCACAACCAAAGAGGGTTTGATTGGGGACTACAACTACTCCAACCTATTCATTCCTAAAATTCCAATCTACTCAGACTGGAAGCAAAGAAAGTCATCGGGCCAGATGATCTCTACTCAGCCTTTCTTTGGTCTGGACGACAGTATGCCTCTTCTGTTGGGTGCAATCTTGGGTTTACAACACGCTTTATCCATGTTGGCTGGTATCATGACTCCTCCCATCATTATTTCAGGTGTCGCCAACTTTGACGTCGATACCACCCAGTACTTGGTTTCTTCTTCCTTGATCATCTCAGGTCTTCTATCCATGATTCAAATTACCCGTTTCCATATTTACAAGACTCCCTACTACTTGGGTACCGGTCTGGTCTCCATGGTGGGTACTTCGTTCGCAACTATTACAATTGTTACCAAGGCCATCCCGATGATGTATCTAAACGGTCAATGTCCTAGTGCCGCAGACGGGACAAGACTACCTTGTCCAGACGGTTACGGTTCCCTTCTGGGAACTGCTGCTTGTTGCTCTCTGTTGGAAATCACTCTATCATTCATGCCTCCCAAAGTTTTGCAAAAGGTTTTCCCACCTTTAGTCACAGGCCCTGTCGTTCTGCTTATCGGTACCCACTTGGTCGAAACTGGTTTGGCCAACTTGGTCGGTGGCTGTGGTGAAGGAAATATTTGTCAAATTGGAAGACATTCCGCTCCGTGGGGTGCAGCTCAGTTTATTGGTCTTGGTTTCCTTGTCTACCTTACTATTGTCCTCTGTGAAAAATGGGGTTCTCCTATTATGAAGTCATGTGCTGTTATTATGGGTCTGTTGATGGGTTGTATCGTTGCCGCTGCTACTGGTTACTTCACTCATGACGGTATCGATGCCGCTCCAGCTGTCACGTTTCCATGGGTGAAAACTTTCAAACTAACTGTTTATGGCCCTGCGGTGTTACCGATGTTAGCTGTTTTCGTGGTTTTAATGATGGAGGCTATTGGTGATATCACTGCTACTTGTGAGGTCTCCAGAACCAACGTCGAAGGTAAGGAGTACGACTCGAGAATTCAAGGTGGTGTCCTTGCCGATGGTTTGAATGGTTGTCTAGCAGCCCTGATGACCATGACCCCCGTCTCTACATTTGCTCAGAACAACGGTGTCATTTCGATCACCAAATGTGCCTCAAGAACAGTTGGTTACTGGTGTTGTTTCTTCTTGATTGTTATGGGTGTCTTTGCCAAATTTGCCGCTGCTTTGGTCGCCATTCCAAAACCAGTTCTAGGTGGTATGACTACATTCCTGTTCACAAGTGTGGCCGTGTCTGGTATAAAGATCATCTCCACTACTCCTTTCACCAGACGTGACAGATTTGTGCTAACTGCTTCTTTAATGTTTGGTCTTGGTTCCGTTTTGATCCCTGACTGGTTCTCCTATGTTTTCACCTACGACGGTGACAACAACGGCCTGCAAGGATTCTTCGATGCTATTGTCTTGGTCATGGAAACTGGTTTTGCCGTGACCGGATTCATGGGTGTCATCCTTAACTTATTCCTCCCACAAGAACTGGACGACAACATGACCGCAGACATGGACGTTTACGAACAACAGATTGTTACTGACGATGTTGCTGTGTCCAGCTCATCTGAAGACAACAAGTCCGCTGACAGAGGCGACGTCAAGCTGAGCACATTCAAAGCCGAAGCATAAAGATAATATGTACCGTAGAGCTATAGCTATTTAAACTTAATAATCCTGTTTTGATGATAACCATACATAAGTAGCTCTTAATGAAAGCCATCAACTGACGAACTTGCAATAAGAGGTTGAAAAGTGGGTTAACACAGACTAAAGTAATGCCCCGAACTACGGTTACTATCCAACCAATCCCGCAATAGACACGTGAATTGGAAGTAAGGAGAGAAATCAAAAATTATGAGACCCACACTAACCCGAAGGAAAGCTGGCATCCCCAAGCGACAACGCTGTGCAATGTAAATCGCTGGGACTGGCCATCAGGACTTCTTGATCTCCGATGACGTCTCGAGGTAAGTATGAAGTTTGAAAAATTGCGGACAACGCAGCTTTTATAGTATGATCGGTCGTGTAACGATTAATAAACGGTACCATGAGTATATACTATAAAGGGATGTCCTGAAATTTGACCAATCTAAAGGTGACTTCACCAACGTTTCTTAGCAGAAGATGATGGTGGTTCTCTTTATGAAGTAATTGGTTCACTTCGTAACTCATGCATCCAATTCCGGTGTGTTTACCACTTGCCAAGTTCAGTGTTCCTGTAGTAACGAAACCGACCAAATACTTAGCTCGGACGGGTTTTTGTTCGTTATTCGCTAACCAACTCTGCCAGTCATGGCTGGGTACCTGGTACAGTCTAGCATTGGTCGTAATATGACCTGTACCCTCAATTTCCACTGAAATCAGTGTTACTGGTAGTTTTGGGATTTCATCCCGTACAACAACACTGACGTTGTCAATCTTTGTGGGGTCAAACTGATATTCTCCTTGATACTTAATGGGGATTGGAAGTATTTTTTCTTCGTCTGCATTCTCAAACTCCGAATCTTGCCTTTGAACGTCTCTAACACATTCATATACATCTTGTAGTTGTTTCAGACACCTATGTCCAAGAGTGGTCCAATTCGAAACATCAAACGATGAAGGATCCAGGTGAACACATTCCTTATGGACTTTTAACGCATACTGAAGGGCTTGCAAGTACCTCCAATCACTCACAAATGGGTCACCTAATTCCCCAAGTAGCTCTCCAGGTAAACTATGAATGTTCAACTTACTATAGCTCAACCGCTTCCCCTTTGGCCGCAGTTCCCATTTCTTCTGCAACTCTCTTCCTTGGATAAAAGATGATACGAATCCGTGATACCAGAAGGGATAATCAAAGGGGTAGGTTGGTCGGTTAGATTCTAGGTTCAATTGGTGCATCTGACGAAGGCCTCCGTATCTGACTTCAGGGAACCTCATGAGTTTATACCAAACAGGCAAATTCCAATACCAGGGGACAATCACTTGGTAATATCCATTCTCTAACTTACTCAGATGAATAGGTACCAGTGGATCATCGGGGTTTCTTGGAAGGGTCTTCCCTAGGTTCTCCACATTATCGTTGTTGACAATGATGTTGCGCCTGAGATCCAGCTCCTTGAGCGAAGGTTGATTCTTGTACGACTTGATTCTTCCCTGATAGGTGAATAAATCCTCAAAGCTCGCAGAGTCGAAAACTTTTCCTTCTTTGATGGCAATAACTAAGTCTAACTCATCCTCTCTTATATTATGATGGTATTTGTGAGGTTTATTGAGATATCTGGGGTCATTGATGTAGAACGAAATGGATGAACCTGTGGGGATCATTGAGTTATCCCTAAAAGAACAAAGTTGTTTCCAATTTTCATTAGCAGTGGCCGTTTTCATAACTGCGCCCAATGCTGTCAAAGCAGCCGGGCCAGCAACTTGAAATGATGCCAAACTGTATCTACAATCAAATACTGTAACGTCTTTTGGGGCTAACTTGAGAATCAGTTTGAAAAGTGATTCATAAAGGGAAGGATGGACTCTTAGTATACATTGTTTGACATTGGCCAAATCTTGCCAGATAATCTGTGAATGGCCAATGCTGTCTTCATTATCCTGGTATATGATGCCTTCCCAAATCTTATGATTCTTTAAAAATTTGGGCTTGATAGCTTTATTTTTTGACAAACGACCTACTAACTCAATCAAAGGTGTCAAAGAAGTTGGGTGATGCAAAATGATGGTGCCGATGTAGGAAGTATCCCAAGCAATGCAATGTGAATGCAGGTAATTTCTATGTGTAGCTCTATAGCATTTCTGGCTTGGTTGAAGAGCAATGTTAAATCCCCACCTCTTGATCATATGGGCTCGTTTAGCATGCCATACATGAGTTGGTAGCCATTTGAATTTCTTTTGTCTATTTGAGTACTTCAAAGCATGTGGTTTGAACACGGCAAGTTCGTTAACTGCCGTGTTATCCATTGATCCTAGCTTGTTGTTCAAGGATTGCTGGTGAAGTTTGATAAACTTCAAATGCATGTTGTCATAAGTTTGCACCTCAGCATCTTTAGCATTCTGAAGTTCAGCGATGTGAGATCTTACTATCCTCAATTTTTCTTTCAAATCAAGTCCAGCAGGCAGATCCAATGGCTTTCCCTTACTCTTTGCTACGGTAGCCAGTTTGAGCAGGCGATGAAGCCTTTTCAGTTTATAGAGTTCCCTTCCCCGACTGTGTTTGGGTTTTTTCGTGAGAATTGACCCATTATTTGATGTCATTTCCCGAATCATTCTGGGGCGTAGTCTTCTGGGCACCCGTTTAATATTATGGGAGGCAGTCCGACGACGCATACTTCTAGGTAGACTTTGGAAACACCGTGTAGAAGAGTTCTTTTTTGACTTTAATTGTGCCATTTGAAGCTGATTCACTTCGAATTCCCTACTTTTCAGGAACTCCTCAACGTTCAGTCGTTCATCTTTGAAAGAGGGATCTTGCACCTCGGTCCGTATAATCCGTGACCTGTAAAGTTTACGGCGCTTATGCTCTGTCTTACTACTCATAACAAGCGACCGTTAATAGGGTAAGAAGGGACGGGACTATCAACTCTACAGTAAACGTATGAAATATATGTGCAAAGGAAAAATCATTTAACCGCGAAAAAGTCCTCCCCAGAAGGTTAACCCTAGAAGGAGATGTCTAGCTACGGTCGAGATTTTGTATTCAAGTAGTCGTCATTTCATTATATCATTATCCTATCATATCATATCAGTACCAATTAATATATCAAACCTAACCAGAGGCCCCCAGAAGTTTAAACGCCAAACACCACATTCATTCGAAGCTGCAACACAGATCCTTCTTATCGCAATGTGTACATCGCTCAAAGTCTTCTAGTCGTGTGCACTTAATTTTCTTAGATCGGCAACTAAGACAAGACGATCGTCTTGCTGGCAGAAGAGGCGGAGTCGCCGGAGAGGGCGCCGTAAGCGTCGACTTTGGAGACAAAGAGGAGCTGCTACTGTCAAAGTTAGCCGATGGTGGAGGGGTTGCAAGCGCTGTTTTCGCCCTCTTAGCAACGGAACACTCTTCGTCAGAGGACTCCGATTTGAATTTGTTGTACTTGACAATATCGTTCCTCGTGAAGCCTTTGGAGAAACAGCATTTCAGAGTCCTGCTGTTACAAGCAGTACAAGATCTATACTTGATGTACTTCTCATCCCGCGAAGATTTGATGTTGACCAAGGTCTTCAGGATGGTGAACCCGTTGCTCAGCTGAAAGGTCTGGTTATCCTGTGTGTTCTTGTCGAACATGAGCTTCTCATCTATACTCAAGTCCTGGTAATTAGATATGATTATCTCTGCATCACATTTGACTTTTCTCACACGACAGGCATCACACGAGGGTCCGCTTCTCTGGCGCCTTTTTCCCCGCAAGGGACTAATAGATCCAGGGGCATGTATAGATCCAGGAGAAGTTGGTACCGATGGGGTCGACTCAACGTCGTCTCCGCTGAAGGAAGAAGCTCGGGACGACGAAGACGTTAGTGAGTTGTTGCGAACGTCACTAATCGAAAACGTTCGAAGACTTGGCAAAGATCGTCTTCCGATGGACTCTAGACCCTGCGACATAGGCGGTGACAATGATCCCCGAGAAAGTGAATACGAATCCAGGAAGGCTGAACTGTTGTGTTGCATCGATAAAGAGTTCTCAGACATCAGCCTCGTTGGAAATAATCCGGCTGCCAAACTTCTTAACGGAGGTAAAGCATTCTGGTCCGAAGAAGGCTGCAATGAGGGTAGTTTCATAAATTGAGAGGCGGACATATTAGGGTTCTGGCACGACAATGTCCGAGTTGGGGAAACCGGTTTTTTATTTATATCAAGTCAAATAAACTCCAATCGGTTAGAGAATGACTTCTACTAGTCTATTTGGACAGGAAAAAACTACTGGTTACAACCATCTATATAACGTGGGGGTAACGGTGTTTACATTATCCGGGGAAAAAAAGCGAGGGTGGAGTTAACTGTATTGGGGTGCGGAAGCACGGATGAGGGGTGTTCGGGAAAACTTAATCCACCTATACATGTCAATTTCGTGGGGGGAAGAGATATGCAACGAAAGATCTTTGGTTCAAAGTAAGAACCCAACCGTCACAAAGAGGGTTGTGCTACGCTTGGCTCTATTTGGGTTGCCAACATATCACTGTTAGGCTGCTCTAGTTTTTATTTTCTCCAAGCTGACGGATACCACACTAAAACCACACCCTGCGATCACTCACACACCCCTTTCTTTTCGCATATGATTACGGGCTATTGCTATAGCCTACTCCGAGCCGCCGTGGGCAGCGCGCAAAAGAAAACGTTCTAGGCAGTTTCTTTTTAATCATGGGGTATACGGCCGCACGGCAGGGACCTCCGGAGCAGCGCATGCGGCCTCCCGATTTGAGGATTTAGCCGGGGTAGACCGAACTTTATTTTTAGTCCTCCACTTGGGTATGTGGGTACCACCAAAAGTACGGCTTAACGTGGAAACAGAGTCATGTGTGCTAATCAAACTATGCCCCAGGTTTTGATTTGGCAGCGGCTGCTTGTGCCGCTTCTCTAGCCGCAGTTGCCTCTTGAGTTTTCTTCCTCGCAAAGAAGCTTAAACTGAATGGTAGTAATGCATTCATCGCGATGATCCAAGCAAAGAGTACCCCGATGTTTAGTCCAATGTGCTTCTTGGTAGTGCCAAAGAGCACCGTCCTTAAGAGCTGAAACCCATTGTACAGAGGCATGGCTTTTCCATATTGGTAAAAGCCGGGCGAGAGCTCTAACGGTGCAAACGTTGGAGCCACATTCACAATCACGAACCCCAACATTCCAAATCCTACCAAGGGTGGATAAGTTGCGAAAGCATAAAGGGCCATATTTTCGTTATAGCCCCCAGCAGCTGCCATTGTTAAGTATGAAAACATCCATGCCACTGCAATCCCTCCATGAGACCATCCAGTGGAAAAATTTACCTGAAATGCTACACTTACCAACGTAAACGCTAGGGATAGTACCAGAAATGATATCTGAGATGCTATCATTCTGTAGAGGACAAAATGCCACCGCCTCAAATCTTGAGATACTTTCGCATGAATGGGCGAAAGGAAATTAAACTGGAAGAAGGACAGAATGCTGAGATAAATTAACCCAATTTGCTGCGGTGCCTGAGTGACTGGAGCGGTCACCGGTCGATAGTCTATCCTGGTGAATGATAATGATCGACTGGCTAGTGTCGTATTTGCAGCGACCTCTAATGTCTGATCTGGACTCAGAGTATTTATAATTGGTCCGTAGACACCATCACCTTGTAAGCTTAGTACCTCGACTTCTAGTGCATTGAGTGACGGCATAACGTAGGCTGCAAAACCAGTCAAATCTCTGCCCGATTCGTAAATCATATATATTAGTCCTTCATTGGTGAAACTGTTGTTTGCCGTTTCGAATGCTTGTCGGATATTATCTGTGCTGTTTCTGGTGACAAGTATAGCAGCCCAATAGTTTTGTCTGTGTACTTCATGTATGGCAAACTCAGTTGCGTTAGTGTATTGGGAAGGAATTTCTGCAGAATCCATGTATATCCACGTTCCCTTCGCTTGCATCTCTGGGGTTTCACTGGCTTCAAGTACGGTATCAGTCAGTAAACTTTCATCGCCTACTTCGTCACCTATAATGAGAAACTTAAGATTTTTCAATCTAGAATCTCTGTTATATAGTGATCCCCAGTATACGGAGAATATTCCCATGACAAAAAGTACCATTACCAGATACACCAACGCAAAGTGCACAACCATGTAAGACCGAGTTTTGCGAAACTCATCGCTGAAGAATCCAACTTTTCTCGCTCTCGCAGATATAGTTGTCCTAATTGATGTAGTTATTCTCTCCAGTTCAGCTGGAACCCAACTTTGTTGTCTCTGTATTGATTTGCAACTGCCCAGGGACTTCTCATCATCGCCCTCAGTCGAAGAGGATCCATTCTCTTTCAATATGTTGCTCTCTATATCGCCGTGACTTCTTTTTCTGGATCCAGGACCACTATCCGTCATAACTCTTGTTATTTGAGATCCTCCCAAAAGATCATCTGAGAAGAAGTCCTGGTGGGAGTACTGTTTTGTTAGCTTACCATACTCTGGTTCCTGACTGTCGATACTGGTATTAGTGAGCAGACTTGGACGTCTTTCAAACAGATTTTTCAAGCTATTCTTCCGACTTCGAGGTTTATGACTGGACTTGCTTCTTACGTTTCTTTGAAAATGGCCTATCTCATCGACAGTGTCGTTATTTTCATCGTTTTCATCATCTAGGGAATTCTGTCCCATGTAAGGTCGCACCATACTGGATCGAGAAGTCTCAGTTTCTTTCACTTCATTCTTTTCGATGCTCTCACTCGTCTCTAGCGAGTGCAAGGAATCATCAGACATGTGTTCTCTATGAATCTGAATGAACTAGGTGAATTCCTCCTGCTTTTATGGCTTTTGAAGGCTTATCTAAAATATTCTCGTTAACAGTAGAGTCATCTCGCGATCAGTTTAGGAGTCGGTGAGCCGCGGTAGATTATCTATCGGACATCCGACCTTCTCCCGTGGGGTAATACAGTTCAGCCGCGGGCGACCGTTTATCTACTACTCATTTCATACATCTCTATTTGATTGTACAGCCAAATCTAGTGACCATTGAACTCTTCATGGAGCTTTCTTTGCTGATCCTGGAGCTTTGTTAGCTTCTTACGTGCGCTTTTCGTTACCTCGTTACCTTGGGCATCCTTGACGGGTAAACCATTGTCATCCCATGCGGTATACAAGGAAGCATAGTCTCCCTGTTTGAACATTTCAAGAGGGGACAGCTTGGCTTTCTCTCTTCTTTCGTTTTCCTTTGCCTCTTTTAGTTTTATTTGTTGCAATTTCTTTTGAAGTTTCTCCTGGGCTTGGATTTCCTTCTCCTCCTGTTGTTTGATAAGTTCTTGCTTTTCAGTTTCAGTGATAAATTTGATTAGGGCATTCTGACCATTACGATCGTCAAGAACAACTCCCAAGTTCAGCAAGTCAACATCTCTGATCTTGTCAGTGGCATCCAAAAATACCTTGTAATCATCTTTGCTAATGGCAGATTTTCTAACAAAGTCTCTGAAAGAACTCAAAGCCTGGACAAATGGCAGAACGGTGTCTTCTCTGTTGGCACCTTGGCCATCTTGTTGATCCTCAGTGATCCATCCAAGGTTATCTGGTCTATTCTGGAATCCAATAACACTCAAAATCTTGGTGATGTAGAAAGCAGTCTGAAGTAATGGTTGCACACGGATCTCTGTTCCAATAAAACTAATGTAGTTATTAGATTCCTGGATTAAATCTAATAGAGACCTTACCACTTGTGGTGTTGATAGGTTATCACAGAATGAGCTATAAACCTTTGCCTGAACCTCAGATAGCTTATTTATCAGATTCTTCTCCGCAGGCCCAAACTTTTTGGAGATAATTTGACCACTTGCCAGTTTTGAGCTGTAATCATTGTTTAGCCCTCTCACATTGTTGAAAAAATTGTTGAAAGTGGCTTCTATGGATCTTACCTCATTCAATAAGCTTTCCTTGAAGTCTAATTGGTTATTCCATTGCACCAGAGCAAAACACAATCTGAGCTGTCTGGCACTATGTTTGGAAAGAGCTTCATCAATTGTAATAAAGTTCTTCAAAGACTTGCTCATCTTCTGACCTTCAATGTGCAAATGGCCGGTGTGCAAGAAATAGTTGACCCATTGTTTGCAATCGAATCTGGCTTCACTTTGAGCCAACTCGTTGTCATGGTGAGGAAATGCTAAATCAATTCCCCCAGAATGAATATCCATCGACTCTCCAGTGATGTCAGAAGCCATAACAGAGCATTCAATATGCCATCCTGGTCTTCCTTGCCCCCATGGAGACTTCCAGGATGGTTCACCCGGTTTGGAACTTTTCCACAAAGCGAAATCAGCTGAATTCCTTTTACCATCATTGCTAGAAAGAGAGCCTTCGCCCTCTTTTAGTAACTCCAAGTCTGCTTTATTCCAAGGCTGAAGCTTGGCATAATCATGTTTTTCATTAGTGTCAAATTGAGTGGTGTCAAAGTAGACTGATCCATCCTTGGTAGCGTAGGCGTAGCCTTTATCAATAATTCCCTGGACAAATTCGACAATTTCAGGTACATACTCAGATACTCTAGTCGTAACGGTAGCTGGTAAAATGTTCAGGCGTTCCATATCTTCGTCGTACCTTTGTTCCCAATAGGATGAAGTTTGTTTGAAGATTTCTGGATCGGTCACAGTAGAGCCATACAATTTATCTAACTCCGGCACAATAACATCCTTGATGTTTCCTAGATATTCATTCAAGTCGGAACTTGTTTTCAGTGCCTTTTTTGCAGCAGTGATATGCATAGGAATTTTAGGGTTCTCTGCTGCCTTCTCGGCAATGTTTAAAGACTGAGCCCAAATTTCAAAGTTTGACGAATCACCTTTGAACTCTGTCAAATGCTTAGCAACGTAGCTTTTCCAGCTCTCTAGGGCAAATTGCTTCAGTTCATCGGTTATATCTGAATATTTTTTCGAAAATTCTCTGAATAAATACTCCTGTCTAGCTTTCAGTATAATCTTGTCATCAATATCAGTGACATTTTGAACAAATTTGATGTTGTAACCAAAAAAGTCCTGCAAAATACGACGGTTGATATCAATCGTGACGTAGTTTCTAGCATGACCCATATGGGAGGAATCGTAGACTGTGGGACCACAACTGTACCAGGTCACCTCATTGGCGTTTGTGGGAATAAAAGGTACTTTTGTTCTCGTCAAAGAGTTGAATAATTTAAGAACAGGACGTTCCACTTTTTGAGTTGGTTGAATCCATGCTGGCTGAGACATTTCTGTGTGGAAATTTCTTATTATATAAAAAGTACTTCTATTCCAGGGTTTAATGTTCATGGAAACGAAGTTATGATCAGACAGTTTTTTTTTGCCGGGCTGGGCTGGCTTCTCGTGCGCTGGCCTAGAAGCCCAACCCAAAAGGTGCCGCGCGGAGGAAAAGGTGTCCATCTTCCTCTGCCATCTCCAAACATATCGCGCGCCTGTGTTTCCCCGTGTAGTTAATTATTCACCTCTAGGGAACCAAGTCCCGTCACTGTCTGACCTAGCCATGTAAGTTTTTGCTACAGTTTCTCCATTCAGTGCTCTTTGACTCTAACAGATAGGTCTTCAATCTATAAATTGGCCATACAAGGAGTGCGGTCTTTTGACCCTCACACTCCGGAGACAATACAGTTCAGCAAGCCTTTAACATTGATAGTTGGACAGAATGGGTCAGGGAAGACCACCATCATCGAATGCTTGAAGTACGCAACCACCGGAGATTTGCCCCCTAACTCTAAAGGAGGTGCATTTGTTCATGATCCAAAGATCGCCGGAGATAACCAAGTAAAAGCGCAGGTCAAATTGGCGTTTCAGAACATAAGTGGGGTAAGTATGATTTTGACGAAAACTTTACAGGTCGTACAAAAAGCCGGCAAATCTTTGCAATTTAAAACTTTAGAGAATCAATTGTCTGTAATAAACAACGGAGAAAGGACACGAGTGTCGCAAAAGGCCGCGGAAATTGAATCGTTAATTCCTAATTATCTGGGTGTCTCTAAAGCGGTGCTGAATTATGTCATTTTCTGCCATCAGGAGGAAAATTTATGGCCAATTTCTGAACCAATGGCATTGAAAAAGAAGTTTGATGAAATTTTTGATTCCGTCAAGTTTATCAAGGTGTTGGAGGGGTTTAAAGGTATCACAAAAGACATGAATGTTGATATTAAACTACTTACCAATAACGTAGAGCATTTAAAGAATGACAAGAAAAGGGCCGACTTGAAGCGGGCAGAAATGGAAGCTTTGAAGAAAACTGCTGAAGATTACAATGCTGAAATTAGTGATCTAAATACTCAAGTAGAGGAAGTCACCAAAAAATTAGATGAATTATTCAAATCAAACCAAGATTTTGAAAAAGTTTTGACAAAGTTGGATTTTCTGGCCACAGAGAAGCAAAGCACTCAACAACAGATAGATAGGCTTTCTAGTTCTCTTACTGTGCTACCTGATAGCACGCAAACCTTGGAGAATAACCTATCGAATTATGGCAAACTTTTAGCTGAAAAAAGAGACAGAGTTAATGAGCAACTTCAGCTCACAAAAGAAGCCTCAGAATCTTTAAACTCCTTGAGAGATGAATATAGTGATACCATCAAAAAGGAAGGAGAACTCAAAGGTTTGGAAAGTACCTATAGAAGCTATATTCAGGAAAGAATACAACTAATCCAAGAAAATGCGCCTCTACTTGGTATGACTATTTCTGAAGCCACAATCGGTTCAAAAGAAATTGAAGAAGCATCTTCAAAGGCATCAACTCTCTTTTCCACTAATAAGAAGAAGCTTGAACTACAAACAGAACATTACGATACCCGTATTCACGATCTTAAATTGGAGATAGGACAAGCCGAAAGTAAACTTGGAAAGGAAGAAGAGAGATCATCGTATTTGAAAAATGACATCAACAGTCTGAAAAAACGAAATCAGGCTCTTCAAAAAAGCATCAATGATATTAATTCAAACGAGTCTGAATTCAACGAAACTAAAGAAGATATCGAGCGGCTGACCAAACAACTTGAAGAACTAAGGTCAGAAAACAAACTTGCATCAATTAATGACGATCTAAAGCAGAATCAAGATAAAATTCTTGTTCTGGAAAACGAGTTGGACCAGATCAACAAACAAATAATAACCAGTAACAGACAGGGTGAAGTATTAGCAAAGCTACACTTACTTAAGGAGAATACCAAAAAGGCAAGCTCATCAATTTCAAAATTAGTTGGCAGCTATGGTGAACAGTTTAAAGAGTTCACTGGTGAAGATCTTAGCCCCGAAGACTGTCTACCTCTGTTTCTGGAGGTTTTAAGGAAACGCCAGGAAGATACAGATTTGAAGAGGAAAGAAGTTGCATCATTCAAGCAGAACGAATATGAAAGTAATCATGATAAGTCTCAATTAGAAAAGAAACTGGATCAAAGTAGAATTGAGCTCCAAGAATGTCGTAGTCGAATTGTATCGATTCTTGAAGATGAGCCGATAGAGGACTACGAATCGATAGTCAAAGACTTGGAATCAGACTACGATATTGCTTTACAAAATTCAAAATTGAATTGGGCCACCAAAAACTTCAACGAAACAGCGCTTAAGATTGCTAAGGAACATCAGTATTGTATTTTGTGTAAGAGAGAGCTTAGCCACGACGAGCTTGGACCAGTAATGGTAACTATTTCAGAGAATATTGAAAAAGCCAATGACGACGTTTACTCCGAAGAGAAAGATAGAATCAAGCAAGATCTGGACGACTTGAAGAGTATTAGGGATGATATCACCAAATTCAGGGATCTAGAGGCCTCGATTGCTTCACTTAATAACGAGTTGAATGATTTGAAGCCCACTCTTGTTTCTGATGACTTGACAAGAGTGAGTTCAGAGCTTGAACAACTTGAAAGTGATCTGGTCTCTTTGGAGTCTTTAAGAAAACATGTAGTTGAAATCAGCAAACTTCAAGAGGATTTGAGTCATTATTATGTTGAGAACAAGTCCATTGAATCTGAATTGAGTGCGTATGGTGTCCCAGCTAAGACTTTATCTGAACTTCAGGAGGAGTTGAACGGTAAAAACTTTCAATTGAAGGAATTGAGAAGGCAAGCTGATGATCTTAAAGAACAGAGAGAGTTTCTAAATCGAGAATTGAACATGTTAGAAGGCCATATTAAGGATAAACGTCTATTGATCAGCAATTTTGAGAAATCGTTAATGATTAAAATTAACTTGGAGAAGGGAATAGATGAGAATAAGGCTAGAATAGACGAACTTCAACAAACGGGAGAAAGTGTACTTGAATCCATGAAACTAACCAAAGAAAATCTGGATAGGCTTATGAACAACGTGAAAACTCTAGAGGAAGAAAGGGATTGTACTTTAACTCAATTGCAAAGCAACGTGGAACAATTCAAAACACTGCAAGACAGCATAGTGAGATTAAACACTTTCATCAGCAAGTATGAGCTTGAAGATGAACCAATCTTGAAGCAGTGTGAAAAGAAGAGTCAACTTCTAAAAGATTCCATCAAAGACGCAGAGGGTCAGTTGGAAAGACTTCATGAAAAGGTTAATGTTCTGGAAAAACAGCTAAGCGAAGCTGATACTGAGGAACGAAACATTAAATTTAACTTAGATCTTAGAAACCTAAAGAAAGAGCTCATACAAATCGAAGAGAGTATTGAATCCCTTGATCGACAGAACGCTGCTAGCAAGAGACAGGAATTTCAAAAGGAGACCACCACTCTCAGAGATAATTATTCCCGGTTAAGTTCCGCTCATAGCAGTAAGATGGGGGAAGTTTCCCAACTGCAGAAACAAATTCAGAGTATAACTGAGGAAATCAAAAGGGACTACGAACATGTCGAAGATGACTACTACCAAGAATACTTGAAACTACAGACTAAAATGTTCATCTCCAATGATATTTCAGTTTATTCCAAGGGATTGGACAATGCTGTAATGAAGTATCATTCCATCAAAATGGAGGAGATTAATAGAATTATAGACGAACTCTGGAAAAGAACGTACAGTGGGACAGATGTTGACACAATCATGATCAAGAGTGACATGAATACTCAAATAAAAGGCAATAGATCCTACAATTACAGGGTAGTCATGATGAAGGAAGACGTTGAATTGGACATGAGGGGAAGATGTTCAGCGGGCCAGAAAGTACTCGCCAGCATTATCATCAGACTAGCATTAGCTGAATGTTTCGGGGTTGGATGTGGCATGATAGCACTCGACGAACCAACAACAAATCTCGATGAAGAGAACATTGAGAGTCTAGCCAAGGCACTCAATTCAATCATTCATCTTAGAATGTCTCAAAAGAATTTTCAACTAATTGTTATTACCCACGATGAACACTTCTTAAGACACATGAATGCTACGGAGTTTTGCGATCATTTTTTCAGAGTCAGCAGAAACGAGAGGCAAAAATCCCAGATATCAATGATAAAGAACTTTGATTAAGGTTGATCAAGTAGATTAAGGAGGGTAGAAACGGAATGTTTCCCATTATTCGACATTCAAGATTCAACATTTCAAATCTCAAACTTCCTAACGGGAAAATAGCTTTTATCTCAGAGACGATCATTTAGGTCTAGGACCAGAAATGGCAACGAACATAACTTGGCAATTAACATTAATTCGCCGTGGCAAATGTCTCTTGTACTTTTTGATTAAAGAGAAGAAGAAATATTTTGCGGGAGGGAAAAAAATATATATACTAATATTCGCGATTACAGGAGGGTAATGCCCTATAATCTAATGTTACTTCTCATGCCCTTACCATGATAGATCAATTGTAGCTTGAAAGATTGTAAACCAAACTCGACAACTGCCTGCGCGTCGACCTTGAGTTCACCGTTCATAGCCTTCCTTAAAATATCAGCTCCTATCCCGGAAGTTGCATATCGGATAGGAATTCGAGGAGTAGTGCTCACTCCTGGTGGGATGATAAGACTCTGTTCTCGTCCAATATATCCCAATACAGTGCCTTCATAAGAAGCCTTGGCGTTCTCTATCAAGACAAATGCCTCAGAATTAGATATTGGATTGTAGACCGTAAATTCTATCTCAGATGACATGAGATGCATTGTTGAATCTAGGATAAAGCCAGATTGATAATCCGGGTTTGATGATAGAATCTTGTGTTCGTCGTAGACGATTTGTGGAATTGGTAATGTCACTGATAAATTTTTCAGAACTTGAGATAGTAAAGGTGAAGTCGGTATACTTCTATCGTGGCCCTCGATGGTCACCAATGTTTCCTCGCCAGATAGGTATCCGCTGACCAATTGTTCAAGTTTCTCTATTGGTGAAATGTCTGATGATGGGATGTTGTCAATTGTGTATCGATTAGGATCAATGTCAAAAAGTGCAGAAGCTGAGAACCAGGAGCTTCCTAAACTTTCAATGTTCTCAAATAGGGAAAGATGGCCTAGTGTAGACTCATTGTATGCAATTTGCAAATCCAAATCTACATTCACGAGGTTGAATCCACTGGCAAAAGGGTTTAGGATGTCCGCATCCACCAGCAATAAAATGGAATCCTTGGTGGTCGAAATGACGTTAATGTTGAGAACAGTGACATTTAAGTGATCCAGTACACTGTCAATATCCGTCGAAGGTCCGGCCAATTCGATCGGAAGTTGTACTTCAAGGTCTGAAAGCTCAACAAGCTGTTCTGACACTGGAGTTTGTGCTTGAATACCTATAGTTGCATCAACATCAACAACTTGGGAGTGATTGTCCAAATACTTTTGGATCATGTGAGAGATTGTTTCTGGGGAAATTATGTCAATTAGACTATCGTTTATGATCCCTTCGAAATAAAGAACGTCGTGATCAATAATGGTGGAACTATCCTGCCACTCTTCGATGTTCACCTTTACAACGTTTTTGTGGGCTTCTGAAATTTCAAATGTGGATGTAAATCCAGATATATTCAGACTGGATAAATTTGCATAAGCTGGTAAAGTCACATTACCATAAAATTTTGCATTCAAATGTGGCTGGGAATCTGAATCTATTGAATGGAGTCCAATCTCTTTAAATTGCATAGTGGGGTTCAAAAAGTCCAAGTCTGGGGTAAACTTTTTTAATAGAGGCGAAATAATGCTGGAGTCAATTGGGAAAACTAGTCCTTCAAGTACTGACCGCAACCATTTTGGAACATCCTCGTTTGCTGCGTTGTTTGAACCGTAGATGTAGATTAGTGATTTTTCACCGCTTAAAAAGCCGATAATTAACTCATTTAATGGCGATCTATTTGTGGATGGGCAATTTGAGGTTAACCTGGAGTCCAATTCACTAACGGTTAAAGTAGAACTGACCACTAACTCCTCGTAAGGTTTCAGAACGAGTTGATCCATAGACAAATTAGCAAAAGGTACAAGTTCTTCTTCTTCACAATCCCAGATACTAACTTGAAACGAAGCACGAGGAATCGATGCTTTTAATGGGTAATTTAATGGACTAAGAGTTGCCGATGTTTCAACCTGATAGGAACCCGATTGGTCGGAGATTGATATCTGGTCAATCTCCATATAGTCTTCCAAATCACCCTCAAAAGTGCCAAAGGACAACGTTATATCATGAGCAACACTGAAATTTCCCACATGAAGTGATAGCGTAGCCATATTAAGGTTTCCACTTGCCCGTGCGGTAAAGAGAATTTCATCAGGATGACTGTGATTAGTCCATAACCTGAGTATGTCTTCTCCCAATTGATTGATCGGATGCTCAAAGATATGAAATGATTGTTCAATGTCAATGTCATTTATCTTTTTATCCGTCAAATCAATCACAGTTTCGGGTAATTGCAAGTTTGAAATGCGATGAAATTGGTATTTATCAGACTCTGTATCCCCAAGCTTCAAAAAGACGTCAAAGACACTGGGATTACAGACCTTTACTGTGCCAACTAATGTACTGATCAAAACGGTACATAGACGATAGTAAGAATTGTTGATCATGTTGTAATCAAAGAATAGAGACCCTTTTAAGGATATCTCAATTCCCTTATCAGTAAATTCCTCAAGAGTAACATGCTGAATGTTCACGATCATTGCTTCTTGGTAGAAACGGCTTCCCTTTGTAGCAAACAGCCACAGATGAAACCCAAATAATACCATAAGAGCAAAACCCACCGCAAAGCTGTAAGGATTTCTAGCTATACAGTTCTTTACCGAATTGAACCACCTGATCAAGAGTGGGGCACTTTTCGTCGTGTCTTCCCCTGCACTTCCTTCATGGTGGCCCAGTAACGGACTATTCTCATCTTGATAATTCTGAGACTCTAACTGAGGCCCATTCATTACTCTTTGTCTTGGTGTGAGACCAGTTGGTGTGTCAAGAAGCAGCACAGCTCTTACGAGATAAGCAAACCACAAATATACCCTAATTCCATTTGCGATTACCTAATACATCCTTACATCGGCATCGCATCCTTCAAAGCTTTTTATCTTCGATGAATAGGATGAGGTTAAATTACAAGTAGTAATACTATGGATAATAAATAAAATCTGGGTACAACATTGCCTCTATCATAACTTTGACTGGGCAACAACTGTGCTCTCGTCATGAAAAGTCTCGAGTGGGACGACAGGTTGAACGGCTTGAGTAAGAGCCATAGATCCCTTCCACGAACCAATATGAGTAATCAGAGACCCTGTAGGATAACCCTTTGGAACAGGTTCAACCAACATCTCATAGACATAGTCGATAAATGGTTCCAGTTCGGTTTCTTTGGGTAGTAATCCCCTGAAATCATCGTTAGTGAGCAGTTTCTTGATATCTTCTCTATCCTTGAAGTCTTCATCTTTATGAGTCGTCAGAATAGCTTCGACGTCTTCAACAGAAATTTTAATTTCATTTTGAGAAAGATAATTGAGAACAGACGAGTTGACAAGTTTGAATGGTGTTTGAGGTGAAGGAGACTGAGCCTTCAAGTTCACTATCAGTTTTGGCGCCTCTTCATTTAAGATGTATTGGCGGTAGAAATCAATGACATCCTGCTTAGAAAACTGTTTCAGATATCTCACACTAGTTTCATGAGCTAAAAAGTCGTAAGTGCCAACGGTTATTTCATTCCAGAATCTGCTATATTCTTCGCCTAAATTCTTCAGTTTTTGTAAATTTTTCGAAATCAAGGCATCAACGTGCTCTTTGAACTCCTCTTCTGAAATGGCGAGCAGATAGCTGTCAAGTTTCTTGAGAAACTCATAAATTCTGTATTCCAAGTAATCAGTAGTTCTCTCACTTTGCACCAAGATACGGAATCCACAAGTAGTTCTGGTTTTTCGAACTCCACTAAAAACAACGTAACCCAATTGTTCATTCGTACGTAATCTGTTGAAGCAAGGCTCATGAACTATTTGAGAGAACAGTGCCAACAAGTTGTATATTCTCTCATCTTGAGCATGTTCACCAACTTGAATGAAATAATCGGTACAAGAATTGGTGTTGTCCTTGTCGGGTAGTTCATGGTCGAATCTGTATGTTTGCTTATTTGGTAACAAAACAGATCTGTTCGTTTTCACATCTGATTCAGCCAAGACATCGATAGCTTTGTTCAACCTGTGAATTTTCTCTTTGAAATGAGTTCCAATCTCTAAAGCTTGTGATCTTTCAAAGTTCCCGTGAACGAGAATCTCAGAATAAAGCTCATTATACATAGTAGGAATAAAGTTAACGAGCTTACTAAAAGTGATTTCCGTTTCTAAGCACTTCATGGTCTCCTCGTTCAGATAGGTCTTGTCGTTTAATAAAGTAGAACCGTACTGGCTTATAATCTGGAATGGAGGATAATAGTTAAAGTTTTTGAGTTGTCTGACGGTTTTCTCCCGTATCACATCGTATCTCTCTTGGGTGGGGGTAAAGTCTATAATTTTATCAATAATAGTATCCAAAAACTTGACCAGCTTATCGTTATAACCTTCCACTTTAAGTCTTAGCCCTGTAGTCGTGGAATCTAGCGTAAATCTAAGCCCTACTATAGCTGCATCGTAGGCAATGTCGTTCAAATAATCTTCAACCAAGGCAGTGTACAAAGTGGTTAGTGAATAGTTCAAAACGGACACTTGAGTGATTGGTAATTGCAATTTTATGGTCACTGATCCTTTAGGGACCCAAAATTGGTCATCCTTTTTGAACCAGATACGAGAATCTGGAGAATTTTTAATTAATTTTGGTGTTTTCAAAGGCACGTCGACATCAAACTTTCTAACTTCAAAATTTTTTGGGATAAACTCGTTTGCAACTGGCAAGTGCAATTCAGGATGCAACTTCACTTTTTTCAGAGAATCTAAAAATTTTGGATTAAATGGAATCACGCTGTAAGAAGTTCCATACCATTTCTCACGAAGAGGTAAATCAGACTCGTCAAATTCTGGTGCTACCACCATTATTCTAAAGTTCTCCGGTGTTAAATATGTAAGAAAATCAGAAATCAACTTATCATCCCATTCTCTCAAAACAGAATTGTCCAAGATATTTTCCATTGGAATGTAATCATCTTTCTGCAATTGTCTGGAAAGGGATGAGACAGTGGAGGCTGCTCTAGCTTTTTGTCTAAATTTGAAGTTCATATAACTAACATCTTTAAGTTCTTCGAATATCCACCTTTGGGGACCTGTATGGCGCAAAAGTTCGATATACTGGAAGATAAGATAAAGGATCTCCTCATAGCGTGACAAACCTTGAGGTGTAAGATCAATTTCAATAAGAAAAGTACTGTAGTCTTTGGATATGTTGACTGCTCCACTAGAAAGGTCAGTAGCCCAGCCTTTTGTCTTCAAAAGTTCAAATAAAGAACCTTTACTTTCGTGTCCGATCAGATGGGAAAAATATCTTTGAGGCTTGAACCCCCAATGTTCGGCTTGATCTGGTATTGGAAATACAATTTCCAAAACTCTTTTATCCATAACAGGCTTAGCCTTGATTACAATTCCCAACTCTTTCGAAGTGTAAGGAGGATCATGGAAATAAGGCCTCGGAGCTTCAGAGTTAGAAATCGCAGAGAACTTAGAGACGGTCCAACTGGTCAAAGTATCCAGATCTTCTTTTCCCAGTACAACTAATCTCATGATGTTGGCAGAGTAGTACGCATCGTGAAACTTCAATAGCTCATCTCTAACGTCTTTATTCTGAGATAGAGGGATCTCCTGTAAAGTCTGTATGTTACCAGTACTGAAGTTATTGTAAGGATGTTTAAGGGAGGTGATAGACTTATCTAGTTGATGCAATCTCCAATCGTCATTTTGTAAGTTTTTCTTGTTTTCACTATCCACAGCTTGGATCTCTCTATCTTTGCAACTTTTGGAAAAAAGGGGAGAAATGAAAAACTGAGCAAATCTGTCCAGGGCGCCTTCTAAGAAGTTGGCATCGATCTCAAAATGATAGTTTGTATCTTGTGACGAGGTGTATGCATTTGAACGGCCTGAATGTGAAGACAAATAGGAGGAGTACTCGTTCTCTTGAGGATATTTTTCCGTACCCATGAAGAGTAAATGCTCACAGAAATGGGCGAGTCCGGGCAGATCTTTTGGATCATAAAAGTTCCCAACGTTGACATCCAGAGAGGCTGCGGCTTTATCCGTAGTTGGGTCATGAATCAGCAACGCTCTGAGTTTATTGGGGAGTTCGATGACTCTGTATGAACGATCATCCAAATCAGGTTTGACGACGTTTTCTGTTAAGATCTGATACGTCATAGTTGAAGATAATGAATGCTTTAGCCTGGCTATGGGACCTATGTTAGTAATGAAGGGAGGGTTTGGAAGGGAGGCAAAACAAATGTCCAACCTACAAGGTGAGAACTCATGGCCCAACCGAACTTTGCACCCCCGGGGCGGAAAGATCACTCATGGGGTGAGGTAAAAATACTTACTTTGGTTGAAAAGGAAGTTGAAATTCGGACGGAAGTTTTGCAAGAGGAACCGTGCTTTTCTAGATACATCCATGAGAATGGATCTGAAGGATGAATAAAGTTAGTGGGGAACACAGGCGTTGCAGAGCTGATGGAGTAAAAAGTTTGGCGGATGCGATATTACGCGGGAGAAAAAAGCTGGGAAAGACCGGGCGGGCACCAGAAGGGAACAGGGCGGTTAGTCGCAGTAGAAGAGTCAAAGGGTGGAAGTGACGATGACTTCAATGGTGATAAAGCAGGCTAATGATTAAATTGGCGGAGACCGAGTTGGGAGATGAGAAGTTTAGGAGCCCGACTTCACAGCTGGTACTGTCCGGCTAATTATGCGGCGGTCATGTTCTCATACAGAGCGGGCGAAAAGGTGGATGCGGGGGGTAGATGTTGGATGGGACGAAACGTAGCTACAAGGGCGAGGTCGATAGTTTGGTAGACTAGCGTGTGAGAGATATTACTGTATAGATTAAGAGTGACAAGATATACCCTTTTGGTATTGAGATCTGGGATACTGAGTACCCAAAGAGAGAAAAAAGAGTCAGGTTATATATAAGTTGACTTTTTCGATTGTTCATTGACTGATTGGACTTGAGAGTTCTTTTTAGGAAAGTGAAATACTTACTTAGAATTCAATAATGTTGGTATTGTGAATTAGTCATTACTTCGCTCAAGAAAATGCATAGCATACTTTATTTTATCAAGTGTTTAGACCATTCAACTATTATCTTCCAGTGACTGTTTAACCCCACATTTAGTGTAAGTGTTGTCATTTTCTATATAACGTTCATCATTCAAGTGATCTTGGTCTACTTCTTTGAGTATACTTTATTTCATTCAATGCGTTGAAACAGAAACGTAGTTTAGTATGGTTTTATCTCCTTCCGTCTGGTTGTACCCTTTATTCTTTTTCAGCTTGACTTTCAGGAGGATTGGGCTCGTATCTTCTGGACTTGTGTTATCCATTATTATGATTATACTGAAAGATTCATCAATTCGGTCCATAAATTATGGATACATCACAATGCCATACTTTGCTTTCAAAACCAAATCACTTCCTTCTTATAAAGATGGAAAAAAACAATTGTTTCAATATTACAGAGAATGATTGATTTCTTCTTCATTTTGTGCATTAAAAAGACACAGTTTACAGCATATATTCATTTCCACTCTGGACAGTGAATCCGCACATTTCAGGTATTTCTTGACTCACAAAAAAGCTGGGTAGAGACCCCTTTCCACCGTTTAACTCCAAGGTTAACGTTCGTAAGGGCCCGTCGCGCGGGTGCTTTGATGCTTTGACAGCTCTTTGTGTGGTCGGGTAGGATTGCTGCCATCGCGAGTCTCAAGATCTAGATCCCACCGGTCGGCAAAAGAAGCGACAACATCAGAACCTTGGGCAAGGTCCAATCTTATATCAACAGGCTACTAACTCATGTTCCCAACTTTTCTGGCCTTCATCTCTTCTCCCTCCCCTCTCTCCATCTAGGATCTCCTCTCCATCTCAACTCTGTTTCACCTGCACAAGTCCTCATCGGCCCAAACGCAGGTAATAGTCCATGCACGACCTTTTCACCTGCACTGGCCATATCTGGACCAGTTTGACCTAAAAATAGTCAAACCCGCGAAAACTGAAAAATAACAACAGCCAATTCCTCTAACAAGGTTCTCTTCCTCACATCTACTCATCCCAGCTTGGTTTATTACTGAAAATATGCAGTTTACTTTCGCTTCTACCTCTGTTGTTGTCTCCCTGATTGCTGCTCTTGCTAAGCCCGCTGTTGCCACTCCACCAGCTTGCCTGTTGGCCTGTGCTGCCGAGGTCGTTAAGGATTCTTCCGACTGTGATGCCTTGAACAACATCCAATGTATCTGTGAGAATGAAGGGTCTGCTATGCAATCCTGTTTGGAATCAACCTGTCCCGATGGATTGTCTTCCACTGCTTTGCAGTCTTTTGAAGATGTTTGCGATAGTGTCGGCACCGAAGCTAACTTTGATGACAGTTCTTCATCTGAATCCTCATCAGAGTCTTCTTCTTCGGAGTCATCATCTTCTTCCGTTTCATCATCATCCTCTTCAGCATCTTCTTCTTCCGAGACTTCCTCTTCCGAGACTTCTTCTTCCAGTACCGTCTCTTCCAGTACCGTTTCTTCCAGTTCCGTTTCCTCTTCATCCGTTGAGCCATCGACTTCCCACTCTTCTTCCGAGCCATCCTCAACTGTTGCTCCAACTACCAGTGTTCCAACCACCAGTTCCATCGCTACTTCCAGCTCTTCCTTGACATCAGCTACTACTTCCAGTGTAACTATCTCTGTCGAGCCTACTAGCGACGCTGCTGACAAGATAATCCCAGGTTTGGCTGGTCTTGTCGGTGCTTTGGCTGTTGGTCTGATCTAGACATTACGTACGAAAAAATAGTTTGAACTTTTATACCAAGATATCAATTGTGATTTGCAGTTTCATGACCGTAGAAGTCGTATATTTAATATGTTGCTGATTTTGCAAAATCGGCAAATGAAATCAGACCCTGCTAGTAAAACTTATTAATTATCAATAGATCACCTGCTTCATATTATCATTTCAAATCAGCTTTTTCCATGGATCAACGGATTATCTCTTTGTTCACGCATTCAACCCTCCAGTCTATTTAGTCTTTTTTCTTGCCATTGAATCACTGCTAACTTACCAGCCTGTTGCTTCATCGATTACATAATATAGTTAAAAACTTATAACTTCTCGCCCTCAGTGGCATACAAACCTTACATAAACATCTCCTAATCACCAATAACAATGGATAAGAACATCCAAAGGGGCCTGAATGACAGGCTTTACGAAAAGAGAAAAGCCGCCGCTTTGGAATTGGAGAAATTGATCAAAGATCTGATAAAAGCCGGCGATTCCAACAAGATCAATGAGATCATCTCGAAGTTATCCAGAGACTTTGCTTACGCTGTTCACCAGCCAAACTCAAGAAATGGAGGCCTCATAGGACTGGCTGCCACCGCAATTGCTTTAGGACAGCACGAAGTACCCAAATATCTAGAGAAGATCATTCACCCGGTTTTGGCGTGTTTTGGTGATCAGGATGCAAGGGTTCGTTATTATGCCTGTGAAGCTCTGTACAATATATCCAAAGTCGCCAAGGGTGAAATCTTGCTGTATTTCAACGAAATTTTTGATAATCTGTGCAAATTGACTGCTGATTCAGAAGTCAGTGTCAAGAAAGGTGCCGACTTACTGGACCGTCTCATCAAAGACATCGTGGCTGAAAAGGCAACCACCTACGTGTCTGTCTTGCACGTCAAGAAACCAGAGGATTACAAGGAGCTCAAGTCTACCGTGGAAAAACCTAATGGAAAGACAATTCAAGTTAATGAGCCTCAATCTCCATTGGCATTTTCATTGCCCAAGTTCATCATTTTACTAAAGGAAAGAATTTACGTAATGAACCCTTACGTTCGTATGTTTCTAGTCTCATGGATCCGACTTTTAGATTCCATTTCAGATTTGGATTTGATTTACTATCTTCCAACTTTTTTGAGCGGCTTAATCCAGTTTTTGAGTGATGGCCATGATGATGTTAAAGTTGCTACTCACAGTTTGCTAGATTTATTACTCCAGGAAATCGAAAACATCAACGAGATAAAAAAAATACTACAAGAATCAAAGAAAGAAAATACTACCAATAAGCTAACTTTAGACAATGAAAGTGACTCCTCAGTTAAAATTGACCATCCGATCCAGAGTATCGTCGATGGAAATTATATACATGGTCAGGATATTAATCTGGATTTTCCAGAAATCATCCACATTCTAATATCCCACCTAGATTCATCCAAGGAGGAAATACAAATTGTTGTTCTGTCTTGGTTAGCCACTTTATTAAAGATATCACCTTTGAGTTTTATACCTCTGATACCTGACATTCTGAGCATTTTACTCTCAATTGTTGCCCATGAAGGAACGTCACGAGAGAGTGCAATACAACTAAACTTGGAGCTTATGAAATTAATCGAAGGACATGAAGTTGATGGGGATGACAAAAGTTTGAATATTTCGCAGATTGTTAAAGTCTTGACTTTGAATTCCTTGAACGACAAAGAACAGACTCGATTGGCAGCCTTGGATTGGTTAATAATGCTGAATGACAAATGCTTCGAAGAAGTCCTTTCTAACAATAATGAAACTATATCCGTGCATCTACTTCGTGCCATGAGTGATCCCAGTGAAAAGGTCATCGATAAAGTGTTACAACTGCTGGCGAATATTGCCAATAGAGGAAATGATAAATATTTTGAATCGTTCATGATAGACCTACTGCAGCTTTTCAAAAGTGACAGGCTCCTCTTGGAAAGTCGAGGTAACTTTATATTAAGAACTCTTTGTATCTCTCTGAACCCAGAGATGATATACAGTTCATTGGCAAAAGTTTTAGAAAATGAGCCTGATCTCGGTTTCATATCGATCATGGTGCAGATGTTGAACAATAACTTAATCACCGCTCCTGAATTGACAAAGTTAAGGCACAATTTAAATTTAAAGAGTAATATGAATGAAAGCGAAGAGGATTGGAATCTATTTAAAAGGCTGTTTAAGAGCTGGTCTCACAATCCCCCAGCATTACTTTCATTATGTATGCTATGTCAATCCTATCAGCTGGCTTTTGGCATTCTGGAAACATTTACGGAAAATGAACTAACTGTTAGTTTGATGGTTCAAATTGACATACTAGTTCAGTTACTAGAAAGTCCTGTGTTTGCTAAATTGAGAATGCAACTATTGTCACCAGAATCAAATCCTTATCTCTATAGATGTCTCTATGGAATATTGATGTTGCTGCCCCAATCTACAGCATTTTACACGCTGAAAACTCGTCTGGATAGCGTTTCAAATATCAACAACCTTCCAATACCTTCCAATAGAAGAAACAGCGAGGCAAAACTTGAGAGCCGAATAGAAGAGAAACTTGAACTGTTAGAAATTTTCAGATCCATTCAACAAAAACATGAAGAATATCGGCTATCTGTGTTAAATAAAAAAGAACCCAAAGATTATGACCTTGGCCAGCTATCAAAACTTTCTTTGAACCCCGCTAGTCCTAAAAGCGAAGAATTCAGTGATAAGACTGGAATTGGATCAAATAAATCCGACAAAACGTCCAAGAAACACAGTACCCTGGTAAGAAAAATCTCAAGCCGGCCCTTTGGCATTGGATTCAATAATAACGATAAAGATTAAAAAATGATATGTATGCCGCTTGAAACTATCTCAATTTTTCGGGCTCATAGTACTTTTTATGATTACTGATGGACTTGGTTGTCTTGGCTAGTGCTTTGCTGTTAAGGTAATGCTCCTTGAGGTATGCTTTCTTTTCAAGGTTTTGAATTTGTTTTTGGGAAAGATTGCCCATCGTTCTGGGATCAGCAACAGCAACTGTTCTTACGTCATCATTCATATAGTTCAAATGTCCAAGATTTTGTCTGTAGTACCGCTGTAAGGATCTGTGGCCAAGTCTGACTCCTGTAGGCAATACCAGTTCGTAACCAGATGATTCTATGGTAGCTACAGTGTATTGCTCATCTTGGGTATCTTGGTCAAGCTCACTATCGGAATTACCCTCTATGTTCTCAGGTTCAGCAAAAGAGACAGATCTTGTTTCATTTATTCTCTCAACAGGATCTTGTTCAAAGTTATAGAACTTTCCAAAAAACTTCCTATCTTCCTTTGATTCATATGGCAGCGAACAATGACCTTTAACCCTTACATGCTGTCTAATACCTTGCAGGCTTCTTCCGGTAAAGTCGCAATGCAAACACTTATTCTCCACTGATATCTTGAAGCTCAGGTAATCCAACAATCCCTCCAAATCTTTCAAATATGTTCGCTCAGGGATATATAGTCCATGGCTCTTGAACATATGGACCAAGTTCTTTTCAACATTGAGATTGTCAATACCACAATAAAGACAGGCCGAATGAGGGATCATTTCTTCCAATATCTCTTTATCAGACAGTAGTTCCTCTTCAAAATCTCCTTCAGCAAACGAACTGTCACTATCTCCGTCTTCGTCGCCGGTATAGTATGAGCTATAGTCCTGCTCTGACAATAAGGCCGATTCTGAATCAGCAATGTGGATAGACTCTCCGAGTGTAAAATTTGAAACTTGGGAAATGACTGTACCAACTGGACTAGCGTCTCTAGCAGAAAGAGGGATAGGCGTTCTATCATTCCTGCCCCTCAGTCTCTCCGATGCAGCTCTTTTCTTCATTTCTTTTTTGGTCATTTGAGGTTGACTGTTGGGGTTTTTGAATCTCCTACGAATGGCAAACCCGTCATCATCTTCATTTTTCTGCTCAGACTCTTCATTTCGATTTATGATGAACTTTTCGGCAAAAACATCAGAAGGAATGGAGGGCAATAGGGCGACTCTTCTCTTCAGATTGTACCGATGCCAATCTGTCTTCATATGTAGCCTCTGCAGATCGGCCGTAGGGAACTTGATACTACATGAAATGCAAGTAAAGAAAGATGTTTGAGGATTCTGTGCATGGGATAATTCACTCATACCAAGACTATATGCCAACAGCAACTGGATTGAGTCAGTGGGATTGAGTCAGATAGTCAGATCAGATGTATCGAGAAGATATCCCCATCTATAGTTCGTTCAATTACGTAATCAATAATGTCTATGCTATATAGATGCCAGTGTTGACCTCTTAGGCCACATTCTTTTGTATAATGCCATGGCAATGGTGTCCTGTGCGTTAAGCTTACCGTCAAAGGTTGCTTTAAAGTAGCCATGCGTTCCGAGACTTTCCTTGATTATACCAGCACGACCCATTTTTGTAAACAGTGGGATAGCTTTGAACCAGTTAATATCCTCAGGGTTGAAGAACATGTAACGGACAGTAACCAGTCTCTTGTGCATCTTGAACGGTTCACCTGTAAGAACAATTCGTTTTGCAAGAACACGGCTGTGATCACAATTGAGGAAAGTACCTTGGCCCAGCAGTTCAATTTGTCCTTCGGGGCCTTGCTTGAAAAAGATTGCAGGTGTCGATGGAAACATTACGGGCGCAATAGCAGTAGCCACTGCTACCGACTCTTTATGCAAGAATCTTTCATATTTGTGGACATTGTTACTGTTGTTCGAAGCTGCACTGAATACGGGTTCTATAACTTGTCTTCTGAAACCATATTGAACAATCATGGTGTCTTTTGATGGAATCGGCTTCTCATATTCTTCCCAAGCTTGAATGCTAAAATTGGACACTGCTAATTTGTGTTCATGCTCCAAAAGTGCGTAAATAGTAAAGGTGTTCGTTTCGACGTTCGGAATCTTGGAAACAACGTCTTCTGGTGCATTAATGTACAATCGTACTAAAGTACCAGCCTTCACCTCCGCTTCATTGACGGCCTGTTTGAGAATTCTATTTTTTGTAGCTGTGAAATTTGAGATTCTTAGTAATCTGTGCCAGTCTTCAGGCTTCAAATCATCTTTTTCATCATAATCCCAATCACAATTTGCTAATGATTTGACACCTCTATATCTTTCTAAAGTTTTCTTTGCACTTACATTAGGGAGTAGTTCAAATTCGTCTGGGAATTCCAGATCTAATCTTTCTCTTTCCTTATATGTCTGTAACTGTCTTGCTTCCTCTTCAGCATCCAACTCTTCGAATTGCTCTTGGTCGACTTCGTCAATGTCAATATCTACCTCCATTTGTTGCTCTTCCTCTACCTCATCAGAAGAGAGCTGTTCATCAACCTCAGCAATTTCATCGAGTCGATCATTCAAGTACCATCTTGATTGAAACTCGGATAGACTTTTTGGCATATTGACAGGCGCATTGTCTTTTTTTCTGGCGTCTTCAAAGTACTCATACCCATCCAAGCGAACACCAAGCTCTGGACCTTTTTCTTCCTCCGATATCACATCCTGCATATCCTCGTCTTCCATGTTGGGATATTCAGGAGCGATTTCCTCCAAATCCTCTTGCAGTTCAGGAGATGGATAAAAATTTTGCTGCTCTAACATTTCTTGATCTTCTGTCTGTTTTCTACCTAATTTTGGCAAAACTTCAATATGGTCTAGTTGAAAATCTCCTAAACCAGGAAGATGTACTAATCTATTACTGTTGAAACCAACACCTCTGACAGTTCCTTCCACTACCAATGATCCATTGTGATAATCTAGTTTGTTGGCCAGCAGATAACCTCTAGAATCTCTCCAAGTGATAGACTTGGGGAATTTCTGGCACAAAGTTCTCATTGCGTTCAAAGATTCGGTGACAACCTCCAGATTGAAAACCTTATCTTGTGTTGGGAAGAAGTGCTTGATATAGGAATTCAAGGATCTCAAGACATCTTGTTGAAAGTTTTTCTTAGGATAAGCTGTGACCAAGTTCGACACGACTGGGAGTACCGAAGCAATACCTTGCAATTCAATTGCCCTGATAATTTGTTCCCCAAACTCAGGGCTGACTTCTTCAGTAGCGGAAAGGCCCAGTACGATGAAATCTGATACTTTACAGGCATCCAACACTGAAAGGAAGTTGGACATGTCTGGTAGAACAAACTTAACATTCGATTTGAAACGTTCAATTCTGAAAGAGTTGATGCTTGGCTGATCTGTGATTTTCAAATCCTGTGCGTTTGCTGTGGAGTCGTTAAGAGATACTAAAAGCAAATTGGCTATATCGATGGCATCAATATCATCTGCCAATGCCAAAATTGTAACAACTTTCTCGGCACCATTGGAGCCAGCAAACAATTGTCTTTCCAAAGACGTTTGGAGGATCTTATTCTGTCTTAGTTGCTGGGCAATATTCTTTCTCTCCTGTTTGGTTGTTATCTTGAGTTTCTTATTCGTTCCAGTCTCCGATTTCTCGACTTTACCCTTGTAACTTGCCTTCAAGGAACCCTTTGAGGCATGTCTTGATTTGAAGGGCTTATGGTTATTCTTTAGAGTGGACCTATGAGAATGACCAGCCATTGCTTGGGAGAATTTGCAAAATCGAAGTACGCTGTAGGTCTAAAATTTTCAGATCTTTTGATACATAATTTTTTTTTTCTCATCTTTCTAAACTTGTCACGTGTAACATCCCGGAAATGTGCCGTATATCACGTGAACGGTTCAACGAAGGTACACAAGGTACATCCCATCATCACTAGGTTTGAGCCCTAGCGACGCACGTGAAATACAGAGTTTTTTTCCCACCGTTCGCGCACAGGTGGACTGGGTTCCTGGAGTCAAATTGTTCGTTTCTATTCACCTCGTACACCAAAAACATCAAAGAGATCAATTATTGTAAGTTTGAACCACCATGACATTTCAACTGGAGTGGAGAGGCTGATGTATTGGATGCTCATGTGAAGCCAGACAACGGGTTATATCAAAGAATTCAAAAATCCATGTTGAAAAAGAAAGCATCAAGACCACCAGAGATAACCTGTTGAAAAAAAAAATCCTGCAAACTCAAGCCAACACAATCACTCCAGTAAAATCTAAAACACGCCTACTAACATTACTAGCATCATGGCTCACGAATCAGTTTGGTTTTCACACCCAAGAAACTACGGAAAGGGTTCTAGACAGTGCCGTGTCTGTGCCTCTCACCAAGGTTTAATCCGTAAGTACGGTCTGAACATCTGCCGTCAATGCTTTAGAGAGAGAGCCAACGACATTGGATTCCACAAGTACCGTTAAACAAATATTAGGTTCTTTTCAAAAATTCACATGTATAATTTAATCTGAAATTATCTATCTTTTATTTCCTCAAATCGAGAATCGATTTGTGCCTGTTGGCGAATGTATTCTAGAGTCCGTTGGAAGTGTTTCGTTGGAGTATCGATACTAGTATTTTCCTCACCGATTGACTGGATACTGTTTTGGATGAGTTCGATCAAGCCGTTAAGATACTTGATGGTGATGAGTTCGTTGCCGTGGATAAAAAAGTAAAGAGATCTACTTAGGATCTCCACAAACAGTTCCAATGAAACATTTGTCTCCAGGCAGGAGTCTGCTATCCGCAGGGACTTTTGCAAGCATTCTAGAACTTTCTTGTTATCAGTCTTAATCACGACCTGCAGTTCATCCTCATTGGGTTTGGCTGTCTCCGACTCTATCTCGTCTTCTTCATCCAGCTCTTCGATAATCCACCACAAATGACTGGCCAAATAAACTGCACGACATTGATCTGTCTTTTTTAGTAACTTGGAACCATATAGCGCAGTCTTGCTGATCAAAGCATCAAAATTGTCTCCGTTACCATTAACAATGTTTCTGCACTTATGAAGGGTGCCAATTATACTTAATAGACACTGGAATTGCAATCTAGAATCCACAATAGACTCTTCGTAGATGACAAAACTGTTGATAAAAAATTCATAAGAGAGATCGATATGTGTTGATTGATCCAAGATCAAAGCCATCGAAAGATTCAGGTTCATACAAGTTTGAGCCAGCACTCCACCTTGAGATTGTAAGGTTCCATTGGAGATTAACGTCAATAACTCTGCATTCGTTGCCGAAAAGAACTGGCAGAACTGTTTCAGTTTCAAAGCATTCAGCTTTTTTATGATGGTTAGTTTACGGATCAATTTGATAACAGAAAAGAGCAACGTTGGATAGGTGTACCTGACTCTTGATCCAGACTTTAACATAAACGACTTTGCAATTTCTAGTAACTCAAAATGCTTGTATGGGTTTGTGTGGTGAATCAAATGTATTGATTTGGCTAACGCCTCATATTGTGATACAACTTCAGGAGATTCATCGGATTCATTCTTGCTACTTTCTGTTCCAAAAAGAAGAGAGTTGGTGTTTGAATCAGATGAGTCCTTGGAAGTGAACCACACAGCCAAAAGTTCGTAAAGTGTCTTTACTTCCTCTACAGTTGATAGTCTTACATCTTGTTCCAAAAACTTCTCCAGGATGTACAATGCATTGGCGCTTTGGACGGCAGTTGGAAGGGCATTAGCAAATTGTTTATAATTGTCATCCAGCGACAGTACTAATTTGGGGTCAAACTTGTAACATATTGGTGTCTTCAATAGAGGTTCCCATATCTCTAAATGCTGAGTCGTCTGCTGGATCAATGCAAGGGCAAAACCGAACACTTTGTTGATGTTTTCATAGTCTTGAGGATAATAACTGAGGGACAATTTACAAATGGCCTCCAAAATCAGACTCAGATCTTTGAAGTTTAAATCAGGTTTGTTTTCTACTAACAGGTGGGAATAATTGTAAAATTTTTCAAAAAGATTAGAGCTAACTTGTGGTTCTGTCTTCTCGGAATCCTTCTCCTCAGTATGGTTCTCCTCGTGATCATCCTTTTGAAGGGATAGTGTTGATAACTCGCTTATGATAACTTTGACATTAGCTGGTTCTCGCTTCTGGAAATCAATTAAACGATTTATCAGAGTGACTAAAATCTTGTTCATACTAAAGCCCTCACTGAGGTGCAAGGTTGACTGTAAAAAGTCGTCCAACGTAAGCAGATGGAACTCATCGGGAAATACCTGGATAATTACATCCAGAAGATATTCTTGGGCCAAGGAATCTTTACATTGAACAATTTGCTCCAAGACTTTTGGTAGAATTGATTCTTTGTAATAGAACTTGTCGATTTGGTCCAACTGAGAAATACGAACCAAATTGGACCCTACCAAGATTTGCAGTTCTTTCCTCTCTTTCAACCTTCTTTCACGTTCACTCGAATGACCTTGATGCTTGAGACGGACCCATAGTTTATTCATTTCAATAAAGTTGGTAATTGTGAACTGAATTGTCTCCTTCAGATCACTTTCTGTTTCGGTTGGTAATAACTCCTTAGTTTTCTGAGACAGATAATATCTCAAAAACAATCCTCTAATTGGATCCTGAACACCGGCAGACATCTCCAGCATGTCTTTCATAATTTCTAGCTTCGGAGCATTTTCAATTGACATGTATACCGACCCAATCGTGATCATTAGGTACAGACGAGGAACAATATTCCCCGCGTATTGTACCAGCTCGTACAAATCTGCCAAATGGTTGGTCTGATGAGATTCCTTGAGAAAATCGGACAAATAAGTTAGGCCGTCAAACACCAGCACGTACAATTCGTAGTAGAGTTTGGGGCTTAACTTGTTAGTACGTAATTCCGATAGAAACGTGGAGGCATGTTTCAGAGCGTCCATGAATTGGGGGGTCTTGTTGTCAAGACATTTTCTCATCAAAGTAATCTGCTGCTTGACGATTAGCAGAGAATCCTCCAATGTTTTGGAATCAGGAGCTTGATTCATCAGGGATTTTTGGTTGGAGGTACAGTGGATGGTGGAATGCCAATACAGGGTTGGTATTTATTCGAGGAAGATATGGGGGATACAGATATCGGGAGGAAGCATTCGGGCGGAGCTTTTCGCTCTGGTGGGAAGATGCCGAAGGACACTCAACGAGCGGAGCGACTCTTTTTTCTTGTAAATGCTCAATTTATGAATAGAAACCCTTTATTCACTGCCTACAGAGACACAGATGAACTGTTACAGCTGCGAGAATGGTTTTTCAACCAGGAAGAGGTAGATAATAGGAAAAGGGCCATTGCCAAAGTGAAAAGCTTGAAAACAAGGAGACATGTGGCTCACTCACTTGATATGACATCTCTCTTAACAGGTATAATCCTAAACGATGAATCAGGATTAGTGGACAGTGACACTCTTACTCTCAGTTACACTATGGCTGTAATAAAATTCGTTAATGGGACCTTAGATTCCTTGCAACAAGCTAGCCATGCCATTCCGTTACATGCTCTAGCGAGGGAGTTGGACATTCCTTCTTACTTTGTAGAGACTAGACATGCTGGTTCACATGAGCACTTACCGTCACTGCAAATGCTGCGGATGGTGGGTAAGAACGTCATGGACTGGCTCTGGAATCATTATTGGTGTGAAATTAGGTCTGTATCGGAACAGCTAACTTTGGAGAATCTTGAGGATTTTAGGCCAGCAAGAGATTTTGACTATATCAATTGGGTACCTGAAGACTTTGAGGAGATAATCAGAAATGGCCTGAAGACGTTCAAAAGAATAAGAAGGATTGATATTAATAAGAAAAGGGCTGACAAGCCTGACACGACTGAATATAAGAAAACTGTATCGTCTCTTATAAACTTGCAAACACAGGAGCCCCAATTGTTTTTGGATGTATTTCAAGATGAAATATTGTCATTGCATAAAACACTAACTGACTCAATGCTTAAAGGCCTTTTACTTCTAAGCAAACCTTTAATCGAAGAACTAGGTTTAGAATTTTTTTGCAGTTTGCTCTTAAGACTGTCAGATTTACTCAATTCTTCACATTCAGATTCTGTCAAACAATGGATCCAGAATTTGCTGACTTGCGATTTTAACTCTCCAAATTTCTTCATCTCCACATCCATTGATCAGATAATCAGCATTCTCAAACGAGAAAACCTACCACATAACATAGACTTACTCAAGGCACTAAAAGGTTCCAAAAACCTACTAAATGATCAATTATCTACAAATAAGCTGGACAAACTAATCAATGTCATGATCCGATTTCAACTACCTTCTGCCTCAACTCTAACCAAAAGATCAATAGTTGACATTTCCAAGGACATTCAATATCAGAGGAAAAAGAAACGGAAACCTCTCAAGATAACTGATGGTACAATCAAGACACCAACGTGGTCCCCAATCAAAGACTGGTACCCAACTCCATTCGGTGTTGCCCCATAACCCTTGGTGACACCAACTGATACTTCAGAACCCTCTAGAAAACCCTATGGCACAAGATGAGTAGAGTTACCCGCAGTTGGATTTTTTTTTTTCCCTCTCGCTCACTTATATAAATAGGGCAGGAATTCTCAGTGAAAAAAAATCCTATTCCCCTTTGCAAGTGAAAGTAGACCAAGTCTTTTAGTCACTTAATGTTTTAAAGTTAAAGCTTTAAATGGTATGTTTTTTTCCACACTCTTCAGTTTCATGGACACAAATGGATTAAAATGATGAGACAAAGTATCTTTCCCAGTCCGATCGACCTTGACGACATGGTGGAAAACCGTCGAGTTTTGACGAATTGGTTAGCACCTTTACGTTGAAACGCTAAGACTTTTATACTTGCCAGTATCATAACACTTCTGATTCAATAATCCATTTGCAGAGAATTCTATCTTTAGAATGTTGTTCTAACAGTTTCTAGACGAATTCATTGGTCTACCTGATCTATCAATGGTACTCAAAAGCTTACATGATGAAATCTATTTCTATACATTCGCAGTTTCCTCGGTAGCATACGCACAAGAACCCATCTTTGTATGCCGGTGACCGCCACATAGACCTTCCATGGATGTCTGATTTGTCTTTTGAGTTAAATTGATCCTGTAAATAGGTATATAGGAATGATTCATGATTATTAGCTATATTTGTTTGTATTATACACCACCTGCCTCTCTATACCATCTAACAGACTGGTCTAAACCTACCAACACCAACCCTTCATTACGGTCGTCTCCGTCTATTTGACGTATACCCTTACCAAAGTATTTCAGGGACAAACAGCCAATGTTAGATTTGCTGTTAAGGTCATCTGTCAACTGATCGTCAGGCAAATCTGTTAAAGCCATGGTAATTGTTGCTTCCACTTCTCTTGTTGTGACGTCCCAAATCCTTACTTTCTGATCCATTCCTCCACTGGCGAGAAATGAGCCATCTTGGTTGAAATCCAAGGAGAAGCACCACCTTTCATGAGCAAATCCAGCTCCAACTGCGTGGTTACTGTTTGTCGGTGCGATTAAAGATCCTGCCATTTCTCCAAATTTTACGTCATAGAGAGCAATGGTTCCATATGATTCACTGTCTGATGCTACGGCTAGTAACGTTCCGCCAGGTGAAAATCTAACACAACGAACCGCTGATGATTCGCTTTTGATGGCAGTTGATGTAAAGGTATAAGACGATCTCAGGGTTCGAAGATCATATAATGAAACAGTTCCATTCATGTATCCAATGGCAATTTTTGAATCCTCTGTAGAACTCACATCTATGGAAAGGGCAAAAGTTCGATTCAAATCCTCAAGAGTCTTTTCATGTTGCAGTGAGATCTTGCCCTCTTCAACAGTGAGCTCATATACTTCAGCGTTACCATTATTTTGAGTGGTCAGCAATCTATGTTTCTGGTCTTCTACACCAACGTGGAATTTCAGTGCCCAGTTGTTCTTTTTCAGTTCGCATTTCAACGGAGCCAGTTCATTATCGATATACTGGAACAAGTACAGGATGCCAGAGAATGCAACAGTTCCTATAATCAAAATGCCATCATGCTCCCAGAAATCTACATGGTGTAACCCTAAACTGTCCACTAATAAATCGTTGGCTGGTTCTTCCTCTCCTTTGTGAGACCATGCTTTCAAATGACCGTCTCCAGAAACAGATATGGTAAACTTGCTACACACTGCAACGTCATAGACATCGGATTTGTGCCCTCTGATGATTTGAGTGGAAATGAATTGCTTTCCCATTAGATCTATAAGGCTTGTGTCGTGGAGGGGAACAAAGCTTCTGGGATAATATTTTCTCTTCCAGATATCCTGTCTCCTTCGCGAACACTCCAGCCAGTAGCTGGAGTTTTTGTATTATCTTATTGTCCTGTGATGACTTGACCTGTCTCCCCATCTAAGACTACAATGGTTTCCATTGAGATTCCGCGTACTATTGACTCCGAAGGGACCACGTTATATGTCATTGAATGCACGCTGGACAATAACCGTATTACACAGACACGACGAAGGTTTTCCGAGTTCTTGGCCCTAAAGACAAACCTGCTTCGATTATACAATACAAGTTCCTTCCCGTTCCAATTGCCGTCCAAAACCTTGTTTAAGGTTACCGATGAGACCAAAGAAAAGAGAAGAGTTCAACTGAGCAACTTCCTAAACGATCTTGTGCAGAAAGAGGAATGGAGAGATAATATCTACGTTAGAGAGTTCTTAAGCCTTCCAAACAGTTATTTCAAGAGGTTGAGTAATAATCAGAATATCAACTTCTCTTTGGGTAAAAACCGAAATGTCTCAAACTCTTCTGAATGGCTGCAATTGGCGAATGAGGTCAGAACATTGATCCAAACTGGCCGCACTCAGCTGTTTGCCAAACAAACTCTTGAGGCTAGAATGATCCTCGTAGGCATACAAGGTAAACTTCAAAGTTTAGATCCAATTCCACAGGACAGTTTAGGTGCTGGCGAGTTAAGCAAGCGAAAGAACATGCTTGTTGGATTCAAAAGAGATTATTCTGAGTTGAACTCGCTTCTAAATGAACTGAGTCGTTCAAGCCCTCAAGAAGAATCCAAACCTCGATTGTTTAACACTCGTCGTATTTTAGGAGGTCCAGAACCAGAAACCGATAGCACCAGACCTCTGGAAAACACTGAACTACTACAGAGCCAGCAAACGATAATGCAAACACAAGATCAAAAAATTGAAGAGTTGAGAAGTGCAATCCAACGTCAACGAGAGCTGGGCACTATAATCAACCAGGAACTAGGTGAACAGAATGAACTGATAGACGAATTGGATGATCAGCTTGACGTAAGCACTGACAAGATGAAGATTGCAAGACAAAAAGTGTCGAAAGTTTTACGTTGAACACACAGATTGAATCTGTCCTTAATAATAACTCCATAATAAATATCCCAAATCGTAATAATAATTCATAAATATCTTAGCATTGATATGGTGGAGGAGCTACTCTTATTGGTAAATTGGCGTTGTTGATGTGATTGCTGTCATGAAAAATGTTTGTGTTGAAAAACTTGGTTGGGGAACCAGGCATTGGAGGCATATTGAAGTCCACAACGTCATACTTGAGAAGCTCTCTTAATCTTTCCTTTCTTCTCCCTATTAAACCAATTTCATCAATAGGTTTTACTTTTCTGTGCTTTTCTTGGCTGCTATTTTGAATGATTGTTTCCACTGACATGTCAGGTTTGAGATCAACTGCTTGAAGCTTGGGGAATTCTGTGTTTGGCGTCTCTTGCTCAACCTCCGTACTCTCAGTTAGCGTAGAAACGTCAGAAGCACCATCGTTGAAGATAGACCCTTGAGAGTCAACAGATCTCCTGTACAAAGACTCTGATTCGATTTGTTTGCGTTTCTGTTTGCTCTTATCGCCGAGACATACAACTCTTCTGTGGGGTTTGTCGTTGTTCTTAGAATTCTTCCAAAATATTCTAGACTGGAGGTTCTTAATTGAGTAAATGTTTTGGGCAATATCAGCAATTTTGTCAGCTTTGAGCTGAAATTTGTTGTATGTCTTTGGTATCAACTCGTTAAAATAATTCTTCGTGATAATGTCAGGATTCAATTTGTCTGCACTGATCTTACCTCCTAACGTTAATGTCTGTCTTGAGGAACTAAGTGTTGTCAAACGCATGAGTGAACCTGGGGAGATAACAAGTGGAGCTTCTGGATCTATGTCTTGTAACGTGACTCTGTTCTCTGTATTTCTTTCTGGATGCTGGGTATGCAATAACTCTCTGTGGAAATCGGCAAAATTTTCTGTGGTGTATTTCTGAGAGAATTTGTACAAAACTGACGGAAGGAATTCTTTGAATAGCTCGGATATTTGGGTTTCAATCTTGTTCTGTAGGAATCTGGCTAATGGTTTTATTCTATCGAAAGTGGAACTCACAGAAATCGATTCTAGCGGATCATTCTTGAACACCAAAGTTAAGCCTTTACTTCTTGAAAACACAATAATGATAATCGAGGATAGCTTGATCTGAGACAGTTTCAAGTTTAGCGGAATCTCCAAAATGTCAGTAGCCATCACAAAACGTGGTTTGATGAACTCACCTAACTCACGCTGGTCATCTTCAAATTGGTCCAGCAAATTGTCTTCGTAGATTTTTAGAGGATTAGCCTGAACTTTTGTACGCAACGTTATCGAAGCGTCTCCGTCGTAGTTGAACTTGAAGATACCTCTAAAGCTATCACTTGACAGGTCACCGATCTCCAGTATTTCGAAATCGGGAGGGATCGTACCAAAACCCAGGTCTTCTATTTGGATGTCAGTACAAAGAACGTTTGGACGTTTACCGGAATTCAAGGCATCGTTTAACAACTCTGCAGTCCAAGCGCTCAATGACTCCTTTTGAATGGAATCCCAATTAATATTGAACGACATTCGGATTTAAATTTAGGGACGTGCAACTTGGGGTAAATCTGGGGAAGGGGTCGTTTGTTTGTCTTTTATATATTTTTTTTTGCTCTCCCTTTTCCCTTGATCAGATCCGGGTGGTCAGACGACGGCTTAATGGGCTGCAGGCGATGCGCGAATAACTTTTTTGCCTTTAGCAGGCAGGTGACTATCGCGAAGCGGTTTCGATAAGAAATGGTTCGCGATAATGGCCTACAGCTCATCCGCCATCCATGGCTGACTGCGTGTATTCACTAGGAATTCTGGGTTCCATTTTCCATCCCAAAGCTATCGAGTCTACTTTCCACATTTGTACTGGCCTGCTGTCCATCCAAGATAAGCTAACCACTGCGTCCCACCCTAAAATGAGTGGAGAAAAGAAAGACGTGCTAATGACAGACGTGAAAGAACTCACTCAATCCGCCTCTGTAATGAATATCGACGATGATGGCACCTCTGGCTCGCCATCTTCTTATGGGGACACTTCGAAGCCCGAGAGGAGAAAATCAACGTTGATATTTACAGACGATCTTGAATCTCCAGTCAAGATGGATAGTGGAGATAACGACAATGATTATGGCATGACAAATGCTGCAAACGAGAACGTCTTTGTTGATTCCTCTGTCAGTCCCCAAGATTCTGAAGATACGAACCACCAGCAGCAGCAGCAGCAACAGCTACAAGAAGGGAAATCCTCGAGCCATCATCATCACCACCACCACCATCACCATCATAGTCATCAAGATACTTCCAGCTCAATCTCTCCCGAAGACCCTCAACTTGTTGGTATAGAATTGAGGTGGTCTCAAGGTGGGCAGAAAGTATTTGTCACTGGTTCCTTCACAGGCTGGAGAAAGATGATCGCTTTACATGGGCCCGCCAAAGATGGCTCTTTCTCTTTGAAACTTAAGCTGCCCTTTGGTACTCATAGATTCAGATTTATCGTAGACAATGAATTGCGGTTCAGCGATTTCCTCCCAACTGCTACCGACCAAGCTGGTAACTTCGTCAATTACTTAGAAATCACACCCGACCAATTTTCTGAAAAGAATCGGTCTCAAAAATCCCTTCGTACTCTAGACTCCAAACTCGGTTTAACTCAGGATGATGACGACATGGGAAACGGTTATACCAGATACCACGACGAGCAAGAACAGCCACAAACTGCCAAGAAAGAATACATCACAGGTATACCTGCTATTTTTACGGATCCCAAAGTCATGGAACAATACTACTTAACTCTAGACAATCAACAGGGTAATCACAACCAACAGCAATGGTTGATTCCTCCACAGTTACCCCCACATTTAGAGAATGTCATACTGAATAACTTCTCCAACGATAAAGAGAACAACTCTGGATCTCTCCCCATTCCCAACCACGTGGTTTTGAACCATCTTGCAACCACGAGTATCAAACATAATACTCTAGCGGTGGCTTCAGTGGTTAGGTATCAGAGGAAGTATGCCACACAGATTCTCTACGCTCCTCTTCAGTAGGATAAATAGGGTTCAAGAGAATCTTCCATAGAGCGAGCCCCTAGCGAATGTTTCCTGTCCTAGGCCAGATTTAAGTTTCCACGCGCTAGCTGCGAGATTCCTCCCCGTACGCGCGTCTCGTCTCTGGTCCCCTTACAAAAACGTAAATACATCTAGCATTGTACATACAAACAAAAAAGACCCGTGATACTCAGCGTATTAATTCTTCAGTTTACCCTTCACAGTGTTTGACTGCAGTTGAAAACTGCCAATCTAACTATGAAGCCGCATATTAGAGATTCGTCTATCACTGTTGCTGTCCGTGTTCGTCCATTCACAGAAACTGAACGGCCTTTCTTGGTTCCAAATCAGGATGAGAATGATCTCTTTTTGGGAGGAGGTTCATTGGCCCAACCGTCTTCTAGGAAGTCAGATGTCTACGAGAGAGAATCGATGGCAAAGTTTTTCCCTAAAGGAATCAGAAAAGTCGTTGACGTGGTCGACGATCGAATGTTGATATTTGATCCAAATGATTCCAATCCACTGAACCAAATTCCCTTAAATAACCTATCGTCAAGAAGAGCCAGAATACGGGAACACAGATTTATATTTGATAGGTTATTCGACGAGGATACCACTCAGAAGACCGTTTACGAAAACACCACCAGGCCTCTGCTAGATAGCATCTTGGATGGATTCAACGCAACTGTTTTTGCATATGGGGCCACTGGTTGTGGTAAGACACACACAATTACTGGAACTTTGGAAGATCCGGGTGTGATTTTCCTTACCATGCAAGAGCTATTTCAAAGAATTGAAGATCTATCCAACGATAAAACTATCGAACTCAATCTCAGTTATCTGGAAATTTACAATGAAACCATCCGAGACCTATTGAATCCCTCTATGGATCAAAGAAAATTAATATTACGAGAAGACGAACAGAAAAGAATAGTCGTTTCAAACCTGTCAACTCATCACCCCATATCTGTTGAAGAAGTAATGGATATGATTGTGAAAGGAAATGCAAATAGAACAGTCTCTCCAACAGAGGCAAATTTGACATCATCTCGTTCACATGCTGTGCTTCAAATTAATTTAATGATCAAGAATAAAACCCCTGACATAAATGAAAATCACATGTATTCAACGTTATCATTGATTGATCTAGCAGGAAGTGAAAGGGCTGCTGCTACCAAAAATAGAGGTATTAGACTTCACGAAGGGGCAAATATCAATAAATCGTTGCTTTCATTGGGGAACTGTATAAATGCATTATGTGATCCAAGAAGACGAAACCATGTTCCATACAGAGACTCAAAGCTAACTAGATTGCTAAAATTTTCCCTTGGTGGAAATTGCAAAACTGTCATGATTGTCTGTATATCTCCGTCATCCGGTCATTATGATGAGACGTTAAACACATTAAAATACGCCAATAGAGCTAAGGAAATCAAGACCAAACTAATCCGAAACCAGCATAATTTAACCAGACACGTTGGATCCTACTTGAAGATGATCACAGAACAAAAGCAGGAGATTATGGATCTGAAATCTAGAGAATCTAGAATCGTGGAGAATGCACTATTGAAACGAGAAAACGTAGTAAGTTCCTGTCAAGAAGAGTTTTCCAAAGTTTTGCGAGGACTGAAGCACTCTTTGGCCTCAAAATCCAATATTCTATTGAATAGAGCATACTTATTAGGGTCGCGTCAGCTATGGCAGCTTTATTTCAAAACGATAGAATCATTTCTGGAAAACTTAGATTCAATCGGTACTGATTGGGACCATTTGGTTTCTGGGTTTTCAGAAATGGTTCGGCTTGTGCAATCGTTATCAACGAAGGTCAACAAATTGATAGAAGATAATCACAAAGCATTGCACAGCGAAACAGAAATTGAACACATTACTACTTCCAGTTGTCAATTGGAATTAAAAAGACTTGCCGAATTAGACGGATGGACCGACTTTCATACGGCACAATTCAATACTCAGGTTGCTTTACTCAAGGAATCTTTCGAAAAGGAAGAGAATATCTTATCGCAGACAGTTTTTGAGTTGTGTCTACCACAATTGAAAAGGCTCCCACTTATGGAATCCGACATATTTCCGTCCCTTCATTTTCTTCTAAAGCTTGTACAAGAGATAGAGAGTGAAGAAGTTCAAAAGAAGTTGGACTCATTGGTACGAAGATTTTCGGATACAATTTCAGAGGCTTTACAATGTGAATTGAGTTTCACTGTTGATAAGTCTGATCTTCCCTCACCAGCAAGCTGGGTATTTGAAGGAGAGAACGTCTCATACGGACCTACACAGTCTACTCAGCCATCACGAGCAACACCACCTCGTATTAAATTAAGCAAAGAAAAACAATACAGCTTCTCTCCGAAAACACCACTTTGGAAAAGGTGGTTTAACTCGCCAATTAAGAAACCTCAGAGAATAAAAGGTAAGAAAGTCCGATGGAGCATGCCCTACACTGATGAAGTAGACATACATGAAGATGAGGAGAAGGATCCAAACGAAGATGATGAAGAACAACAGCATATGGAAACTAGTCTTGAAGACTCAGACGTAGACATGGATAAATTCGTTGATGCTATGGATATTTCACCGTTGCCAGATGCTGCAGATACGTCATTCTCTACGATTAAAGCTTCTAGGCAGAGTTCACTAACCGCAAGGAAACTAATTCCGTCGAAACAAAGTAAGAGCCTTCTAAACTCTTTGAAAAACGCTGAAGCTCAACCAGATGAAGAGGAAATAATTCAACCCTTAGGTGCACCTTCAAGAATGAATATGGTAGCTGGGCCTAGTATGGTGCCTGAAGATGATAAATAGATTAATCAAGTCACCGAATCATTGGTTATGTAATCGCTTATTCAACCTTTTTCTAACTAGCCCTTGTGGTTCCCTTCCCTAAGAACTCGCACGTCCTAATAATATCCTTCGCGAATTCCTTCCAACTCATAAACAGTACACTACTCCGCCGAAAAAGACACGTTGGATCGACTAGCTCAAGATAATCTCTACCACCAATCCTCCCTCAACGGATCTCCAACAATGGTTACTATCAACGATCAGGGGTATATCACTGTTAACGATAGGGTGCTAAAGCTCTTGAAGAGCCTTTTGATCGTGCTTATCTTCATAAGCATAACAATTGCAGCAGTTTCATCACGATTGTTCTCAGTGATTCGGTTCGAGTCGATTATCCATGAGTTCGATCCATGGTTCAACTTTAGGGCTACGAAGTATTTGGTTCACAATGGATTTTATAAGTTCTTGAACTGGTTTGATGACAAGACTTGGTATCCTCTAGGAAGAGTCACTGGTGGAACTCTTTATCCAGGTTTGATGGTCACTAGTGCCGTCATTCACAACTTGTTAGCCAAAATCGGACTTCCAATTGATATTAGAAACATCTGTGTCATGTTGGCTCCTGCTTTTAGTTCATTGACCGCCATTGCTATGTACTTCTTGACCTTGGAACTGACCAATGACTCTGAATCCATTGCCAATGGTACTGCAAAGGCGACAGCCGCTTTGTTCAGTGCAATTTTCATGGGAATCACTCCAGGTTATATTTCTCGTTCAGTGGCAGGTTCTTACGATAATGAAGCCATTGCTATTACTCTGTTGATGATAACTTTTTACTTTTGGATCAAAGCTGTCAAGTTAGGTTCCGTCTTTTACAGTTCCGTCACTGCTTTGTTTTACTTTTACATGGTCAGTGCTTGGGGTGGATATGTTTTCATCACAAACCTGATTCCTCTTCACGTATTTGTCCTACTTTTGATGGGAAGGTTCACTCACAAGATCTACGTCAGTTATACTACTTGGTATGTTCTTGGAACTCTTATGAGTATGCAAATTCCCTTTGTCGGCTTTTTGCCCATCCGTTCCAATGATCATATGGCTCCATTAGGTGTTTTCGGCCTCATCCAGCTAGTTTTGATTGGAGATTTCTTTAAATCTCAATTGTCCCGTAAAGTGTTCATCAAGTTGGCGATTGTTTCTGGTGTTGTTGTCGGTATCCTGGGCGTCGTTGGTTTAATTCTTGCCACCAAAATTGGACTTATTGCCCCATGGACTGGTAGATTCTACTCACTATGGGATACTAATTACGCCAAGATTCATATTCCAATCATCGCATCCGTCTCTGAGCATCAACCTACCCCATGGGCTTCATTTTTCTTTGATTTGAACTTTTTGATTTGGTTGTTCCCCGTCGGTGTATGGTTCTGTTTCCAAGACTTAACTGATGGAGCGGTGTTCGTGATCATCTACTCTGTTCTAGCCAGTTACTTTGCCGGAGTCATGGTTAGACTAATACTAACGTTGGCACCAATTGTTTGTGTATGCGGTGCCATTGCCATTACAAAACTGTTCGAAGTTTATTCTGACTTCACTGATGTTGTCAAAGGCAAATCCGACAACTTTTTCACCTTATTCTCCAAGCTAACCGTTTTGGGGTCTTTTGGATTCTACCTTTTCTTTTACGTCAAGCACTGCACATGGGTCACTGAAAACGCGTACTCATCCCCTTCGGTTGTTCTTTCGTCTTACGCAGCAGACGGTTCTCAAATTTTAATCGATGACTACCGTGAAGCATACTACTGGCTTCGTATGAATACTCCTGAAGATGCTAAGGTAATGGCTTGGTGGGATTACGGTTATCAAATTGGAGGAATGGCTGATAGAACTACGTTTGTTGATAACAACACTTGGAACAACACACACATCGCAACTGTCGGTAAGGCAATGGCTGTATCTGAGGAAAAATCGGAAGTCATCATGAGACAACTCGGAGTTGATTACATTTTGGTTATTTTCGGGGGTGTTCTTGGATATTCTGGTGATGATATAAATAAATTCTTATGGATGGTCAGGATTTCTGAAGGTATCTGGCCCGAGGAAGTCAGTGAAAGAGGATATTTTACTCCCAGAGGAGAATATAAAGTTGATGACAATGCAGCTCAAGCCATGAAAGACTCAATGCTGTACAAGATGTCTTTCTACAGATTCGGTGAACTTTTCCCCTCTGGAGACGCCATAGACCGTGTCCGAGGCCAAAGATTGAGTCGTTCTTATGCTGAATCTATAGATCTGAACATTGTTGAGGAAGTATTCACAAGTGAAAACTGGCTGGTTCGTCTTTACAAGCTCAAAGAGCCGGACAACTTGGGAAGAAGCCTCCTGACTTTGAAGGATAACGAGAAAAAGTTGGCCACTAAAAAAGGTCGCAGATTGAGGGTCAACAAGAAACCCTCATTGGATCTACGGGTGTAGTGTAGTTGTGTATTTTAGATAGACAGAGAGCTCTGGGGTTAGAATGATATCAAATTGCGTGCTTATGTAATGATGTTCCCCTTTCGTAGGATCTCAAAAGTTAGCCTAGTCTTAGCCCGTAAATTGCTAATGACAACACCAAAACCTCTTCCTACGCTGAATGAAGACCGCCAATCCGAACTGGTCAATAATCTGAGCCATTGGGCGCTAGGAAATGGTTTAACGATGTACCCTACCAATTTTGAGCTACATAACACTGGTTACGCACCAGTTACTCTTTTTCCAACACCATTTCCCAGAAAACAATTTGAAAAGGCATTGGCCGTTCAGGAAGATTTCAATGAGCTATATGCTCAGGTAGTTAAGAATCAAGAATGGCTGGGACCAATTCTTGAGGATTTATCTCAATTCGATAAGGATTTCACTGGTAAGTTGTGGGAAACTTACAAGGAGGCCAAGACGATTGGAATTGTACAACCAGTCTCATTGGGATTATTTCGATCCGATTACATGGTGGATACGTTATCTGCTTCTTCATTTGATGGTGTAAATGGAAAAATTAAACAAATTGAGTTCAACACTGTAAGTGTATCCTTCGGCGGATTATCACCCAAAGTTGCCCAACTTCACAGGTATCTGAATGAGAATGGTAACTACCACAACGAGGGTAAGCTTCACTTTGAAGATGATGAGCTTCCAAATTCCGAATCGACAGCATCCTTGGCCAATGGTTTGGCAAAAGCTGCCGCGTATTATAATAGTACTGAGTCTACTGATTCCTCCGTCGTGCTGGTGGTGGTGCAGGACAATGAACGAAACGTTTTTGACCAAAGAGCCCTTGAATTTGATCTTTTGAAACGTCATAAAGTTAGATCTATTAGATTGCGCATGGAGGATATATCTGCGAGTACTGATATTGATGAGAAAACTAAAAGAGTTCGACTGAGAGCGACTGGGGAGGAAGTTTCTGTTATCTATTATCGTTCAGCTTATGCACCAAGTGATTTTAGTAACCTGCAAAACTGGCAGACGAGACTGGACTTGGAAGTGACCAAAGCTATTAAGTGTCCAAGTGTCTTGACCCAACTTAGCGGTTGTAAAAAAGTTCAACAAATTCTATCTACGAAAGAAGCAATACAGCAGTTTCTACCTACCAAAAATGACCAGGAATTGAGTACCTTATGCGACACATTTGTCAAATTGTACCCACTGGACAACTCTGAGCTTGGAAAAAGGGCCAAGAAACTCGCCTTTGAGAAACCGGAGCAGTTTGTTTTGAAACCACAGAGAGAAGGTGGAGGTAATAACATCTACAAAGAAAATATTGTTCCCTTTCTACAGAGTTTAGATGAGAAAGATTGGCAAGGCTATATACTCATGGAACTGATTAGACCGCCGGCCTCAAAGAATAAGATAATACGTGAGGGGAGAATATATGAGGAAGACATTATTAGTGAACTGGGCGTGTTCGGAACATTATTGTTCAATGAAGACTCCGGAAAGATTCTTAGCAATGAAGTTTCTGGTTGGCTATTACGGTCTAAGTTCAGTTCTTCTAACGAGGGAGGTGTCGCTGCAGGGTTTGGATGTGTTGACAGCGTTTATCTTTTCTAATCGATTGCATTGATTAAAGCCCTACCCCTCGCCTTCCCCAGAGCTCTTGTGTTTCCAATATACTGTTCGTTAGCTATGCGATTCTCCAAACTAACTGCCCATAGTGATGCTCCCGTCATATTAGAAAAGATAAAAAACATACTCAGGAATGGTACTGTTTCCAGTAACCCTGCTACTAATCCGAATCCTAGGTACTCACCTTTTTTGCTTCTGATAACTGCATTGATCTGTCTCGTGTCTAACCCTTTCAAGTCGAAATATCTTTGGTGAGACTTATAACCCTTGGAGGGCGCCTGGATAATTACGACCAAAATAGGACCTATGACAGGTATAAAATTGAGTGCGACTATCAACAGAGACCTGTATAGCCATATGGGAAACAATATTTGGATCGGCAATGTCCAAATGGCTTTACGGACTCTAACAGGGAAACTTGGTCTCACTATCCGACGAAGCTTTCCTCTCAGTACTATTTCATCTAATCCTTCGTTTGTAAGAATTGCATCAAACATCATGTTCAAAGGCACTGGCAAAATAAGCCATGTAACCATCCAGTTGGATATCAATGCTCCTATTTGTAGCACGGCGAATATAGCTGTTATTAAACCAATTGGCCCATTGAAGAAAAATGAAAAGACGGCTTGTAATGGATAAATGGCTATGAAAACTATGACATAGACTAGAGATGTCATCATCAACTGAGGTAGTATCAACGAAAAAAGATATGACCATAGGACAGGATGACTGATGAAATAAGTGACTCCTAAAAGAGGATACATAAAAGTTCCAGAAAATACCAATCGTAGAGGTATGACAACGGGACGGAACGACAACTCAAGTAGCCTTCCATTGAAGGTATCGAGAATCATCCTGACCTTCGTAGTAGCAACTGATTCTTGCTTGGGTTGCCTCAACTCTTTGGGGACATTCAAATCCTGAAAAAGTTCAGTTTTGCTATTTGACATTGAAAAGAAAAAGATCAAGGCAGAAGCCAATAACGTAATATCAATTAGTATAGAGATGTCTATTTTCTAAAGACACAAATCGAAGAGCAAAATTAACAATAGAGCGGCTGGAGTCAACCCAAGCCAGCCGCACGCCAATTTCATCAGCATACGCCTATTCTTTCGTTCTTCCTCTCAAGCCAAAGCACCCATTGGGTCATAGAATGGTAGGATCTGGTAGTCACCACTCTTCCATATTGAAACTAGTTCTGCTGGAGCATACTTAGAACTTGTTACGATTTGAAACACATATTGGTCAAACCATTCGTCAGTCATGATGAAGTACCCGTCGTGGCCAACATCTGTACCCCACGAATTTTCAACCTTCCATCTAACAGGCTTGCCATCAATAAGATGAACACCAGTGATGACCATAGCGTGAGTCATTTGTGAAGAACCTGTCAGAAGACGTGCTTTCTTATCGATATTCAAATTGGTTCCAAATCCAAGCTCATAATCCCATGAATTTACATCCATAAGTCCCAGCTTTGTATCTTCAAACTTTCCAACGTCTGATCCGAAGAAAACTGGTTCGTTCTTCTTAATCATCTTGATTAGAATTTCTTTGATAGTTGGTAGTTCAGCGTTGACGTACTCAATGGGCTTCCCTCCAAGAACGTTATTGAGTTTGTCCACGGTGTACAATTTGTTGTATTCATTTCTTGGATCATTGATTACGGAAAAATACTCAGTTGCGTCCACACCCAAGATCTTCTTATAAAATTTCTTTGGGGTGGTGGTGATGCTGAGATAGTTGCCGAACTTATCTTTGTAGTCCCAAACAATCTCATCATCGGCCTTTGGTGGAACACCAAGAGTCAATGCTAAAATGCTATAGATCTCCTTGATCATCGTCTCTTTTACAGAAAGAATGTTCTCTTTAGCGTTCAGGGTGGACATCCCTTCAGTATTAACCAGTTTTCTCAGGATCAAAGCGAATTCTCTCAACTTGTTGGTAATGATATAATTCAATCGAGAAGAGGAAGTTGCACTAAATGAGTCTGGATAGATATCATGGGGAACCAGCCCATATTTTTCCACCAAATTAACAATCATATCCCACTGCCCTCCATCATTGATGGGAACGTCCAGAAGGAATTGATTAAGACGAGAATCAAGATCTTCATCTGCGCTTTCAATGATGTTGTGGAGGAAGTAATTCGACTTTTCCAGCTTATCGTAGAAGAATAAGTAATTCTGACTCAATTCAAAAGAATCCAACGAAAACTTGGATTTTATTTGACTCTTGAACACATTGGTGCTTGCAAAAATCCAACATCTACCACTGGACTTTTGGTTGGTAATGGGTCCTCCGGAGAACTTGACCTCGTAGTTGAAAAGGTTCCGATTGGCTTTACTGACTGCTTGGTTGTTCTCGATAATATCAGTAATATTATTACCTGTGAAGCAGTTAAGCGCCAATTGATTCTTGGGGTCACTGAGCAATTTTGTTTCCCAAACATCTAAATTCGCAGCATTAATCGGATTGTTTTGAGCCTCTTGACTAACCACAGAGGTCTTTTCAATGAGATCATACTCTCCCTTCTCGTTGAACACTTCGCTATTGGTTGCGTTCTTACTCAGTAGACATTGGAGTCTTTCAATCAATTCTTGATTGGACAGCTGTTCTGGTTCGTTAACCACAGGCTTGAAGGTTCTCTTTGGTAATGTTGAAGTGTTGGCACCCATGTTTAGGGACTCTTGGTTGTATGAGGGAGATAAGAAAGAAGAGGTCTTTTTAAGGAGATAGGCATATGACCCTGCTGGTCGCGGGAGAAGGAGGACATCCAGGGGAGCGATTGCACAATACGATATGAGCAGCCTATAGTTGGTGAAAACTTGTCTTACTATGCATTTAATGAATTCATTTCTAATTGGTCTTCTCCTTGAGTTCCTGTTGCAACTTCTTCTTATGCTCTTCTGATCTTCTAGCAGCCCTTCCTTCCTTCGAACGTGGTTTCTTCACCCCAGTAGCTTTACCCTTTCCAGACATACCTCTCACCTTGACACCTTTCTCAGCACGTTGCCCTTCAATGACTAACGACCCAACTAATGCTCTGTCTTTCTTACTAAGAACCTTTTTTGCTCTTCCCATGATGGTCTTATCCTTTTCAGATAGGTTGGTATGCTCTTTGCCTCCAAACCACTTGTCAGCAGGCTTGGGGATATTTCTGCAACGAGAGATACGCATGGTACGTTTTTTCGGTTTAACACTTGTGGATAATTCCTCTCCGTTCAACATCAGACACTTGTCTACCTCGAGGAAATCCTTGAACTGAACCATGGCAAATCCTTTACCAAAGTTCGTCTTGGTGTCTCTGATGATACGGACGTTTTCTACTTTATCTTGACCGACTTTTTCTGTGAAATATTTCCATAAGCTCTCTTCTTCCTCTTCGAAGTCAAGATTTCCAATGAAAATACTTTTTTTGTTGTCTTGTGGGGATGGATGAGCAACATGGTCCACCCTCAAATGATGGTCTTTGAACACTTTACCGTTGAGTTCTTTTGCTTTTTTCGAATCGTTCTTATTCTCGTAAACAACGTAGGCATTAAGCGCAGATCTGGTCTCATCAAAAGCCTTACTAAGAAACGCATCTCTTCTTGGCATTGGAAGCTTAAAGGCGATAGACCTGAATCTAATCGACTCTACTGGTCCAATCTTGGCCATGTATTCTTTGAATTCTTCTTTTTCCTCTCTCTCTATGGCTACTATCACTGGTAAGTTTCCGACAAACACAGTACGTTCTGATTGTTCGAAAGCAGATTCTTTCACTGCATTGGGATCCACATGCTTCACTGCTTTCTTTCCCTTATTCTTGTCCTCGGATTTATCAGACGAGTCTTTCTGATCTTTTCCATTCAACTTAGCTAGGTATCTAGTTTCCAGGTCTTCGTCTTCATCTTCTTTAGATCCTCGTTTCTGTTTCTTTAGTGCTGGTTCAGCTTTTTCCTGGTTGTCTTCCTCTACATCCACAAATTCACTCTGTTTAGATTCTGTGTCCTTTTTGTCGGCTGTGTCCTTCTTGATCTTACGCTTCGGGTTAATAATAGCTCTCTTTCTGACTAGAAGAGCATTCTGATCCACTGCACTCGGCTGACTGAACAACGAGCTCACGCTGGAATCAACAGCCGCTGGTGCTCCAAAAATATCCTCTAAAGCATTGGAATTCTCATTAGCCTTCTCTTTCTCTTTCGTATCCTTAGCCATGGTATCAAAGCGGTTTATAGAGTATGCACACTTAAACTAAAGCTCTGGAAAAATTATTGCAGAGGAGAAAAAAAAAATAATCTACGAATGCCGCGAATCATCTGATCCAGATGTCTGTCAAGATGTTACTTTATCAGCCCAAGTCCTTTTTTTGTCCCTTCTCATCACAAGGTTACCCTCCCAGCAAGATCACACTGAGGAGTTCTGTTTGCATATCAGGTTGGTTCCTTACTGCTTCCCAAACACCACTCTCCCTTAGTCGAGATTGAAACGATAGTGTCCTTGAGAAGGGTTATTGATTTGGACAAGCTACATTTACCGGCAGATCCTTTGAGAAACTTGCAATTGACACTGCCCTTCGATCACTGATACGGGTTAGTATTATGACCACAGTTGTTCAAGACAAGAACACAGACAAATCAACAGAGGCGGATCTTAGTTTACCTTTGACCCCAGTGAAGACACAAAGAGAACCGGGCAGCGCAAGTGCTATTAGTGATTCCAGCTCCGCCTTGAGTGACGTTGATAGTTCTGAGGCAGAAACTGATAGAATGGACTTGTACGATATAGAACGCAGTGAACTGCGGGAGTTGGCTGAGGAGAATAAGAAGCGGAAGGCCAGCGAAGAACCGGATGATATCTCCAAGGAACAAGAAAGGGCAGAGAAAAGACCCCGAGTTGAAGAGGAGAAGATAATTGACGAACCTCCCTTGAAGGAGAAGGAGAAGGAGGAGGAGGAGGAGGAGGAAGTGCAGAAGGAAGATCACACCGAAATTCCACCAGAGACGAAAGATCAAAACACGGTTGAAGTCAAGTTGGAATATCAACAGCAAAAAGAACGCAGTGAACCTGAAGAAGAGACTGTTCAAGAGCACAGAGAGGCTGCAAGTAGTCGTGACAACAACAATAACACACTCACAACCATAGAGACTGTGGGGACTGTTGATACAGATGGTACACTTATTACACATAATGACAGAGAACCAACCACAGCTTCCACTGACATTTTGGACACGAATGATGTTAAAGGGGATGACGATAAACCTGAGAAACAGGAACAGCAGCAGCAACAGCAGCTGGGGGCACAGCAAGAGCAAAATAATGAGCCTAAACCTGAATCTGAAAATAATGACGATGAACCAAAAAACGAATATGAGTCACATGATGATGAAAATCTAGGTGAAGAAGAAGACTTGGAAGAAGAGGAGGAAGAAGAGGATGATGAAAATGATAAGCCCAATTCGAACGATGATGCTCAATCTAATGAACAAGAGGAGCAAGAGGAGTCAGAAACAGTAGATGCAGAGGCTTTGCAGCAAGAAGCCCTTCGGGATCAGGCTCTCTCCGGTCTCAATGAATTGGAAGTGGATTTTGCCAAGTTGAAAGATATGATTTATGGTAACCAGATGACAAAGCTTCAGTATGAGCTTGAATTATGTTTGAAAGGTTCACATCCTGAATTTGTCAACATCGTGGACAAGATCAATCGAAACTTTGATGCTAAACTTAACCGATTGATCATGACCCAAAAGTATCAGTTGCAATGTATCGATAACCAAACGAAAGCCACGCGACTCCAACTTCACCAACAATACATGAAAGATGCCCAAGATCTCAAACTACGTTCCATAAGTAGGACAACATCTAAGTGGTACGAGATCAACAAAGAAAGACGTCACTTGGATAACGTCATCCTAGGAGTTCCAGATTACTACCAATTCAACCCTGACCTTGCTTCCGCAGCAAAGAAGAATCAAACAGCTTTAGTGCACGAGTTGGCAAATCAGCGACGTAACTTCCAGCAAGAACTGGGAGTACTGACAGCCTTACAACAAAATTATCGATTCCCGAGCTCGCTAAATCACTTAACTGCTGCACGAGAAGACGAGATCGAAAGCGATCTACTACGAATGAAAAAATAGATAGTGGGAGTACTTTGTAAAATTATACGTTTGTTGCATCGTTTATTTATTTCAGAGCGGCAAATCTGGCAGCGTTACCAACACCAGCCTTACCGTGTCTAACTGGAGTGTAAGTCATGGAGAACTCACCCAAGTAGTGGCCCAACATCTCTGGCTTGATCTCAACGGTGTTGAAAATCTTACCGTTGTAAACACCAACAACAGAACCAATCATCTCTGGGACAACGATCATCTTTCTCAAATGGGTCTTGACGACGGCTGGCTTCTCATTTGGTGGAGTGGCCAACTTTACAACTCTGAGTTTCTTGAGGAAACGTTCTTCTCTGTCACCTAGACCTCTGGAGAATCTTCTTCTGACACTGGAAGTGCACAACTTTCCGAACTCCTCGTTGGACAACTTGAGAAGGGCTTCAAGGTCAATACCTCTGTAAGAGTAGGACTTGAGAATTCTCTTCTTTCTCTCTGCGTTAACTGGAAAATTCATGTTAGTATACCAGAAGCTTCTTGTTTTACATGTGGCCACCACCTAAGCAATTGCCTGTAATTTTGAACTTACCTTCAGACATGTTGTGTGTGTATGTGTGATAACTTTAACGGCAGTGACAAATTTTTGCTACTGAAGTTCTCAGACGAGTGTGGTGTATGGATCAGCTCGATAGATTGAAAGGTCGTGCACTCATATATCCCCCAAAACTTAATGTGAGTGGAGGAACATCTTTACACCGTGTGAAAAAGTACGGTTCACCGTGCTGAATTTTACGATTTCTTTGTGACGTTTTGTTAGGATTATGTAATCGAGATTCGACCCCGTCCAGCGGGTTGGGTTCAACATTGAAAAATCCTCAACCATCTGAGTATACACACAATAATACACAAAAAGTAAGTAATAACAGCATGATTTCAGCCTAAATCTCATAGGTAGAGCCCCCACATCAAGTGACATGAACAAATTTTCTAACAGTTTACAGTGAAGTACATTGCAGCATACTTGCTTTTGGTCCAGGCTGGTAACGAGGCTCCATCCGCCTCTGATGTCACCAAGGTTTTAGAATCCGTTGGAATTGACGTTGAAGAAGACAAATTATCCAAGTTGATCTCCGAACTTGAGGGAAAGAACATTGAAGAGCTGATTGCTGAAGGTAACGAGAAGTTGTCCTCCGTCCCAACTGGTGGTGCTGCCGCCGCTTCTTCTGGACCAGCTGACGCTGCTTCTGGTGAGGCCGCTGCTGAAGAAGAGGAAGCCGGTGAGGAGTCTGAGGAAGACGACGACATGGGATTCGGATTGTTCGATTAAACAAATAGGCGAATAGAGATGATTGCGTAGTTACTTGTAGGTTTTGCTAGTAGGAGCGACTGGTAGCATCTCCAGTGATGGTCGCTGGAAGGGCTCTCTGGAAGGAGCATTCTAGTGGAGCACGCCAGCCTTGGAAAAGTACTATCGAATTCAAGAATCGAGGAACCCTTGAAAAATTCCAACGGTGGAAAAAAAAAATCTCTTTTTGATGGGAGATGATCAACTACCACAGCTCACGTTAATTCGTACTGTCGGCCCACTCCATAGCGTCAATGTCGCCAATGATTAAGTCTCCTGCATCCCCTCTGCAAATGCCATAGTTTTTGCCGTCCATAACCGTTATTTCGGGAGCTGCCGCAAGATCTCGGTATATGTTCAACTGTGGCGTCAGGTCACGTGCGACGCATCTTCAGAGATGAGTAGCAGAAAAAGGAACGGCATCAACTCCTTTGTCAGCTAATATGATTACTACTTAAACGCCACTTAATCTTCCCTCTTCTGCTCTACTCCCCTTTCTATCCCTTCATTAAGATGTCTGAAAACTACGGTTTTGGTACAAGAGCCGTCCATGCGGGAGCTGAACACGATCCATCCACTGGAGCTGTCATCGCACCAATTTCATTATCCACCACTTTTGCTCAATCTTCTCCTGCTAACCCTGTAGGAATTTACGAATATTCCCGTTCCGACAACCCAAACAGAAGTGCTTTTGAACGTGCCGTTGCTTCATTAGAGAAGGCAAAGTACGGTCTTGCTTTTGCATCTGGTTCTGCTGCCGAATCCGTGATTGTTCACACTCTGAATGTTGGAGATGAAATTATTTCAGTTTCTGACGTTTACGGAGGAACTCACCGTTATTTCACCAAAGTTGCTACCAAAACTGGTATCAACGTGAAATTTACTGGACGTTTGCAAGCTGACCTGGCTAATTTGCTGAATGAGAAGACTAGACTTGTCTGGATTGAGTCTCCATCTAACCCTACGCTGTCCTTGACTGACATCGCTGAAATTAGACAGATCATTGACGACTATAAAAAAAATGGACACCAAGACCAAAAACTGTACTTGGTAGTTGACAACACTTTCTTGTCTTCTTATGTTCAAACTCCATTGATTCACGGTGCTGACTTGGTCATGCATTCCGTCACAAAGTACCTGAACGGTCACTCTGATGTTGTCATGGGTGTTGCTGCCACCAGCAACGAGGAGTTGTACAAAGAGTTGCAGTTCTTCCAAAACGCTACCGGAGCCGTCCCATCTCCATTCGACTCTTGGTTAGCTCACAGAGGTTTGAAGACTCTGCATTTACGTGTTCGTCAAGCTTCCAACAGCGCCTTAGAGATTGCAAAATTTTTGCAAAAATCAAGCAAAGTACAATTGGTCAATTACCCAGCCCTTCCTGAACACCCACAACATGAGATTTTCAAGAAGCAACACAACTATGGACTCGGAGGAGGTATGATCTCTTTCCGTGTTGTCGGAGGAGCTGCTAGTGCTTCCACGTTCTGCTCATCTACCAAGATTTTTACTTTGGCTGAGTCTCTGGGTGGAATTGAATCGTTGTTGGAAGTTCCTGCCGTTATGACCCACGCTGGTTTCTCTCCAGAAGAAAGAGAGGCTAATGGTGTTTACGATGACCTCATCAGATTGTCTGTCGGTATTGAAGAGACTGAAGATCTGGTTGCAGATATCACCCAGGCTTTGGACAAGCTTTAATCATATAACATGTAAATTTAGATTTCTTAGTCTTTTAATGTAAAATAAAGGTTTCAGCCGATAACGATGTCAGATGACACTTCGCGCTTAGGCCTTTCTCAGATCCTTAACATTAGGTGGAGTGAGGCCAAGTAGAAACTCTCTTTCTCTATTTTGAACCTTATCAACTGCAAAAAATACCAAATGTCGTCTCCTTCCAAGGGACCATACGAGCCTAATAAGAGGGTTCTTCAAGCTCCCGGGATTCCTATACATGTACTAAATGAGCTGACTTCCTCCTCCAATAAACACAAGCAGCAGACTACTGTCTCATCTACCAATGCGTCTATTGCTTCATCTGAAGACTATCAAAGACCTAATTTTTCAGCCCCAGACGTTGATTTGAGTACACCCAAGGGCTCCGGCTCATTTGGCACTGCCTATGGAACGTCTTTCCCTGACAATCACAATTTAACAGTACCAGGCCAGCCAGGTACTTCTACCGCGAGTATGGCTAACATAGTGCATCCTTCGATGTCTAGAAGTTCGACAGGCACATCAGTGGTATCGGGCAACATAGCGAGACCATCGTCGGCGATACTTTCGAATACTGAGGCAGATGAGTATGCTAGTGTGTACTCCCTGTCTTCACGTACTAATGTTTACTTAGATGACAACAAATCTGACTACAGCTACTCAGGAAGTGCTGGAGGGTCTCATGTTGAGTCTTCGAACAACGTTGCCACTACTGGACCTCCATTGTCCATCCGTGAAAAACTCAGATTAATGAAGACGGGTGTCATCCCCGCCTCAAGATCCGACTGTCTTTCTGAAAAGTCCAGTGCGCACTCCACAACTCAGCCAGAGAGTGATAAGTGATTGATTGATTGGATTAAACCATAGGACTTTTTCTGTCGATTTCAGGTTCCTTAAGAGATCAGTTTTCGGCATTACGCCAACTTCTTCTTTCCCCCTCCCCCAGACAGTTTGTTTCAGACTGGATGTCTGATTGATTGCGCGACAGGTTTGACAAATTTCGTCCTAGATAATTAACTCCACTGACATTTTTTTATTTGCCCAAGATGTTGAAGTTAGCTACTAAACTGGCTCCTTGCAGCCGTGTAGTATACGCAATAAACAAACCTTTGGTCTTGGCTTCTGCAAATCAGAGAAGATTCAACAGTTCAACTCCTAATGATACCGTCTATACCTCTCTCAATGACGAAAATGATCCTCAAAGGGATGCGTTTTTCCAGTATACATGGGGAACATGGTTGAGTAACGATAAAGAGCAGAAACAGAAGCGTGTGACCCGATTTTCCATTGAAGGTGTTAACTCCCTTCTAGCGAAGATGTATGATACAAGTAGGGAAACCATGAAATCCTCCAATGCGTTGACTGCTCCGGTATGGGACGAGGATTTGAAAACGACGTTGCTACCTTCCAACTTGGATTTAGATACCATGGGGGTGCTTAATCCTAATGAGAAGATAATTGTCACTCAGATGGCCAGTATTCATGAGGGAAAACATCATCGTGTTTACAAGTTGGATACCAATACTCAGAAGTCATTTGTGTTAAGATTGCCATATAACTTAGATGGGGAATTTTACAACGATGTTCGTGTTAAAAGTGAAGCGGCCACCTTGGATTTTTTGAGATTGAAGCTTGGTATGAAAGTGCCAAAGGTTTTCGCCTATGGTGCTGACGCCCAGAATAACGCTTTACGATCTGTGTTCACTTTAATGGAGTATGTTGAGGGAGACCTACTAATGAAACGTTGGAATCCACTTGTCAAAGACTCAGAGGGGTCTCAAGAGCAGTTGAAGTCTGTATTGGATCCTCTTGCGGACATCCAGCGTCGAATCTTAGAAGTGACATTTTCCAAGTTTGGATCTCTGTACTTTACTCATGATGTTGAGGAATCTTTAAAAGAAGACCTTCCCTACGAAGGTGAGGTCGACACTAAGTTGGTCAATCGTTGGAGAATCGGACCTTCTGCTGAACGTGTATTTTATCGAGATGGTGTACCAGCAGAAGAGGTTACTAAATTTACTGGACCCTGGAAAAATGCTATCGATGAAGTGGTAGCCGTTGCAGATTCTGCTTTGAACAGCGTCGAATTCAATCTTCAAAAGGACCTGACTCAGGAACAAAAAACAATTCTGAAGCGTGCGAAGGAAGTGTATCAAGATTTCAGATCGGTAGCTCCGGTTTTATTCGAATCTGATTTGACTAAGTCTTCCCTCCCAAATGGTACAGAACTTTTCCTTCCACGTCTGCATGTCCCTGAGTTAGATCCTCTTAATGTTGTTGACAATGCTGCAGGACCTTATCTTTTGGACGTTGAAGGTGCCAATATCAAACCATTTATTTTACATGGATACCCCGTTTTCTTATCTTATGACGGACCAAAGATTTACAATGTTGACGAGGATGTTGAAGGCTATTCTGAGATGTCACCCGAAGAACAACGATCTTACGATGTGATGTATATGCGTACACGAAACCAGTTTATCTGGGAGTTCGCCCTCAATGCCAGATGTAGAGAGCTTGTCGGAGCTGTTGCACCTGCCGTGAAAATGATTCGGGAGCCTTACCTTGCTGCCGTCCGTCGTGGAATAGACTTGCACCACTATTTGAATGTTGAGACGTCATTGTTGGCGCTGAGCCAAATGTGGGACTCTTATCGTGCTGGACATTTGGTTGGAGCTGATGAATTCCCAGTAAAATGGGCGGAAACAGAAGAATCTTTCAATCAAAAAGTACAGAGACATAGAGAGGACCTAATTGCTTACCAAACAAAGATCGCATCCGCTCCGTTTAGTGCTACTAACGGCTGGGTACCCCAGGATATGTTTGATACCTTGAAAGAGCAAGGAGTAATTGTACAAGATGGTGAAGATTATGTAATCAAGGCCGAATAAGTACTGTGATATCTGTACGTAGTTAGATCTGTAAATGACAGGATAGGGAGTAAGAATTGTATTTATGACTGTATACCCAGAGACCACAGCTTCACTCATATCAAAACTAGAACACCCGTACATCCAACCTCAGTTTCCGAGTTTACATCCATCTCATCGCTGATTGGTTTACCCCAACACCAAATACCGCGCGCGAGACCGACCCCGGTCCTTCGGATATCAAACCTTGACCAAATACCAGTCAGCCTTCAAACTCTACACAACCAAACCATGTTTCGTCAAGGATTAGGACTAGTCAGACGTAAGTGTTCTCCATTCTGGTCTCGTGCAGTTGCCAGTAGACTAACAATAAAATAGCTCTCTCAAGGACCACCTCCCCAGCTCTTAACAGGGTCGCTCAATATCAGCTTATTCGTAATGTGAGTACTGTCAAGGCCAGTCATGATGAAGAACAAGAGATCTTAGTTGCTCAGCGTAAGGTAAGACCTTTCTCTCCTCATTTGACTATTTACGCTCCTCAACTCACCTGGATACTTTCCTCCTTCCATCGTATCACCGGTGTTGGTCTGGCTGGTGGTTTCTATGCATTGACTTGTGGTTACGCTGCTACCAGCCTCCTAGGATACGATTTTACCTCGGCCGATATTGTTGGTTTGTACTCACAACTTCCAGAATACTTAAAGTACAGTGTGAAGGCTATCGCTGCGTACCCATTCGTGTTCCATATTTCTAACGGAATTAGACACTTAGTATGGGACTTTGGAAAGGAGTTGACTATTCCAGGAGTTTATCGTACCGGTTACGCTGTTTTAGCCAGTACTGCTTTGGTAGCCACCGCATTACTGTTTTTGTAGGAGTGCTGAAATGTCGTTTTTATGCCCCTAAAATAATCTATATTTATCAAATCTTATACTAGTATCTAATAATACTTTTCATGTCATCATATCGTAGACGTCGTAACCTAATCCTCCACTGGGAAGTACAGACTCGTCCGCTGCCTGCAGTTGCAAGTCGTAATCTTCTAAAGTCATGGAAACTTGAGAGGTTTCTGACTCTCCCGAATCGGATTTGCCAGATGCTAACGTAGTCGATTCTATTAGAGGCTCTGAATGTCGGCTGGGCCCCCCTCCGCTGTCTGTGCTCGGTCCCAGGAAACTTATTTTGACCGGATCAATTGTGGTGGACCCTGTGTCAGTCAGTACAGGGATGTCGAATCTAGTTGGATCCAGAAACGTGTAAACTGAGTGTGATTCAGTGGAAGTTGGGGTAATCGGTGGTGAAGAGCTTGATCGTGACAACGCAGCTGAGCTACATCTCTTTTTCTTATGAGGAGAGGCTTGGTATTCTAATTTGAGTAACTTCAACGTAGAGATCTCCTGGTTTAGTTTATCGATGACTTTTTTAAGGTTTCCGTTTTCTCGTGTTGCTTCATGTAGCTGAGCATGCAATACGGCCTTATCGTCCGTGATTATGTCGATATTAGAATGGATACGGGCGTCAAATCCCAGTTCAGGAGTTTGAGAACGAGTGTCTCTATGCTGATGTATTTGCGGTTGTGACTGCTGCTGCTGATGTTGTTGCTGGTGCTGCTGCTTTTTTTTAAGAGCACCATTTCTTTTCACTCGACTTGCGTTACAGCCTGATTTTACAGGATCCTTATGCTTGTAAGATTCGTCTGTGGGCTTCCTCCCAGGCTTAGGCCTCGGTGGAAGAACCCACTGTTTTGATGTCATAATTTTTTGTTTCTCGTCATGAATACTGCCCTTTGTGCTTTGTGTGCTCACGGTCTTACTCATGGGATACAGTTTGGGTAGCACTTGGATTGGTTTCTTTGGCGCTATAGCTGGCAGGCCAGGCTTGACAGCTATGCTCAGGGGCACCCTAGAAGGGGTTTGATGACTATTCACGCCTTCTTCACGTGGTTCTTGTTTAATCATTGCCCCATAATACGGAGGTTAGATAGGTCTGTGAGAAGTATAAGATGTGTAAAGACGTTTAAAGAGGGTCTTTCTGACTTGGAGCCTTAAATGAAAAATCGCGACTCTGCTTAGATGTAATTAAGGCTCAAATAGCTTCTGTCGGGCCGGCCGGAAGGGTGAACTGTTTTGCAAGCGATCAGAGGAAGAGATGTTTTGGGCGCAAATCCAGTGCGATTGGCTAAATAGGGACACCGATAAGGAGGGTGTTGCTATGATCCTGACACAAAAAAGTGATATATTAAAGTTGTTGTAGCAAAAGTACCTGATCCGGGAACTTTATCGTACGATCGATCTACTGTCCCCCCTGTTCGAGGATCGGAGGTGCGTGGGGTATTTGATTAGGGGCTGCCTGTCTTTTGGAAGCTTTACGAGGGGGGAGTAAGCTCAGCTGTAGGAGATGAATCTAGGTTGAGTGGAGTTTCTATTGTGAGATATGGGTTGTAAAATTGTCACATTTGAACGGGCTTTTCCCTCAGGGCGACAATAAAGTATGCGCGCCGAGATTTCTGCTTGACCAGTTACATGACGATAACTGTACTGTAGGATAGAACTGATGGAAGCCTGCGTTCATAAATGAGATGTTTGCAGCATGGCGTTAACTATAATAGACCATTCTGCCATGCTTGCGTTGACTATGTTTCCTTGGTCATGTGGCGAATATCTCAACCATCCTTACTGTCCAAATCTTGTTCCTCATTTTGATCTTGAACAGTCTCTGCAAAGCTTGCAGCGGCAAAACTCTCTCGTTCAAACACATCATGGCTGGCCATAAACAAAGATCCATGCATTAACCCAATCTTCTCAATATACTCCGCTTGAATTGCAGTGATCTTTATCAAGTTGTCCAAATCAGTAAGGTTCGCTTGTAGTTGTGCTAGCTGTGCATTCAAATGTGACAATTGCCTTTGTTTAATGGAAGAAGTGCTGTTGTGAATCGATCGACGTGACATGTTGTTGATGGTTCTGGCTATGGATTAATGTCCGCGTTTTCAGTCTCTCACCAGTGGTGTTTGGGGGGGGGAGTACTGTAGTAAACCTAAACAGCTAAGGTGAACGCTATGGACACCTAGTAAAGCAATTTGGATCTCCTGCTTCTAGCCATCAAGTTATAGTTAGGCTTATGGCCCACTACTTTCTACCTGTTCCGTAAAATCCTTCTTTGGCGTCCTTGATATCATCTTTAATAGGTAGTGTGTCGAGCAATAGTAGCCGCTCGTCTTCCCTAGGAAAAAAATCGCACCGCCCAAGACTAAACCTTCAATAACTTCAACATCATGTTCGGTCCTTTTAGAGCTACGCTGGTCGATCTAGGAGGTCTGCTATGGAAACGCCCTTGGAGAATGTCCAAGCCACAGAAATATAGACTCCGCAAGAGAATGCAACTCGTGGACTCCAATATCGACATTATTTACCAAGGACTGGCCAAGGAGGGTCTCTCTTGCAAAGTGATAGATAACTTGAAACAAAACTTCCCAAAAGAGCATGAAGTCCTCCCCAAAAACAAGTATACCGTCTTCAATAAGACAGCCAAAAACTATAGAAAGGGTGTTCATTTGGTCCCAAAATGGACCAAGAAATCCTTGAGAGAGAACCCCGAGTTCTTCTAATCGCACATTTCTTCCTGTTTATAGATTATCCCAAACATAGTTGCTCACAAAAAAATCACTATAATTTTCCTCCACCGACAGTATATCACTGACACCTTTATCTTTATTATAGATTATAATCTGGTCCTTATCCTTCGATGTATCTATAATCAACCCCATGCTCTTGAAGAGCTTGAGTCTTAGCACCGTCGAATCGTAGTTTTCTTGTAGATCATTTGATATGACTGCTTTCTCTTGCTCTTCTAGTTCATTAAGGTTCTGGGTCAAACTAGAGATTGAATTTTGAAGATGATTCATGTTCATCTCCAGATCTGTGATTGATTTTGCTAGTTTGAACTTTTCGTGTTCAAGCTCTTCAATACTCTTTAAAGTCTGTTGGCGGTCTTCTGTTTCCAATAATTGCTGGTTAAACTCTTTGAGTTCGTCTCTCTGTTTGCTAATGCGTGACAACAAATCTAGCTGGTGATCGAGTTTAAGTTTCCGTTTGGAGCTCAAAAGAGAAAGATTCTCATTGATTTGGTTGATAGTTTGCACGTCCGGCTCGATCTGGAAGTTCTCTATGGTCGATCTGATTAAAGACACAGTTTCTTGAAGATCAGACATGGTTTGTGGAGACGGGAGATCAAAGAGAAACTGCTTGATTACACTGTTTATCTTTCCCGTCGAGATAATTCTCCCCTACCCAGGGCTCTCACTTCCCAGACAGAATTCCCCTGGGAGGTGCCTCCCTCCGTTTGTTTCCCTCGCGACAAACTCCCCTTTGAAAGAAAACTTCACTGAATCGTACACCTAATCACACCACACCAACCCAAATACAATGGATAGAAAGAGAATAGATGGGCTTCCTCCCTGGGTGCTGACCCCCAAAGAAGAGAAGGAAGTGTTTGAGAACTGGAAGACAACTACTTATAAAGCATGCGATGAACTTGTCAAAAAGTTCGCAGACTGTGCTGCATCGTCAGGGTACAGCGCTTGGTTCAAGTGCCGCAAACAAAGCAAAGTGATGAGAGATTGCATCGCCTCCAGACAGGCTACAAAGTATGTGGATGATGAGAGAGACAAGTATATTCAGGAAAAAATACGTCTATTGCAAGAGCAGGGGAAAATCCAGTCAACACCAGATCCAGATGCAGAACATCCGACATCCTCGTATTCATGGTGGAAAAGAGAGAGAAATCCCTAAGAGGAAGGAGACGGGATTAGCATTGATTAGGTAATTAGCTCGATAAGAGGCGGCGGTCACTAGGTTTGACGATTGGAACATGAGAATCTAGGTCATCGTGAAAGCAAGGTTTGGAAAAGCAACGCATTCCATCCCCTCCCTGACACACTATTATTAAGCAATCTTTACTGCAAAAAAAATGATTCTAGGTTTGTGGATCATATTAGTCATGCAATTGTGATCTCCACACCGGAATCACACCAACTGTATATAAACCCTGGGAAGTATGTACATATCGATTTCACCGCTACTTTACAAAATCACATAAACACTGTATCATAATGTCGTCCTTTTTAGACAGATGGTTATACCGTATGAGGGGAACCTCTAACACCGGTAGCTACTACTCAACTCCGCAATTATCAACTAGAAGCTCAGGATTTCCTGACGATAATCCCCAGACCACTACTCCGAATTTGAGGAATACCCCGAGAGCATACTTTCATCCTGTGATTCCAGGTGATCCACTTACAGAAGAAGAAGGCTTGAAAATGAAGAAGTCCTCGGTGGACAGCCGAAAATCATCAGTTGTCAGTGCCAGCTCCGATGAGAATGAATGATAGCACATTAGTTTTTGCAGGAAATAGTTAATTGCTTCGACTGGTTCGATAGGTAGTATTATTTCTTATTTATTTATTCTTTCCGCTTTAATATACGTCCATATTCAAACGTGCATGTCTGTAATTCCCAAGTCTTGGTCAACCTCTTTACTCCGCACAAACTCTTCCGTGGTCATGTTTGGATCTGGATCTGGAGCGTAGACGTTTTGAATGTAAGAAGAAGCCAATGGGTCTTCCATTATAATAGTGAACTTGATCTTTCCATCGGCAGCATCCGTTATTCTTTGCAGGAATGTTTCCCAACGGGTTTTGGTAGCCTCATCCATGGAGTCTGAGGTTTCAGTAAACACTCGATCATGCAACTCCTCCTGGACTTGACGTAATAACCCCTCAATGGTGGTAAATCTACCACCCAGGGTGCCTGGGGTCAAGTCTAAATGTAGCTCTGGAACCGTCAATCCACAAGTTTCAGATTTAAGGATATCTCTAGCTAAGTCCTCGGCGCTCACCACTTTCAGAGAGATCTTCTTTCCCTTATCTGGGATGGCCCCACCAGTTTTGACTTCATTAGACTTGTAGCCGCATCTGTCGCACACTGTAGCCATGATAATAACTTCTTTGAAATGGGGAATATTCACCATTTTCATGTTGGTAGAACAAGAAGCATAGCATGAGGGACAAGTAGCTTGGAACGTCTGAACTTCGTTCTCAAAGTTTTCAATATCAGTCTGATCGGAAATAAAGCCACTACTGGTTGGGTTTCTGTCTTTAGTTTTTGCTGCATCAAGTTCATGTTGAGCAACTTCATCAGCAGAGACCAGTCCCAGTTGTACATTCTGCTGTGGAGTTCTCGTATATTCAACCTGAGACCATTTGTGCTGAGGTTCCCCTGGAATAAATTCTACCCAAGAGTTTCCAGAAGGGTCATCTAGGACAAATGTCAGGGGAAAGTGACTTCCCAACAAAACAGACTTCACCTTCGCAATAAATTCTTCAATCTTTTCATAAATTTCAGGTTGTTGAGTCTTTCTGGCTTCCTGTTCCGCAGACAAATCTTCAATCATCTCAGATAAAAGTCCTTCGATAGTGATTATCTGTCCCTTTTGAGCAGGAATTTCTAGCTCCAATTCTTTGAACTCGCAAGTACATGTTTCACTCTTGACAACCTGTCTGTTGAAATCTTTGACGTTTTCGATTTTCAACATGTACCTACATCCCTTCTCTTGAATCTTAGAAGCTGGCTGCATCTCACTGTTCTTGAAGCCACAGTGAGAACATTCAAAAGACATAATAACTACCTCTCTAAAGAAGGGAATACTAGTTAATAGTAGTCTTGTGACACCGTCCTTTCCGCATTTCATGCAAAGAGATTCAATCTCCTGGACGGGATGGCCCTCAGCGTCAGTAGCTCCGGTGTAGCTCACGCCTTCCTGGGCCTGTTGCCCTAATGGCTGAAAAAATTCCTCCTTCTCGTCAGTCTTCTGTTTTTTGTTCTGAGCTTCTAGCTGTTGGTCTTGAGCCATAAGTATAATGATATCCTAGAAAGATCAAATGATATTTTTTTGCCTTCCTAATTTTTTTTTATAAGTGCATTACATAAGCTTCTTCCTAACTCAAACTGCAGCATGCGCAGCGTATCAAGTGCGCTTGAGATGCCAACTATTCAAGTCCCTGTGGGCCAGAACAATCATTCTCTTGTCATTTCATTTATTATGTAAAGTAGTTTTCTAATTGCTTGTGGTTTAAGCTATGCATAGTTACAGGATTAGCACCAGAACTTGTAAGTACGGTACCAGAATGGTTTCTGCCTTAAAAATTCTCTTTCTTCTGCAACTTCCTGTTTCAACAGGTTAAGGTCCATCTCTCTACGACCTGTATCCAGGTCCATTTCTTCACTGCGAATGTACATCGCCCAATTCCTCTTGTAAAATTTGTGTCCCAGGTATAATACTAGCACTAACGGAACACATAGGTACCCTTGGAAGAAAGTGACGGGGGATGGCTCTGCTCCTCCAACTGGGAAGAGTGAAACCCAGAATTGGCAAATAACGATCAGGATGTTGACTAGGAGTCCAAAATATGACCCATATACCCCTGTGCTACTCACATAAGCAAGTTCATCCAATGATCTACCCTGTTTTTTCATCGCATATCGGAATCTAATGTGGGATAAAACAATAGCCGACCACAGAAATATGGAACTCAGACCTGATATACTCAGCAACCATGCAAAAACAGCGTCTTGATCTTTATAGGCAGCGATAAATGAGAATAGACCCACTACTGCGGATAGGAGTAGGGCATACAGCGGCCTTCCTTTACGGTCAACGTATGAAAATATTTTTGGTGCCATTCCTTGAGCAGCAAGAGCACAAATTGTCCTGGAGCACGCAAAAGTGGCAGAATTACCCACTGAAAGTAGTGAGAGCATAATGACGGCATTCATGACAGATGGAAGGCCTGAGATTGTATGAGTTTGGATTGCGATGACAAAAGGCGAAGCGGATGTTCCTCCGCCAGCTCCCAGTAACCTTTCAGAGTTAAAAGGAACCAACATGCCAACCAAAAGTAGTACAACAATGTAGAATAGGAGAATTCTCCAGAATACGTGTTTAATGGCGGCTGGAAGGGCTTTTCTTGGGTTGGCTGACTCTGCTGCAGCTAGACCACACACTTCAGTACCCATATAGGACATGGCAGCACTGACAAAAACTGAACACACACCTTTGAATCCAGATGCCAAAGATCCGGGATCATGCCAATATCGTGCACCTATGTACTCGTGAGTTGGACCTCCACCACAGATCAACACCAAAGCTAATATTATGAAACCCATGATGGTAACGATTTTGATGGACGAAAAGACAAATTCTGCCTCTCCATAACCTTTAACCCCAAAGAAATTAACTGCTATGATAAAAACATAAAATATCGCCACAAATATGTCGGGATTGATGCTTGTGGTCCAAAATTTAATAGTCATTGAGGCTGCCACTAATTCTAATGGAAGAACAATTAACCATAGCAAAGCGTAATCCCACGCCACTGCAAAACCAAAGGATCTATCAATGAAACGATTGGCAAATGTGGTATGCGAGCCTGCGACTGGGAATCTGACCGTGAGTTCGGCCATTGCTTGAACGACTGTATAGCAACATGCACCAGTAATTATCCACCCTATTAAAACACCTAATGGTCCTCCAGTTCTAAGGGCCGTTCCAGAACTGACAAACAGACCAGTACCTATATTTCCTCCTAAAGTAATTAGCAGAATATGCCTTGGCTTCAGGGATTTTTGCATAGGAGAATTGGCGGTTGCCGCTATAGCTCTCTCAGCTTCAGTCATACCGGGGGAGAAGGCTGACTCATCTAAGTCCGCGCGTTTGAAAGAGTCTTTGAACTCTTGCCACTTGCTTGGGTTAGAGACAGTTGGATCTGCCGTCGACGTTAGCACTGAGACGGCATCCAGGTTCTCGATTTTTTCTTTACCTGACATGGTAAGGATTTGATGGAAAATTGTAAAAGTGAAAAGTTAGAGGAGAGGAAAAAGAAACCTAAAGCACGGAAGAAATAATGCAAGTGTTTGGATGAGATCACCTTAGTGGCCCATAATGCGGAGAATAGAGGATCGGTTTCGGCGGGTAGAAGTCTCCAGTTAATGCCATACGGTTTTTTGTCACGCTATGGAGCGTTAAAACAAGAAGAATATTCTTCATCGAGTAAACAAAAAAAGAAATGTATGCATAAAGAAATGCCGTACCCGATGAGTTCCCACTTCTTGTCCCAACGGTCGCATCTGGGGGTTCTAAGCACGTGACTTTGGCCCCCTGACTGATTTTTTGGGAAATGAAAAAGCCAGAAATGGAAGGACTTTGCGAGAACGTATGTTAAACTATTCAGTATGTTGTTTGAAATACACAGCAGTCTTCTCATCAACAGCTACCTGCAGCGGAACATGCCCTTCTGAATCCTCAATAGTTTTATCTGCTCCCAGCTCTGCCAGTAATACAGCGGCATCAGCATGGCCTTCGGATAATGCGTGATGCAAGGGTGTGAATCCATAGATATCTTTAAAGTTCAAAGGTGACGACTTTTGGGCCAGGAGCTTAATCAGACTCAGTGAGCCAATACTAGCAGCTCTGTGAATAGGGTATTGGCCCTTTTTATCCTTGATCCGTACTGACGCCTTGTTCTCCAAAAGAAGCTCCACAGTGTCTTTGAAATTCTTTGAGACGGCAAAATGCAGTGCTGTTTGGCCATTAGACGTTGTTTGGTCTACATCCGGAGCTGGATCATAATGTAGAATTGCATCTACAATGTCAATGTTACCAATACTGGCAGCCGTGTGTAGTGGGTTCCATCCTGAATCGTCTGTCAAATCATCCAAATCGATTTTTTGTTTCCTTAGCGCTTCAAGAAGTGTCATTACTATTTCAACATGTTGGAAGGCAATTGCCCAGTGGAGGGGAGTTTTGTTGCCATCGTCCTCATTTTGAGATGCTGCTGCCTTTGGCGTGTCCGCCAAAATATTCTGCACGGCTTTCAAATCTCCTTCTAATGCAGCTTTGTGAATATCTGACATGATTATCGGTTAATCTGGGGGAATACAAAGATGACCTGCTAACAAACCTTCGGGGAAGATGCACAGCGAACGATCACTGGCTTATGTAAGATCACTTGACAGGTGCAAACTAATCTCACTACAACCTATATGGATTATTAGGGTAAATTGATAGGTAAAATTGGATGAAAACGACTAGAACTTCTGTAAGTAATGACTCTAACAAATTAACCAAGTCAATTCATCTTTCCCTGACTTTGGGCAAACTTGCCCCCATTACCTAGAAAGTCGATTACCAACATCCGACATCCACAGCTTTCGCTGGAGTGAATTTGAAGTTCTTCATTGCACTCGCCACCACGCACCACACCAGTATGAACAACCAAAATTGGGAACGATTTGCAAGAGAGCTCCAGAAAAGGGCTTCCAGTGCTAGCAATGGTTCAAGGAAGGGACCAGGCCCCATGGGTATTTTTGCAGGAGCCGGGGGACTGATTCTTCTAGGTGCAGCAGCTTTAACTCTAAATGCCTCGTTATTCAACGTTGACGGTGGTCAAAGAGCTATAATTTATTCTAGATTGGCAGGTGTCCAATCACAAATTTATAATGAAGGGACCCATTTTGCTATTCCATGGTTTCAAACTCCAGTCCTCTATGAAGTCAGAGCTAAGCCAAGGAATGTTGCCTCTTTAACCGGAACCAAAGATTTGCAGATGGTCAATATAACATGCAGAGTTCTGAGCAGGCCTGATATCAAAGCCTTACCAACTATTTATAGAACTTTGGGTCAAGATTACGATGAGAGAGTCCTGCCCTCAATTGTCAACGAAGTGCTGAAATCTGTAGTTGCTCAATTCAATGCCTCGCAATTGATAACCCAAAGAGAGAAGGTTTCCCGTTTGGTCAGAGAAAACTTAGTTAGACGTGCAGCAAAATTCAACATTCTGTTGGATGATGTCTCTTTAACAGCAATGGCTTTCTCTCCCGAGTTTTCCACCGCCGTGGAAGCAAAGCAAATTGCTCAGCAAGATGCTCAAAGAGCCGCGTTCGTAGTCGATAAGGCAAGACAAGAGAAGCAGTCCACTTTGGTCAAGGCTCAAGGTGAGGCCAAGTCTGCCCAGTTGATTGGTGAAGCTATCAAGAAATCGAAGGATTACGTTGAACTGAAGAGACTTGATACCGCCAGGGAAATTGCTCACATTCTTTCAAATTCCCCAAACCGTATTTTGTTAGATAACGACTCCTTATTGTTGAACACTGTGTCTGACGCCAGAACTCATAAATAGTCCTGGTTGATTGTATATAAATAGTATGAGTATTCTCTCACTAAAAAAAAATTGATATAAATAGCTTCTCCAGATGGGGCGAGATAAGTTGCACGCGTTTTTTTTTCTAGCTTTTGATTCAACCTTGAAACTAGTCGTAACCAGGTCGTCATCATGGGCTGGAAATCTTCCCTCAAACAGCTTCTCTATAGTACTACCACCAACGACAGGTATGCTGATTACAAATCGAACCAAACAACGATCAAATCGGAGGATTTTCTGGCTAAGAATAACTCCGGTACATTTGTCAAAGCCTCATTAACATCATACCCCGACGACACACTATTCAATAAACTATCAGTGGACCCAGTCAAAGCTGCTGAAGGAGCGGAAGGTACTGAGGAAGTGGTTTTTGCATGGCAATTGCTTGACGAGTGGTGTTCGAAGCACGAACTTTCCTCCAGATTTGCTAAGCCTGTGACAGTGCCCGATATAATCTGTGCTCAAAAAGATTTGGGAATTGAGTTTCCTCCTTGCTTCGTCAAATCTATCTCCATCCATGATGGTCAAGAGTACACCGAATCTAGTCAGGATTGCAGTGGGTTGATATTTGGATTAGAACTTATGTCCTTGGACTCAATTGTGTCGATGACCAAAAACTGGAGAAAAATCACAAACAAAATCGAATTGGACTTAGCCAAGGCTAAAAGCGCCCACAGCGTTAATAATATCTCCCAACCACAACTAGGGTATTTAAAGAATGAGAATCGAAAATCCAACCAGTTGGCTAGTTCTCCCTTCGACGACTCTACACAAATCAAACCATTAACTCTGCCCCCACAACGTTCTATACCGGAAAAGGCAATTATTACTAGTTACAGTCACTCGAACTGGATTCCAGTGCTAACGGACTATATGGGGAACCATGTGGCCCTGGATCTTGCCCCAGATGAGAAAGGAACAGTGGGTCAGGTGATACTGTTCGGGAGAGATTTCGATACCAAATACTTGGTAGCTCGTAATTGGGGAGATTTTTTACTACTCGTAGCAGGAGATCTCGAATCAAAGAACTGGAAGTTGGATTATCAGAATGATATGTATGGGACATTTGCTGGTTTAACATACGTTGACCCACTCACTAAGCAAGAGGTGACTTACTTTGATGTATTGAAGAAAAGGGTGTTGGAACAGCATAAAGAGAACCTTTTGTAGACATTACCAGATGATTCTCTGATATTCCAGGGGCTCACTGGGCCATTTGAAAGTGTATTGGATGAACACTTCGTAGAGGACATATGTGAAGGCAACAAAGTATGCTAACTCAAACAATAATCTTGTGCGATTGTTGGTCTTTTTCAAAGACTCATTTTCAAACAAGGTTATATCAGATGGACGGACTAAAAGTCTCCAGAAGGTAAATGGAATAATGAAATATCGTGGCTCAAAAAGGGGAGACGGCACTAAAGTAAGAGTAGTGCATATTGAAAATGCAGCGATGCTAATGAAGGTAGGTTGAATGGGATCGTCTCCTTCGTCAGCAAAATCCTCTTCTGTAAACCTTTCCTTTAGTTCGTTCTCAGTCTCTTGATGTTGTATCTCCTGTTTGTTAGGAAACGAGAGAATGTTATCATTGAGAAGTTTGAAAGTGACATAAATGGAGAAATTGTAGGCGGGAGCTAGCAAGTATCTTGAATAGGCTGTCGAGTTGATGATTCTTCTCCAAATATAAAATGTGTAATGGCGGTTATCGGCAAGTAAAAATGGATGTACAACGGTAAAGAAATGCACAAGTAAAGCTATCACGGTCCACGAGATGATAGTCGAAACAATGTTCTGCTTCAAGTATTTTAAGTGTTCCATGAAAAAGGAGGGAGATATCCACAATGGAATGGAAAGCACTGCAACAAAAGAGGTAAAGTAAAATAACTGAGCAATATGGAAACTGAGAACATGATTCTGCTTATCACCTAATGTTATTCCTCCATTGGTGTGAACAAATGCTAAGAAGAGTCCAAAGTTGATGGCAAACGGAACTACTCCCAAGATATTTCTCCATGTTGCAACGATGAAGTGTTTTATGTCGGAGACTGAATTCGTACGATCTTTCGGGTCAATCTGTTGATCAATGAAGGTTGCTAAGATTAGGGCATTCCAAATAATGTTTGTTTGTCTGAAAGTGACACTAATCAGCCCTATGAATGCAGAAATCGTTGCACTTTTATATTTACCAAACGGCTGTTTCACAATAACAACGTAAGAGGCTACAACAAAGATTGTAGACCAAACATCAGTGTAGAATAACGAATAGTATAATGTGATCAACGGATTCAATGATATGGAACTTGTAGAGTAACTATTACTCGTTGTCCCCTTCTGTAGATAGAAAATCAGAAGCTGCAGCACAACAAATCCTACGAAGTTAATATCCCTTAGACTGTTAGTATCACATTTAATCTTGCCTTCATTGACCATTGCCAGGACTTTTGTCCAGGCAAAACTCAGCCAATATAGACCCGGTGGAGTCGTAATCTTATTATCCCAAACGTCAAATCTCCCTCTGCAGTACTGTCTCGCCTGAGGAATGTGGAATATTTCATCGATGAATGGTTTTCTTACCACGTCGGTGACCTTTTGGTAGCAGCTGCGTATCAGTATAATTGTCAAATGAGACAATAGCGAAATGCTATTACTTCCTGCCATTCTGGTTAATACAATGATTTTGTATGTAGGTTACGCTGCTAATTGACTAAGCTCTAGGTTCCTTTGAATTGCAGCACCGTTGCGGAATTCTATCCTATTTCGGTGATGGAGTACTTTGCCAGCTAAGATTTAAGATATCTGAAAGTTGAGTATTCGAGGCCTATGTGCCTCAAATCTTGCTCGCGTCTGTCTGTCTCTCTAGACTTATGATCATACCCTACTTCCTTCTGATACAATGCGTTTATTGTGTCATTTGGCCTCCTTTGACTATTGATAATGAAGTTGCTCTGAGGTCTCAAAGGGATATTTCCTACAATGTTAGCGTTGATCAGTTAGTTGATGTTGGGGTTCGACTGTCAACAGTTCTTTTTGAAAGAGATACATATACTCAACCATACCTGAATCAAGTGGACAACCTTTTGAATGCATCTGTAGGAAACATCCTGATTGACGCTTATTGGGATGAAGAAGGATTCAACTGGCAACTATGTCCTGCTCCCTTTAGTGCAAATGTGACTCCAATTGCTGATGATAGTACGATACTACAACTAGAATGGGATAACAAGCGGTACGCTTGTGACACTAGACTGGATCTGTCTTCCGTTTTCACCAGAATTGATGAACATATCAGGGCCTCAGCGAGATCTGTATCCTTAAATCTAATTACTATTTATATGATTCTACACTCAATTGGCACCCGAAACTCAACTCCAGTCCACCAGCCTGGAACTTTATCAAGACCATTAGTTAGAAGCATCGATCAGGCACAAATTCTAACCCCTGCTTCCTTAAGAGTTGCTCAGCTATCTAATAGCACATATCAGGGCCTAGAATTCGATCCCGATGGCTACCCTATCCTAGGAGAATTGTTGCAAAGTAGAGGGATCAGAGTGATACCAATTATTCTTGAAAATAATCTCTATGGAGACACGAGCTATGATTTGGAGCGGGACTCTAATATTTATTTCATACAAAATTCAACTATCAACGTTACTCAGACCAGCACTGCTGACACCGAATCAACCGACTTTACGACCAATATGACAGACTGGACCATTGCTGACTCACAAACTCTTTTGTCTAGATCATTCAGGCTAATCATGGAGACAGAGGAAGATCCGTTTTCATTAGAATCCTACATCAACCATATCTCCCGTGGATATTCACCTTTCTTGAACCGAAAATATAACGAATCAGAAATCAGACAATTTGCAGCCAACAGGCTATGGAGTTGGAAGAACTCATACATCCCTGAAGCTAGTATTCCCTTACTTGGCGATCCAGATGATTCTAACTCTGCAAACGAGACACTTCAATGTGCTTCTTTTTCCAATCTTTCATGGTTTATCTCCTCGTGTGACCAACAACGTCAAGTCGCCTGCAGAAGTAGTTCTGACTGGCTTCAATGGACAATAACATCGACACTATCTAACTATTATGGTGCAACTGATGTATGTCCTGCTGGGACGTTTTTTGACGTCCCGCGTACACCTCTAGACAGTTTGACACTTCAAAGTAAGGTTCCGATTGACTCAAACGTCTGGATTGATCTCAATACTCTATCCAGCGGTGGTTGTTGGATCAGCGGAGGTGCAGAAGCGCAATGCCCTTACCACAGAGTGACTCTTGTTAGTCTTTACGTTGAGATATTGACTCCATCATCAGTAGTTTCGATTGTTCTGATCGCTACTGTAATCCTCCTTCATTTCGTCCGTATACCAATTCAGAAAAATAGAAAATATTGGAGAAAACTTCAAGAGAATATCAAAGATAGCGATGGAATTCCATCATAGGTGCTGTCTATCTCAGGTTATCTGTTCTTGTCCCGACACCTTCAGCTAATTCCAGCAAGGTACTTCCAAATACTCCATCAGTTTGTGAGCTCAGAGTCAGGCTGTATTTAGATCCCCATATGTGGTAGAACCTAACCGTTTCATCATTGGCTACAACGCATACTGACTTCCCATCGGGAGACGGTACTGCTGAGAGAACTCTTAGATCACATGTGGCCGGAACATTGATCAAGATATCCATTTTTGGATATGAGTACACACTCATGAGTAAGGGACTAGAAAAGTCTGTAAATCCAAATGAAACTAGTAACTGCTTGGAAGATACAGACCAAATTATTGAAGTGATTTGGCCCTTGGTGTTATACGCATCCAGTAAAGTCCCTGAGTTGGAATGCCAAAATCTGATCATCCTATCTTTTGACCCAGCCCCAGTTGCTAGAAGAGAAGGAGCCCATGGACAATAAGCTATGGCTTTAACGGCTGCAAAATGTGGTAACATAAACTTCAACTTGGGTGTCTTGATATCGTGAATATCCCAAACTGTGCAACAATTGTCATTTGCTCCAACTGTGATCTGGGTATTATCTGCGTTTAATGCAATGCCTTTATCGTTTAGTCAGTATACTAGGTTACAATGTATTTTTGAAGGGAATAGTTACCGCAAATCTGTTGTTGGTGGCAGTTCCAGGATTTTTTCATCACCAAATCATAACTGCAATATGTTTGCTTAATCTCATAGTATAAAACATTTCCAGTGTCATCTCCAATGAATAATTCTTTCCCAGTGTTGGTCCACTGGACACAGCATACACTTGTATTTTGTTTGGTTACGGTAGAGCAGATCAAACTTGCGTTATCATAAAGATACAGCCTGCCAGCTTTAGTTCCTACAGCTAAAAATGTCGTGCAAGGAGCATATGAGACACAAGTTATAGCTTCTGTCAAGAGACTTCTTAAAGGAGCCACCTGGCCATCATCGGCCCAAATGAAAACCTTGTCAAGGCCAACTGCAATCTTGTTGGTGACCTTAGACCAAGAGATTAGGTTGGCATAAAAGTCATTACGCAATCCAGGAGCGTCCAAGACTCGGAACGGATTAGTTATCTGAGGGAACTTCTTTGCTTGCTTTACTGTTTGTTTATGGTGAGTTACTTGAGACATGCAATCCTTCAAGCTTGCAACTGGTGATCTTGAACCGGGAGGAGTTTTGTGTTGGAAACCATAGACTCTAGTATTACTGTTCATATCTAAGGCTTGGGCTACCTCTTTATTCTCAAAACCTTTTTTGCTAACAGCTGAAGAGATATCA